>CM068299.1:56433913-57095425 GCA_034768395.1 Linum lewisii
CATGTCCTTTGAATGGCCGTGTTGATCTAAATGCCTGCTTAATGTGTTTTTACGGAGTTTTGTGCTAAGTGCTATTCTTTTGCCCGGTTGCCACTTGAGGCCAATTCCATGTCTATTGGGGGTGTTTTATTTGTATTTTCGGGTCTTGGCATTGTAGTACTGGTGACAAGGAGCACGTAGGATCAAACGGGAGGTCAATCAGAGCTAGGACGGAGGAGATTTTGAGCGTTGCAAAATCGAGTCTTCTCCCGAGTTCAAGGGTGCACGCCGTGCACCATTGCACGCCGTGCATGATGCACGCCGTGAAACCGTGCACGGTTGGTGCACGGGCTGCCCAGGGGCTGCCAAATTGATTCAGCTCCTAGGTGCACGCCGGCAGCCTTGCACGCCGTGCACCCTGCACGCCGTGCAGGGTGCACGCCTTTCACATCCCTCTGCACTATATAACCCACGTTTTCACTCTTTGAGGGGGAATTGCCATCTCTTGAACCCCTTGTACATATCCACGAACCCCAAACCCAGACACATTTTGGAGAAATTTGAAGCCATTGGAGCTAGGATTGAAGTCAACCAACCTGGGAGAAGTGCTACAAGTGAAGAAGTGAAGATCATCTCAAGGATTCATCCTGGTGTTCTTGGTGACCATTCTTCCTTCTTTTCTCTTTACTCCCTTGGCCATGTGTGGCTGATTTTCTAGGGTTCATCTTGGAGGGGTAGATTATTTTGTGCTATGATAGAGAGTGTGTATAGAACTTGCCATGATTGATCTTGGTTGTATGAGGATATTCCTAGACTTTTTTCTTAATGCCATATTTTGCCATGTTTGCTTAATTTGGTCCATTCATTGTAATTTGATCCCATGAGAGTGCTTGGATTGCATAGATTGTAGGCCCTAGGGATTGAAGGGAGTGTTTCTAAGAGATTAGATCATCTCAATTCAACCATGGTTGCATGATTTCTCACTTGTGCATTTTATCGAACACTTGGGTGCATTAGTTTTTCACTCAATTGAACTTTGATTAGTCTTTGGATGATTCTCTTAGTGTTAGAACATTGACATGAGAGTGTGGTGTCTAGCCTAGTGGCCCATAGAGTCATAGGAGAGGTTTTGTAGCTTGGCATTTCATCAAACACCTTTAATGCATCCTATTTTCACTTAGTTTGAGAGCGAGAGCCTAAATTGAGTGGTATTGGGATAGGGATTAGGTGCACGAGAGTGCATCGAGTCTAAAAGTGAAATGCATGGTCATCCGAGTGAAAACTGATCTTGATTAGCTTGTTCGTTCATTTATTATCTTGAGCATGATGAAACTACCTACCAAGAGAACCACTTTGTCTTTGTTTTTGCCCTTTTGTTTTGGCTTTGTTTGTTTAGTTTTCTTTATGTTTTCTTTTGGGTTATTCTTTCAAACCAAATCTTATTTTAAATGAATAGACCGTCTACGAGGAATTTTAGTAGAGGGCCATTGAGAGAACCCCGTGGAATACGACCTTGGTAAACACTGGTTATCATGTTTTTGGCGCCGTTGCCGGGGACTTTCTCAATCCTTTGAAAGCATTTAGTAGTGGACCGTTCTATTCACTTCCTTCCGTTTTAGTTTTGCTTCTTTATTTTTTTGTTTTTGTTATTTTTTTTTAGGGTTTTTGTTATCCCCATTGTTGTACTACTTGGTTGTGTTTGTTGTGCGTTTTGTAGGCCCCTTATCCACCTATCTAGTTCATGGAGAAAGGGTTTGCAAGTAAATGAACTCGTGGAATGGAAATCAAGGTTAGGTCCCTATAAAGGGTGGAATCCATCTCCTAAACCCTATCATGGTAATCCTACTTCATCCAACTACACCAAGGAACTTATGAGGGAGATAGCCAATGGTGGGATCAAGAACAACAAGCTTCAATGCCAATGTGGAATGAACAATGTCCCTATCCATCTCCACCCTTACCATCAAGTCTTGCCGGATTATTATCAAGAAGAGTTCACAAGTCAAGAAAAACATTCTCCACCGTCTTCAATGTTAGAGGGCTCTTGAAAATGGTGAAGGAAAGTGAGCGTCCTCGAGAGGAGTTTGTAAGCTATGAGGAACCCCTCCACCCTCTTTCCACACTGAGGAAGCTTTGAAGATGCGGAAGATAATGCGAACCAACTCAATCGTTTAGCTCAAGGCGTGACACTCATCATGGAAGCTCTAGAGGAGGAACAACAATGTCCATCTCCCCCACAATTGAGGAGATGTTGCAAATTGCTGAAGATAATGCGGCCCGGTTGGATCGTTCAACTCAAAGTGTGAAGCTCATCTCCAACATCCTTGAACCGGAAGTGCTTGTCATGGAAGAAGAAGAAGGTGAGTCTCCCAAGAAGAGTTCATGAACCATGAGAAACCTCTTCCATTCTCCTTTCATGCTAGAGATCTTGCAAATTGCGGAGGATAATGCAAACCGAGTTAACCGTTATCCCAAAGCATAGAGCTCGTCACGAAGATTCTTGAGAATGAGCGACATCCCAATCATTTGGAGAATGTTTATGATGATGAAGATGACACTTGTGAATCCGAGGAGCTTGACACGGAAGAAGAGTTGGTAATGGAGGAGATTGAGGAGCATGTTCTTCCCGAGGAGACACCAAGTAACGATGATGTGGGGTATGAGAACCAAGGAGACTTGAGGATGAAAACCCTTTAGAGAGGTGAGAGAAGATTTTGGGGACGCTTCAAGAAGGGTGGCACCGAGAGTGGAGCACGGGAAAGTGAACAACACCACCCTATTGAGGTCCCACCAAAGTTGTGAGTACTCTTCAATCTTCTTGCTTGATCATGAATACTTGTGTCAAGAGACGGACACAAGCTTTATAACCTCCCCCTAAGGTGATAATGGAAGAGAAGTCGTCCATGTGTGAACCGGAAGACTCCTTGAGTGCATCACCAACTTGGAGACAATGAACTCAATGGGGGCTCCCCACCATACTTTCTTCCTCAAGCTTCGACACTCAAAGGTAGCAAGCCACCCAAGGTCTCAGTCTAACAAGCATCAATGTGCATTGGCTTTTCTACCATTCCTCCAAGAGCTACTGGGGCTCAACTTCATCATGGAAGAAGCTACTGACACAAGGAGGTACTAAGTTGGACACCATAACCCAGGTATCGTCGAGCTAAGACGGTAACCAAGCGCTTCTTGGGAGGACCCCATGTTATCTTTACTTTTATTGCTCTTTGCTCTTTTTAGTTTTTTGTTTGTTTTTAGCTTTTTTGAATAAGGTTGGCAAGCATTTTGGATCACTCTTCACCAAGGAACATCATGGAACTTTTTCACCTCTATCACGTCCTTTGCTCCTCTCTACCAATGCGGTAAACTTCGTTCCACCTTACCCTCTCTCTCTTGATCATTAAGGACAATGCTCATGTTAGTCGTAGGGGAGTTTGAGTTTGGTTGCTTGTTTGTCGGTATAATCTAAAGCTATGTTCTGATTTGTTGCATGATCTTAATTGAATGTCGAATTCCTCTATTGTAGAATCGTTCGGTTTCTTGACGTTTGATGTCTAATTGATTTCAAGTCTTCGCAATGAAGTTTAGATTGTTCCACTTAGAACCTATTAACCAGCATTTTAGCACTAATATCAAATGAGTTTGGGCCAGAACTGAGATTTATCACTCTTGTATGTTGGTTGATTGGTTGATACGGTTTTTATACCACTCGATAACACCGGTCTAGGGTGATGAAGGCAATCAAATTTCTTCCCCTCCTCCATGTTTTTCATTCTCTTTTTGATCTTTCGTGATTGTGGGGTTGAGACTAGACGGAATCCAATTCGAAATCTTGTAGAAGTTGTTAAGGGGCTAAGGATCAAGTGGCTAAGTTGAAAAAAAAAAAAAAAAATGCTCAAAAGAAAAGCTAGGCAAACTCGGCACCTAAGTGAATGTCGAGGTTGAGCACTAAGCAAAAGGGCAAAGGCTGTGAGCTGGCAGGTTCAACACCTAAGTGAAGTGTTGAATCGAGCACTAGTATGCAGTAAGAAAAAAAAGAGAAGAAAAGAAAAGAAAGAAAAAAGAGTTCTCAACTGTAGCCCTTGATCCTAGCCAAGTTGTAAAATGCGGATCTAGAAGCGGATGAAGTCGAGTCGATAGCCACATTCACGACTCACGATCCATGTTCCGATTTCAAGTCCTATTTGATTAGAGCGGTGTTGTCGTGGTCGGTTTTGCTGTGTCCCATTCAACCACTACTTGAAGTGTGTAGAAATTAGTGAGGTCTAGACTTGTTTGATTGATGTTCTTGCATGTGTAGGTTTAGTTTGTTCGTGGAACAGTTTAAACTAAATTGTGATTGCTTGAATCTCAATGGTCCCCGAACTTGTCATTTGTGAACTTGGATGTTTTCTAATTCATTTGCTTGAGGACAAGCAAAGCTTAGTCGTAGGGGAATTTGATGTGACTTTAATTAGTGCATTTTAGGCTTATGAATGACCTTTGAAAGGCCGTGTTTGATTCTGAAATGCCGTCTTAATGTGTTTTTATCGGAGTTTTGTGCTAAGTGCTATTCTGTTGCCCCGTTGCCACTTTGAGGCCAATTCCATGTCTATTGGAGGTGTTTTATTTGTATTTTCAGGTCTTGGCATTGTAGTACTGGTGACAAGGAGCACGTAGATCAAACGGGAGGTCAATCAGAGCTGGGACGGAGGAGATATGAGCGTTGCAAAATCGAGTCTTCTGCAGAGTTCAAGGTGCACGCCGTGCACCATTGCACGCCGTGCATGATGCACGCCGTGCACCGTGCACGGTTGGTGCACGGGCTGTCCAGGAGGCTGCCAAATTGATTCAGCCTCCTAGGTGCCGCCGTGCAGCCTTGCACGCCGTGCACCCTGCACGCCGTGCAGGGGTGCACGCCGTGCACATCCCTCTGCACTATATATACCCACGTTTTTCACTCTTATGAGGGAGGAATTGCCATCTCTTGAACCCCTTGTACATATCCACGAACCCTCAAACCCTAGAGCACATTTTGGGAGCATTTGAAGCCATGGAGCTAGGATGAAGTCAACCAACCTTGGAGAAGTGCTACAAGTGAAGAAGTGAAGATCATCTCAAGGATTCATCCATGGTGTTCTTGGTGACCATTCTTCCTTCTTTTCTCTTTACTCCCTTGGCCATGTGTGGCTGATTTTCTAGGGTTCATCTTGGATGGGTAGATTAGTTGTGCTATGATAGAGAGATGATTGTATAGAACTTGCCATGATTGATCTTGGTTGTATGAGGATGATTCCTAGACTTGTTCTTAATGCCATATTTTGCCAGGGTTTGCTTAATTTGGTCCATTCATTGTAATTTGATGCATGAGAGTGCTTGGATTGCATAGATTGTAGGTCTAGGGATTGAAGGGAGTGTGTTCTAAGAGATTAGATCATCTCAATTCAACCATGGTTGCATGATTTCTCACTTGTGCATTTTATCGAACACTTGGTGTGCATTAGGATTTTCACTCAATTGAACTTTGATTAGTCTTTGGATGATTCTCTTAGTGTTAGAACATTGACATAGAGTGTGGTGTCCTAGCCTAGTGGTCATAGAGTCATAGGAGAGGGTTTTGTAGCTTGGCATTTCATCAAACACCTTTAATGCATCCTATTTTCACTTAGTTTTGAGAGCGAGAGCCTAAATTGAGTGGTATTGGATAGGGATTAGTGCTAAACGAGAGTGCATCGAGTCTAATAAGTGAAATGCATGGTCACCGATGCAAACTTGATCTTGATTAGCTTGTTCGTTCAATTATTCATCTGAGCATGATGAAACTACCTACCAAGAGAACCCCTTTGTCTTTGATTTGCCCCTTTTGTTTTGCTTTGTTTGTTTAGTTTTCTTTTAGTTTTCTTTTGTTATTCTTTCAAACCAAATCTTATTTTAAATGAATAGACCGTCTACGAGGAATGTGAGTAGAGGCCATTGAGAGAACCCCGTGGAATACGACCTTGGTAAACACTGTTTCAAAAGCAACTCCCGCGTAATCCCATCTTCACCTCAGGCTTCCCGTCCAGAACTTCACGAAATCAACCCGAACTCAAACTCCTCAACTACCCAACTAGCCACGAGATCCTGAAAGGGGAAAAAGGATCAATTTCCTATTGAAATTGAGTGAAACCCCCTGGGGCCTACCTACACTTCCTACCTATGGAGCGGGCCCAACTCCCACAAGACATCCAACAATGGAAAACCCCAAAACCCACCCCCCTTTTTTATATTTTAATTCCCTAAAAGCAGTCTAGGTATCACGTTGGTCAGTTCGTTCTCAAGCACAATTCATAACAAAAAATACACAGAATTAAAAACATCAATCCACGGCACACACGCATCATCCATCACATCCATCAACCAAGTCACTACCACAACCACAAGCACACAAACATCCACATTCATATTATCTAGGTGAGTTATTAGGCGCCAAGGAGTTATCCACACCACCACCGGCCGGCCGACGCACTTCCCTACCGCATGGGAAGTCCTCGCGCTCCCCTACCGCATGGGAACGCGTTCTCATTAACCATCATCATCATCATCAATCTCATCACTCCCTTGACACCCATGTCAAGGGGATCCACCCCAATGGATCAGACTCAACAACCAGTACCTCGGGTGGGGTAGTGTAGGCTCCTTCCGGTTCTATTTCCAACATACAATTCTCAACATCACATTCTCAACTCATACATCACATCTACTACCAACATACAACACAAATCAGCCACATCTCATTCATAGTCCATAGTTCACAACACATCTCGTCCTCCATGCCCCTGTCATGTTCACAGCACACACATCACAATCAATAGGATAACCGGCTAGCTCACCGGCCTCCCCCACCTGCAAGTACAGGGGAAACCATGTCATGAGTCTAGGGGTCACCCACCTGTTCCTCTTATTCAGAGCGACCCCACATTGGCAGGGCAACTCTCTTGCATCCACAACCAGCGATTCATAATATCATAGCACCCGCACTCATTTCCCAACCATCCTAATTCTCATTTCTATGTCAATTCATTACTTAATTCACTTCAGTTCACACCCAACCCCAAACCATAGCAATCAACAACAACAATCAACCACGGCAATCATCAATAGCAATCAAGTACATTCACAGAACAATTTATCCCCTTTTACGCTCATCATTTTCATGCATAACCTAGGTTTTGTTCTAAGTCCAATTGAAACTCCTCACGCTGTCCAAACTACTTACACAACGCTAAGCCCTCACCTGAAATAGAAGACGAGGCTCTAATCGTCTTCTAGTTCCCCAGAAACTCGATTCCCAACCACCAAACTCGTAGCTCTACCCTTCCTTACTGCTCACGACCTACACCCAGAAACCCAAAATGGAGGTTATCGATCTCTTCTCCTCGTCGCTACGAATCCATAGCAACAAACGGAACTCAATTCCGACCTCTACAGCTCCCGGAATCACCCTTCGAAGATTGTTCGCACTAGGTTCGTCAATGGCTTTTCGGGGAGAGAGAAAGGGGAAAGAAGTTATGAATTTCCGTGCAAATCTGTCCTTTTATGCACGAAAAGTGAGCCTGGTATGTCAAAAAGTGCGCCGGCGCACATTGACCCCTAAAAGGCGCACATTTTGAATATTCCGCCGAAAGTTTGCTGAATTAATTGAAAAGTGCGCCTGCGCACTTCAGGGTCCAAAATCGGCACTTTTTGGTGCATCACCGTTCCCCTTTGCAACTTCGACCCAACTTAAACCCGAATGACCCAAAACTCAAGGGGAGCTTAAGAGCACTGATTCCAGTACCCTAGTCTACAGATCTTGAGTTCCAAACCGTTTGGTTGAGCGGGGATGTTACATTCATCTAGTCTAAGCTCTACGAGTTTAGCTACTCATGTTCATAACAAAGAATCAAAGACAAAGACAGAGTTCATCTTGAACAAAGGAAGGACAGAAAAGGATCTGAAAAACCTAATTAAGACGGCTCCGGCGAAGCTTCGCTCTCCGGTAATCTTCAATCCTAGCTCCGAGTCTCTGAGATGAAGGGATGACGTCACGACCTCTTCTTGGCTCTTCAAACTCTAAACTCTGCTCCCGAACTCGTGAGAACTCTGAAACTATAATGTATTATGAGGTATATTTCTTTTTGGGAATACCGCCGGATTTTGCATGGAGTTTTTGCCGAAAACTTGCTGAGTTTTGGCCGAAAACTTGAGTGTAAATGAAGGCTTCCGTCGGATGATTCTCCTGTGATTTTTGGACTTAGGGTTTTCGGCGAGAACTTGGACTTTTCGCCGAAAACTTCTCTTTGTGAACTCAGCTGATTTCTTCTTGAGTTTTCGCCGAAAACCTGATGGGTTTTCGCCGAAAACTGCAGTGTAAATCGGGGCAGGAAATTGGTTTGCTTGATTGGCTCCTTGGATCGATTTCGGTGCGGTTCCTCGAGGTTCCAACGCCTTAGACACGTCCTTGGCTACTTTATTTGATGGCAAAAACCTGTGCTATCATGAAAACACTAGAAAACCATCAAATAGACCTGAAACGGGCCAAAGTAACACAAATGGCACGAGATAGAGCAGTTGAGTGAACATTCGCTCTTCTACCCTAGAAACCATGTCTTAAGCAAGGAAATGTCACTTAAATGAGACTGATAATCACGTCAAATCGAGTGTCATCAAAATACCCCACACTTAAGCTTTTGCTTGTCCTCAAGCAAACTGAATAGAACACGCTCACGTTCACAAATGATAAGATCGATTAAATTGAAGTTCAAGTACACACAATGAATTATTAGACAGATAATTCCTAGAACAAAAAACCTATCATGCATACTGATTAGCCAAACAACCTGGTCTCACTAAAAACTGCACACGACAAGTAATAGTAACCAATTATGCACGAATTTGACCTGACCGACCAGACTCCTCACACAGGAAATATTTAGTATAAGGGAAACTCTCAGTCTCTGTCTTTGAGGACGTGTTTCTGCTCTCAATCATTTTCTGTTACTGAATTCTGTCATAAGTTTACAATTCGACCACATCTCCACCACTGTGACAACATGAGGAACTAGTCAAGAAGGACTTCCCTGCTAGGACTGTAATGAATTCTACACTACAAGGGTTTATAATGAGATGGATGAAGGGAATGTATGATGATGGTTTTGGTGCGGTGTAGCTTTCGACTAACTTCCCTCGAATCTAGTCTATGGCTTCCTACCGGCTAACCAGACACGGGTGGAATAGTGTATGCTCGTCCTATGATACCCTCAAGCAACCTAGCACTTTATTTTCTGCACACATTTTTTCTTTGAATTTTCTTTTGACTTCGTTCTTCCATATGTAGGGAGAAGAATGTTTATTGAACCGAAAACTTGAAATTTTTGAACTTTTCTGATTTTTTTCTTTCTCTTTTTTTGAAAATTTTCCTTTCTTCTTTTCTTCTTTCTCTATTTTTTCTTTTGTGTCGATTCTTTCTTTTAGTTGCTAGAGGGGTTTACACATCTGGACATAATAGCTAAGACCACCTATTTAATGGATATAGGCAAGTTACCACAAACCGACTTCCGGTAGGCTAATCTAGAACTACAACAACAGGGGATCAACGGGGAATGAAAGAATGGGGAATGGTTGTAATGTATATCGAACCGAAAGAACAGGCCAAGCTCAAGGGTTTAAACCTAATGGATTTTAACGTTAGGTAGGCTATCTGGCTCAGTAGCTGAATCTAGGTGCCCCTATCATTCTAGAACTCGTGTCATCGTGTGGTCTCGAGTAGGTCTCATGCAAATTCTAAACTCATTTAAGCAAACAGAAAACCACTCAAAAAGAATTGAAATTGCAACTTACGTGCAATGGATCAAAAGCTCACAGTTGGTTTGCTAGTCGGATTCGGTCATTTTCATGCAATCAAGGCGACAAACTACAAGTGTGATTTGAAAAATTCTGTTCTGACCAGGCAATTTAGCATCAAAGTATACACATTGGTTCTCAGGTTCTAGGTTAAGCAGTCTAAGCATCATTATGAAAGACTGAACATCAACTTTACATCAAAAATCAAGAATCAAGCAATTCTAATGCTAGAGAAACTGGAAAGGAACCACGAAAACACACACAAAACACAGTCAAGGGCAATCACGTTCATGCAAGGTTCTCTAGCATCCTACCCCACACTTAAATCGTTCTGTGTCCTCACAGGACTAATACTAGAGTTGAGAGTGGAATAGAAGAACCTGGACCGAGATGGTTGGTGTAGGGGATGAACACTGGTCCTCGGAGCGGAGGGAATCTACCGAAGCAAAGGGAATCTCCCAACTGCCTCTAAAACAAAAACAAATGAAAGATAAAAAGGAAACTGGGACAAGTGTCCCAAATCCACACAGAAAAAGTTGGATCGAAATCCGAAAAGAAGAAATAAAAAGAAAGGACCAGAAAAGGAATACAACCCGATCAGTGCTGGTCAGGTGCATCGGGAGGGGGAACGTGGAGGGCGTCGCCAACCTGCCGCTGCCACGCCAGCTGCGCCTCATGCCTCTCGTCAGTGCGGAGCATGTGCTGCTACATAATAATCCATCTAGCATCCTGAGTGGCGGTGTCTGTGACTCGCCACTCCTGGAGTCGCTCGTACAGCTCTCCAATATCCGCGGGATGCGGTCGGTGCTGAGGATGAGGCGCCTGGAATGGATCTGGGATGGGCACTTGGTGCTGGTATGCATACCCTGCCTGCTGCTGTGGCGAGGGTGTATGATCATCAAACTTCGGCTCCGGCTGAGGCTGCTGGTCCTTAGAATCATCTTCTTCCTCCGATTCCTCCTCGGATTGGAGAGGAGGAGCTGCCGCCATCCGTGGACCAAGGTCCAGCTGGAGGTCGTACTCGACCGCTAAATCACCACCGACGGTGTATACTCTGCGTCGTGGGACGTCCGGGCCATATGACTGGTGATGACACTCGATTTGACGTGATTATCAGCTTCATTTAAGCGACATTTCTTTGCTTAAGACATGGTTTTTTAGGGTAGAATAACGAATATTCAATCGATTGCCCTATCTCGTGCCATTTGTGTTACCTTGGCCCGTTTTGGGTCTATTTGATGGTTTTCTAGTGTTTTTACGTTAGCACAGGTTTTTGCCATCGAATAAGTAGCCAAGGACGTGTCTAAGGCGTTGGAACCTCGAGGGATTGCATCGGGATCGATCAAAGGAGCCAACCAAGTTCAAACAAATCCCTGCCCGGTTTACAAAGGAATTTTCGCCGAAAATACCTTTGTATTTTCGGCGAAAATATGTTCACAAATCGGCTGTTGTTAACTTAAGGAAACTTTCGGCGAAAGGAGGAAGTTTTCGAACCGAGAAGAAAGTTCAGGAGAATCAGCCGGCGGACCCTTCATTTGCAAAGGAATTTTCACCGAAAATTCCTCAATATTTTTGGCGAAAATAATAGAAGAAATCCGGCTGATTAGGGTTAAGTATAAATACTTAACCCGTCGGCCCATATAAAGAGATCTAGATCATAATATACTTTTCGGATCAGAATGTTGGAGAATTCTCTGAAGTTCTGGAGCGAAGAGTGAGAGTTCGAAGAGTCGGAAAGAAATCGTGACGCCATCCCTTCCACCTCGGAGACTCGGAGCTAGGATTGCGGTTTACGGAAGATCGAAGTCTGTCAGAGTCGTCTAAATTAGGTTTTTCAGATTCTTTTCTGTTCTTCCTCTGGATGATGAACTCTTTCTTTGTCTTAGATTCTTTTGTGATAAACATGAGTAGCTAAACTCGTTAGAGCTTAGACTAGATGAACCCTAAGTGACCCAGGGCTTTAAAGTGGTCACGGATCGGCGGTGATTAGATTCGAAGTTCAATCAGTTTCTCTTTCATGTTCGATTTGTTCTTCATTGTTCATGTTTCTTGTCTGGATTGATCACCTAGAGTAGATTCTTGTTAAGCTAAGGATAGAAGCGAACGCTCGCCTTACTTTAGAACATCAAATTGAACAATTAACTTTATAATTGGAGCGTGCCTTTCGTAGGAACCGGTTAGGGTTAATCCACTGCAAGAGTAACTCATAAATCGTTAGTAATTGCACCAGTTAAGTTAAGTCGTTGCGAGAGGCGACCGTTCCCGGGCGGCTAATTAATCTTGGTAGTTAGAACGGATAGAGCGAACGTTCACCGGTCTTAAACCTAAGGGTAAGGAGTTATGGTGGTGTCTTAGTGATTGATTGAACGAGAATCGAAATCCGCTGATCTGTTGATTGCCAATGCTCTAGGGAACGAAGGGGATTCAAAGTCTAAGTTCGTCTGTCATCTCTGTTTTCAAACCCTAATTTCCAATCTGCTTTAGTTTAATTTTTAATTTTCTCTGCATTTCTTAGAATTAGAAGTCGTGGAACTCACACCACCCACAACTTGTTTGCAGTCGAGTATTTTGCTAGTTTTGGAGTAGTCGATCTTAGAAGACCCCTGGAATACGATCTACCCTAGCTTTTGTAGCTTTGTTAGTTATTTGTTTGAATCGTCAACGACAGGTTCACCAAATTGGCGCCGTTGCCGGGGACTTCTTTTGATTGTTTGAAAGAAGAACTGGCAATTTATTCTTCTATTTTCCATCTTTCACCTTTCCATCCACTTTGATTTTACACTGGTTTTGTTTGTCTTTGTTATCTGTAGGTTTACAGGTGTATGCCTCACCGTCCTTGGACTCGCTCTCAAACTGAATAGGCTAAGAGTGCAGAGAGACCAGGCAGTTCTGCTCCACCTTTACGATCGCAGATTTTGAAGAGAAGCAGATCCAATCAACCCGTCACCCCCCGATTAAAATCGAGGAATTGAAGGAGAGTTCCTCATCTTCGTCTTCACCGTCACCTTCATCCGTTTCGTACACTGAGTCACTCTCACCTCCTCCATCTCCTGCCATGGACGATCAATTACCACCACCACCACCACCAAATGGTAATCCGCCGCCGCCGCCACCACCTGCACAGAAAAGTCTAGCTGACTATAACAAGCCAAGCGCGACTAGCGTTCGATCTGCCATTGCCGTTCCACGCATTGAAGGAGATCCTGACTATGAGATCAAGATTCCATTCTTGACTATGATCTCTAGGGATTTACAGTTTGAAGGCAGGCTCCTAGACAATCCATGCATTCATCTTGCAGACTTCCTTGATCTCTGCAGTACTTTCAAGAACGGAAACCTTGACAAAAATACTCTTTGTCTGAGAGCTTTCCCGTTCTCTCTGAAAGGCCCTGCTAAGAGGTGGCTTACTGGCAAACCACCTGGCTATTACACTGATTGGGATACTCTGGCTCAGGACTTCGTTGAAGAATACTTCCCTCCAGCCAGAACAACTGCTATCAAGGACATCATTGCCAGATTCTCCCAGAAAGAAGGAGAAAGCTTATATGATACTTGGAATTGATTCCAAGAACTTCTCTACAACTGTCCGCATCATGGATTCGAGCAGAGACAGTTAGCTAAGATATTTGCTCGAGGACTTCGAGAAGAATCTTCCAAGTGGGTCAATTCTCTAGCTGAAGGGGATTGCACTACACTCACACCTGAAGCTGCTCTTCTTCACTTCGCAAACTGTGCTTCCAAGTCGAGGAACTGGGAACGACAATCTGAAGGATCAAAGAGCAAGCTCGATCTCGAAGCTACTATCAAGGCAGAGGTAGAGAAGCATTTGAAGAAGTCTACCACACCAATCAAACCGCCGATAGCTTCTGTCTACGTTGCCGATTGCGAATGGTGTGGAGCATGCGCACATAACGAAGGTCGTTGTCATAATTTTGGTAAGGCAGAAGTCTGGTCTGCCGAAGAGGTAAATTTCATACAACAAGGTTTCGTCAATAATCAGAATGGTTATGCTGGTTATCGTAACTTCAGACAGCAAGGGAACTATCAAGACAGACCTCCCTACAATGCTGGCGCCAATCATAACCTGAACCAGAATAACCACCCGGCTGGTCCAGCTCAGGACCAGAAGCCTAACCATCTGCCGGCAGGTGTCTACCTGCCGCCGCATCGCAACCCGGGTAATTATGGAACTGCTCCTGGCAATCGCCAGAATCAATATCTTAATAATACCTATCCAGGGCAGCAGTATCAAAGAGAAAACAGTGTTAGTGACCTGGATAAGAAGCTCAACCAGATCATTACCAGACTCGATGATCATGACAGTCAGTTCAAGGCTAAAGCTCTTCTCAATCAAGAACAGATAGCATCTGGACAAAGAATTGAGCAAGCCGTGAACAACATCTCAAGCATGCTAGCATCTGGTCGACCATTTGGCCAACTTCCAAGCCAGACAGAGCCGAATCCGAGAAAGGAGCAAGCCAAGATGGTAACCGCTCGGAAACTTCCAAACTTAATTGCTGATGCTTGTTCTATCTTACGCAGGATCGCTGAAACTCCAGAGGAAGAAGAGGAACAAAAACTTGCGCCTAAGGAGGATGATCCCCCTCTTGCACCGTACGTTGTGAAGCCTCCTTTTCCAAGAGCATTGCTGCCAAATGCAAGGATCGAGACTGACATGAAGGGGAATAAAGAAGGATATCCTGACATTCGTATTAAGAAACCTACCACTCCATATCCAGCTAAGTGCTCTGATCCTGGTTCTTTTACTTTACCTTTGGTCATTAATGATGTTGAGATTGAACGTTGTCTAGTTGATCTAGGAGCGTCTGTTAATGTTATGCTTATGAGCCTGTTTGAAAAATTGAACCTAGAAGAACTTGAACCGCCTAGTATGCAACTTGTCTTTGCTGATAGATCACTTAAAACTCCTAGAGGAGAAATAAAAGACGTTGTTACTAAATGTGGTCCGTTCACGTTCTTAGCTGACTATGTGATTATGGATACTAGTACAGATGATTCTACCATTCTCATAGGTCGACCTTTCATGGCTACTACTGGAATGAATATTAACGTTCCAAATGGTTCTTTGACTCTAAGGGTTGGTAAAGAAACGAAAACTTTCCGTCTTAAAGATGGCATGAAATATGACACTAAGAATGAAGAACCTCATTGCCTGGTTGTTGAAACTGTGGAGTTGACTCCGGTCAACTCCATTACTAATGCTTCTTCTAGTGTCTCTAGATCAGTCGTTGCTGCAGACATTGAACAGGTTAATAAGAAGAAGCCGGAAATTTCGGTTCAAAAGCCGCTCAAGAAGAAGAAGGAACTGCAAGCCTCTTCTAAGCCACCGAGCACTAAACCGAGCAGGCCTCGAGGAAAGAAGAGGAAGACGAAGACTCAAATGGTCTGGAGACCAAAATTTCCGCCGTCTTCCATCGAGCCAGCTGCACCACCAATTCGTTCCGAGAGACCGGCGTCGGAACAAGTATGAAAGGAGAAGCCGAAAGCATCTCCTAAGGAAGTACTGACGATCACCGATCCTGGTGATAACAAGCCGGAGGACAAGAAGAAGACGAAGCCGACAGTCCTCATTCCTTCCATCGTAACACTCAAGAAGGATGACCTCTCCAGAGAACTGTTCGGACCGTTCAAGTTCATCGATCATCTTCCCGATGGACGTACCAAGCTCTTGCATGCAAACGGGAAGAGATTCACGCTTACCGGAGAAGCCCCGAAGCTGTACTTCATGAACTCCAACACGAGCGTTAAGGAGAATCTGAGTTGGGATGTCTCCTAATACCGTCCAGGTATCGTCCAGCTCAAGGACGTTAAAAAAAGAGCGTTTCGTGGGAGGCAACCCACGGCTGGAGTCCGTTTTTGTTTTGTGTCAACCTTAGTGTTTTAGAGTCGGTTCGGGGGAGCCAAAAGTGTCAGTTTGTTTGTTTTCTTATTTTTCGTGTAGAGTCTGTGTGTCGTAGAGTCAGTCGCAAGATGATTGAGGTCGTTCCGATTTTTGTGAATTTAACTGTGATTTTCTGAAGTTGGCCGGATGTGCAAAAATATTTTCACCCGAGTAGTTCAAAATTTTTGGCGAAATACACCCCTGTTTTCGGCGAAATCGCCTTTTGAATTTTCGAAGCCATTCCCCTGTTTCATATTTTTGGTCCGAAAATTTATGGTGTTTTCGGCGAAAATTTTCATTTATTTTCGCCAAAAATCCCTTTGAAAATCAACCAATTTTTTCACTTAAAATCCGGTCCTCCTCTCTCTCTCTCTCCACTTTCCTTCTTTCATTTTCGAATCAACACCCGAAAAATACCCCCTCCCCTTTGTTTTTCAAAATCGCCGCCGCCACCCTTTTTAAACCGCCGCCGCCGCCATTTCCCGCCGCCGCCCGACCGCCGCCGCTCAACTCCCCTGTCTTTTTCGATCGTTTTGTGCCCTAGAACGTTCGAATCGGAGCTCTACAGCTCCAGTTCACCGAAACCCTTGTTTTCGGAGTTTTTCACCGATTTCTCCCAAACCGTTCGTATTTAGCATCCATGGCTTCAAGGTAAGTTGTAGAACTTTTCAATACGAATCTTTTGACATATTGATTGCTAAATTTCGTTGGGGTTGACTTTTCGGTTTGCCTCAATTTGTGTGCCGACTGATTTCGTGTGAACTAGGTTATCTGAACTTGTAGAACTGTTCTAGCATGCTTAGGGAGTTCCGTGCTTAATTTCCATATCATTTGATCATGTGTTGCTTTGCATACGATTGATTCTTTGTGCTGTTGACTTGTGAGAAATGTCGGTTTGACCATGAACTGTTTTTGATCATTTGGCTGCCGTATGTGTTCCTTCTCGTTCAGATTATTGTGTTTGCCATCTGAGATCATATTTTACCGTCGTTCTCCGTTTTGTGGTAGTCTTGCCATGATTAGGGTTCGTTATGCTATAATGTTGATTTTCTGAATGTCGGTTTGACTCTTTGAACTCTGATTATGCTTATCCGATCCTGGCTGTTCCTAAGCATGTATTTTACTGTCTATGATTACCGGTTACTCCGCTTTGCTTACCCCCACTCGGTTTTCCTCATTTCTTTGTGAAATTGAGTTTTTCTACTAAGTGTGGGGCAGGGTTTTAGTTTAACTAATCTGGTTTCATTCTGCTTTTAGGAACACCACTTATGAGCGCAGGACTAAGGCGCGACTTGATGGCGCCTCGAGCTCAGGAGCTGCCGCCCCCGTCACTCCCGCCGTTCAGGGCCCTCCTCCAGCACTACCTCGCCGGGCTGGGTACCATCGCACTATCGCCCGTCTACCTGACTTCTACTTCGAGTGCTTCCAGAAGATCGAGCACATTCGGGGAGCTAAGGTACGCCCTCTCTCCATGGAGTCCCTGAGCGAGCACGACGAGGACTACCACCGGAATGTGCATGACGCCCTAGCACCGGCCGGTCTCCTAGAGCTGACCACCATAGCTGCCGACTTCCCAGACATCGCCCTTCAGGAGTTCTGGGCGACCTTTGATCTGGATGAGCATAAGAGGAGGCAAGGCCAGAAGGTTATTACCTTCTATCTGGGTGGAGTGTACAGGCAGCTCACCTACGATGAGTTTGCTGCTCATCTAGGCATCCCCTACGAGCACTATCATGGACATCACCTCGACTGGGGCGACGATGATGACGACGAGGAGTACCACGTGCTCTGGAGCCACATGACTGGAGTGCCCGGTGATCGCCTCACGGGCCATGACTCAGTTAAGTCCCTCTCTCACCCACTCTTTAAATTTATTCATATGGTTTGGCGTAGATCTCTTTTATATGTTCCAGATAAGGATCGCCACCATATCCTCAAGGAGGAGCTTATGCATCTCTGAGCCATCCGAGAGAGCTGCCCTCTTCACCCCGGTTGGGTGCTTGCTCGCATCTTCCGCCAGAAGACCAAGAGGCGGAAGCTACCTCGTGCGCTCCTGGGAGGTAACTTCATAGGTCAGCTCATCATCTCCTTCGGCATCAGCCATGAATATGGCCCAAACATTCCACGACACCACGTTAGGACCGTTGGAGGAGACTTAGCGGTTGAGTACGACTTAGAGCTGGACCTCAGTCCCCAGGTGGCAGCAGATCCTCCTCCCTAGCATGTGGCCGAGTCAAAGGAAGAAGATGATGCTGAGCAGCAGCAGCCCCAGCCGCCGCCAGAATTCCAAGACTATATACCCTCGCCACATCACCAGGCAGGGTATGCTCACCAGTCGCCGCCGCACATTCCCGATCCATACCAGGCGCCTCACCCTCCGCACCGACCGCACCCCGTGAACATTGGTGAGTTGTACGAGCGACTGCAGGAGTGGCGCATCACCGACAACGCCACTCAAGAGGCGAGATGGACTATTATGCAGCAGCATATGCGCCGCGCCGACAGGCGATATGAGGCACAGCTGGCGTGGCAACGCCAGCTCGGCGAGCACCTCCACTTTCCACCCCCCGACACCCCTGACCAGCCATGATCAGGTGGTGTCCTTTTCCTTGTCCTTTATTTTTATTTATTATTTTCGGATTTCGATCCAACTTTTTTCTGTGTGGATCTGGGACACTTGTCCCGGTTTCCTTTTTATGTTTTGTTTGTTTTTGTTTTGTAGGCAGTAGGGAGATTCCCTTTGCTTCGCTTTGGTAGATTCCCTCCGCTCCGAGGACCCGTGCTCATCCCCTACACCAATCATCTCGGTCCAGGTTCTTCTACTTCACTCTGAACTCTAGAATTAGTCCTGTGAGGACACAATCCGATTTAAGTGTGGGGTAGGATGCTAGAGAACCTTGCATGAACTTGATTGCCCTTGATTGTGTTTTCAGTGTGCCTCGTGATTCCATTCCAGTCTCTCTAGCATTAGAATGGCTCAGTTCTTGATTTTTGATGTTAAGTTGTTGTTCAAACCTTCATAATGATGCTTAGACTGCTTAACCTAGAACTTGAGAACCAACTTGTATACTTTGATGCTAAATTGCCTGGTTGGAACAGAATTTTTAAATCACACTTGTAGTTTGTAGCCTTGATTGCATGAAAATGACCGAATCCGACTAGCAAACCAACTGTGAGCTTTTGATCCATTGCACGTAACTTGCAATTTTAATTCTTTCTGAGTGGTTTTCTGTTTGCTTGAATGAGTTAGAATTTGCATGAGACCTACTCGAGACCACACGATGACACGAGTTCTAGAAGGATAGGGGCACCTAGATTCAGCTACTTAGCCAGATAGCCTACCAAACGACAAATCCATTAGGTTTAGACCCTTGAGCTTGGCCTGTTCTTTTGGTTCGATAATACATTACAACCATCTCATTTCTTTCATTCCCCGTTGATCCCCTGTGGTTGTAGTTCTAGATTGACCTGCCGGAAGTCGGTTTGTGGTAACCTGCCTATAGCCATTAACAGGTGGTCTTAGCTATTATGTCCAGACGTGTAAATCCCTCTAGCAACTGAAAGAAAATCGACACAAAAGAAAAAAAAGTAAAGTAAGAAAAGAAAGGAAATTTCGAAAAAAAAATGAAGAAAAGAAAAATCAGAAAAGTTTCAAAGTTTCTAGTTCAATAAAAACGTTCTTCTCCCTACAAATGGAAGAACGAAGTCAAAAGAAAAGTTGAAAAGAAAGAAAAAAATCGTGTAAAGAAAAAGAAAATAAGTGCTAGGTTGATTGAGGGTATCATAGGACGAGCGTTCATCATTCCACCCGTGTTTGGTTAGACGGTAGGAAGCCATAGATTAGATTCGAGGGAAGTTAGTCGAAAGCTACACCGCACCAAGCCATCATCATACATTCCCATCATCCATCTCATCATAAACCCAAGTAGTGTAGATTTCATTACGGTCCTAGCAGGGAAGTCCTTCTTGACTAGATACTCGTGTTGTCACAGTGGTGGAGATGTGGTCAAAATGCAAACTTATGACAGAATTCGGTAACAGAAAATGATCGAGAGCAGAAACACGTCCTTAAACACAGAGAGTGAGAGTTCCCATTTTACTATATATATCCTGTGTGAGGAGTCTGGTCGGTTAGGTGAAATTCGTGCATAATTGATTGCTAATTACTTGTTGTGTGCAGTTTATTAGTGAGACCAGGTAGTTTGGCTGATCTGTATGCATGTTAGGTTTCTTGTTCTAGGAATTAGCTGTCTAATAATTCATTGTGGTTGATTGAGCTCCAATTTAATCGATCTTATCATTTATGAACATGAGCGTTTCTATTCAGTTTGCTTGAGGACAAGCAAAAGCTTAAGTGTTGGGGTATTTGATGACACTCGATTTGACGTGATTATCAACCTCATTTAAGCGACATTTCTTTGCTTAAGACATGGTTTTTAGGGTAGAATAACGAATATTCAATCGATTGCCCTATCTCGTGCCATTTGTGTTACCTTGGCCCGTTTCGGGTCTATTTGATGGTTTTCTAGTGTTTTTACGTTAGCACAGGCTTTTGCCATCGAATAAGTAGCCAATGACGTGTCTAAGGCGTTGGAACCTCGAGGGATTGCACCGGGATCGATCAAAAGAGCCAACAAGTTCAAACAAATCCCTGCCCGGTTTACAAAGGAATTTTCGCCGAAAATACCCTTGTATTTTCGGCGAAAATATGTTCACAAATCGGCTGTTGTTAACTTAAGTAAACTTTCGGCGAAAGGAGGAAGTTTTCGAACCGAGAAGAAAGTTCAGGAGAATCAGCCGGCGAACCCTTCATTTGCAAAGGAATTTTCGCCAAAAATTCCTCAATATTTTCGGCGAAAATAATAGAAGAAATCCGGCTGATTAGGGTTAAGTAAATACTTAACCCGGCGGCCCAAATAAAGAGATATAGATCATAATATACTTTTCGGATCAAATTTTGGAGAATTCTCTGAAGTTCTGGAGCGAAGAGTGAGAGTTCGAAGACCCGGAAAGAGATCGTGACGCCATCCCTTCCACCTCGGATACTCGGAGCTAGGATTGCGGTTTACGGAAGATCGAAGTCTGTCAGAGTCGTCTAAATTAGGTTTTTCAGATTCTTTTCTGTTCTTCCTCTGGATGATGAACTCTTTCTTTGTCTTAGATTCTTTGTGATAAACATGAGTAGCTAAACTGTTAGAGCTTAGACTAGATGAACCCTAAGTGACCCAGGGCTTTAAAGCGGTCACGGATCGGCGGTGATTAGATTCCAAGTTCAATCAGTTTCTCTTTCATGTTCGATTTGTTCTTCATTGTTCATGTTTCTTGTCTGGATTGATCACTTAGAGTAGATTCTTGTTAAGCTAAGGATAGAAGCGAACGCTCGCCTTACTTTAGAACATCGAATTGAACAATTAACCTTATAATTGGAGCGTGCCTTTCGTAGGAACCTGTTAGGGTTAATCCACTGCAAGAGTAACTCATAAATCGTTAGTAATTGCACCAGTTAAGTTAAGTCGTTGCGAGAGGCGACCGTACCCGGGTGGCTAATTAATCTTGGTAGTTAGAACGGATAGAGCGAACGTTCGTCGGTCTTAAACCTAAGGGTAAGGAGTTATGGTGGTGTCTTAGTAATTGATTGAACGAGAATCGAAATCCGCTGATCTGTTGATTGCCAATGCTCTGGGGAACGAAGGGGGATTCAAAGTCTAAGTTCGTCTGTCATCTCTGTTTTCAAACCCTAATTTTCAATCTGCTTTAGTTTAATTTTTAATTTTCTCTGCATTTCTTAGAATTAGAAGTCGTGGAACTCACACCACGCACAACTTGTTTGCATTCGAGTATTTTGCTAGTTTTGGAGTAGTCGATCTTAGAAGACCCCTGGAATACGATCTACCCTAGCTTTTGTAGCTTTTTAGTTATTTGTTTGAATCGTCAATGACAGGTTCACCAACTGGCTGAGACCGAGGGAGATGATGAGGCGGCCGACAAAGTTGCCGCCCAGGAGGGAGCGAGGCGGGCTCGGCTTCTGAGTCTTCTGGCTGGAATATGCGTGCAAGCACCCATCCGGGATGAAGAGGATAAGACTCCCAGATGGCGCGGAGAAGAAGGAGCTCCTCTCGGCTGATGTGGTGGTGACTCTTATTTGGAGCAAACAATAGAGATCTACGCCAAACCATATGGATAAAACGATAGAGAGGGTGAGAGAGTGACTTAACTGAGTTATGGGTCGTGGTCCGAGCATCGGGCACTCCACTCATGTGGCTCCATAGCTCCTTGATGATACTCGATTTGACGTGATTATCAGCCTCATTTAAGTGACATTTCTTTGCTTAAGACATGGTTTTTAGGGTAGAATAACGAATATTCAATCGATTGCCCTATCTCGTGCCATTTGTGTTACCTTGGCCCGTTTCGGGTCTATTTGATGGTTTTCTAGTTTTTTACGTTAGCACAGGTTTTTGCCATCGAATAAGTAACCAAGGACGTGTCTAAGGTGTTGGAATCTCGAAGGATTGCACCGGGATCGATCAAAGGAGCCAACCAAGTTCAAACAAATCCCTGCCCGGTTTACAAAGGAATTTTCGCCAAAAATACCCTTGTATTTTCGGCGAAAATATGTTCACAAATCGGCTATTGGCAGCTGAAGGAATTTTCGGCAAAAGGATTAAGTTTTTGAACCGAGAAAGAAGTTCAGGAGAATCAGCCGGCGGACCCTTCATTTGCAAAGGAATTTTCGCCGAAAATTCCTCAATATTTTCGGTGAAAATAATAGAAGAAATCCGGCTGATTAGGGTTAAGTATAAATACTTAACCCGACGGCCCAAATAAGATATACATCATAATATACTTTTCGAAATTAGAATTCGAAGAATTCTCTGAAGTTCTGGAGCGAAGAGTTAGAGTTCGAAGAGCCGGAAAGAGATCGTGACGCCATCCCTTCCACCTCGGAGAATCGGAGCTAGGAGTGCGGTTTACGGAAGATCGAAGTCTGTCAGAGTCGTCCAAATTAGGTTTTTCAGATTCTTTTCTGTTCTTCCTCTGGACAATGAACTCTTTCTTTGTCTTAGATTCTTTTGTGATAAACATGAGTAGCTAAACTCGTTAGAGCTTAGACTAGATGAACCCTAAGTGACCCATGGCTTTAAAGCGGTCACGGATCGGCGGTGATTAGATTCGAAATTCAATCAGTTCTCTTTCATGTTTGATTTGTTCTTCCTTGTTCATGTTTCTTGTCTGGATTGATCACCTAGATTAGATTCTTGTTAAGCTAAGGATAGAAGCGAACGCTCGCCTTACTTTAGAACATCGAATTGAACAATTAACCTTATAATTGGAGCGTTCCTTTCGTAGGAACCGATTAGGGTTAATCCACTGCAAGAGTAACTCATAAATCGTTAGTAATTGCACCAGTTAAGTTAAGTCGTTGCGAGAGGCGACCGTACCCGGGCGGCTAGTTAATCTTGGTAGTTAGAACGGATAGAGCGAACGTTCGCCGGTCTTAAACCTAAGGGTAAGGAGTTCTGGTGGTGTCTTAGTAATTGATTGAATGAGAATCGAAATCCGCTGATCTGTTGATTGCCAATGCTCTGGGGAACGAAGGGGGATTCAAAGTCTAAGTTCGTTTGTCATCCTTGTTTTCAACCCTAATTTCCAATCTGCTTTAGTTTAATTTTTAACTTTCTCCGCATTTCTTAGAGTTAGAAGTCGTGGAACTCATACCACGCACGAAGTGTTTACATTCGAGTATTTTTCTAGTTTTGAAGTAGTCAATCTTAGAAGACCCTTGGAATACGATCTACCCTAGCTTTTGTTAGCTTTGTTAGTTATTTGTGTGAAACGCATCACAACGACTGCGCGTTCACCACTCCTCGTACTGCCTCTCCACTGCCGGAGTTGTTCTACGAGCCGAGGTGATGACCCTTGTAGTGCTCCCGGGGGATGCCAAGATGAGCTGCAAACTCATCGTAGGTGAACGCCTTGTACACCCCGCCAATATAGAAGGAGACGACCTTCCTATGCTGCCTCCTCTTATGCTCATCTAGGTCGAATGTGGCCCAGAACTCCTGGAGAGCGACGTCTGGGAAGTCAGCAGCTAGGGTGGTCAGCTCCTGCAGTCCTGAAGGTGCCAGTGAGGTGAGCACATTCTGGTGCCAGTCCTCATCATGCTCGAGGAGGGAGTCCATGGATAAGGGTCGAACGTCAGCTCCGAGAACATGCTCGAGCCTCTGGTAGCGCTCGAAGTAGTGGGCGGAAGGCGAGCAACTATGGGGTGGTACCCGACACGTCCTGGGAATGCAAGTGGCGGACCGGCGAGGCAGGTGTGACGGGGGCCGGAGCTCGGGAGCTAGAGGCGGTGTCAAGTCTCGCCTTAGTCCTGCGCTCATGAGTGACATTCCTATAGCCAGAAACAAAACCAGATTAGTGAACTAATAACCCACCCCACACTTAGTAGAAAAAACTCAATTTCACAAAGAAACGAGGAAAACCGAGTGGGGGTAAGCAGAGTAAGTAACCGGTAATCACAATGAAACACAAAGCATGCAAATGTCTAGCCGGAATGATCACAACACAACCAGGGTTCAGAAGTCAAAACGACAGTCAAAAAGTCAACATTGTAACACATTAAACCCTAATCATGGCAATACTAGCTCAAAGCGGGAAATGACGGCATAATTATAAACTCGGATGGAAAACACAATAATATGAATGTGAATGAACACACATGGCAGCCAAATGAGCATAAACAACCATGGTCAAACCGACATTTCACAAAAGTCAACACCGCAAAGAATCAATCGTTAAGCATAGCAACATATGATCAAATGGTATTAAACTTCAGCACAATTCTCCCTAAGCATGCTAGATCAGTCCAAAGCAATCAGCTAACCTAGTTCACACGAAACAGTCGGCACGCAAATCGAGGTAGACCAAAAAAGTCAACCAAAGTCAACCCCGACAAAATTCAGCATTCAACATGTCAAAATACTCGAAGTGAAAATTTCTACAACTTACCTTGAAGCCATAGCTGCTGAAAACGAACGGAATGAGAGAAAGTCGGAGAAAAACTTGAAAAACTAGGGTTTGGTGGAACTAGAGCTCTAGAGCTCCAATTCGGACAATCTACGTCTTGAAATGATCGGAAAAGGGAGGGGAACAGTGCGGTGGTGGTCGGTGAGGCGGCGGCAAGGGAATCGGGCGGCGGCGGGCGTTTAAAATTTGACGGTGGCGGCGATTTTCAAAAACAAGGGGCTGGGTTTTCGTCCGTTCGAAAATAATGAAAAGTGAGGGAGAGATAGAAAAGAGACCGGGAAATAGGGGAAAGATTTTTGGATTTTTCTAAGAATTTTTGGTGAAAAGTAGTGCAATTTTTCGCCGAAAACTCAAGTTCAAAATTGCTGCCGGTTTTCAAATAAGTTTTCACCGAAAACTCAGAGAGTTTTCGCCGAAAAGTTTAACTAAAATCGAACAGAAAACACAATGGGATTTAAAGGGCAGTTTTCGCCAAAAACTGGAACACTTTTCGCCGAAAAATTTGACCTGCAGGATTGAAAATATTTTCGCAATCCCGGCAAACTTCAGAAAATCAGAATTAAATCGACAAAAATCGTAACAACCTCAAACAACTTGCGATTGAAACGATGACACACAAACTACACACGAAAAATAAGAAATCATGTAAACTGACACTTTTGGCTCCCCCAACCGACTCTAAAATATTGAGTTTGACACAAAACAAAAACTGACTCCAGCCGTGGGTTGCCTCCCACGAAGCGCTCTTGATTAACGTCCTTGAGCTGGACGATACCTGGACGGTATTAGGAGACATCCCAACTCAGGATCTCCTTAACACTAGCGTCGGAGTTCATGAAGTAGAGCTTCGGGGTATCTCCATCAAGCGTGAATTTCTTCCCGTTAGCATGAGTAAGCTTAGTGCGTCCATCGGGAAGACGATCAGTGATCTTGAATGGTTTGAACAGTTCTCTTGAGAGTTCATCCTTCACGAGTGTTACGATGGAAGGAATGAGGACTGTCAGCTTTATCTTCTCCTTTACCTCCGGTTTCATTTCACCGGGATCCGTGATCTTTGGCGCTTCTTTAGGAGATGCTTTCGGCTTCTCCTTCTTTACTTGTTCAAGCGCCAGTAGCTTGACAGAGACTGGCGGCGTAGCTGGCTCGGAAGAAGATGGCAGTGCAATTGGCCTCCATACCATTTGAGTCTTCTTCTTCTTATTCTTTTTCCGTAGCCTACCAGGTTTCTTGCTTGGCGGTGAAGAAGAGGCTTTCAGTTCCTTCTTCTTTGGCGGCTTTTGAGCCAAAGATTCTTGTTTCTTCTTAGCAATCTGTTCAACATCTGCAACAACAATTGGTCTAGAAACACTGGAAGAGACATCAGTAACGGAGTTGACCGGAGTCAACTCCACAGTTTCAACAGCAAGACAGTGAGGTTCTTCATTCATAGGAGTATACTTCATACCATCCTTTAGGCGGAATGTTATTGTTTCCTTACCAACCCTCAAGGTCAACGAACCATTCAAAACATTGATTTGCATTCCGGTTGTTGCCATGAAGGGTCGACCTATAAGAATGGTAGAATCCTCCTCGCTAGTATCTATGATCACATAGTCAGCTAAGAAAGTGAAAGGACCACATTTAGTAACAACGTCTTTGATTTCTCCTCTAGGTGTTTTCAATGATCTATCAGCAAAGACAAGTTATATGCTAGTCGGTTCAAGTTCTCCTAGATTCAATTTCTCATACAAAGTCATAGGCATAACATTAACAGACGCGCCTAGATCAACCAAACTACGTTCTATCTCAATATCATTAATGACTAGAGGTAGCGTGAAAGAACCAGGATCGGAGCACTTAGCTGGGTATGGCGAGGAAGGCTTCTTGCTACGGATGGCAGGATATCCTTCTTTGTTTCCCCACATGCCAGTCTCGATCCTCGCGTTCGGTAGCATTGCTCTTGGAAAAGGAGGCTTCACGTAGTATGGAGCAAGAGGAGGATCATACTCCTTAGGCGCCTCTTTCTGTGCTTCCTTTTTCTCCAGAGTTTCTACGGTTCTGCATAAAATAGAAGAAGCATTAGTAGGTGAGTTTGTCAAATCTTGAATAGATACCATCTTAGCTTGCTCCTTTCTCGGATTCGGCTCGGTTTGGCTTGGAAGCTGGCCAAATGGTTGACCAGATGTTAGCATGCTAGAGATCTGGTTCACTGCCTGCTCATTTCTTTGACCGGAGGCAATCTGTTCTTGGTTGAGGAGAGCTTGAGCTTTGAACTGACTGTCCTGATCGTCAAGTCTAGTGATGATCTGATTGAGCTTCTTGTCGAGTTCACTGACGTTGTTCTCCTTCTGATGTTGTTGTCCTGTATAAGTATTGTTCAGGTATTGATTCTGGCGGTTGCCAGGAGCAGTTCCATAGTTACCCGGATTACGATGTGGCGGATGGTTAGGCTTCTGATCCTGAGCTGGACCAGTTGGTCAGCTATTCTGGTTCTGGCCTTGGTTCTGGTTGGCACCGGCATTGTAGGGAGGTCTATCTTGACAATTCCCTTGTTGTCTGTAGTTGTTGTAGCCAACATAACCATTCTGATTGTTGTTGAAGCCTTGTTGAACGAAATTGACTTCTTCGGCAGACCAAACTTCTTTCTTACCAAAGTTCTGGCATCGACCTCCATTATGCGCACACGCTCCACACCACTCGCAATCAGCAACATAGACAGAGGTTGCTGGTGGCTTGATGGGTGTAGAAGACTTCTTCAGATGCTTCTCTACTTCTGCCTTAATGGTTGCTTCAAGATCGAGCTTGCTCCTTGATCCTTCTGACTGAGGTTCCCAGTTCCTTGACTTGGAAGCACAGTTCGCAAAATGAAGAAGAGCAGCTTCAGGTGTGAGTGTAGTGCAATCCCCTTCAGCTAGGGAATTGACCCATTTGGCAGATTCTTCACGAAGACCTCAAGCAAAGATTTCAGCTAATTGTCTCTGCTCGAAACCGTGGTGAGGACAGTTGTAAAGAAGTTCTTGGAATTCATTCCAAGTATCATATAAGCTTACTCCTTCTTTCTGAGAGAATCTGGCGATGCTGTCCTTGAAGGCTGTTGTTCTGGAAGGAGGGAAGTACTCTTCGACAAAGTCTTGAGCAAGAGTCTCCCAGTCGGTGTAGTAGCCAGGTGGTTTGCCAGTGAGCCACCTCTTAGCTGCGCCTTTCAGAGAGAACGGGAAAGCTCTCAAGCAAAGAGTGTTCTTGTCGAGATTCCCATTCTTGAAAGTGCTGCAGAGATCAAGGAAATCCGCCAGATGCATACACTGATTGTCTAACGCCCTACCTTCAAATTGTAGATCCCTAGAGATCATAGTCAAGAATGGAATCTTGATCTCATAGTCAGGATCTCCTTCGATGCGTGGTACGGCAATAGAAGATCGAACGCTAGTCGTGCTCGGCTTGTTGTAGTCAGCTAGACTCTTCGGTGCACCCGGTGGTGGTGGTGGTGGTTGATGACCGCCTAGTGGTGGTAGAGGTAGTTCATCACCCATCTTAGGAGATGGAGGAGGTGAAAGTGATTCGGTGTATGAAGCGGATGAAGATGACGGTGAAGATGGAGATGAGGAACTCTCTTTCAGTTCCTCGATCTTAATCGGAGTGACGGATGGAGGTGGATTGGTTCTGCCTCTCTTCGGAATCTGTGATTGTCTTGGTGGAGCAGAACTGCCTGGTCTCTCTATACCCTTAGCCTTGTCGGTTTAGGAGTGCGTGAGAGGGCGGCGGTGCATAAACCTGCGAACAACCTACAAATGACAAAGACAAACAAAACCAGTGTAAAATCGAAGTGGATGGAAAAATGAAAGATGGAAAGTAGAAGAATAAAATGCCAGTTCTTCTTTCAAACAATTAAAAGAAGTCCCCGGCAACGGCGCCAATTTGATGAACCATCGTAGAGCAGTGCGTCAAATAACTACTCAGCTTTTAGGCTAAGCAGATCGTATTCCACGGGTCTTCTAATAATTGTTTACTCAAATATAAAGGCAGATTACTCAGGTTTAACACTTTGTGCGTGGTGTGAGTTCCACGACTTCTAATCTAAGAAATGCAAGGAAATTAAAAATTAAACTGAAAGACAGACTGAAAGATTGGTTGACTTTAACAGAGATGACAGACAAACTTAGACTTCGAATCCCCCTTCGTTCACCAGAGCATTGGCAATCAACAGATCAGCGGATTTCAATTCTCGTTCAATCAATTCTAAGACACCACCATAACTCCTGACCCTTAGGTTTAAGACTGACGAACGTTCGCTCTATCCAATCTAGCTACCAAGATTAATTAGTCGCCCGGGTACGGTCGCCTCTCACAACGACTTAACTAACTGGTGGAATTACTAATAATTTATGAGTTACTCTTGCAGTGGATTAACCCTAACTAGTTCCCACGAAAGGCACACTCCAATGAATAGGTTAATTGTTCGATTTGGTGTTTTAAAGTAAGGCGAGCGTTCGCTTCTATCCTTATCTTAACAAGAATCTAATCTAGGTGATCAATCCAAACAAGAAACATAAACAACGAAGAACAAATCAAACATGAAAGAGAAATTGATTGAACTTTGAATCTAATCACCGCCGATCCGTGACCGCTTTAAAGCCCTGGGTCACTTAGGGTTCATCTAGTCTAAGCTCTACGAGTTTAGCTACTCATGTTCATAACAAAAGAATCAAAGACAAAGATAGAGTTCATCTTGAACAAAGGAAGGACAGAAAAGGATCTGAAAAACCTAATTAAGACGACTCCGGCGAAGCTTCGCTCTCCGGTAATCTTCAATCCTAGCTCCGAGTCTCCGAGATGAAGGGATGGCGTCACGATCTCTTCCTGGCTCTTTGAACTCTAAACTATGCTCCCGAACTCGTGAAAATTCTGAAACTATAATGTATTATGAGGTCTATTTCTTTTTGGGCCGCCGGTTAAGTATTTATACTTAACCCTAATACCGCCGGATTTTGCCTGGAGTTTTCCCCGAAAACATGCTGAGTTTTTGCCGAAAACTTGAGTGTAAATGAAGGCTTCCGTCGGCTGATTCTCCTGTGATTTTTGGACTTAGGGTTTTCGGCGAGAACTTGGACTTTTTGCCGAAAACTTCTCTTTGTGAACTCAGCCGATTTCTTCTTGAGTTTTCGCCGAAAACCTGAAGGGTTTTCGCCGAAAACTGCAGTGTAAATTGGGGCAGGAAATTGGTTTGCTTTATTGGCTCCTTGGATCGATTCCGGTGCGGTTCCTCGAGGTTCCAACGCCTTAGACACGTTCTTGGCTACTTTATTTGATGGCAAAAACCTGTGTTATCATGAAAACACTAGAAAACCATCAAATAGACCCGAAACGGGTCAAAGTAACACAAATGGCACGAGATAGAGCAGTTGAGTGAATATTCACTATTCTACCCTAGAAACCATGTCTTAAGCAAGGAAATGTCGCTTAAATGAGGCTGATAATCACGTCAAATCGAGTGTCATCATTTGTATTCCAATGTGGGAGTCTAGGATGCTCCCTAGGTAGTTCGGCGCATAGTTGAGCCCAGTGGGTTCACTCAGTTTCATTAGGAAACTGAACCCCCCTTAGTCTCTCTTTCAGCTAGAAGTAGTTGGTGAGTCGAGCTTTGGATCAGCAGCAGCGATTGGTAGTTGGCAGAGAAGTTGAGCTAGAAGACTGAAGGACGGTGACCGAGGACGAGGATGTCGTTTTTATGTATTTTCATTTCAGTTGACAGTTTGGGGAATTTTAAATGAGATTTATCGTTATTGATGTTTTAGAGGCTTGGTTGTTTGAGGTTTAAAATGTATTTAATGGGGGTCCCCGTCTTTTGTTTTAATGATTATATTTTCACCAATTTTATTTCTATTGTTCTCGTTTTGGTTATTTCGGTTTGATTTATCACTAGTGATGCTCATAACCGGTTCGACCATGAGTTTGCCCGGGTTGATTCGGGATGGGTGTTACACGGGGGCTACAGATCATGTGACTCCGGATCTCCACAAGGTCTACATAGCTGTCGACTACACTGGATTGGACAAACTACAAGTCGGTGATGGTAACCATCTATCTATTTCTCACATTGGTTCGACTTCGTTGCATTCCTTACGCTTACCAAATTTGTTTATCGTTCCATGCCTAACCAAAAATTTGCTTAGTGTTTCCAAATTCATTCGCGATAACTCTGTGTACATGGAATTTTGGCCCACTCATTGTTGTGTCAAGAATTTTCAGGGCAAAACTCTACTCTGCGGGACATTATTAATGGCCTGTATCGATTACCCTCTTCCGTGCCACCAACTCCCACGACTTTGGCTCTCACTGGTGTGCGCACCTCGCACCATGGATGGCATCATCGACTAGAGCATCCTCATGAGTCTCTTCTTTGTCGTTTGATTTCAAAGTTCAGCCTTCCTACTTCCACAAATAAGTTTCATTCCCCATGTGTGTCTTGTCAAATGGGTAAAAGTCATCGACTTAACCTTCCTACTTCTCATGTTCCATCATTGAAGCCTTTTGAACTTGTTTTTTCTGATGTTTGGGGACCATCCCCACTTCTCTCATTGAATGGACATCGTTATTTTATTTTATTTGTCGATGATTGCACTCATTTTGTTTGGATATAATTTTTGTCCGCAAAATCTCAAGTTTATACAGTTTTCCAACAATTTCGTGCAATGGTGCGAACTCAATTTTCATGCGACATAAAATGTCTTCAAACCGATTGGGGGTGAATATAGAAATGTCTCTACTTTTTTACAAACACAAGGTACTCAACATCGTGTTTCGTGTCCTTAACCTCAAGAACAAAATGGTGCCGTCGAAAGACGAAATCGAGTAATTATAAAAAAAAGGTATGTCCTTACTAGCCCAATCTTCCCTTCTGCAGCTTTTTTGGGAACACGCTTTTAAAACAACAGTTTATTTACACAATCACACGATTACTCCTCACTTGGATTTCCAGTCTCCCTATCAAAAACTCTACTGTAAACAACCCGACTATGCTTTTCCGAAAACTTTTGGTTGTTTGTGTTACCCTTTTTATGTCCTTACACTGCCACAAAAATTGATTTCTGATCCCTTTTGATGAGCCTCCCGTTCCTTGGACCCGCCCTGAGCTACCCCTGACCCGTAGCCAATCCAAGGCCTTCAAGGAACGACTCACTGATATGACCCAGCCAAGCTGCCCTAGTACCATCCGGTACTTCTACACCCGACCCGGCTCACCTGGCCAAGGTAGAAAGACTCCAACAATGGGATGCTACTCCAGGCCATGCTTCTGGCCAAGGACACAAGCCCTAACACTGAAAAGAAGCTTCAGCCTGCCCCTAGCCTGACCTCCGAGAGCCCTGAAGAAGCCCGACCACCAGACCAGCCCGGAGCACCCGGCCCGCGACCGCCACCATGGCCCAACTGGCCTGAGCAGCCCAACCAAGGCCGGATTAGGGTTCTTCTAAAGGCCTTGGCTACTTTGAAGGCCCATGAATCAGCTCCAACAAACGGTGCTCAATTTGGAGCAGTACTGAAGGAGATAGAGCTAGGCCAAGCCCTAGTGAAGCTTGGTGGGAGCACCAAAGAGGAAGCCTCGGATGCTGATCCGAGGAAGGCCAAACAAGGAGCTGTGATCAGGCCACCACCTGAGCCTGATCCAATAGGAGAGGATCAAGGAGAATCCAATCTTGGAGAAGAGCCAAGAGGTCAGCCCATGACCGAGCAGCCAAGGGCCAAAGCTGGACTAATACTAAGCAAAGCTGGATTTCTGGACAGATTCGTAGCCCGACAAAGAGTGACGAATATGGGCTACTTGGAGACATAATTTGGGCTTATGTCTAACATGAAAGTTGTAGCCCATGGAGTCTAATAGTGATCTGCAAAAGATCAGAATTTTACGAATTTGTTTAGTATTTATTCGGCTAATATTTCCAGAACCCGTTTAGCTGTTTTTAGGATTTTCCAGCCTCCTTTTTAGGAGTTCTTGTTTAGGTAGGATTCTCTTCCCTTGTAGGTTGGAGTCCGAATTTTCCCTCTTTTTAGTCTAGGTTAGGATTAGTTAAAGTCCTCTTTAGGTTTTCTAATTAGGACTCTTTTTATTTCGTTATTTTATTATTATTTAGGAAGTAGGGTTTAGGGAGGAGAGCTTGTTCCCTCACCTATATAAGGAGGCCGCCGACCACTCTTGTACTCAGAACCCCCCTTTGATTAAATATATTTCAGAACTTATGTTCTTTTCCCTTCGAGTTAATGTGAGGAGCATTGCTTAAGGTTGACTTATCATCAAGAGCATCCATCTCTTGGCGTGGCGTCTTCGACTGGACACTTCTGGTTCCCGGCTGTTATATAGCCGACGGTCAAAGTACTTATCCGCCCCCGGTTCCCGACGTTTCTACCTCGTTGCACGGTCTCAACTTGCGGTGGTTAGGGTCGTCTGCCCACGGTTGCAGCGGTTCACATCACTCACCCTCTACATGAAGGCCTGGAGCCAGGAGAGGCACGACGAGGATGCTGACCGGATCACCCGATCCGGATATACCCTGCTGACCAACCAGGCGACCCCGAGACAGGCCGACCGGGCGCCGGACACGACGCTCGGAGACCCCGACCAGCACTCGCATCGGGCCAACAACGGGCCCGAGCCTTAGGAGGTTTAACCTCGGCTCTCGGTTCTACCAAAGCACAGGAGTCTAGCATAACAGTCGCCACCCCAGGAGAAGGGAAGAAATGGGGAGAAATGAGGAAGTTAGAAGAAGAAGACCGATCGGGCCGGTCGAGCAGGAACCCCGGATGCCGAGCAGCATCAGCATCAGACCCGCCGGAGCCCAGCAGCTGGAGCCCCGTGCATTCCTAAGCCCGAGCACCCGACGCCGCCGTCAAATCCAAGCCAGATTTCCTAATCCGGCCCGCGCGTGAGCATCAAGCCCGACCGGACCCGCCGGATCCGCCGGTTTAGGGTTTTTGCACGTTTTTTATTTGTTTAATTCTTTTAAGTGTTGGACTCGGATTTTCCCTTTTAGTTTTTCGTTTCTTTGGGATCAAGTAAGTCCTTTTTTATTCTAAATAGGATTCTAGGTTAATATTTAATTATTTGTCCGAGTTTTAGCCTAAGTAGGAAGTCACGGGGATGTCCCGGTTCCTCTAGTATAAATAAGAGGCTTCGGCATCATTGTAAAACTCAACCCTTTTGCAAATCAAATATAAATCAGAACTTTGTTCTTCAATCCTTTAAGTTTTTGCTGCTTGCATAGCTTAGGATCGGTGTTATCAACAAAAGCACCCATCTTCTGTCGTGGAGCCATTCTACCGGACACTACGGGTTCTCGGTTAATCGCGACCGACTGGTCCTCGTACTTTCCCGCCCCGGCGCCAACTGTCGATCGAGCGAAGGACCAAGACTAGTGGTGGTTAGGGTCGTCTGCCCACGGTTGCAGCGGTTCACATCAGCTTGGTATCAGAGCTTCGGTTCAAAACGAGGAACCACAATCTATCCCAGTCTTCAGGTTTGAAACCCTGGATTCATATCCTTTACTTTTGTCCTTAGAAAATCCTTGAAAAATCCTACCTATCTTTGTTTTCGTGTATTAGAAAATCAGTCTATAAAATCCCATCTATTTTCATTCTTGTTCGAAGCTTTGTAAGAAAAAGAAAAGAAAACAAAAAGAAAGGCAATCTGCCCTAGGGTTTCTGTTCATTATAGGTTGATCTTAACAAGAGGGGTAGATAGATATATTTGCTTCCCTGTATATTTAAATTAACATGACAGAAGAAGAACTCGCGCTGCTCGAAGCTACCCTACCTACGATAGCACAGATCCTAGCCCAGATGAAGGCATCAATAGACAGGATCGAGAGGGCAATCGAAGGAAACCGAGCGCCGGCCCCGGCGCCCGGCCCGAGCGCTGCACCGACCCCAATACCGGCCGTGCACTCCACCGAGCCTGCCCCGGCTCCCCGACCCACCATGTCGGATAAAACCTGAAGAACCCCCGACACCACCCTCCGCGCCCCCGCCGGTTAACCCAAGCAGTTTTGCCGAGACTGCCCCTGACCGATCACTAAGCAACCCCTCATCCAGTGGCGGATCGACCCCCGATCCACCCCCGAGCACCGTCACCACCACGATCACCCGAGCCATGACCCGAGCCTTGGCATAGGCTGGACACCCTGGGCCTTCTATGAATTCAACCGAGCCCTGGCTCTCACACCTACGGCCGCCCATCCATGACTCTTTATCCAGCCCGACGCACTAGCCGGCCCCGACGGCCCTCATAACACTCTCACCAGCACTGATGCCAATAGTCACCGGGGTAACCCGATCAAGGAAGACCCTTCGATACTCCGCCGTCTCCTGTCGGCTCCTCAGTGCCCAAACCCTAAATAACAAAAGGGAGCAAAGAGACAACCTGTTCCACACCCGATGTGTAATTCAAAATAAAGTCTGTGGCATGGTTATCGATGGCGGCAGCTGCACCAATGCTGTCAGTCAGGATCTAATGACGGGGCTCAATCTCCGCACCTGACGGCATCCCCAACCATACAAGTTACACTGGCTCAGTAACTGTGGAGAACTGAGGATCACCCGCCAGGCCCACGTCCCATTCAGTATTGGGAGATACATCGATCAAGTTCTGTGTGACGTTGTACCCATAGAGGCTGCCCATGTATTACTTGGCCGACCATGGCAGTTTGATAGGTTCTCCAAACATGATGGGAGGACCAATAGCTACAGTCTCACTCATGAAAATACTAAGTACAAACTCAAACCTCTCTCCCCCTCTGAAATCCTACAAGACCAAATCGAAAGGAGAGTTAATCGAGAGAGAAAAGAAAAATAACTCCAGCAAAGTGAGAAGAGAGAGCAATCCAGTCAAACCCTAAGCTCAAAATCAGAGAAACCAACCCCTATTGGGCCCGAAGCTCATGTTAACAAGAAAAGAAGACTGGTTGCCACCCCCGGGGATATCAAGCAAGCCGTAGTAGCCCGAATACCTATGGTGGTGATCCGGTACAAAGAATGCCTTAACTCTAACCCTAGCCCTACAATACCTAGTGTTGTCGCATCTCTCTTGCAGGACTACAAGGACGTCTTCCCCGACGAAGTCCCTAGCGGGCTACCCCCACTCCGAGGGATTGAGCACCAAATTGACTTGGTACCCGGGGCAGCCCTACCAAACAAGGTCGCGTACCGCACCAACCCTGAGGAAACCAAGGAGATCCAGTCCCAAGTAGAAGAATTGATGGGCAAAGGCTACGTCCGGGAGAGCATGAGCCCTTGTGCCGTCTCGGTCATCCTAGTCCCAAAGAAGGAAGGAACTTGGAGGATGTGTGTCGACTGTAGGGTCATCAACAACATAACAGTTAAGTACCGACACCCCATCCCTAGACTAGATGATATGCTTGATGAGCTGCATGGGTCTACCATCTTCTCCAAAATAGACCTTCGATCGGGATACCACCAGATCCGAATGAAGGAAGGAGATGAATGGAAAACTGCTTTTAAAACTAAACTAGGGTTGTATGAATTGATGGTCATGCCCTTCGGCTTGACTAATGCCCCTAGCACCTTTATGAGACTCATGAATCAAGTCTTACGGTCTTACATTGGAAAATTTGTAGTAGTATACTTCGATTACATCTTAGTTTACTCCAAGAACTTAGAAGGACCATCTAGAACACCTCAATTCAGTCCTAGAAACCCTAAGAAGGGAACAATTGTATGCCAATATGGCTAAGTGCACTTTTTGCACCGATGACCTTGTGTTTCTTGGTTTTGTTGTTAGCTCTTCAGGAATAAGGGTGGATGAGGAAAAGATCAAAGCCATCAAGTCCTGGCCAATCCCACAAAGCATCACGGATGTTCAAGTTTTCATGGGTTGGGTAGCTTCTAGCGGAGATTCGTCCGAGATTTCAGCACCCTAGCCGCCCCTCTCACGGCGGTCATCAAAAAGGATCTTCCATTCCAATGGGGCCCGAGTCAGCAAGCATCCTTCGAGGGTTGAAGAAGAGGCTGACCGAAGCACCCCTCCTCCAGCTCCCCGACTTCAACAAGCCTTTGAAATTGAATGTGATGCCTCCGGAGTAGGGATTGGCGCTGTCCTCATGCAAGAGGGAAGGCCTATTGCCTACTTCAGTGAGAAACTCAATGGAGCGTCCCTCAACTACCCGACCTACGACAAGGAGCTCTATGCCCTAGTCCGAGCCCTCAAAACGTGGCAGCATTACTTGTGGCCTAAGGAGTTTATAATCCACACGGACCATGAATCCCTTAAGTACCTCAAGGCCCAACATAAGCTCAACAAGAGACACGCATGATGGGTAGAGTTTATTGAATCATTCCCTTACATCATCAAGTTCAAACAAGGTAAAGAGAATGTGGTAGCCGACGCCCTTTCTCGGAGATATACCCTCCTCTCTGTCCTCACCACCAAGTTCATTGGGTTTGAACATATTAAAGAACTCTATGCTACTGATCAAGATTTTAAGAGTATTTTTGAAGCATGTGAACAGGGAGGTTTTGGTAAGTACTATCGACAAGATGGGTACTTGTTCAAGGAAAACAAGCTCTGCCTACCTAACCATTCATGTAGGACTGTATTAGCCCTAGAAGCTCATGGAGGAGGACTGATGGGGCACTTTGGGGTAGCCAAAACCGCGGCTACCCTCAAGGAGCACTTCTACTACCCCAAGATGCGCCACGACGTGGAAAAACTCCTTGCTCAGTGTTCTAAGTGCCAGAGGGCTAAGTCTCACCTTCAACCCTACGGACTGTACACCCCCCTACCGATACCCGAATACCCTTGGGTTCATATCTTGATGGATTTCATTCTAGGGCTACCCAAGACCCGGAAAGGAAAGGATTCCATCTTTGTAGTAGTAGACAGGTTTTCAAAGATGGCCCATTTTATTGCATGTCACAAGGCCGACGATGCTTCTAACATTGCCGACCTGTTTTTCCAAGAGGTAGTCCAACTCCATGGGATTCCTAAGACTATTGTGTTCGACCGGGATTCCAAGTTCCTCAGCTACTTCTGGAAGACTCTCTTGGCCAAGATCGACACTAAGCTTATGTTCTCTACCACGTGCCACCCTCAGACCGACGGCCAGACCGAGGTGGTTAATCGATCCCTCTCTCAAATGCTCCGGGCTATCATCTCATCCAACATCCGGACTTGGGAAGAATGCCTTCCCATGTTGAATTTGCCTACAACCAGGCTGTCCACTCCGTCACACAGTACTCACCTTTCGAGCTTGTATATGGGTTCAATCCCCTAACCCCTTTAGACTTATCACCCCTACCTCTGCATGAGTTTCTAGATGCTGAAGGACAAGAAAAGGCTGAGTATGTTCAGAAGCTTCACGAAAAGGCCAAGGCCAATATCGAAAGAAAAACTGCTCAGTACATCAGAAACGCCAACCGAGGGAGAAAGGAGAAGATCTTCGAAGTAGGTGACCAAGTGTGGATTCACTTCCGAAAAGATAGATTTCCCGAGCAAAGGAAATCTAAACTCCTCCCCGAGGCGACGGTCCTTACACCATAATCCAGAAGATCAACGCCTATGTGATAGACCTCCCTAAATCCTATGGGGTAAGTGCTACTTTCAATGTTGCTGATCTAACACCATACTATGATGAGGTCTATGCAGAACCGGATTCGAGGCTGAATCCTTCTCAAGAAGAGGGGAATGATGAGCCTCCCATTCCTTGGACCCGCCCCGAGCTACCCCTGACCCGTAACCAATCCAAGGCCTTCAAGGAACGGCTCACCCTCTACATGAAGGCCTGGAGCCAGGAGAGGCACGACGAGGATGCTGACCGGATCACCCGATCCTGAAATACCCTGCTGACCAACCAGGCGACCCCGAAACAGGCCGACCGAGCACTGGACACGACGCTCGGGGACCCCGACCAGCACTCGGCATCGGGCCAACAACGTGCCCGAGCCCTAGGAGGTTTAACCTCGGCTCTCGGATCTACCAAAGCACAGGAGTCTAGCATAACAGTCGCCACCCCAGGAGAAGGGAAGAAATGGGGAGAAATGAGGAAGTTAGAAGAAGAAGATCGATCGGGCCGGTCGAGCAGGAACCCCGGATGCCGAGCAGCATCAGCATCAGACCCGCCGGAGCCTAGCAGCTGGAGCCCCGTGCATTCCCAAGCCCGAGCACCCGACGCCGCCGTCAAATCCAAGCCCGACATCAAATGCGGTGCCGGCTTTCCTAATCCGGCTCGGGCGTGAGCATCAAGCCCGACCGGACCCGCCAGATCCGCCGGTTTAGGGTTTTTGCACGTTTTTTTATTTGTTTAATTCTTTTAAGTGTTGGACTCGGATTTTCCCTTTTAGTTTTCGTTTCTTTGGGATCAAGTAAGTCCTTTTTTATTCTAAATAGGACTCCAGGTTAATATTTAATTATTTGTCCGAGTTTTAGCCTAAGTAGGAAGCCGCGGGGATGTCCCGGCTCCTCTAGTATAAATAAGAGGCTTCGGCCTCATTGTAAAACTCAACCCTTTTGCAAATCAAATATAAATCAGAACTTTGTTCTTCAATCCTTTAAGTTTTTGCTGCGTGCATAGCTTAGGATCAGTGTTATCAACAGAAGCATCCATCTTCTGTCGTGGAGCCATTCTACCGGACACTACGGGTTCTCGGTTAATCACGACCGACAGGTCCTAGTACTTTCCCGCCCCGGCGCCGACTGTCGATCGAGCGAAGGACCAAGACTAGCGGTGGTTAGGGTCGTCTGCCCACGGTTGCAGCGGTTCACATCAGCTTGGTATAAGAGCTTCGGTTCAACACGAGGAACCACAATCTATCCCAGTCTTCATGTTTGAAACCCAGGATTCATATCCTTTACTTTTGTCCTTAGAAAATCCTTGAAAAACCCTACCTATCTTTGTTTTCGTGTATTAGAAAATCAGTCTAGAAAATCCCATTTATTTTCATTCTTGTTCGAAGCTTTGTAAGAAAAAGAAAAGAAAACAAAAAGAAAGGCAATCTGCCCTAGGGTTTCTGTTCATTATAGGTTGATCTTAACAAGAGGGTAGATAGATATATTTGCTTCCCTGTATCTTTAAATTAACATGACAGAAGAAGAACTTGCGCTGCTCGAATCTACCCTACCTACGATAGCACAGATCCTAGCCCAGATGAAGGCATCAATAGACAGGATCGAGAGGGCAGTCGAAGGAAACCGAGCGTCGGCCCCGGCGCCCGGCCCGAGCGCTGCACCGACCCCAATACCGGCCGAGCACTCCACCGAGCCAGCCCCGGCTCCCCCGACCCACCATGTCGGATCAACTACCCGAAGAACCCCCGCACCACCCTCCGCGCACCCGCCGTTAACCCAAGCAGTTTCGCCGAGACTGCCCTGACCGATTGCCAAGCAACCCCCCGTCCAGTGGCGATTGACCCCCGGTCCACCCCCAGCACCGTCACCACCAGGGTCACCCGAGCCATGACCCGAGCCTTGGCACAGGCCGGACACCCGGGGCCTTCAATGAATCCAACCGAGCCCCGGCTTCACACCTACGGCCGCCCATCCCTAACTCTTTATCCAGCCCCGGCGCACTGCCGGCCCCGACGGCCCTCATAACACTCTCACCAGCACGAATGCCAATTGTCACCGGGTACCCGATCAAGGAAGACCCCTCGATACTCCGCCGTATCCCGTCGGCTCCTCAGCGCCCAAACCCTAAATAACGAAAGGGAGCAAAGAGACAACCTGTCCCTCTACCGAACACTACGGGTTCTCGGTTAATCGCGACCGACGGTCCTAGTACTTTCCCGCCCTGACGCCGACTGTCGATCGAGCGAAGGACGACTAGCGGTGGTTAGGGTCGTCTGCCCACGGTTTCAGCGGTTCACATCAGATTGGTATCAGAGCTTCGGTTCAACACGAGGAACCACAATCTATCCCATTCTTCAGGTTTGAAACCCTGGATTCATATCCTTTACTTTTGTCCTTAGAAAATCCTTGAAAAACCCTACCTATCTTTGTTTTCGTGTATTAGAAAATCAGTCTAGAAAATCCCATCTATTTTCATTCTTGTTCGAAGCTTTGTAAGAAAAAGAAAAGAAAACAAAAAGAAAGGCAATCTGCCCTAGGGTTTCTGTTCATTATAGGTTGATCTTAACAAGAGGGGTAGATAGATATATTTGCTTCCCTGTATCTTTAAATTAACATGACAGAAGAAGAACTTGCGCTGCTCGAAGCTACCCTACCTACGATAGCACAGATCCTAGCCCAGATGAAGGCATCAATAGACATGATCGAGAGGGCAGTCGAAGGAAACCGAGCGCCGGCCCCGGCGCCCGACCCGAGCGCTGCACTGACCCCAATACCGGCCGAGCACTCCACCGAGCCAGCCCGGCTCCCCCGACCCACCATGCCGGATCAATACCCGAAGAACCCCCGGCACCACCCTCCGCGCACCCGCCGGTTAACCCAAGCAGTTCCGCCTAGACTGCCCTGACCGATTGCCAAGCAACCCCCCGTCCAGTGGCAGATCGACCCCCGGTCCACCCCCAAGCACCATCACCACCAGGGTCACCCGAGCCATGACCCGAGCCTTGGCACAGGCCGGACACCCGGGGCCTTCTATGAATCCAACCGAGCCCCGGCTCTCACACCTATGGCCGCCCATCCCTGACTCTTTATCCAGCCCCGGCGCACTAGCCGGCCCCGACGGCCCTCATAACACTCTCACCAGCACGGATGCCAATCGTCACCGGGGTACCCGATCAAGGAAGACCCCTCGATACTCCGCCGTATCCCGTCGGCTCTTAGCGCCCAAACCCTAAATAACGAAAGGGAGCAAAGAGACAACCTGTCCCCCCCCAACATAAATTATCGATTTTCGAGCTAACCCGAAACCTACTGTTATCCACGAAGATGAGTTGTTGAGGTTGAATTTCGGACCAAGAACGGGCGTGCTGGTCATTAGCAGACCAAAAATGCCAAACCTATCCACACTTTTCTTTCACCAATCGCATAATCGATTTAATTGCGACAAGATAACCACCCACATCGTAAGATAATCTAATAAATCTACCACTCATAAGTCATAACTCATCACCATAGCAAAATTAATTACAGCTAGGTTAGACTAGAATAGAAGCCTTTCATAATCTTCCATAACCGATCTAGTCTAGACTCTACTGATGTTTTCTCTATTCGAACAATGATGGATGAATTTTCTTTGGACACAAACCATGAAACCAAGAGTATCAGCCAAGCCCACTTGCAAAAGTTTAAAACGAGATGAACAGACGATTGAAACATCAACCGCAGCAGGCGGCAGCCTGCTCTTGGGGTTTCATTCATTCATTACTCATTAAGCTTACACTTTGATACCTTCGCTTCAGATTCCTCTCCACTCCCAATCTCTACTCTTTGTCTTCATTACAGCTATTTCAATTCCTTAACCAAACATCCCCCCCGATCAACCATTTCATCTGTCTCCTCCCAAAATGGCTTCTTCTCCAACTCTCCTCCTCTCTAGCCATCTCTCCACCCTCCGCCACCGCCGCCCCATAACCACCACCACCGCCGCTGCCGGCGTCCCATCCTCCAGGTGGTTTCACCCAACCTTTCCTTCTGCAACTCTACTTCCAGCCCCAGCCTTCCACCATCTTCCTCTTCTTCGTTATTCTTCCAATTCCATCCTCCGCACTTCTCTTCTTCTTTCTCCTCCTCGCAGTTCTGTTCGCGATGTCGACTCCTCTTCCTCCGCCGTCGACCCGCCGCCCACCCCGGAGGACTCGGCTTTCTTCCGATTGGAGAATCAGAAGCTCTCCTCCTGGCTCTACTTCTCCCTCATCTTGGGAGTCGTCCTTTTCCTCCTCAATCTCCTCTGGATTGACAACTCCACTGGCTACGCCAAGGCCTTCATCGACGCTGTTTCCTCCGTCTCCGACAGCCACGAGGTAATTCATCTTTCCCTTCCTCATGTATCTGAATTTGCGAATTCGGATCCCCTCAGGCTTAAAGGATTGCTCTCTCGTCTGTATGTATTTGCAGGTTGTAATGCTCCTTCTCATCCTGGCATTCGCAGTCGCCCATAGTGGCTTGGCTAGCCTCAGAGATGCTGGAGAGAAGCTCATTGGAGAACGAGCATTTCGTGTTCTCTTTGCTGCCACGTCTCTTCCTCTGGCCGTTACCACAGTTGTAAGTAGTAGCAGCATCAGTGGATAGCCAATTCTTTCTTCTTCATTGGAAATTTTGTTGCCTAATTTGATTGATTATCTTATCTGCCTCTAATCTAATAATACTGTTATTGTTTCAGGTATACTTCATCAATCACAGGTATGATGGCACGCAATTATGGCAACTTCAAAGTGTCACTGGGATGCATGAATTCGTCTGGCTCTCCAACTTCATCTCCTTCTTCTTCCTCTACCCTTCAACATTCAATCTTTTGGAGGTGGCAGCTGTTGACAAGCCAAAGATGCATCTATGGGAAAATGGAATAATCAGAATCACAAGGCACCCCCAGGTTTTAAATCTAGTGCTGTTAATGAAACCTGACTGGAGTTGTGTGTCTAGAATCTAGTGAACAAAGAGTAATTCTAATTGGGGTTTTTATTTTGTTTCCTTTTGTCTTGGTATTGAAGATGGTTGGCCAAGTGATGTGGTGTGTAGCTCATACGTTGTGGATAGGGAACTCGGTGGCCGTGGCTGCCTCGGTTGGTCTGATCGGACACCACCTTTTTGGAGTGTGGAACGGAGACAGGAGGTTGGCAGCAAGATATGGAGAAGCATTCGAAGCGGTGAAGGAGAGGACGAGTGTAGTTCCATTTGCAGCCATTGTCGACGGTCGACAAAAGCTACCAAAAGATTATTACAAGGAGTTCTTGAGGCTACCTTATCTCACCATCACGGCTCTAACCTTAGCCGCATATTTTGCACACCCGCTGATGCAGGCTTCTAGTTATGGCCTTCATTGGTAAAACTCTTGAAGAAAAAGGGAATAGAAGCGAAGATACGGCAATAGTAACCAACCCATCACTTGATAAGAAAGATGTGGATGGGATAGAGACAGCCAGACAAGGTCTGTAAATTGTACGATTTGCATTCATTGAGAAGCTCCTTTCTAGTACAGGTACGAAATCTGGACCATGCAATCAGATTTAGAACTTGAGTCTGATTCATTTATTGTAATCGAAAACCCAGTATTACAGTGTTGTGTGATAATATATCAAAGCTTAGAGAGCTTATTCTGCAAGAGTTACAAACATAAAAGACAATACATGTGGTAGATATATGTTCTGGGAAAGCAGTTGAGGCAGAGCTCACTTATTTTTCATCAATTCTTATTGTACTGCTATTTGTTCGGACAGGGAGAGTGGGTGGATGCAGGGTTTCAGTTCCATGGTTGTTTCTGTTTAACAACCAAACCAAGTAAGCAATCATCTGGGATTGCAGAAAAGACACAGCACACCATTATCATAACATGATCAACTACTCAAACTTGTTCAACTTTGCACAATCTCGCCAGCGGGTGAGGCCTGATTTACACGTCTCTGAAGCAAGAGCTCCCACAGTAGAAAACCAAAGAGGTCAAAAAAACCAGTGGGAACTCTTGCTTCACAGACAGTAAACTCCAAGTGGCAGAACAGTTGGGGAGTCTGACAACACCAAACAAGTAAATAATGGAAAAGAGAGTGAAGAAGAAAAAGAGGGAAATAACAAAGGATGAGTTATAGAGTAATCCTGAGTAGTTGAACCAGTCAGTCATCACCCTGGATGTACCAGCAGAGGAGCATGGTGGCGCAACGGCGGAGGACATAAATCTTGGCCCTCTGTTCCTGAATCAAGGATGCACATTTCCTGGTGAAGCGGCGGCGACCCTTTTTGCTGTGTGGTGCAGCAGCAGCAGAGGGATTCCTGGAGTATACCATGATCTCAGCCATTGTTACTGTTGAGGAGTGTATTGTAGTATATTGTAAAGTGCCCTGGAACAACAAATTGACGACTCTGGAGAATGACAGTAGGAACCCAAAAGATGGGAAAAAGAAAAAACCCCAAGAATAGGGTGAAAAAGGAACAAGGAAAGAAGATGAGAGTTGGGATAGGAACAGAGGAAGAAGATGATGATGGAGAGTGGAAGGAAGGAGGGTATTTATGCATCATGGGAAAGGAAGTGAACCTCGTAATCTGAGGTGTTAGATTAATGAGGCATGGGGAAAGAAAGAAAGAAAGAAATGGGTTGAGTAGGAGTTGGAGTATGTTGCAGAAGAAGGGGTGTAACTTGTATCTGAAGCGAGGGAATGAACATGGTCTGCTATCTTCTTCCTTCCTTGATTACAGCTTAGGATGTGGTACTTGTTTATGAGTTATGCATACAGGCATCTGATTTCATATGTTTGTTGCAGTGGATTTGTCGTTATTATTGATATATGGGACAGATGTAGGAAGGAAGAGTGAAGTGGGGGGGGGGGACATTCTTTGTTTAATGTAGGAGGACGTGAGATGAGATGAGATCTGTCTGTCTGTGTGATCAACGTAGATGTCGGAGGTTCATGATGCATCTCGGAAGCAAACACTCCCCTACTCTAGGGAACTGCATATGAATACTTGGGATTCCCTCCACCAAGATTTCAGGTGCTGATTGTTACCGAGGTTTTCATTATTAGTTTAGTTATATTTACCAAACTAATATAAACAATTCTCGTGTAGGTGAGTCTAGGGATGTAACAGAGTCGAGCTGAACTTTCTACTGGCTCGAGCTCGGCTCGGATTCGAATCAAGCTTCAAAAATTGAGCTCGAGTTTGGCTCGTTTAAAAAATGCCAAGATCGAACTTGATTCGATAAAATAGCTAAACGAGCTCGAGCTCGAATTGTTTAACTCCTTGACGAGAAGCTCAGCTCGAAAATGTTCATCTTGTTTACAAAAGTTCGTTAAAATAGCTCGACTCGTTTAGCTATTTATGTAGGTGAACGTCCTTACATGTGGACATAGAAGTGTAGGTGAACGTCCTTACACGTGGACATAGAAATAGAAATAGATTATCACGAGTTTGATAACCAGTCTTGCCAACTTTTTGACGGGTCAGTCCCATGTTTAGACTTTGTGTGGGTGATTATTGTGTCCATGGCCGAGCTCGCCTATATAGAGGCAAGATTCAAAGATCCCTTCATTCTCGTTTTGAGAAACAAAACAAAACAAAAAAAAACAAAGTCCAACCTACATGGTGAAATGGTGAGCAACTAACCCACGTGAAAATGAAAGTACATGAGAAAAATGTACAAACTCGATAATGGATTAGACATGAATAACTCAATGGTGACTGTTATGCTCCGCCCAATACACTCTGTTTGAACCACTAGTTCAACTCATGCAATGGTGTCACTACTTTACAAACGTTCACATAAAGAAACAATAGAAATAAAAATCATTCATAATTGTAACTGTATAAATGAGAATAACTGTAAAATCTGAAGTGGTAATCCAACTTCCAACAAAGAATAACAAAACGGGAAAAATCCTCCCAAATTGATAATCTAAAACACTGTAAAAATCCATTAAAAAGGGTTTTGCCTCTCTCTAAAGGTATGTATCTAGCGTGCATAGAAAGTTCCATGTCATCTCTAGAATGGCCTCCAATATGTCCTCCTCTAGCTCTCCTAGGTGTCATGGTTACATGACAGAATCCCGATTCACATGCACATTCTCTATTACAAAAGTGCCAACAATCCCTACTCTTGTTGGTCATAAAGACCTTCTATGGTCACTATAAACCTTGTCCTTTCAAATATGAATATAGGGGATGACGCAATTTTTAGCTACCAAAAATGCATATAACTATCTTGTATTATCTTAGTAATAACTACTGTTAAGTAATCTGCATGTCCTATAATTATGCTACAATAACTATAAAGACTGGCAACATCAATTGTCAGGATTAGCAAGTAAAATAACAAGACATTTCTATTCTAGGTGCTTCAAACATATCATAAATGTTCGTTTCTAAGACTATAAGTAAACACATAATCTTTGACTGTCAAAATTCTTCTACAGAATTCTAAAGACTAGAAACCAAATTTCGCAATCCACCCTCACCTCTGGGTTAGCCAACATTGATTCTTTCTTTGGGATTCTATCGAAACAGATCATTAAGTCAGAGACCCGAATTCCAAATCCCTAACTCTTTACTTTGAAGAAATCAGAATAGGACGAAGTTTACCTTCATTCCAAAGGAAGGCGAACGTGTAAGACGTTCGTCCTAAATCTTTTATGAGTTTGGAGGATGGGAGTTTTGCGATGTCACTATTAACCGAGTGCTTGCCGAGTTCTGTCATTCAAAAGTGGTCTCACTGCCAGCTAGCCAAAAGGCCCTTATCCATGTCAACAATTTTTTTTTGCTCTCATCTCTTTGAGTTGCAGCAACTTCGTAACATCTCCTTCCTACTCAAAGCATCATCCTCTACATTTGCTTTTCTTGGATGATATTCAATTACACAGTCAAAATCTTATAGTAGCTCTACCCATCTCCTCATCTACCTATTGTTCAGCTCTTTCTACTCCATAAGATACTTCCGACCATCGTTATATATGTCATGATTTTGAAGGTCTCACCATTTTTGAACAAGTTGAGATTATGTTTCTATCCACATTAATAGGTTTAGTAACCTCAAATAGCATCTCTTATTTACATAGGCTCGAGTTTAAGTCACTCGAATATCTACAAACATATATAAGCATTTTAGCTTTTTCCTATTGCCACCTAGGATTCTCCATGCTTCTCCTTAATTGTAGGAAATTGGCAATCAATGAATTTTTATATAATTTATTTGAATAAAAATATTTTCTCAATAAAGGTGATAATTTTTCAACCACTATTAGACTCGAACCCACAACCTCAAGGATAAAAGTATTACAATTTACCAGCTAAGCTAGACAAGGTAATTTATAATTACATTAAAACTTTCATTGATCCTCGATATTTTATCGTACAAATTGAAGCACATTTCACCCTTAATGGTTTGCGCATTCATTAATTTTATGATAACCAATAGTTTATTGTAGAAATACACTAACAAGTTGAATATATAGTAGATGAATGAAATTATGATAACAATGTATTCATATAGTTTATCATACATTCAAGCAAATTTTTAACAGACATTCAAGCTAACTAAGTTATTGATTCATTCCCTTAAAAAAGTCATTGATTAATTTGGTCAATGAACACGTTGCATAAAGTTTAAAAATTTTATGAATATTTATGAGAAGTATTTTTCAATTAATATATCTATTGAGATACAATAAACTGAAGAAATAAAGTTGTACCTCAGTAATATCAATGGTGTGTGTGGTCATGAGTATATACGAGTACAAGTCATGAGATCGTAAGTAAAACGGGTTACATGTAATTAAGTATTAACAAATTAGAGTATTGATCGAGTTGATCAGTTTGAATTGTGCGTATTCATTAAACATAAATACATTCATATAACATGAACCTTATGTTCAAATTATTTTAAGTTTTAAACTTTAAAGGGCCAATTGAACTCTCATTTTTCATTATGTTTAACTATTCCTCAATTTTTTTTTATAGTGATGGGTTATTTTACACTTTAATTGTTTGCAAATGCTTTCAGAGAGTAACAATTTTGTCTTCCATTAGTATTGAACTAACTTTTGTTGGTAATTTTTGGTAAGTAGGTAATTCATTTGATCAAGGATCAAGCTGCTTCAATTATAAAATTTCTGAATATAGAGAATCATTTGTCAATTAAAATATTTATTGATCTAGAAAAATCTGAAGAAATAAGGTTGTACCTTAATAAGATCAATGATGAGTGAGGTAATGAGTGTATAAGAGTACGAGTGAAGAGATTGTAAGTAAAACGGGTTCCATTTCATCAACTACTAACAAATTTAGAGTATTGATTAGGTTGACTTAGTTTGAATTGGCCATATTGATTAAACCTACTTACATTTATATAACATGATCCTTATTTTCATATTCTTTTAATTTATAACTGGCCAATTGATGTTTCATTTTTATTACGTTTAATTATTTCTCAAAATAATTTTTTTACAATGACTGTTTCTTTAATCTCGACTTTATTTGTTTACAAATGCTTCAAGAAATTGTAGTTTTTTTTTCCATTTATTTGAACTAAATTTTGTTGATAAATTATTTGAAACACTCCAAATCTGGTAAGTCATTGATTAATTTGATCAATGATCAAATTGCATAAATTTAAAAATTTATGAATATTAAAGAGAATTATTTTTCAATTAATATATTTATTGGGCTAGAAGAAAACGTAGAAATAAGGTTGTACATTAGTAAGATCAATGGTAACTGAGGTCATGAGTGTATCGTAAGCAAAACGTGTTACATGTCATTAAATATTAAAAAAATCGAGAGTATTGATCGATTTGAGTTAGTTTGAATTGAGTATATTTATTAAACCTAAATACATTCATATAACATGATATTTTCTTAAGTTTTAACGGGCCAATATAACCAAGGTTTCATTTTTCATTTTGTTCTATTCCTCAAAATATTTTTTTTACAGTGTGGATTTCTTTAGTCTCAAATTTTTTTGTTTGAAATGCTTCAAGAAAGTTACAATTTTATTTTTTATTTGTGTTGAACTGACTTATGTTGGTAAATTATTTGGAGAACTCCAAGTTTGGTAAGTCATTAGTTAATTTGATTTAGGTTCAAGCTGTATAAATTTTTAAAAAATTATGAATATTTATTGATATAGAGAAAACTGAAGAAAAAAAACAAGATTCTACCTTACTAAGATCAATGGTAAGTGAGGCCATGAGTGTATAAGAGTATGAGTAAGTAAAACATTGTTCCAGCCTCGTCGCCTGGCCCAATAGGGGAAGCCCAAGCCTGTTGGTCTTCCGGGGGTGGTGTACCTCGTAAGTGATGAAGGGGGTAGTTAGTTCAAGGAAAAGGGAGGCGATCAGCTTAAGGAATGGGAAGGGAGGCGAGTTACGTACCGCGGAGCGTTTGTCCGCTGGGTAAAAGTGTTGTCCTCCGGTTAATGGGGTGTACGGGGGTATTTATAGTACCCCTGTCTTGGTCGCCAAGGCTGAATCCTGGCCACTCGTTTGTAGCTCTCGTAGGATGTCGACACGTGTTTGCTTTGTCTTGGAACCCTAAGTGTCGCCGAGTAAACCCTAGGAGCCTGCCGGACTGGACCGTCGCTTTGGGCCCCCCTCCACTTCTTAGGCTTGCTTGCTTGGCCCATCTGAATTATCGCCTAGGTCCAACCCTCCAGCCCTAGCCGCTGTGTTCGGGCCGCCATGTGGGCCACTATGTGGGCCGCCGCTTGGGCCCCTGGGATTCTGGCGGGCCGTGCCCATCAATTGCCCCCAAGCCCTTAGTCGAGCTTTGCTTGGCTGAGGGCTTACTCGTAGTTCGGACCGCTTGTCTTGTGATCGCCGCAGGACAACCCATCAATTGCCCCCAAGCCCTTAGTCGAGCTTTGCTTGGCTGAGGGCTTTTGGCCGCCTATGCCGTGTCGCTTTGTCGCTTTGTCGCTTTGTCGCTTTGCCGCTTAGTCACTTCATCGCTTTGGTCTCTTGGCTCTTAACCCTCTATTAAGTCGCCCTTGTACCCACATTTTTATCGCCTTATCTCTTTTATCGCTGCTTCCTATCACGCCCATTTTTCGTTTCTCATGCGCCCCTCTACCGCTCAGGGTACTATGGTCTTTTACTCCCTAACTTGCTGGAGAAGTTGGGGAAATTGGGGTATTTCAGTAATTGCCCAAAAAGCCATCATTACCTTATCCTTCCAGACGTCACTTCAGCCGCGCGTGCCCCCAATGGAACGTCGCGACGGTTTCGTTTCCCGCCAACACGCCCCATCAGCCGCGCGTGCTCCCCACTCATCAACTGCGATGGTTCTGTTTCCCACCTACTAGACTTCCTATAAAAACCCTTCTTTTACCGTCTTCTTCCCTTTTTTACTCCTTCTCCGCTGCCTCACCTCACTGTTTTTATTGTCCGTTTGCTTCCACTGTTTCCTCCTTCTTCCGACGAGCCTTCAACTGTTTCCTCTTTCTTCGACGACCGGAAAACGTTCATTCCTCCTCCTTACTCCTTTTCAGATGTCTGGAACTCCCCGACGCCCACCTAGTACGTGACTCCTCCTTTCTTTCTCACTCTCGTTGCAGTCCTGCCGTGTGTTCCTTTTTCTTCTCTGCTTCTTGTTGTCTTTCTTGAACCATGGATTCCGACACCGATAGCCAGAACCAAAGCCATTCTTACTCCGCGGGTACCGATCCTTCCCCTTCTCCTTCATGCTCTCCCTCATCTTCCAGCCAAACCCCTGAACGGGTGCCCCTAAATCCTCCGCCCTTGGCCGAAACCTCCTCTGCCCAGATTTCCGACGTGGCCGAGGAAACTTTTGATGAATCTACCGCCCTTCCTTTCTGGGGTCCCCTTCAAAAAGGATTCGAGCGGGCCCGCCATGGGGTTGAGATTGACCCTGAGGCGACCAGGGTCACCGGGTCTTACTCTATCGTCAACTGGCAGTCCATGTGGCAAGGAACCGCTTGTGACGAGCGTACGGTCATTGGCCCAGGCTACTTTCCCGCAGGATCAGTAGAGAGAATCACCCGCGTTCTCTCGTTCGCCCTGTTGCCGTCCTCCTGGAGGTTCGCGTGGCCTCTCGGCTTTCTACCATTGGTAATTGCCCACCTGGGTGGCACGGCATCTGGACTGAGGCCTTCACCAATGGTCTTCGCCTTCCACCCTCATCATTCGTGATTAATCTGCTTCAGTGTTTTGGTGCTTCTCTTGGCGCCTTCAATGTCGGGTGATGGGCCTCGGCTTCTGCCTTCGAGTGCAGTTGTGTGGCCAAGAAAATCGCCCCCACTCTTCGGTTGTTTCAATTGATTCACTATGCCAAACATACATCAAATGGCATCAGCTTTGTTCGCCGGACTGATCTTTCTCTAAAGGGCATTTATTCATCTCCAAAACCTCGCCCCACATGGTATCATTCGTTTTTCTACTTCTGCCCCAGCGACACGGATCGCCACTGGGCTTCGCTGCTCCCCTCATCCTGGACTTCTGGCGACGTGAGCTATTTCAACACCGAGCTTGATCCTACTCCTGAGGAAATACTCCTACGTCGCCAGATTCTTCTTGACTGCCATCACCTATCGTCCACCTCTGGTCTGAGAAATGCTCAGGCGGGGATACGAGGAGGTATATTTTATGCCTAGGCAATGCTGATTGTTTTCTCCTTTTAGCTAGAGCTGCCTATCTTGTGCAATTAAGTCGCCGTAGTCAAATCCCTAGGAACACACAAACTTCGCATTACCGCCTACCCTTTTTCTGCCACCTATATGTGTTTACACCCTCCTCGTTTTTTTTTATGCTAACCCTTGGGTTGTCTCTCTCTTTTTTTTTCCAGGCGCTGTAAGCCTCTCTGGATGCCTTCTCACTACCGCCGCGCGCGGGCCTGTTGGTGAGACTCCCCCTAGCCGACAAGAGTCTGCTACTGTCGCCCCCGCCTCAACTCAGCCTCCTCCTCAAAAATCTAAGGGGAAGAGGAAGGCGACCGAGACAGATGAAGGTCTTTCTTCCTCAAAAAGGAAGAAAAAGGCTGGGGCTTCCAAGCTGAGGAAGAAGACGGGCGAGAGTTCCAGTCGTCCGCTGCCACCACCCCAACCGGTGGTAGAAGTCGAGGATGATGACGCTGACACTGAAACTCCCCTCCGCCGCTCTCGCCGCCAATCACCCTCGGCAGATAATAATTCTCCCGCGAGGGAGCCTCTTGACCAGCCTGCTGGTGAGGACGCTCTTTCGTACGATGATTCTTATCTCTCTACCGAGCCCATCCCTCCTTCTATGGACTCGGCTGATCCTGAAACAGAGCCAGCCACGGAGCTTGACCCCCGCCCTACGGAGCCTCTTCGCGACCACTCTCGCCCCCCGGCGGTCAACATCGATCGCGCCCGCCGAGCTAACTGGTCCGAGCGGGCCAATAACGTTTTTGACCGTCCTGCTCCTGTTGGTCGGGAGGGTGAGGGGCGCTTTCGTATGCCGTACTTCGCTGTTGTCCACCCGGTGGCATCCCACATATCGCCCCGGATGGCGACTGACATTGCGGAGGACTTCTCCCGAGGCGTCTATGAGGGGGTAACCGCCCCTGGAGAAGGCTCGAGATTTCTGATCTTCATGGAGCAGCCTCATGCCGACTCATTCAGGTTTTGCAAAATATTTTTCATCCACATACTTGTTTTGTTTTATTGTCATAATTCGGCACTCTCTTTCCTCTCTTTTTTATGGTTATTCTATCGCACAGGCCCTTGCCGAGCTCGGCGACCTGTCCTTTGCATGCAAGCACATGCAAGAGGAGAATCAGAAGCTGAAGGAGGATGTTGAGAACCTGCGCTCCTTGCGCATGGATCTCACCCGCCATCACAACGATGAGAAGGTATTCATTGGCTTACCTCTGTTTTTCTTTGTACTTATCAAGCCCATTACCTCTGCTGAAACCTTTCACTTTTTATTAATTCCAGCGCCGAGCAGACGCAGCGACCTCTAACGCTGATTCTTTGAAGAAGAGCCTGGCTGAGGCTACTGAGCGGATCACCCAGATGGAGGGCGTCCAGGAGGACTTACAGGCTGCGATCGACCGCATTGCCGCCCTCGAAGCCGAGCTGGAGGAGACTCGTGGCAAGGCCGCCCAGGTGGGGGAGATAACCGCCGAGAGGGACAGCGCGAAAGAGTTGCTGATCGACTCCCTGGCGGCCCAGTCGGCGGCGGATCGTGACCTCGCGGCGGCCAAGGCTCAGTATGACGAGACTGTGGCTTACTATACCCATGCTCTGGGCGAGAGTATGCGTGTGGTAATGCGCAGTTGTCGCAATGAATTTTACGAGCTGTTTCCCAACAAGGGTTGGCCGGGGCGAAAAATGGTTCGTGCTGTCATCTGAGGCCTTAACCGCCATAACCTTGGGGTTCTCGACCTACCTGACGCCGAGGAAGAGGCTTATTTTCGAGACACTGCTCGCTTGGAGCATGAGGTAGTGGTGGCAGATGCTGAATATGTGGCGGCCACTCGCCGCAGCCGTGGCTTGCCTGATTTGAATCCTGATGGCTCGGAGGTTCAGCCGCCATTCTCTGATCAAGCTCCCTCGACCAGTGGCAAAGACCTCGACTCCGCCGCTGATCCTTCAAAGACTGGCGAGAAGGGCTCCAGCGCCAAAGACCCCTGATCCTGCTTCTGACCTGTTGTGATGACTGTTTTCCTTTTAGACAATCAACATCATGTTTTTGTTTACTGTTGCTACTGCTCTCTCTTTCTCTCTCTCTCGTTTTTATAAAGTATGCCACTTAGCTCCTTTTTGTGCATTTTTAACCTTGGTCCTATATCTTGTGACGCCTTTTCTGACCACTTTGCTTCTTTCCATTATACCAATAGTTTCGCTGCTAGTAGGTTATACACGGCGATTTATCAATGTCCGTAAGTCTAGTGATTCGATGCCCTTAGGTCTTACACAGCGATTTGTTAATGCCCGTAGGTCTTATATAGCGATCTCAATGCCCTTAGGTCTTACATGATAATTTTGATGCCCTTAGGTCTTACACAGCGATTTGTTAATGCCCGTAGGTCTTACATAGCGATCTCAATGCCCTTAGGTCTTACATGATAAATTTGATGCCCTTAGGTCTTACACAGCGATTTGTTAATGCCAGTAGGTCTTACATAGCGATCTCAATGCCCTTAGGTCTTACATGATAATTTTGATGCCCTTAGGTCTTACACAGCGATTTGTTAATGCCGTAGGTCTACATAGCGATCGCATGCCCTTAGTCTTACATGATAAATTGATGTCCTAGTCTTACACAGCGATTGTTAATGCCTAGTCTTAATAGCGATCTAAATGCCCTTAGGTCTTACATGCTAAATTTGATGACGCAAAAAATATTCTGGATTTAAATATTAAAGCCCTTGGCTACTTTTAAAACTAGCATCGATTACAAGTGCTAATCATAATATCGCCTGAGATGCATGGAGTTCCACGTTTTGGGAATTTTTGTTCCATCCAATTCTGCCAGCTTAAAGGTATTGGCCCCTATTACTCTCCGTACTCTATACGGTCCCTCCCATCCAGGATTGAGCTTGGCTGCCCCGACCGCCGGCCTGAAAAATTTTCCTCAGTACTAAATCATTGAGCGCAATGTGATGCGGTCGGAGCTTTAGATTATATCGCCTGGCTAGCTGTTCCTTTTCAGCGATCAGCTGCATCTGCGCTTTTTCTCTTCTTTCCTCAATCATGTCCACGTTAAGCATCAATTCTTGTTCGTTGACCTCGTCCCTGTACTCCTGTATCCGTATAGATGGGATTGAAATCTCCACCGGGAGGACCGCCTCAGTCCCATATGTCAATGTATAGGGAGTCTCGCCTGTCGCCGTTTTATAAGCCGTACGATGAGCCCATAGTACGTGATCAAGCTCTTCGACCCATACACCCTTACATCCATCCACTCTTTTCTTTAAACCTTGCAGGATAAGTTTGTTAGCCGCCTCCGCTTATCCGTTGGCTTGTGGGTAGGCGACTGAGGCGAATCGTAGATTTATCTTTAAATCATCGCAAAATTCTTTAAAGACTTGTGAGTCGAATTGAGTACCATGATCACAGACAATACTTTCTGGTATGCCGAACCTGGTGACGATACTTTTAAACGCGAACTTTTGTATCTGCTTAGCGGTGATACTTGCCACTGCTTCTGCCTCAACCCACTTGGTGAAATAATCAACCGCCACGATGAGGAATTTCCTTTTCCCTGAGGCTTCCGGAAATGGGCCTAGGATGTCCATCCCCCACCTCGCGAATGGCCATGGGCTGACATTCGCCTGGAGCGCTGTTGCTGGCAACTTGTGATAACTTGCAAATTCTTGACATTTGTGGCATTTCTTCACCAGGTCGCCGGCCTCCTTTCTCATTGTTGGCCAATAGAAGCCCTGGTAGATTAAGTTCCTTTCCAAACTTCTTGTTCCCAAGTGAGTGCCACACACTCCTGAATGTACTTCCTCCAGGGCCCAAGCTGCATCCTCCTCTCCCAGGTATCGCAAGTATGGACCCATAGCTGACTTTCGATACAGCTCTCCCCCTATTATAGTACACCTTCCTGCTTTTCGCCGGAGCTTGGTCGCCTCTAACGGGTCGCTTGGTACAGTGTCGTTATCCAAGTATTGGATAATAGGTGTTCGCCAGTCGCTTTTCCCAATTCCGTTAATCATGTGGAAACACTGCTTCATCCTTGTTTCTTCTCCACTGTGACCATTCGCCCCTCTTCGAAATCTGTCGCCGTTGCTAATTTCGACAATGCATCCGCGTGGCAATTTTCCTCCCTAGCAATCTGGGATATAACCACCTTTTTGAATTCTGATATAAGCAGTTTTACCTCATCAAAATAGGGGAGGAGCGCCTCCTTCTTTACCTCAAAGCTCCCATTAACTTGGTTGACTACTATCGCCGAGTCTGAGAAAACTTTGATGTTAGTAACTCCCATAGTCTTAGCGATTCGTAAGCCAGCCTCCAATGCCCCATACTCAGCTGCGTTGTTTGGTTCGATTAGTTGCGAATCGCAATGCGACCTCGTGGAGGATCCCACCAGGAGACCTTAGGACTATCCCCGCGCCTGATCCTCCTTTACTCGAGGCGCCGTCTGTAAATAACGTCCATTCATCGCCTTCCTCGTTATCTTCTTGTACTGCCCCTTCGACTACAAAGTCCGCAAGGACTTGGGCCTTGATCGCCGTTCGTGGCTGGTATCGAATGTCATACTCGCTTAACTCAATCGCCCACTTAGCTAATCGCCCTGCCACGCTCATAGATCTTAACGCATTCTTAATCGGAAGATTCGTGAGCACATGTATTGTGTGTGCCTGAAAATATGGTCGCAACTTTCTGGCCGCACAAACCACAGCATACGCCATTTTTTCTATCGTCGGATACCTTGTTTCAGCGTCGATTAAGGGTTTACTTGTGTAAAAAACAGGGTGTTCGGCTTTGTCCTCTCTTCGAACTAAAACCGCGCTAACTGCCTTTGGAGAGATAGCGATATAGAGAAATAGATCTTCATTTAACTTTGGAGATGCAAGTACAGGAGGGGTAATTAAAAATTGCTTCAGCTCTTCAAAAGCCTTGTTACATTTGTCATTCCATGCAAACTTTGATGCATTCTTCAAGATCGCAAAAAACGGAGCGCAACGGTCGGCGATCCTGGGAATGAATCGATTGATTGCCGTCAGTCTTCCAGATAGAACCTGAACCTCCTTCACGGTCTTCGGGGGTGCCATTGCTGTAATCGCCGCGATCTGCGCTGGATTAGCTTCTATTCCTCTCCTGGTTATGAGATATCCCAGAAACTTTCCTGATGTCGCCCCGAACACACACTTCAAAGGGTTTAACCTGAGCGAATACTCCTGTAGTGTATTGAAGGTTTCCCTTAAGTCGCCAAGATGATCATCGGATTTCTTACTTTTGACCAAAAGGTCATCCACATATGCTTCCAAGTTTCGGCTGAGCTGCTTGACAAAGACTGTGTCGATCATTCTCTGGTAAGTCGCGCCAGCATTCTTGAGCCCAAATGGCATTACTCGGTAGCAGTAGTTCGCCGTGGGTGTCATGAAAGCCGTTTTCTCTTGATCCTGCTTGTTTAAAGGTATTTGATGATATCCTGAGAACATATCCAGGAAGGACAGCATTTCATTATTCGCCGTTGCGTCTACCAGTTGCTCTATGTTGGGCAAGGGGTACGGATCCTTGGGGCAAGCATCATTAAGGTTGGTGAAGTCGACACACATTCGCCATGCTCCTGACGATTTCTTCACAAGAACTACATTAGCTAACCACTCAGGATACTGCACCTCCTTGATAAACCCTGCCTTCAGGAGCTTTTCTACCTCATTCGCCACCGCCTGTTGTCTTTCTCTGCAGATGTTACGCCACTTTTGCTGGACTGGGCGACTCCCGGGCTCAATTGCTAGAGAGTGTTTGATGATGTCTGGAGCGATTCCTGGCATATCACTTGGTGACCATGCGAACAGGTGCGAGAACTCTCGGAGCAACTTCACCAACTCTTGCTTCTTGTCATCGCTTAGGTAGGACGACACTCGAACTGTCTTACTTTCATCTTCTTCGAACAGCGGTATTGGGACGTCCGATGCCGCTGGTACGACTCTTTCTCCTTCGTTTTCTGCCTCCAAGCTTATGGTGAGGCAAGTGCTTTTAGTCGCCGCCCTGTAACACCTTCTGGCGATGTCCGGGTGCCCCCAGGCGAAACCTATCCCTTCATTAGTGGCGAACTTCAGCACTTGGTGCACTGGGGAGGAGATTGCTTGGAAGGCGGCGAGCGCCGGTCGCCCGAGGATCATGTTATACGTGGATTGACAATCCATGACATGGAAGTCGATGGATCGGGTGACCTGCAAGTCTCCGTCCCCAATGGTTACCGCCATCGTGGCTATTCCCTTGATGGGGACTGTGTGCCCCGAAAATCCTGAGATGGTAGTTTTTGTCTGCCTGAGCAAGCTAGCTGGTAGGTTCATCTTTTTGTACAGCTCCCAGAAAATGATGTCCGCCCAGCTCCCTTCGTCAACCATCACTCGCTCCACTTGGCTATTGTGTGTGATTACTTGAATCACCATCGCCTCCAAACTTGGGCCTCCTACCCGGGCCATGTCTTCCTCCGAGAATCCCAACGTTGGGCGACTGACTTGATCTATCATCATTACTTCCTTTGTTTCCTCCTTTTTGACTTTCTTTGTTGGGCAACTTTCCCCACCGAAAATGGTTTGATAAACGTGATTCACCTCAGGCCGAGGCTTTTTCTTGCTATCTTCATTGTCCAGAGGCTTCTTAAGCCGGGCGAAGACATCACCCTTCTTGTCTTGTGATTCTCCTTTCCCGCGACGATCATCTTCTTGCGGCTTGTTTTTTCTGCTTTGAGCTGACAATGAAATCCCTGAGACGTCCTTCGCTTATCCACCTTTCGATTTCATTTTTCAATTCCCTGCAATCTTCAGTGGTATGCCCATGAGAGTCATGGAAATCGCAGAACTTCTGGCGACTTCGCTGATCCGCTGGGGTGAACATTGGTCCCGGCCAGTTGATGGTATGTCCCTTATGCTGCATATACAGCAGGATCTTTCTTCGCGATTCCGAGAGCGGTGTGTAATCCGCTCTTTCTTCTTGGTATCCCCTCTCCTGGTAACCCCTTTGTTCTCCCGGGCGGTATCTCCTGTATGGCGGTGTCTCGGAGGGCTGCCCTTTGGCCTGCTTGTTCCCTGTAACGGGCTTTTCTTCCCTCTTCGCCGCTCCTTGTAAAGGTTCTGCTAACTGCTCCTCAATCAACATAATTCTATGTACCCTGGTTTCCAAGTCGGACAGCTACTTTGGAGCCACCTGTAGCAGCGACTCTCGCAGTCTGCCATTATGGGTCGACTGGAATAAACTTGCGGCAGCAATCTCATGATCTACCCTTTTGATGGATTGGACGACCCCAGTCCATTCGTCAAAGAATTCCCTCAGCGACTGGTTCGGCTTTTGCCTCAGGCTCACCAGTGCTTGCAACGGGACCGTCCTTGTTTTCTTGCACTCATACTTCTGTGAGAAGATCCTCGCGAAACCCTCCCTCGATGTTATGATGCCTTCCGGTAGATTCATGTACCACTCCCTAGCTCGCCCCCCAAGCGTCGCTGGAAAAGCCCTGCAGTATGCGGCGTCGCCAGCCTGCTGCATTTGCATGACGATCTGGAAGGCTTGAAGGTGCTGGTCCGGGTCGCTTGTACCTACATACCTATCTAGGTTGGGCGGCACCAACCCTTTTGGTAGTGGCTCAGCGAGTATTGCCCTGGACAAAGGTTGGCGAACTGCCAACTGTGCAGGTGAGATTTGAGTAGCCGGGAGGAACTGTTGTAATACCTCAAGATGAGAGTCCTGCGGCGACTGCCTGTCCCGAGTGTTGGCCCCGAGGGCTTGAGCTTGCTGAGCGATCACCGTCTTCAACATTTGGGTAAGCTCAGCATTTTGTTGCTCGAGGGACTGGAATCGCTGCTCCAACAGCTCATAGGCATCGCCGGCCGGAATAGTACTTCGAGACTCCGAGTCGCCCTCAAATTCGCGCTCCATATTTCTAGTGAGATTTGGGTCTGCACGGGAACCTGGTTGATGTGCTTGACCGGTGTTACTCCATCTCCTCTTTCACCATCCTCACCCATCAGAGTGGGAATCGCTGATGAAGTCATTCGCCTTGAAGAGTCGCCTGATCGCCCCTATCTGGCGCGCCAATTGTTCCAGCCTCGTCGCCTGGCCCAATAGTGAAGCCCAAGCCTGTTGGTCTTCAGGGGGTGAGTACCTCGTAAGTGATGAAGGGGGTAGTTAGTTCAAGGAAAAGGGAGGCGATCAGCTTAAGGAATGGGAAGGGAGGCGAGTTACGTACCGCGGAGCGTTTGTCCGCTGGGTAAAAGTGTTGTCCTCCGGTTAATGGGGTGTACGGGGGTATTTATAGTACCTCTGTCTTGGTCGCCAAGGCTGAATCCTGGCCACTCGTTTGTAGCTCTCGTAGGATGTCGACACGTGTTTGCTTTGTCTTGGAACCCTAAGTGTCGCCGAGTAAACCCTAGGAGCCTGCCGGACTGGGCCGTCGCTTTGGGCCCCCCTCCACTTCTTGGGCTTGCTTGCTTGGCCCATCTGAATTATCGCCTAGGTCCAACCCTCCAGCCCTAGCCGCTGTGTTCGGGCCGCCATGTGGGCCACTATGTGGGCGCCGCTTGGGCCCCTGGGATTCTGGCGGGCCGTGCCCATCAATTGCCCCCAAGCCCTTAGTCGAGCTTTGCTTGGCTGAGGGCTTACTCGTAGTTCGGACCGCTTGTCTTGTGATCGCCGCAGGAGAACCCATCAAACATGTTACATGTCATTAACTATTAAAAAATTGAGTTGAGTCAAGTTTAAATTGGGCATATTCATTAAACCTAAATAGTAAATACATTCATATAATCTGATTCTTATTTCCAAAATTATTTTAATTTTTAACATGCCAATTAAAGTTTCATTTTTCATTATATTCAACTATTCCTAAAAATAATTTTTTTACATTGAGATTATTTAGCCTTGACTTTATTTGTTTGCAAATTCGTCGAGAGAGTTGCAATTTTGTTTTTCATTTTTCTTGAATTGAATTTTTTGGTAAATTATTTGAATGACTCAAAGTTGGTAAGTTGTTAATTAATTTGATCATCGATCAAGCTGCATAAATTATAAAAAAAATTGATTAATTTAATTATTGATCAAGAGAAAACTGAAGAAATAAGGTCGTATATTAGTAAGATCAATGGTTAGTTAGATCATGAGTGTATAAGATTATGAGTCACTGGATCATAAGTAAAATGGGTTATACGTCATTAACTATTAACAAATTTAGAGTATTGATTGAGTTGTTTAGTTTGAATTAGGCATATTCATTAAACCTAAATATATTCATATAACATGATCCTTATTTCCAAATTCTCTTAAAATTAATGGGCCGATTGACTAATTGAGGTTCAAATTTTCTTTATGTTTAACTATTCTTTGATTTTTTTTAAAAAAGTGATGGTTTCTTTAGCCTCAACTTTATTTGTTTGCAAATGTTTCGAGAGAGTTGCAATTATTTTCCATTTGTCTTAAACTAACTTTTGTTGGTAAAAATTTGAATACGTATTGGTTTGGAGGACATCACTCATTAGAAAATTTAGTTTGAATAAAAATTATAATTGTAATGTATTTTCTCCTTTACAATGATCATAAATTGACCTATTTTATTTTAGTATGTAATTAAAATTAATCAATTTAGAAAATATCCTATAATTAATCACAATATTCAATTTAAATATAATATATTTTTGGTATTGTATAATGAATTATCTAGATATTATATGAGCATTTAAAATTAGAGAGATATAATTTAAAACTCTCTCCTTAGTAATAGAATACTAACCTATCATGTTATTTTGTTTTTTCTTATTTTAAATTATTCAATAAATCTCCACTAACAAAAAAATTTATTCAATAAATTAAGTAATTAATAAATAGAATTCCAAATATTTTTAAACATTATGAAGTTTATGAAGAATTAAACTTCTCCATTTAACTTAGTTTAATTGAAATTGAAAAATTTTTAAAGTATATTTTCAATGATAATGTGCAACTCACTATTTTATTAAAGTTTATTTCTATATTTTCTACTTTAAACTGTTTAATTTTTCCACTGTGTAATATGTTAACTAATTTAACTTATCGAGTGTTCATTTAATTTTAATCATTCAATTCAATTTTTTTGTTAATTTATGATTGTTACTAAAAATAATATTAAATCTATGATTATAAAATAAATATTTTTTACTAATTATACTAAATAAAATGCCTAAAATTAAAATATAAGTTATATAACATATCGGCCAACGGGCCGAAAAATGCTAGTTTTTAACTTGTACACCATTAGAGCTTGCTTATAAAGTCCAACTTTTTGTAATTTTTTTTTAAATCTCATCGATCAACAAGATGTAACAAGACAATTCTCTCATTGTAATAAAAACTGGTTGTTCCTTGTGAGAGAGGTCGATTGGAGTGATTTCCTTGAGCCATTTTCGCAATAAACAACCTATTATGATGGTTCGTTTGAGAGGGTTTGTAAGGGATGAAATTGAAAAGGGTCAAAATGCAATTTGGGAAAACCTGGGTTACTGATTTTAGAAGACAAAAAACTTAAAAGTTGATTCCGTTAGTCACTTGGTTCAAAAAGTTTAAAATTTTGCAAACAAGGACTAACGACGTTAAGTACGAGATAGATTTGAGGTTTTTTTTTGACGCAGATAGCTTGGGAGGAGAATCAAGGCAGTAAGCAGTAAATTAACTATAATCTACCCAGGGAGTGAGGACTACAGGCAACATCCCTGGGAGATATCTAAGAGCCATACGTGCCACAGAAAGAGCGGCTCTGTTTGCTGAGCAGCAGACCGAGAGCGGCTTGAAGCTTGGACTAGCAGCCAACAAACGGATGACCTCTTGGATGATGATCCCACCATGGGCTCTTGAGCTTTCATGACCCTGTACTGCCTTGGATACTCGTTCCGCATCACCTTCGAAACCAACCTGAAAAATACCCGAAGAGACACACCAAAAAACTGCATCCCTACACGCTATGAGTTCGAGAATGAAATGATCCGGAATACCTAGATAAGGAGTCCCTACAGAGTGGAGAATTATACCCGAAGACGTACGGAGCACCCAAGAAGGATCACGAAGCACCCAACTCGTGGCCCCACCAGGGGAAACCCGAAGTTTAGCGAAGAGGAGGTCACCACCGGAATCTTGGTCCACCACACCAATTACATCACATGAGCCAGTTAAACGCTGAAAAAGAGTGCTTCATCGTCTCGTACCCAAAACAACCCACTTCATCTCGATTCTCTTCTGCCTTAGTCTTTGTCCTGTCAAGCCGCCACAAAAATCCTTCATCTCCAACTGACCATCATAAACTCCACGACTTCAACTAAACCAGCATCGAAATAGAGACTGGCAAATCCATCTGTATCAATCAAACCCCTATAATATAAATAATCGCGTCAACAACAACACCGAAGACGGAGTTAACAAGCCTGCAAAGTGCAAACCCATCTAAACTCACTCGGCTCCGGTTGACTCTTTTCCCGATAATATTCCTTCATCACTCAAATTATGATCGATCTATTTCTCTACGCTCCTCCGATTATGAGAGAGACTCTCCCTGAATCTAGTCGGAAAAATACTTGCGAATTACGTTACTTAATTGATGCTCAGGGGAAGTTTCTCACATATTTCATGTAACGGACACTGCAGAGTCCTGAATCAACTAACAAGTTACTGGGGAGAATTTAAATCACAGAGATAGAAGTGATGATGAGGAGAAACCGAAGAGGCTTAAACCAACGCATCAAGCAAGGAAAGTGGATTAACCGCTAAACCCCCAAAGGGGAATCGTTGGCGGTTGCCGGTAGATCGACGGTTGGTTGCAGATGACAGAACTGCTTAAAAGTCCACTGCTGCATGCTAATAATGGCATTGAAATACACTCTTGTAAATTTTCATACGATTAAATTATAGAGGTCACAATCCATTAGAAAGCATGAAAATACATCCTTAATATGGATGGAATCAAAGAAATTAGATCACCGGATGTTGAAAGCAACGACCGAGAGATACTCAAAGGAGGAATCAGATCAGTATAACAATTATTAACAAAATAAATGACTCATTATAAATTGCCAAAATTTAGGCTTTTTGGTTAAATCTAAACAATATGGGGTCGTTTGTTTGAAGGAATCTCAATTCTCATCTACCATGTGTTTTCATTAGTAAAATCACAAGTAGCATATGATTTATTGTATATGACAAACCACATGTTTCATTATTGAGTCTATAATGAGTCATATAATGGAGCTAGTATTCGAATTTGACTCTCGAGCTCGAGCTCGAGCTCGAGCCAGCTCGCGAACCTATCGAGTTGAACATGCCCAGACTCAAGCTTTGCTCTTTTAAAATCGAACCGAGTCACGAATGAAGTTTTTTTCGAACCGATCACGAGCAGTTTGATTCGTCAATATGACTCCTATTGTACCCCACATTATGTTGGTCATAAAGACAAAAAAACAAAAAGAATGGGGTGGGCCTAGGAAGATTGTAATGGTCCCATGTACCCATCTATACCTCCATTACAACCTCCATATGATACTGCAAGATTTTGACCAAACCATCCACCAAATACTATGGTACTGCTTCCACATACTTAAAGTTGTTCTCAGAATCTCAAACAATCAATGTCATGACTTCGAGAGGGCAGATGGAGGCTTCAGGTTTTAATTGGAACACTGGTTTTGAGCTTAGACATATCACCAAATCTAATGTTTTACTTACACTGTTTTTCTATAAACAAATAAGAATGGAAGACAGTTTGGCTTTTCCCTTCTGAATTAATTCCTTCATTTCCCAGAAAACTATTATCATCAACTCACAGTCACAGTAGCCTCACTCAGTGTTCTCTGTCCCCTAGCACACAGCAACTCATAGTCCTGCATTTCCCCAACCAACCTACTTGTTATTTACTGATGGCATGAGCGATTAAATGAAAGCTTTTAACTTCATCAGATAAGTACCTGTACAATTGCCTGTGCACAAAGCTTTCCTGAAAGAACAGCACCTTCCATGGATGCCAAATACTTCTGCTTTGTGTAGTCACCTGCCAAGTAGAACCCCTCCACTGGAGATCTTTGCAACGGCCTGCAAGGTTCACAGTCTGGAACTGTCTTGTACACAGACCTGCAACCAATTTTCACAACCAAAGTTCATGAGATAATCGAGGCATATATCAGATCAAAGCTACGAATTGCAGAACCCTCTCAACATATGTGCTTAAATATCCTTTTTTATAACTGGGATTAATTTACTGGACCGATAAGATCATGTTTGAGGATATTTCATTTCCTGCCTCTTAATGAATTAACTTCAGTACGTTCAAACCTTGGAGTTTTTACAACATGATACTTCACGATTTTCGCCTTGCTCTGATCTGCAGATATTTCATCCGGGAACAATTTTGCAAGTTCCTTCATTGTAGCTTCGATAATCTCCGAGTCACTTCGTGATATCCATTCCTCTGCAGGTGCAAACACCAACTCTAGCATCGACTTATTTGGGTCATAATATTCCTGTGTTCCACAAAATATCAGCAATCTTGTCAATGTTTCAATGGTCAAAGATGCAAATTTCAAATCCATGCAATTTAAGTTAGCTCATATGCACGTCTGTTTCTGAATGATATCATCTGAAGGTTCGATTCTGTAGAAATAATGATCCTGTTTAGGTAGTTCTTGTTATTAGTATCCTAATAGTATTCGGACATCCTATGTTAGAAGAAAGTTGACTTATTTAGGACTCCTACTTATGGTAGGAGTCCTGTAGGCTTGTGTATTTAATCCTACTATCCGGCACATCCTATGTTAGAAGAAAGTTGACTTATTTAGGACTCCTACTTATGGTAGGAGTCCTGTAGGCTTGTGTATTTAATCCTACTATCCGGCTTAATGCCCTAATACAATTCTACGATTCTTCTAAACCTTCTTTCTCTCATTCAATATGGTATCAGAGCTGTTGCTCGATACTTGCTTCCGCCAAATCTGAAAACCCTAATCTGCCATCATGACAGATAGCTCCGTCACCTCCGACTCCGACTCTCAACCTCAGGGTACGATGTCCATCAACTCTAGCTCAGACTCGTACCCCAGACAAGCAGTCATCTACAAACTTGATGGCTCTAATTATCTCCACTGGTCACAGTCTGTTCTGATATTCATAACAGGACGTGGCAAAGCCGGCTATCTCCATGGAACAACAGAGAAGCCTGCTAAAACGAAGCCAAATACGAGCAGTGGAATAATGAAGACAATCTTGTTCGAGGATGGTTAATCTCCACAATGCAGCCTAAAATTGGAGAAAACTATCTCCTTCATTCGTCAGCTAAGTCTATTGGGATCACGCGAAGAAGACTTACTCAACGACTGATAATACGTCGGCCCTGTTAGAGATTGAAACCAAACTCTATAATCTCAAACAGGGAAACATGAGTACTAATGAATACTACAATGCTCTTAATGCAACTGGCTGCAGTTGGACCAATTCGAAGCTCAAGAATGGTCATCAGCAGCTGATGCAGAAACCTTCAGGAAGTTCGTGGAGAAAAAACGAACCCTTCAATTCCTGTTAGGTCTAAATCAGGACCTGGATGCAGCTAAAGGGAGAGTTATGGCCACAAAGCCATTCCCAGACCTGGAAGAGGCAGTTGCAGAAATCCGTCGTGAGGAACATCGTCGTCAGGTCATGTTGCCAGATTTCAAACCTGTGACGGAAGGATCAGCTCTAAAAGCCGATAACTCAGCTACTGCATTACTCAGCAACAAACAAACCAACAGCAACCCGAAACAAAAAGAAAAAGAGGGTGCTGCTCCAACTTTGTATTGTGATCACTATAAGAAGCCTTGGCACACAAAAGCCCAGTGCTGGTTTCTCAATGGTGGTAAGCCAGCCGATTGGAAGCCTCGGTCAGAACGTCTTGCTGAACGCCGTGGTCAAAACTCACGAGCTAATACTGCCACCAATACCGTGACAGGAGATGAAACTCAATTTTCAAAGGGGCAACTTGATGCACTCAAGAAGATGTTCTCCGAGGTTCTTCAAACTGGACAACCTTCCAACAGCAGCCCTGCTGATTTTTTCTCAGGACATTTTGCACAAGGTAACTCTCTTAAGGCTTACTCTCTTAAGTCCTGTAATTCAAACGCCTGGATTCTAGATTCCGGTGCATCTGATTCTATGACTGGGTGTCGAGATTTGATCAATGATCTTCACCGTATCCTAGGAAGGCTGGGGTACGTGTGGCCGATGGAAGTCTAGCCCTAGTTACTGGCATTGGCTGGATTAGACTATCTCAGAATATCACCTTGTCTCCTGTCCTTTACGTCCCAGAATTAACTTGCAACCTTCTTTCCATTCGACAGTTAACCTCAGATCTGAATTGTGAAGCTAAATTTCTGTCTACTGGTTGTCACTTACAGGAGATGGGATCTGGGAAGATGATTGGGGTTGCTGAGGTCTCCGACGGTCTCTACATCTTCAAGGATGACACACAAGGAGAACTTACTCATAAGGACGATCAGAAGTCGGCTAATAAAGTTTCCTGTTCAGATAGTAGTAGTGATGAAGTTATGTTATGGCACTACAGGCTTGGCCACCCTAGTTTTACTTATCTCGAACATCTGTTTCCCAAGTTATTTATCAATAAAAGGTCAAAGTTTTATCAATGTGAGGTTTGTCAATTGGCTAAACATACTCGAGCTGTCTATCCTGGTATTGGTTATCGCCCTACTCATCCATTCTCGATCATTCATAGTGACATTTGGGGTCCTATGAAAATTAAAAATGTCAATGGAGCAAGGTGGTTTGTGACATTCATTGACGATCATTCCCGTCACACATGGACTTATCTTATGAAGGAGAAAGCTGAAACTAAGTCTATATTCCAGCACTTCTATACTATGGTTGAGACCCAATTCCAAACCAAAATTCAAGTCCTGAAAACTGACAATGCCAAGGATTACTTCAATAACATCCTTAGCACTTTTCTACTGGAAAAAGGAGTCGTTCACATCAGTTCATGTGTTGAGACACCACAGCAGAACGGGATAGCTGAGAGAAAAAACCGACATCTGTTAGAGGTTGCCAGGGCATGTATGTTTGCTAGACATGTGCCACAATATCTATGGGGAGAAGCAGTGCTAACAGCTACATACTTGATCAACCGAATGCCTAGTAGAGTGTGAAGTATCAGCCTCCTCGGAAACTGCTTCTCAGTCAGTATCCTCAGATGATCAGCATATCATCAAATCTGCCTCCTAAGATCTTTGGTTGCACAGTGTTTGTTCATATCAACCCTAATCAAAGGTCAAAACTGGATCCTCGAGCTCACAAGTGTGTGCTTGTTGGCTACTCCACCCACCAGAGAGGCTATAAGTGTTTTTCGCCTGTAACCCGTCAAATGTATCACACAAGAGATGTTACATTTTTTGAGTCACAGCCGTATTTTAAGAGCACAGAGTTTCAAGGGGGGACTACTTTTGAAACTCAGTTGTGGGATTTGATCACTATTGACACTGAAGCAATTCCAACTTCAGTTACTGATCCAGCTGACTCCAACAATGAGGCAACTACCCCAGAGCAGATGCATACTGAAGAACGTCACGTCCAGGGGGAGCAGCCTCGACCGGAGCTACAGGTTTATACTCGACGAAGCAAACATCCAACAGAACCAATTGTTCAGGCAGAGGAATCTCAGTCGACTGTTGAAGAGGTTGTTCCTCAGACTGATACAGACTTGGATATTCCTATTGCTATCCGAAAAGGGGTGCGAAGTTGTACTCGTCACCCTATAAGGAATCATATCAGCTATGAAGGTTTGAGTGCAAAGTACAAGACTTTCATAGCTGGCCTGGACAGCGTTAATATACAAGAAACATAAATGAAGCGCTCCTCTGTCCTAAGTGGAAACAAGCTGTTGAAGAAGAACTTCGAGCATTGAAACTGAACCAGACTTGGGATATGGTCGATCTTCCTCGAGACAAGCGAACCGTGGACTGCAAGTGGATTTTCACTGTCAAACATAAGCCTGATGGTTCTGTAGAACGGTTCAAGGCAAGATTGGTTGCCCGGGGGTTCACACAGACATACGGTATAGATTATGAAGAAACCTTTGCCCCGGTTGCAAAGTTAAACACAATTCGTGTTCTACGAAGCCTGGCAGCAAATCTGGATTGGACACTGAATCAGTTTGATGTCAAGAATGCTTTTTTGAATGGAGAATTGTCAGAAGAAGTGTATATGAACCCTCCGCCAGGAATCAATTCAGGTGGAAAAGTATGCAAACTGAAAAAGGCTCTGTATGGTCTCAAACAGTCGCCGAGGGCTTGGTTTGATCGATTTACAAAGGCAGTAAAATCAGCAGGTTACTACCAATGTCAATCAGATCATACCTTGTTCGTAAAACATTCTACAGAGGGTAAAATTGCTGTGTTGATAGTTTATGTTGATGATATCATCATTACAGGAGATGATACCAAGGAAATTATGCAGCTAAAAGGCACTCTTGCTACCGAGTTTGATTTGAAGGATCTTGGAGAATTAAAGTATTTTTTGGGAATAGAAGTGGCTCGATCAAACAAGGAAATCTTCCTATCTCAACGCAAATACATTCTAGATCTACTGAAGGAAACTGGTATGTTAGACTGCAAACCAATGGGAACTCCCATGGAGCCTAACAAACGGCTAAGTCGAGAAGAGGGGATAGCCTCAGTAGATAAGGGAACATACCAACGCTTGGTGGGAAAACTTATTTACTTGGCTCACACTAGACCAAATATATCTTACTCGGTGGGAATTGTCAGTCAACAAGTGCATAGTCCAAACGAAGAACATATGGAGATGGTCTACCGAATCCTGAAGTATCTGAAGTTCACTCCAGGAAAGGGGTTATTATTCAAAAAGACACATCAACGTGGGATTAATCTCTACACTGACTCAAGCTGGGCAAGCGAGCTGACTGAGAGACGATCAACCACAGGTTATTGCACTTATGTGTGGGGAAACTTGGTAACATGGAGGAGCAAGAAACAAGAAGTTGTTTCTCTAAGCAGTGCTGAAGCTGAATACCGTGCAGTAACCTCAGGGATCAAGGAGGGTATTTGGCTGAAACGGGTTCTTAGTGAACTAAAGATAAGCACCTCAGATCCCATACAGGTCCTTTGTGACAGCAAATCAGCCATCAACATAGTAAAAAACCCAGTTCACCACGATCGGACGAAGCACGTGGAGTTGGACAGACATTTTATTTCTGAGAAAGTTGTCACTAGATTATGTTCCTACGAGTAAACAAATTGCAGATGTGTTCACTAAGTCCTTACCAAGAGCTACTTTCGAAGAATTGATTCACAAGCTGGGAATGTACAACATTTACACCACCCAGCTCGAGGGGGAGTGTAGAAATAATGATCCTGTTTAGGTAGTTCTTGTTATTAGTATCCTAATAGTATTCGGACATCCTATGTTAGAAGAAAGTTGACTTATTTAGGACTCCTACTTATGGTAGGAGTCCTGTAGGCTTGTGTATTTAATCCTACTATCCGGCTTAATGCCCTAATACAATTCTACGATTCTTCTAAACCTTCTTTCTCTCATTCAATAGATTCCAAACTCACCTTACATGTTACAGACATGTCAGCATATACACTCAGAAGCTGACTCCTGCAGAAACCAGGAAGAAACAAGAATAAGTGACGTGTCAAGGGGGTTAAGCAACTCCATTTCAAAGGAGTGTCTGTAGACTGTAATGGGCGAAACTCTGCAGGAGTATGGTCAGCTCTTGGCCAGAGAACAAGAATGGAAGATTGATTGACATAACAAAGAACTATCTTTAATCTATTTAAAATTGCATGACATAGGAGCACACCTGCTGAAAAGGAGGTGATCATATGTGTTCTTCAGTTTCCGGTCAAACCTGCAACCAAGGCATACTAATTTTCAGTGGGTAAGGCTTAAAAGAAAACTCAGTGGAACGGTTGTTATGAGTCTTTGTATTCAACTAAAAGATCACCCAAGAGATACTACAAAAGTAAGACAAGAATTATAAAGCTTACAAGTCCTTAACAACAATTACTTAGGTTCATTGGTGAATGTGAATTAGTTTGTCCAGAATTTCCCTGACCATCTTCAACAGATAAACGGTGTTCATACTTATCCCACTAATTCAGTAATTATCCAATTAAACCAAATCCTTATACATCTTAATCTCAAAGTAATCAAATTCAGAGGGGAAAAATAAAAAACATCAAAATTGCGTAGTGGGTAATAATAATGGTAAAACACACCCCAGAGGAGGCGATAGAGCATTCTGAATATATTGCATAATAGTATGATGCAAGACTAACCATATGTGAACATTAATGACAGGAACACCGACTAATTTCTCCAGTTTCTTGAAATATGGAACCTCCTTCCAATTCTCCGGCATAAGAAGCTTCAGGATATCAACTGGTCAATGTAAAACAATCAAGGACCTTGAGAAAACACAGTTTATGATTAAATCACTGGGAAAAGTTACATGTTCGTTTCAGAATATACCTGGAGTGGCAAACACATACGCGTCTGCTTCAATAACATTTCCATTGGTAAGTGAAAAGCTCTTTACCGTTCCATCATTGTTGAGATCAATTTTCTTTATTCTTGAATTAAGACGGACTTCACCACCCAATGACTCGATATGATCAGCCATTGGCTTGCATAGTCTTTCTGGGGGATTACCATCTAAAAATGCCATTTTAGAACCATGCTTCTCCTGTTAATAAACTTTGTATCAATTCTGGATGCATTCATTTCCAAACTAATACATGTATCTCAAGAATAGATGAGCAGGAGACAATAAACAGTCTGTGCTATATTTTTCTGAAATTTAACAAGAAAATTTACATTTACTTGAGAAAAAATAAATCACACACACAGAAATGGGCAATCCAGTTTTGGTGGGATGTAGGGATGAAAAGACTTGTGCATCTGCCTGAGAACAAATGTGGAAAGGAAACCTGGTATACCTGAAGAAATCGGTTCAAGGCTATCAGTATACACTGCATTGATAGTTCTTCCGGATTAATGAAGTTTAGTGCTTTGGACATGGCAATAAACACCTCAGTAGTCACTCGATCGGGTACGCCCTGACATAGGGTAAGGAAATTCTTTTCCAGTCAGCACAGTTCCCAAATACAATAGAAAATATTTCAACTGAACAGCAAGATATTTCAGTCATTCTAGTGTGTCCAATTTTCAGGATTCCAATGCAGACTTCCTCAAATGAAAAACTGAATATTGCTGACATATACGATGAAAAAGCTCATGCAGGTTATAGCATTAGAAGGCAACTTATTTATCATCTATTGTTTAATAGTGACTGGCTAATGTTACCTGCTTTCTCATCCACTCCTGAACAGTAAGACCATCTTGAGCCTCAACATATGCCTGTCCACCAAGCATTGCAGGTAGGAGCCCAATGGCAAACTTCACTTTCTCCGGCCAGGTGAGCATTTCATTATTCTTTAGGATGGCTAATATCCCTGTGTATTGCACATTAATCACAGAAGACGGAAGGTCAATCTGAGAGTTGTAATGAAAAATTTGTTATGCCTTGATTAAACAACAAGCACACATCAATACATGATGCAGACACTAAATTACTGACCATTTAATGGAGCAGGGAGGACTTCAGGAAAGTCAAATCTGCTAAACTCTCCTGGCTTTTCCGGCATAGCAAATATCATAGAGTGTTCCTTCCATTGCAATCTATCATCAATGCCAAGTTCCCCAAATAGGTTCTGCACATTTGGGTATGCCCCAACTTTCAAATAAAAGACAATAAGAGGGAGGTAGTAGGATGATCAGATATTTGAGACGAAAAACACAACTCAAAGGCGCCTACAGAGAGAAGGAAGGAGAATTGGAAGACACCAAAAATAACTGGATGATTGTAACTTTTATTAATATACATGTGTGATATAAAAGAAAATATAATTGCTGAAACTTACAGAAAATATGCAAGCCAGTCTCATACCAGTCTCCATCCTCATCCTTCCAGGCAGCCAACTGTTAAGGAAAAAGAAACCCTCACATACTAAGAAAACTATGCAAGAAAAACGGAATAGAAGTAGGAATGTTCCAACTCTACAGCAGTCAGTGTAAGAGGTCACTAAACTATATGCAAAACACTTTAAACTCTTCCGACCATCATTTTCATATGCCATCTAAAATTTGAATCTCTAGTATAATTGACATTTAACTTCTCTACAATTTATAGCTGTTTTAATGAGAAAGGAAAATGGTGACCGTAAAAGCCAAAACGAGGGCGAAGGGACTTCCAAGCCGAAGTGAAGAGTATATAAAGATACTACTAATTTGGTCAGCTTATGAAAAGAACTAGATGTGAACTCCAACCTTTCCTCCAAGAACGTCTCTAGACTCCAGAACTATAGGCTTATGGCCTGCATCCGCCAAATACTTTGCTGTTGATAAACCAGCTAAACCTGCACTAGTTTGTAAAACAAAATCACCAGATTGAGAAGACACTATAATACTTAAGCTAATAACACTTACTCAGTCATGAAACAAGAAACAAGTGTACCCAATTATATGTTCCATGCCCCAGCTATTCTTAGCCAAAACAGGCGTGGAAGTGTGAAAGCAAGAAGATGGGATTACCTGCACCAGCAATAACAACCTTCAAGGGTTTAGAAGGGCGTGCGGAAGAACGGAAGGAGGAAGAGAAAGAAGCAGCTTCCAAGAAATTGGCAGTGTTGTCAAGGTCAGGTCTTGGGTAGTCAACGCACAATACCTAGAGCCAAAAGAAGCAAGCAAATGAAATGATAAGTCCAAGGAGCAGAAGAGCAATGAAACACCAACAAGTGGAAATCCAAACCTTCAAGGGAGTTGAATGATGTCTTAGTCTTTTGTTAGACAATTGATTGAAGGAATGGAGTTTGAGAGAGTGACCCATCAAATCACTTCCCTTGAGGGAAAGCGATTGATTAATGGTTGAGTTCAACATGACTTTATCCACAGTAGCATGACAACTCAAGTTGAGGGCGGAGACGGTGGCGCTCCCGTACATAGTAATCTACAAAATCTCCGATCACCCACTACTCAGAACAGCTCCTGAACCCAGATGGAAAAGAGAAAGAAGGAGAATGAAAATCTTATAGCCCTCATCCAAAACAGAAATCAAACACTACCCATCATCCAATTCAGGTCCTATTGTCCAGTTGTCCTAGTAGTGGCAGCTGAAAAGCTCTAGGCAAAAGGGGAAACTGAAACACACAAACATAAGCAGGAATTGGGTTGAGTTACTTACCTATATGTGTTAATTTGTTGTGAGGGTTGAGGAATTGGATTGAGGAAGCGCCAGAAGAAGTTTCAAAGTATGAACCGGCAAGGCCGGCCAAAACCCAAAAGCAAAGAGAGTGGAGAGAAGGATAAAAGAAGGGAGGAAGACAGATAAATACGTCAGCAGAGCAGAGCACGGTTTGGAGTTTGGCGCGTCTCTAAGCTCACAACCACCACTTCTTACATTTATATAAACTAACTAATAAACTAATAGAGAGCTGCAGTCGAAGCATATTAAACTATTGTCCCATGAAATGACAGAAATTTATATACCATCTCATACTCCCATGGGTTGATTCAGAGAATACCATTTTGTTGTTTAGCAGTAGCTGAGCTCTTTGGTTATTTGATATAATTGGAAAGAAAGAAAATCCAAGATGTAGAGGAACTGGACTTCGGCCGGCATGCCGTTGTAGAGCAAATTACTCCGATTTGGATTTTAGCTCCAATTAGAGACTCTTGAATCTATCATTTGGCTAATATTTTTTCTGGTTAGAAGGCGGGGACCTAGGGAATATTATTACGAACCACTCTAGGCAAGGTGACTCCAACGAGGTCATACCGCAGCCAGTGAGCTAAGGAAGGATCCGGACAATTAAAAAAAAATACAAACCGACATCGTAACGATGACCAAGATTGGCTAAGTGATCCGCCGCACAATTGGCTTCACGAAAAAATGTGAGAAAGGGAAATTTCCCAACTCCTAGAACGCAGCTCCCGAAAATCGGCAACCAAGGCCGCATGTTGATTGGACGCCGCCAACTCCCCTTGTAAAATGTTGACAGCCGCCCGCGAGTCGGATTGAACTGCCACTCTACGAATACCCAAAGACCAAGCAAGCTTTAAACCTTCCACAACCGCTAGCAATTCAGCTCTCGTAATCGAACAGTCACCGATGTTGCCATAGAAAGCATGGACAAAGCCCCCTCTTTCGTCTCTCAGCACCCCTCTGATTGCTGTATACCTACTATGGCAAATGCGAGAGCCATCCGTGTTGAGAGTTGACCAACCTTCATCTCCCGGCCGCCACGCAATCAGTTGGGTCTGCCGAGCTAAACCTGGCGCTTCTCGGCCCAACTGATTGGTCTTCCAGCTCGAGAGTACAAGGTTGGTCCAAAACTTACATTGATCCACCACCGCAAAGACGACTGAACTTCATTCTCAAAAATGAGTTTATTTCAAGCTCTCCAAAGCAGCCAACCGTAATGCCGAAATCGGTGCTGATCGCTTTATCCTTGAGCATCGCCAACCACCATTTCCCAAAGTTATTAAACTCTCCTCTTCTAGCAAGCACCAGCGGCATCATGTTTCCCAAACCTGCAAAGCAAAAGGACATTCAAGTAGGACATGCACAACTGATTCAAAAGCCAAATTACATCTGGGGCAGGCAACCTGATTAGTGAGGTGTCTCCTTCTCCTTTCCTCGTTGGTCAGTAGCTGGTTATGCGACGCAATCCACAAGAAGTGTTTAATCTTATTAGGGCCGTCCCATCTCCAGATATGGTCCCACTCCGGGTCAGCCGAATTAGACGGGGCATCATTAAGCATGTGAAAAGCTGATTGCACCGAAAAGACTCCATTCGATTCAAGCCCCCAAACCAAAGTATCACAGCCGAGAGCTTCTTTGGGTGGAGACATCCCGATAACCTGCATAGCAATACCCCTAGGGAGGGCCGAAAAAATGAAATTAGAGTTCCAATCTCCATTAGCAGAGCAAACATCAGAAACCAAAAGGGAGGAATTAACTCCCTGAATATTATTGGCGTGATCTGCAAGGATGACACCACTGTCAACCCAGCGATCCGTCCAGAACCGAGTATTGCGACCATCTCCAATGCTCCAATGCAGCCCATTAACCACGGAAGGCCACACCTTCAATAAACCTCTCCAAATAGCAGAGTAACCCGACTTCCTAGCCAAAACAAACCCCTCAGCCGTCTTCTTCAAATATTTGGAGATTAGGACCTTAGACCAAAGCTCATCCGGGCGTTTTAGCAGCCCCCAAACGATCTTCATGAGAAAGGCTTTATTGGCTAATATGATTTAACAAACATTGAATAATCTGTTTTTTCAGGGCTTATTATTCGTTTTGGTCATTAACCTTGACTAGCATTTTTTCGGCCGGTTGGCCGATTTATAATATCTGAATAGTTTGGTATTATTGATTTGACAATCGAAGAATAATCTTGTAACTCGATGAATTTAAGATGATTTTTAGCGAAATATTTGAAGTCTTTCGTAGAATGCATAAATACATTTGTACAATCTGAACATCAAGTAGAACCTAATATAAGAGTTAAGTTTATGCATAAATACATTTGTACAATGCTTTGGACAGGCATTTGAACTGTCTCAAGATTTAATTTGAATCTTAAATAGAACTTGGTTTCAATATTTAAGAAGAATATTGAGAATGATATCCTTAAAGTTATAAATTATAATTGTTTATAATGTGCTATAAATATAATAAGACCTTTTGAGAGGGCTCTGAATCTGTGTCCAAACCCCTTCGGTTTGAAAAATTCCAAACCCAAACCCGAAGGGGCATTTTGCTCATTAAAAATTAACTATCTAACCCTAAAACTAAACTCCCTCACCCTTCCTCTATTCCCAATTTTTCGCCATCTCCCAACTTGCCATCTTCTCCAGCCATCGTCGCTTCTCGCCGCCTCCTCCTGCTATCGTCTCATTTCCTCAGCCGAGACTTTGAATCGGTAGCTTGGGCCGTCTCTTACTGCCCCGGTGGAGATCTGAACGTCCTTTGTCCTCCGCCACCGCTAAACTGACGGCGTTTTCTCCCCTACCGTAATGAGGTTCTCATGTGACCCTTCCTCGGGAAGAAGAAACAGAGTGTTAAGTTTGACGATTTTGTCTGCCAGCTTCCTCCTCTGCCGCCGCCGACGACGAAGAGCCACCGCCAGGATTTCGCCAACGGTGGTTCCTATCAACGGCTGGAACCACTTCCACGCCATTGCCTCAAATTTAATTTTGATTTCATACTTTTATACACAAATTGAAGTAGTAGTTTCTTTTAGTTTGAGACATAGGGAAATGAAAACTCATGATATGGCTTTCATAGATGATGCAGCCGAACAGAGGGTGAAAGGTTGAAGAAGAGGGTGCTTTTGTAATGTGCTAAAATCGAGTTGACTAAATTTGTAATTAAATGGTCAAATGGTCAGCTTTTGAGAGATATTAAATTGAGTAAAGAACTATATGATAAAATTGAATATTTTTCGTGTATTTTGTGTTTGAGGTCAATTTCCATTTTTCTTGATGAATTACCATGTAAATTTCATTTGAAATTAGGAATTTAATAAATAATTTATCATGGAAGTTGTTAAAATTGAATTGAGTGGTTGTAAATCTTACTATATATTCAGAAAATTTAATGACTAATTAAAAGTGATAAATGATTTTGAAACTACTTTAAATAATTAATTTTTATGAGTTTTTTTCTTTTTGCCCGTTGAAATTTTTTAATTTAAGTTATCAATATGTATTTTAAGGGTTTATGATTGGATATTTATTATAAAAGTGGAGCTCAACTCTTTAGTATTTGCAAATATTGGTTAACTATGGTTGCTCATTTTGTGCTTCTTGCTTGTCTATATGTTTATTTTCTAAATTTTTGTTAGGTTGTAGTAATTTTCTCATAGGAACACGAATTCTTATAGACAATAATATAATGATGCATGAGTTGAAAATTTTCCACATTAGTACTTAAATTCAGTTTGTCGTTTGGATGTGATGAATATTTTCAAGTTTAGAATCTGGCTTGCTGCTTGCATGTGTTGGTGACATTTTTTTTTTTTTTCATTTTTCATGATTTGTTTTGGTGAGACTATACTATTTTATTTTATGTTGTGGTTTTGTAAAGTTTAAGTTTTTGAAAACTATAGCATATCCTTCTACACATATGTTTGTTATTCTTGACTTGGTTAATAACGTTTAATTATTATTTAAAAAAAGTGTTATTAAAAAATAAAATTTTGAAAATATAAATATACACAATGATATAAGAATTTATTTAATTAATTCAACAAAGAGGTAATTTTTTAATAAAACTTGATGATTTATGTTCAAAACTTCTATTCAATATATATTTTCTTATCGGTGATGAGTTTATTTTTATGATATTTGCGATAATTTTTTTTTTCTTATCGGTGATGAGTTATTTTTATGATATTTGTGATAATTTTTTTTTTCAGTTCAACTACTACAGAAAAAGTGATTTCACCAAAGTAATAATAATTAAATAACTATGTGGGTATTAATAATGTTTCAAAACTATTTAGAGAAATGAGTAAAAACGCCTAGGAGTTTTTACTTTTTGGGGGGTTCTGATTAGGGGTTTAGGGTTTATGGCTTAGAGTTTCGTTATTCTTAACATGTCATGACATGGTATTGGGATGCAGCGGTTCGTGCCATATATGGTAATCAGAGCCTTTGACCAATAAGAGGCCAGGTCAAGGTTTTGAATCTCGGTAACCACCAATACGTGTATAAGACATATTGAAGCCTCTATTGCCACCAATCCGTTGCACATGTCCTATTACAAACTTTGCAAACTTCAGGCTCTTTCAAGATCCATTCGTTTGAGGGGGCGTGTTAGTAAACAATATAAGATTCATTAAGAAGAATCTCCTAACAACTCAAGTTATTGGGAATTGTTCATGACACCCCTCAATTCAAAGCCCATGAAAGTTTGCACAGGTTTATCGAGCATTAATTGTGCAAGTGAAAGAGTTATATTGGGGGCTAACATGATTCGATGTGCTTTGGTAACCTAAACCCTATCAGAACCCCCCAGTGAGTAAAAACTCCTAGAAGTAGATCTTGGGCATTTTTACTCATTTATGTGAATAGTTTTGAAACGTTATTAAATACGTACATAGTTATTTAATTATTATTACTTTGGTGAAATCACTCTATGAAAAATGAAATTAGTAAAAAATTTAAGAGAATTATAAATTCTTATAAATATTAGTAAATTTAGATAATTATTGGCCTATTGGTTGAGTTATACAATACCAAAAAATATATACCATTAAGCAGAATGTTGTGATAAATTTTAGGATGCTTTGAAAATTAATTAAGTTTGATTATATATTAAAAGGAAGTAGGTCCATTTATGACCATTAAAAAATTATAAAGATAAACAACATAAATCATTTGTTCAAACAAACTTTTCAAATGAGTGATATCCTTTAAACCAATCTGACCTCAAAAATTTTGTTACATAACGTTTAATTAATCCAAAATTTATACTAAAAAAATTGAACTCTACACAAATAAGTTTTTTAATAACACCCTACTTGAAGCATTTGCAAATAAACAAAGTCGAGACTAAAGAAACCAATTAGTTATCTACAATAATTATGTTGAGGTGTAGTAAACATAATAAAAATGAAGCTTCAACTGACACATTAAATGAATATAAAAGTAAAGGTCATGTTATATACATAGTTTTTATGAATATGCCCAATTCAAATTGGCTCAACTCGATCAATATTTTGAATTGTTAAGAGTTGATGGCATGTAATCTGATTTACTTATGATTTCATTACTCAGTCATATCCTTACTAACAATTGCTCTTATTAAGGTACAACCTTAATGCTCCTATATTTTCTAGCTTAATAGATATATGAATTAACAAATACTTGTCTTAGGTATTCATATATTATGCAACTAAATCATTGACCAAATTAATCAACGTCCCAATTAACTTGAACATATTTAACATAGAAAAATGATGTGCTTTAGTTAAAAGTATTAGGTATTAGTTTTATTTAGCTTAGTTGATAGATCTTACGACTCTTAATATTGTGGTTGTGTGGTAGGAGAAAAAAAAAAGATATTTATGGCAAGGTTCAAGATTCAAGAAGTATAAATGCGTTTTTAGTTAACTGATAATGAGATAACACTGAACCATACTTGGATAGTTCTGATCCCAAAAGTTTCTACAGTAGAAAACATGACTCAGGTCCGCCCAATCGGATTGTGCACGGTTTTCTAGAAAATCATCTAGAAGGTAATTACAAGAAGGTTGGGCGACATCTTGCCACAATTCATAAACCCAGCTCAGAATGGTTTCGTTCGAGGGCGTTGTATAACAGATAATATTCTAATTACCCATGAATTAATTCATCACCTCGATACTTATGCCCGTGGAAATCTGCATTTTATGGCCCTAAAGGTGGACATGGGAAAGGCTTATGATCGAGTAGAATGAGATTTTCTTTTCCCGCTCCTCCATGCCCTTGGATTCCATTCAGCTTGGATTTCTTTGGTTCACGAGTGTTTAGTATCAGCAACTATGAAAGTCATTCTAAATGGCACACCACATGGTTTCTTTACCCCAACTAGAGGATTCAGACAAGGGGACCCCCTCTCACCCCTTATTTTTGCAATTTGCACAGAGGGCCTCTCACATTTATTAAGTACGACCGTCGAGAGCAACCTCCTACACGGAATTAAGCGTAACGCCCATTGTCCAATGATCACACATTTGATATTTGCAGATGATACAATGTTATTCTTATGTGTCTCGCGTCACTCCTTGGTAGAATTACGATCATTATTCAATAGGTACCAACTTCTAAGCGGACAACACATAAACTATGCGAAATCCTCGGTACTCTTCAGCAAAAATGTGCCAGCATGTTTGAAATGTGAGTTTTCTTCCTTCTTAGGAATGAACGGTCAAAATCTAGCACCTACTTATCCGGGGGACCCATGTGTCGTCATGAGATCCAAAAAAGCCACTTTCTCTTTCCTGGAAGACAAGATGACGTCGCGTCTTCAAAGCTGAAAGCGACTCTCTTTGTCCCCAGTCGGGGTACACACTTTACTAACGTCTGTAATTTTCGGCCACTTGGTCCACATTATGTCATGCTATAGAATCTCAAACGCAGTCTGCGCCGCCATGGACAGACTGATGGTAAAATTCTGGTGGGGAGAGGTAGCGGATCGGCGTCAGATATGTTGGAGAAGCTGGGAAAAACTTTGTATGGGACAAGAGGACGGAGGTCTGGGCTTCCGCACCTTCCAAGCGTTACTCGCAAAACAAAGCTGGCGCATCTTAACACAAATAGATCTCCTCATATCTAGACTTTACAAAGGGAAATATTTCCACTCTTCACACTTCCTAACAGCAAAGAAACGGTTGCGCCCGTCTAATGGTTGGCAGGGGATTCTTCACGAACGAGACCTTTTAATACCAGGGCTAATAGTTCAGCTGGGCACCCACTCGAGAATGTCTGTCTTTGAGAGAGCTTGGGTTCCGAGTAGCTCAGGACCAATGTTGCAGATAGCACGAGTGCCATCTTCTTAAATTCAACACCTTAAATTTCTTCATTGATTCACGAAGGAATGTGGAACAGTTCATTACTTCTAGATTTGTTCGAGATTGACTCAGTGCAATCAATTTTAACCATCCACATTCCAATAACTCCCAAGAGGACAAACCTGGTTGGCTCTTCTCAGCCAATGGAAAATATTCCACTTCCTCTGGTTATGCCTTGGCCATGCGCTCTAGGTCTACAAAAGATCCAACCTGTGTGGTGGCCCCAATGGACCCAACTATCTGGCGAGCGGTGTGGTCACTCAAGATACAACCAAAGCTAATGTAACATCCATTCCGAATCGACCCGGGTATACCCATGGTTGAACCGGTAATGAGCATTACTCGAAGCTATCTTTAAACGGAAAAGACGAAACGTCAAGAAAGAAAGTGAAACAACTCTTATTAAAAGTTCATAGCCAAACGAAGGCCTTCAATAGGTGAAATCCAAAATCCATAACAACCGATAAATCATAAGTCCAAAATCCCATCCTCAAAACGAATACAAAATCCCCAACCGAAAATGTCAACTGAAATATAAAAGTAAAAACAATGGTCAACTCCAATGTAGATCACCAATCTTCACCTCATAGCTCTAACCAGCAACTGCTCTAAACTTGACCACAACCCTGGACCTCAACTCTACTCACTCTAACCATGCGAACCTGAAAGGGAAAGGGGGGGGGGGATCAATTTTCTAATGAATTGAGTGAACCCACTAGGTTTAACTATGCGCCAAACTTGTCCAAAAGAAGCGATTCCAAACTCCTCACGTAACACTAACAATGGAATCAGACTCAGCTTTACCAGTTTTAATTCCCTAACACAGTCTAGGTAATCACATAGGTGCAGTTCTCAGTTTAACATTCTCAATCCACAAGTAATGTATAACAAGGCATCGTCATACATACAGTTCAACATCAGATACAACATGCATGCAGTTCAACATTTGAACACCTTACATACAGTTCATCCTTAGGGACATCATGCATACAGTTCAACATCACATCACAAGTCATCTCACAATCCATCTCATACTCACAAAAACGCATAGATCACACATTCACATACACATATATACTTCTCATTTCAATTATCTATGTGAGTTTATTAGGCGCCATTGGAGTTTATCCATACACCACCCCTGTCGGCCAGACGCACCCACTCTTCCAGGAGGGCCAAGACGCATCCTTTCTTCAAGAAGGATCCAAGGCCCAAACTTACATCGACACATCAACAAAAACAACAACATATCACGCCACTCTTCCAAGAGGTTTGAACGCACCTCACTCTTTCAGGAGAGGTGACAATTTGGGGGGCAGTGCCGGCTCCAACCAGTTTCTAGCATTTCATTCAATCACACTAATTGACCCTTTACTCAATTCAATCTCCATTCATTAGGTTCCACATCAAATTCCCATAAAATCCGTCATTAATCCAATTCCAGCTACCTCCCATAGATCACAACCAAATCAATTACACACATCAACATTGCAATTCCATTCAACCAAATCCACTACCCAATTCCATTACCAAATTCCATGTACCAATTCCATTGTCAAATTACCAATTCCACTATCAATTCCTTGCCATAGTTCTGCACCACTATCCACATTAACAACCACCATCATGCATAACATCAATTCCACCCAAATCACACACATAACCTCCATTCATCCAATATCACGTTTACAATCACAATCCAGTTCAATCAACATCTCATAGATCACAAACAGTTTAAGGGTAAACGGCTAGCTCACCGGCTACCCCCACCTGCAAGTACAAGGGCAGCCATGTCGTGAGTCTTAGGGCTACCCTCCTGCTCATCCTTCATGGATGAGTCCACATTGGCAGGGCCATCCTCCTGCAACCACAACTGACATCATTTCATAATCACATCAAGGGTAACTGCCAGCTTGCCGACTACCCCCATCTGCAAGTACATGGATAGCCATGTCGCAAGTCTAGGGTTACCCTCCTATTCGTCATTAATAGGGCGAACCCACATTGGCAGGACCACCCTCCTGCAACCACAACTGTCACAAACGAGTATACATATATATAATTAACCAGATCATAAACTCGTCCCTCCTATCACTCATTACTAGAGCCAAACCGTTTATCATCATCATTAATCAATCACCCCAATACCAACACATAACGATCATCATTCAATCACAACCAACTCATCAAGTCACAACACTCATCAAGTCACAACACTCATCAAACGACAATCATCACAAATCAAACCACAATCAGTTTCAGAGTAGTTAACAACTTTTACTCTCATTCAATTTCATGCAATACCTATATTAATCTAGGTCAGAATTTCAACTCATCACATCGACCATAACTACCTATCATACGCTAAACCCTCACCTGACAAGAAGACGAGGCTCTAAACAACTTCTAGAAACCCGAACAGCCAAGCTCTACAACACCAAAACCGAAGCTTCTTCCTTCTGCCACTAATAGCTCCTAACTCCAAAATATCCAGAACGAGATATGTGATCTATTTTTCTGGTCGCCAGGAACGCGTAGCAAGAAATGGATCGCCAATCAGACCTCTGTAGCTCCCGGAATTTGAAGCTTGCAGGGTTTTGGTTCGTCAAAGGGGTTTTCGGGAGGAAAAGAGAGGGGAAAGTCCTGAAAATCCGTCAAAAACCCATCTTTTATAGCTAGACCAAGACACACGGCCGTGTATCATAACACACATCGTGTGTTATGAAGACACACGGCGTGTGTCTATAACACACGGTCGTGTGTTATAGTCTGCCACCCTCAACGAATTTTCAATATACTCGCTTGTAATAACTTCAACCCGACCCAATTTTGAACGTCCAGGACTTCGATGGGGCCTTTAGAACATTGTTTCCAATGTTTCAATCACCCAAATTCAAGTTCCAAATCATTCGGTTAGGCAGGGATGTTACAGCTAAGGTTCTTTGTGTGGAGATTATGTCACCGAATATTGTCAACTATTGATGGCCTCAATAGGAGAGGAATGGAATTACCCCCTTGTGTCCAGTCTGCCTAATTTATTCCCCTTTCGGCCTTAGGGCCGTTTTACGTCATTTTGTACATTTTTTTATGTATTTTAGGTAATAACCGACGTTAGGGAATGAAACCGGCAGTGGAGCATTGAGTGACATGGGATTATAGGCCCCTTGGAGTGATCCGGGTCGAGGGAAGAAGGCCTAACCACAAGGAAATGACCGGTTTTGAAGAAAACTAAAAAAGTTGAATTTTGGAGCTTACAGAAAAATTTTCCTTTTTCAACAAGGAAAAGGTTTTAGATGGTATAAAGAGACTTTTTAGGGGATTATTCATTAAACATTCAATTTTGGGAGGAGAGCCATGACTTGGAGAGAGTTTAGAGCATCTTTTGGAGTCCCGGAAGACGCTCGGAGCTTAGGAGTTGAAGATTTTCAAGATCGAAGTTGCCTAGAATTGACGAAATTAGGTTTTACAATTTCTCTCTATTATTCCATTTGTGATTTTTGAATCTTGTTTATTAGAGATGAATAGCTAAAACTCTTTTAGCTTAGATTAGATGAACCCTAAGTGGCCCGGGGCTTTAAAGCGGTCACGGATCGGCGATAATTAAATCTTAATTCAATTAGTTTCTTATTCATAATTGATTTGTTCTTAATTTGTGTTTCTTTTCTAGCTTGATCACCTAGATTAGTTTCCTGTTAAAATAAGGATAGTTGGCGAACGTTCGCCTTGTTTTAGAACTTCAAATTAATTAATTAACCTATTCAATGGAATCATGCCTCTCACAGGAACCGTTTAGGGTTAATCCGTTTCAGGAATAGTTCACTAAAATCAATTAGGTGCACCAGTCAATTATCTGTTGCAGAAGCGAACACACGGACGGATAATCGATCTTGGTAGTGAGTTCAATAGTAGCGAATGTTCGTGGACTTAGACCTAAGGGTAAGGAGCTATGACAGTGAATAAGAATTGAATGACTTAGGATTGAAAAGTCGCCGATTTTGTGATCGCCAATGCCTTGGTAATCTTAGGGGGATTCGAGTCTAAACTTTTGTCTATCAATCGAAACCAACCATCAATCAATCAATTTTTCCTTAATTTCAATTTCAATTTTCTTGCATAATAGTTTAGAAGTCGTGGAACTCACACCATGCAACTTGATTTAAACCTGAATACTTGCTAATTTCTTTGAGTAGACGATTAGAAGAAATCCCTTAGAATACGATCTATCCTACTCTAGTAGGTTAGTTATTTGATACCCTGTTCTGCATCTTATCAGTGCATCAACAAAAATAGAGCAAAGTGACATTCACAACCACATTTGAGTCTTGGAAAAGACAAAAAAATTGGGAATCGCCTCAATTACATTAACAAGATACGTTGGGAATTGGTTCGAGAGTGGCAACCAACCAACCAACTAAGGCAATAACAGGTTTAAGCACAAAAATGCAATCAAGTGATGCAACTAGCCAAACTCGGGTCCCTAATCGGACATGTATGAGTGGAAACTCAAACTTCCTCATGTAAGTAAACAGTGTACATGCAAGACATGAATTCCTTTTTCTCAAGCTAGAACGTAGCAACTCGAATTCCTAACGGGGTGGCAAAACAGTGGGCAACCAGTTAGTTTGTTGTATGGGTTGAACTTATTGTTCAACCGGAATTGTTTAGGGTGAGGTGTTACAGAACCTCTTGTCATATGGGTTTTGTCAATTAGTAAATACAACCCTCCCATGCGGTGGTGGAGGACAAATGTCTCTCATATTTACTCGACAAATGTTGGCCTCTTGAGAAGATATTATTTGACGATGGAATATTCGAAACAAAGAAAATTGAGGAGAAGATAACTAGAGTTTAGGGTTGTAGTCAAGGTAGTCAAAATTGACATTCCAAATAGAATTGAAAACAGGTGTGAAATTGTGATCGTAGGTTTAGATTGTAGAATTGTAAAATTTTATAAACTAAAAGACTAATACATTTAGGACAACAACACATTAACGATAAATACATAAATAAATTACATGGTCTTGTGTTCGATCATTTAAGTTGTTTGAGTTGATTAGACGAGGAAGAAGATTAGCCACATGACTCTTAAATAGTTGAGAAAATCAAATAAATATGAAGGTCGACTCTTAAACAATTGTTTGAGGAATAAACTAATTAGATTCTACTTTTTCATTTTATTAACTATAATTATAATCTCTAAAAAATAAAGAAAAAATCCATGTAATTTAATTACTTTGGTTGTAAACAGAATTGAGTAAGAGAAACTATTCATTTTCATTTAGAAAGAGGAATCATAAGATACAAAAAACTCATTGATTTTATAAGTTTCTAAAATTTTAATCGAGGTTTACTTGATTCCATGACCATAGATTTTATGTGGAATCGGGATCGCCATGCACCAAGTAAATTATAAAACTGTAAGATTTTAAGATCAAAATCGAGATTTTTTTACTACCTTGGGTGTAGCTTTATCCTTTAGGATAAAAAAAATCCGGTGGGAGGAAATTGGTGGTATCTCTTGTAGAAGCGGCGACTCTCATATGGTCAAGGTTGGCTTTGAGAAGGACTATGCTTCCTACTTTTGTGATCTTCATTGAATGTTGATGATAAAATAAGAGTTTTAATTAAGTTATTTTTTTTTAGTTATGGTTCATTGCTATAATTGGATTGATTGGGTCAATATGTTCGAGTGGTTAAGGAGAAGACTTGAAATCTGTTGGGCTATGCCCGCGCAGGTTCGAACCCTGTTGTTGACGATTAATTTTATTTGTTTTCCAATCTTTTGATTGTGAAACTAACTCATATTCTTAGTTTGATCTTTTGATTGTGAAGTCAATGCCCATATTTGGTAGTCAAGGTTCTATTGCTTTGTTACACACACCTGTTCATTTGATTTTTCCACCGCCAAAAGCTATATGCTTATCTTCACTATTCACTCACTATTTGTTTTTGTTTTGCAGACCCACTTAGTGTTTGTTCGATAGAGTAATTTGGATTTGGTAATTGAAATTCATGTGTTTGGATGATAAGTTATCTTGTGTGTATTTTAAAAGCAAAACACAATACACAAATTCGATAGTCTGACTAGAAGTCTAATGAAGGAATTTCTCAGCTATGATTATTTGATGATGAATTTTACGGAAAAATATATAGCAGCAAAAATTTGATGTAATAATCCTAAACCCTAAACAATGGAATCGGGTGTAAGAATTCTAAACCCTAAATGGTATAATCTAGCAACAAAACCCTAAAACCTAAACATTGGAGATCACATCTAACCACAGAGAAGCCATCATTGGGAGTTACTTCGCCTGAAAGATGCAAGCCCCCAGATAGACATGACAACCTAGGTTGGTGGCCTTAGTGCATCAGATAAGTGCTCCAAGCAGGAGCAATTATAGAGGAGGTAGTCAGGCTGGCAACCAATATGGCTATTGTGAGAGTCAAGCATCGAACACTGAGGCTAATGACTAGCCATTGGAGAGAGATCCCAATAGAGGGAAACACATACACCCAGACCCATGTTTATGTCATAACACATGTTGAACCTGAGGCATCTCTGAACACTATTACTGGTATGATTACGTGTGCTAACAAATCTCTTTATGCTTTATTTGATATGAGTTCCACCCAATATTTTGTATCTTTTTCAATTGCATCCCTTTTGAATGTAATATGGGAAGGGATCTGCGTCCAAGATTTAAAGTTTGGAACCTTCCAAACTATTTGGCAGGAGGGGCAATATTGGCATTTCGAAAAGATGTCTAATCCGGCCTCCTCCACGCAGCTCGCCTCCCTCTCCGTCCCGCTTCTCCCGTTCCCTCTCTCTGCAAAAGGAACCTTCTCCACGGCGGAAACCTTTTCTTCTAAGCAGATCCAGAGTTCCATGGCCAAACACAGACAAAATGGAGGTATCAAGCACCAAACCCACTTTGGAATCGGCTCACCGGAATTCCTTCGCCGAGTATGCCCTCTACAAATCCACTGGCTTCCCCTCCTCCGCTTCCAACAACAACCACCACCATCTCCGGTGCCACACGACGACGACTTACTCGACATCGTTGACGAGCCCTCCCCAGCTTCCCCCACAACCCGCAGTCGATCCCCGTCAACCGCCACAACCACCACAACCGACGACCCTAGGCTGGACTCTCCCCATCATTGACGAGATCCGCCGATTTAGATCTGGAAACAGGAGCGATATCGTCGGCCGACAAAAACATCGAAGTCGGAGGGGAGGGCAGGTTGAAGACGAAGCAGTTTGGGAATTATTTAATAATTATTAAAAATTACAACTTAGTCACTGTATTTTAAGTTATAGATAGTTTTATTGTTTAGTATTAAAAGTTACAATTTCAGTCACTATTTTTTATGTTATTGATATTATTGGAACAATCTATGAACTATATAAACCTGTTTTCCAATAACGTGTTAACTACTTGGTTTTAACTAGTTTTGATAACTAGTTATCAATTAAATAATCACTTTAATTTGTTATCCAATCATGATGTTAACTAGTTAACTCGACTGGTTAACTAGTTAACACGATAAGATAACTAGTTAATTCGATAAGTTAACTAGTTAACTAATTTTGATAACTAGTTATCAACTAAAAATCTTGTTAACTAGTTAACAATTTGATAACTAGTTTACTCGATTAGATAACTAGTTAACAACTTGATAACTAGTTAACTGGATAAGTTTCAATGAGTTAACTAGTTAACTCGATAAATTAAACAAGTTAATTAGTTATCTGCTAATAACCTGTTAACTAGTTATCAGTGAAAAATCAGGTTAACTAGTTAACTTGGTTAGATAACTAGTTAACTCGTTATCTAAATCATGATGTTAACTAGTTAACTCGATAAGTTAACGAGTTAACGAGTTAACTTGTCCTCGTTGGAAAAGTCACTGGAGTTTGGTCGGTCTCCGGAGCCTCACCGAAAAACATGTTAACTAACTAGTTAACTGTAAAAACCCAAGTTAACTAGTTAACTAGTTATGAATAAAAAAGTCATGCTAATAAGTTAATAGTAAAAATCAGGTTAACTAGTTAATTTGTCTTCGACGGAAAAAACACCGGAGCTTGGTTGATCTTTAGAGCCTCGTCGAAAAAGTCACCAGAAAACATGTTAACTAACTAGTTAACGGTAAAAACCTAAATTAACTAGTTAACTAGTTATGAATAAAAAAATCATGCTAATAAGTTAATAGTAAAATCAGGTTAACTAGTTAACTTGTCCTCGTCGGAAAAGTCGTCGGAACAGTCACCGGAAAAAGTCGTCGGAAAAAAGTCACCGAAAAAAGTCATCGGAAAAAGCTGTCGGCGATCGTCGGCCGACGACCGGAGTCCGCGACCGTCGGCCGCGACCGGAGGTCCGACGACCGTCGGCCGGCGCCGGTGGCCGGTGACAGTTGACGGCAACAGTGCCCAAAGTAATAAAAAATAAAGCATTTAAATAAATAATAATAATAAAATATTTAAATTAAATAAAATTAAATTATTTGTGTAAAGTCCTAAATACCCCTAACAAATTTGGACCATTAGATTGGTCAAAAGGTCAAAGTAGATCTAATGGTTGAGAATGGGTTTGAAACTTTCCAAACTACCATTCTCTTGGACGCTGATCTCATCCCAATGTAATATCAGATAATATTAGTAGAAATTTTACGGGTCGTTTGGATGGGTGATTTGGAAGGAGGAGATTTCAAATGTCTAGAGACTTGAAATAGCATGAGAATTGAGGTCTCCTTGCTATTTGAAAAATAGATTGTTTGGTTAAGTGATTTGAGAGATTATTGAGGGAAGGAATTCAGAAAATTAAAAACTAAAAATTAAATTCACATTACAAATGACAAAAATATCCTTCATTAAAATTGTGAATATGAGAATTAGTTAAGGGCAACTAGTAAATTTGCCTCAAATCTCTCTCAAACTCCCCAAATCTCTACTTTTGTGTGGTGATTTTAAAATCACTCTCAAATCTCTATGGGCCCACCAAAGAGATTTAAAATCTCTCCCAATCTCCCTACAATTTTGTAGCCCAAACAAGTGATTTTATTGAAATCTCTAGGGAAGGGATTTTGGCCCCAAATCACCCCCAAATCTCTAATACAAACAACCCCTTAGATTAAGTACTCCATCGGAGAGAACTTTGGTGGTACAAATAGAAGGTGCATGTTTATACGAAGATCTTTTCCTACGTCCCTTTGGTGAGTTTGATATAATCATGGGAATGGACAAGCTTTTCCATCATGGAGCCATGGTATACTACAAGAATAAGGAGGTTAAGTTCATATGCCCTAGCAAAGACGAGGTGGTGTTCAGAGGCCTCAAACAGAAAGAGTAGTACATGTTCTCCTTCGTGTTTTCCCTCAAGGCGCACATGATGGGTTGTGAAGCTATCTTGGCAGATGTGATAGTGAAGAGACGTATAATAATAGAGGATATCAGGGTGGTGCATGAGTCTTAGATGTATTTCCATTAGACAAAGAGCTGGTGCCCATCACATCATGTAATGGTCTATCCCGACATGTCCTAACTTGCATGTCAGGTACATGGAGTTTGAGGTTGGGTTTGTTGAAGTCGTTGATGAACGATTGGTGGTAAATGTTACTGCCAGGTGAAGCAACCAATATTGATGTAAAGCAATGACCATTGTGGGACGTATCGCTCATTGTTGCTAAGATGCAACGACTACCACTCGAGCTTCTGGTCCTCGTTGGTCTTAGTAATCAAGAAGAGAGTTAAGAGAAGGGCCTAGAGCATTCTCCTGCCTTAAATTTGAGGTAATATTAGCTCAATATTGGTAATTTTGGATGGATGCATGAGTTAGGGTTATGGTTTAGGGTTTTCTGAGCATGTGATTTTGGAAAACCCTTGGGGGTTTCTTATCGATGGAAACTTAGGAAGAGAAAGGGAAGAAGCGAGCTTTGCTTGGTCATTTCTAGCTTGGGGAAAAAGGATCTTGAATGTAAAGTGATGGGTTTAAGTTATAATCTTAGAAACGAGCACTACAGTATCCGTGGAGCAAACCATAGTAGGGTCTGCAAGCACTTAAGTAACAGGAGAGGGCAAGATAGAATACAGTGTCACTATGTGACATTGGCTTACTTTACAGATTGCAGTATTCATATATATATAGCTAAGAATGATAACTTGAATTACAGTATGTAATGGATCCAACCTATAGACATTTAGTAATTAGCACCTGACCCTCCTATTTCTTCTTCTTTTTGGTGTTTTTTATTGAACTTACTGCAAGAACTAGAACTGGATCTAGATGAGAGTTGGCATGATCTAAGTTTCCATTTTGAATTATAACTGGCTTTTCATAAAGAGTATTTGTACTTGATTATTGGTGTAATTGTATTTCCCATTAGTGGGCTAGTACAAGACAATTATACGTCGTGTCGGTAGCCCACCATCGGATTACACGATACCCTAGTCTTGTATTTCAAAGGACAGGGTCCATAGTAACCATAAAAAGTCTTCATGACCAAATACTATAAGGGTTACTAGCATTTACCTAATAGAGGACGTAGAGTTTACAATTAAATGTAAGGTCTTCATGATCCACATTTGACATTTTAGAGTTTCCTATTAAATGTAAGTGTTAATAGCACTTACCTAATACAATATGATCTTCATGATCCACATTTTAGAGTTTTCTATTAGTTTACAATTGGCTTTTTATGAAGAACTCATGTAGTTGAATACTTTTTTTTTTTTTGGATGAATAATGTAGTTGAATACTTGGGTATGCGAAATTTAGTTATAGTTGTATTTACTTAGTAGTGACGTGTTAGAAAGGAGATATCTATTAAATGTAATACAAAGTTATTTATTTGTATGAATTTATTCTTATATGTATGTTTGCATGTTTGCGTTGTAATACCTTGATTACAAGAGGTATTAGGACTTGATTTTCCTCTACCTTATAAGTATGCTTGACGTCACTAGATTATCGTGTTTATCTCTCCACATGAAGCTACATTTCCCATTCATATGTGCAATTATGATGAGGTTTTGGTGTGTTTTTGTTTTATATGCATGTCTAAGGGCTAGAAGCTACACTATTGGACATTTTGGATATTTCCATCCATTTTTAGATTTTTTTGAGAATTTTCAGGACATCATGTTATAGATGACTCTCTCACAAGTCTGGTGCTTCAAATGGGGACAAAATTGGAGTTCAAATGAAGCAGAATTCATCAAAATAGTGAAGACATTAGAAATGTGCAGGTTTGGGGGTAAAGATGCTTGCACCTTTGTTGTAAAAGGTGCACATTTTCCCCAATTTCTCAAAATTCCAACCCTATTTAAGGGGTTGGTCGACCAAGATGACCCCAGAACTAGATTTGGACAACTTGGGGATGAAAAGGAAGAAGAAAGATGCTATTGGGAGGCTTAGAACTTCATTGGAACGAGGAATTGAAGTCGGATAGCTGAGGAATCATGGCCAACCTTGATGGATTGGTGATTGCAGCATTCTTTTTGACATTCATGGATAGCTAGGTTTTTCTTTTTTGGTTGGGTTATGTGGAATCCTTTGAGATAATGGTTAATGCTTTGAATATATGTTTTGGATTGTGGATTAATGGTGATTGATAGTCTAATTTGTTATATTGTCGTCTTATTCTTAAACTTCCCTCACTACAACAAAAAGGAATTTGCGACTAAGCCCCGTGACTGTTTATGGGCTTAGTCGCATACCTACGACTAAGCTAGCAACGGCGCTTGTGACTAACCTAAGCGCCTGAGACTAAGAGACTAAATGACTACCCTCCTCTAGATCCATCCGATTTCACTCATTCTCACCGTTCCTCTCTCTCTCTCTATCTCTCTCTCTCTCTCGGTTCTCTTCGTTTCTCCATTGATCTCTCCTTTTTAGGGGTTGAAACCAAGTGTCGTATTCCATGATGGTTCTCTCGAATGGCTACCACTCAAGTCATTCGCACACGGTCTAATCCTTTGAAATTTGGTTTTGATTCATTTAAGTACTAATCAACTACTAAGAAACAAAAATTAAGCAAAAAAAAAACAAAGGAAAACGAGAGGAAATATTGATTCAAATCAAAGACAAGGAGGGTTCACTTGGTAGGTAGATTCATCATGCTCAAGCGGACTAAATGCAAGTACAAGCTAATCAAGATCGAGTTCACATTCGGATGACCATGCATTTCACTAGTATAGACTCAATACACTCTCGTAGTATCGACTCCCTATCCCTGTTCCAGTCAACCTAGGCTCCCGCACTCAAATCAAGTGAAAAGGGATGCACTCTAGGTGTTCGATGAAATACCAAGACACAAAAACCTCTCTTAGGACTATATGAGCACAAGGTTAGGTGCACAACACTCTCATATCAATTCCCTAACACTATGAAATCAACCAATTAGCCTTTCGATATTCAATTGAATGGAAACCAAGATGCACGCCAAGTGTTCGATAAAATGCCTAGGTGAGAATTCAAGTGAAATTGGTTGAATCAATGGCATCTAACCTCTTAAAATACAATCAATTCAATCCCTAGGCCTATAATCCATGTAATCAAACAACATTGAATGAACCAAAAGAAGCAAACATGACATAAAATATTTATAAGCACAAGTCTAGAAATCATCCTTATACATCCAAGGTCAATCATGGAAAATCTTTACAATCATGCCTCTATCATGGCATAACTACTCTACCCATCCAAGATGAACTCTAGAAACTTAGCCAACCATGCAGGGGCGGAGATAGGGGGGAGCCGGGCCGAGCCCCGGCTCACCCCATTTTCGGTCCCGAGCGTTAAATTCGAGTGTAATTATGTGATTTTTTTGAATTCGGATCAGTGCAAATTTTAAATCGGGCTCAGTATTATATTCATTCGACTCAGATAATTGTTATTCAAATTTAAAAACTAAATATATTCTAAAACATTTGTCTTTTTAAGCTAATATCGTTAATATACTCAATCATATATTAACCATACCCTTCTTTAATACTTATATTTCGTCAACATTGTAGAGAGTTGAGTAAGCCCAATACCATTTTATCTCAACTTATGAATGAGTAAGAATACAAATTAATAAAAAAATCGCCGGTGGCACTTTTTAGTTTTCATTTGGTCAAGAGTAATACTACTAATCTCCAGAACAAATATATCGGGTGCAATGATCTAATGGTGAATAGCATTACATCCCGAAAGTAAATAATACATATAATGTATTATATATTTTAGTAGTAATTGTTTATACTATCATTAAAAAGTATGAAAAAATTATTCAATTTCGGTCATGACATCTTCTAATACTGGATCCGCCCCCTGCAACCATGGACATGTGATTAAAGAGAAGAGAAAAAAGAAAGGTCACCAAGAACACCATGGATGAATCCTAATGACAATCTTCAAATCTCCACTTGTAAGCACTTCTCCCAAGGTTTGTTGGCTTCAATCCTAACTCCAATAGCTCCAACTTGGCTCCAAACAGCTCCAAAAATGTGCTATAGGGTTTTGGTGTTCATCAAAATGGGTTTTGGCTCAAAGGAAGTAAGTGAAGTCCCCAAATGAGTGAAAAACGAGGGTATTTATAGTGCAGGGGAAAGTGCACGTCGTGCACCCCTACACGGATGGTGCACGGTGCAAATAGAAGAAATTGCAATCTTTTCTCGCCCGTATCTCCCTCGTTTGAGCTCTGATTTGGCTCCCGTTTGAACCGAGAGCTACGTTTTCACCACTACTATCATCTCATGACCCTAAAAGTACACAAACACAACTCCAAGACACATCAAATGGGGCCACAAGTAACCCCCGGGAAGCAATAGTGTGAAATGCGCAAACCGACTTAGAAAGCATACAAACCATGACATAAGGGGATCAAACACGAGACTAACATAAGAAAACCGTAGGCTAGAAATACTTCTAATAAACTCACAATGATGGCTTCTCCATGGTTAGATGTGACCTCCAATGTTTAGGTTTTAGGATTTTATTGTCAGATTCCACCATTTAGGGTTTAGAGTTCTGCCGCCAGATTCCACTGTTCAATTTTTTCTGTTTTTTGCCGTAAAATTCATCGTCAAATATTCATAGCTGAGACTTCTGGTTAGACTATCGAATTTGTGTATTGTCTTTTGCTTTTAAAATACAAAAAAGATAACTTAGTATCTAAACAAATGAATTTCAATTACCAAATCTAAATTACTCTATCCAAACGAACGCTAAGTGGGGCTAAAAAACAAATACTGAAGATAAGCATATAGCTTTTGGTGGTGACAAAATCAAATTAATAGGTGCGTCTAACAAAGCGATAGAACCTTGACAACCGAATATGGGCATCGACTTCATAGTCAAAAGATCAAACAAAGAATATGAGTTAGTTTCACAATCAAAAGATTGGAAAAAACTAAAATTGATCTTCAACAGCAGGGTTCGAACCTGCGCGGGCGTAGCCCAACAGATTTCAAGTCTGCCTCCTTAACCACTCAGACATATTGACATTGATAATATAATATTATTAAATCAAAAACTCAATCAATCCAATTATAGTAGTGAACCCATAACTAAAAGAAACAACTTAATTAAAGCTCTTATTTTATCATCTACTTTCAATGAAGATCGCAAAATTAAGAAGCACGGTCCTTCTCAAAGCCAACCTTGACGATATGAGAGTCACCACTTCTACAAGGAGATACCACGATTTCCTCCCACCGGAGCTTGAAAAGTGCATCTTTGTCATCCTTTAGGATAAAGTTGCGCCAAAGGTAGTAAAAAATCTCAATGTTGATCTTAAAATCTTACAGTTTTACAATTTCCTTGGTGCATGTCGATCCCGATTCCACGTAAAATCTATAATCATGAAATAAAGTAAACCTTGATTAAAATTTTAGAAACCTATAAAAAATCAATGATTTTTTTATATTTTACGATTCCTATTTTTAAGAGGTCGTTTGGATGAGGAAATTCAGAAAGGGAATTAGAGGATTTTTTGGGATTTCATTGAATGTCTTGTTTGGGTAGCCCAAATTTAATCCGGAGAATTGGGCCCCGAATTCCCTAATGATATTTTAATATATATTTTCAGAGATTTAGAATAACCCAACTACCATCAAGGAATTGAGATATCCCTCGACAATTTACACGACTTACCCTCGACTAAAACACTGGACAATTGAGTTTGGAAAATCAACTCTCGTCTCGTCTCCATCGCAGCTGCTGAACGCCGAAGTTCTATTCCACTGACAGGTTAGTTTTTTATCCTCCTCCTCCTCCTTCTTCTTCTTCTTCTTCTTCTTCTTCTTTCTTCTTCTTGCTGCTGCTTATCTTCTGTTTCTATTGCTGTTTTCCTGCATCTTTTTCTGCTGTGTCTTGTTCTTCATCTGCCGAATTTCTGAGTTTGTATTATCTTGCTGCCTTTTCTTTTCATGTTCTACTGCTACTGTGTTTTCCTTCTTCTTGTGTTTATGTACTCCCTATTATTCTGCTTCTTAATGATAATCCTGATGACATAGACGAACCTGTAACGAGTAGACTGATAGAGTATTTTGAAAGGGCAAACAAGTAACATTATGATGGCCTGCACTGTATTGCGTTGGAGTATATACATTTGTGTCCATATTAATTATTTGAGATAATTATCATATGAAATACGCATGGTAAAAGAAAATGAATTTTGAAGTTACTGTTAACGTGTATACGGCTAGGGTTAGTTTTGGTATTTCACCAACCTCAAGCCAACCCTATTTATACTACTGTAACCTAGCCGCCATGAGAAATTCTGTAATCCTCTCTTCCGCCTCCTTTTGATAATAATAAACTCTTTCTTCTTCCCGTGGACTAGTCGATCATTCTGATCGGAAACCACGTTAAAACTCGTTTCTCGTTATCTTCTTCGTGTGCTTTTATCGTATTCAACATGGTATCAGAGCCTTCCAATCAAGCTTACTCCGACTCGGTGGGCGTTCGCTTCAATGGCAAAAACTATGCCTTGTGGGAATTTTCGTTCCAAACTTTCATTCAAGGAAAACGTCTCCTTGCTTACCTTGACGGTTCCTGTGTCAAACCATCTGTACCGACTCCTGTTGCTGCCGAACCTTCCAAAGACAAAGAAACGACGACGGATGTCTCCGCTGATCCTCTCTTGACGTGGCAAGTAAATAATGCCCGGGTGATGTCGTATCTCATCGGGTCCGTTGAATCGGGGATTGCCCTAACTCTCCGATCTTTTCCTTCAGCCGCAGCCGCTTGGAGTCATCTGAAAAAGACGTATTCACACGTCAATACGTCTCGATATTTTGACCTAGAGTTTGCTCTCGCAAATCTCTCTCAAGGCGAACTCTCCATCAATGATTATCATCTTGCTGCAACCCAACTGTGGACTGAAATTGATTTATTGTCCAGCTCTTTACTAATTGGTGGTGCAAATTCTGAGTTTCTAAAGGATCGTCAACGTAGCCGCAGCCTTCAGTTCTTGATGCGGCTTCGTCCCGAGTTCGAGTTGGTTCGATCTCGTCTTATTGCTGAAGACAAGACTGATATGGATACTATCTTGGCTGAATTAGTTCGTGCTGAAACGAGATTTATCACTCAAACTCGTCTAGATGGTCAACAACCCTCTCCGGGATCTGTCTTTGCCGTAGGAAAGCCTCGACCTCGGTTCGTGCCTCGCAATCACTCCTCTCCCCCTGTAAGTCAAGCAACAACTCAGCCTTCATCTAATAGTTCAATCACGTGCACTTTTTGTAATGAGATTGGTCACCCTCAAGCTTTATGCCGGAAAAGGAATATGTGCAATTACTGTAAGCGCATCGGACATATTATTTTTGAGTGTCGGGCAAAGGGTAAACGTCCGTTTAATCCTTCCGGTAATCGTGGCTTCACTAGTTATGCTACGCAACCTTCTGATACAACTTCACAGCTGGATACGAGTTCTATTGCCTCTACTCATGATTCTGGTGCCAATCTTACTCAACTAATTCAATCGGAGCTAGCACGAGCTCTTCCACAGGCCCTCTCTACAGCTTTTGCAACGCTTGGTCTTTCAGGTACTTCTTTTACTCGTCCGTGGTTTTTAGATTCGGCTGCCTTCAATCATATGTCTGGGGATGCTTCCTTGTTCAGTTCATATACCCCTGTGTCACGTCGTTCTGTTGAGGTTGCGAATGGTAATCGGTTGGCTATTGCGGGTATTGGAACTGTTCGAACCCCGAATATCGTTTTGCCTTCGACACTTCATGTTCCGCATCTTGTTCCTAATCTAGTCTCGGTTGGTCAATTAACGGCTTCTGGTTGCAATGTTTTATTTGGTGCGTCCGATTGTCTGATACAGGATCGTCAGACCAAGCGGAACCTGGGCCTGGGGAGTAAGCATGGTCGTAATTTCCATCTCAAATCCCTTGCATTGGACGGCGTGGTGCAAGCTCCTGAGAGTTCAAGTGTGGTGAATTCGGGTGGCTCTTTTGTTGATGGCAGTAGACATCTTGGTAGTTCTTTAGTTGATTTGTCTTCTATTCAAACTTCATATTCGGTTAAGCTTAGTTCGGATCAGTTATGGCATTTGTGCCATAGTCGTTTGGGTCACCCACATTCGGGTCGTTTGTTGGGAATGTTTCGTAAAGGTTTATTATCGGCTGACAATTCTATGAGACAATTTTCGGTTCCAACGTGTTTACATTGTATTGAGGCCAAGTCGGTTGCATTACCTTTTCACTCTAGTACAACGGAAGTTTCAGATCCCTTTGCTTTAATACATACTGACGTCTGGGGGCCGAGTCCGGTCACCTCTCGGCTTGGCTATCGTTACTTTGTTCTCTTTATTGATCACAAAACAAGGTTTACATGGGTTTACTTCTTACGCTTGAAGTCTGAGCTCATTCAAGTTCTTAAGGAGTTCGTCACCATGGTTCGAACTCAATTCACTCGTTCGGTTAAGATGTTTCGTTCGGACCCCGGTGGCGAGTTTACTTCCCACGCTCTCCATCAGTACTTCAAGGATAATGGGATTCTTTTTCAGCAATCTTGTCCGGGTGTGTCTGAACAGAATGGCCTGGTTGAACGTAAGCATCGACATGTGTTAGATTTGGCTCGTGCCCTTCTCCTCGAGTCCCGAGTTCCTCCTACCTTTTGGGTAGAAACCATACGGACTGTGGTTTATTTGGTTAATCGGCAACCGACTCCGATCCTTCAAACTTTGTCTCCGTTTGAGCAGCTCTATGGAACATCTCCTGATTATACTCGTCTCCGGGTATTTGGATGTACTTGTTTTGTTCTCTTACCTAAGAAAGACAGAACCAAGTTGACAGCAAAGACGGTACGTTGTGTTTTTCTTGGCTACACTGATCATCATAAAGGTTATTATTGTTATGATCCTGTTCTTCGGCGTATACACATTGCCTATCACGTCACTTTCCTGGAAAATTCATTCTATTACCACACTCCTCCTCCTTCTTTTAGCAATGACCCTAACCTGGTTCACATTCCTCTATTTGATGACTTATCAGATCCATCACCTCCACCTGACTTACCCAGCCATCCTATTGCTTCCACCTCACCCACAACCTCCATACAATCATCCCCACATACTTCCCCCATTTCACCCATGCAACCTACGTCACCCATGCAACCTACGTCACCCATACATTCCACCTCTCATACTGTCCAACCCAATCCCCCTCCTCCTATCACACGTCGCTCTTCCCGATCTACTCAAGGCTTACCTCCTCCCCGTTTCACAGACTATATTTCCTATTCTACTGACGTCGTACCTATCCCATCAACCTACAAACAAGCCTCTCGTGACCTGCTTGGGTTACCGCCATGCGAGATGAGCTGAATGCTCTCCAGGAAAATCAGACTTGGACACTTGTTCCCCGACCTCCTATGGCTCCGGTCATTGGCTCTCGTTGGGTCTACGCTGCTAAGTTTCACCCGGGTGGTTCTTTGGAACGGTATAAGGCACGTCTTGTTGCTCAAGGATTTCGCCAAGAATATGGTATTGACTGTGATGAGACTTTTGCCCCGGTCGCTAAAATGCAAACAGTTCGGTTGCTTCTTGCTTTGGCTGCAAGACGAGTTTGGCCTCTCTTTCAGTTGGACGTCAAGAATGCTTTTCTTCATGGTCATCTCAAAGAAACAGTTTACATGGAGTGTCCACCGGGGTTTGACAAACCTTCAGATGATACGGTGTGTCTTCTTCAGCGTTCTTTGTATGGCCTCAAGCAGGCTCCTAGAGCTTGGTTTGAAACCTTCCAAGCTCTTATCCTGAAATCGGGTTTTCTCCAGAGCAAGAATGACCCCTCTTTGTTCATTAAAACGACGACACATGGTATTACTGTGCTCTTGTTATATGTTGACGATATGATTTTGACAGGTAGTGACTCCGCTGGTATCGATCAAATTCGCCAGATTATGAGCTCGTCGTTTAAACTTAAGGAGCTTGGTGATCTATCTTATTTTCTCGGTCTTCAAGTCACGCGGTCACCAAGTGGAATTTTTGTTTTCCAACAAAAATATATAGGTGATCTTCTTGATCTGGCAAACATGGGTGATTGTCAGCCCTGTCGAACTCCCATGGAGGTGAATCTGAAGCTTGGGAAGGATCAAGGTGATTTGGTTTCTGACCCTACTCTTTATCGGCGTCTCGTTGGGAGTCTCATATATCTTACTTCTACTCGGCCAGATCTTGCTTATGCTGTCCAGGTTGTTAGTCAATTTATGGCTACTCCTTGACAACCACACTATTCTGCTGTACTCCGTATTCTCCGTTATTTACAGGGTACACGCGATACTGGCTTTTTTTTTCCTTGTTCTGGTGACTACAAAGTTTCGGCCTATGCAGATGCTGATTATGCTGGTTGCATTGACACTCGTCGGTCCACTTCTGGATGGTGTGTCCAATTTGGTGATGCGTTTATCTCATGGCGTTGTAAGAAGCAGGATAAAGTTTCCAAGTCTTCTACAGAAGCAGAATATCGATCGATGTCAGAAGTCTCTTCTGAAGTTGTCTGGTTGGTTCGACTCCTTGGTGAGCTTGGGGTTTCGGTTCCCCGTCCACTTCATCTTTTTGGGGACAACACTAGTGCTATTCAGATTGCGACTAATCCAGTGCTTCATGATCGCACCAAACACATTGAAACTCATGTTCATTACATACGTGACTTGGTGAATGAAGGCGAAATCAAGCTCTTCTATGTCACTTCGGAAGAACAAACTGCAGATCTCTTAACGATGGCGGTCTCGACTAGTAGACATTGGTTTCTGTCGGACAAATTGATGCTCCGAAGTCGCCATCAATTTGAGGGGGGATGTTAACGTGTATACGGCTAGGTTTAGTTTTGGTATTTCACCAACCTCAAGCCAACCCTATTTATACTACTGTAACCTAGCCGCCATGAGAAATTCTGTAATCCTCTCTTCCGCCTCCCTTTGATAATAATAAACTCTCTCTTCTTCCCGTGGACTAGTCGATCATTCTGATCGGAAACCACGTTAAAACTCGTTTCTCGTTATCTTCTTCGTGTGCTTTTATCGTATTCAACAGTTACAACTTTATATGATTAAATGTAGGGGTGGCAGTCCCAACCTAAAACCCGAAAACCTACCCGTAATCGACCCGGTCAACGTGGTTTTATAACCGGACTGACCAAAAAACGGGTTCGGGTCGGGCGGTTAAAAAAAACCTGCCAAATATTAGGGCGGTTATTGGTCCGCCAGATAACCGGGCCGACTCGGCCGAATGTCACCCCTATATGAATGACTTGACGAGAGTTGGGATCATCACATCGTTATGTTTTAAATTTATTTTCTTCGAACTCTTACTATTCTCAATTTCAGATGTTAATTAGTTATATTATTAAACAGAAGTATTTGTGTTATTATATTGGGATTTCAGATTTTTAGTTTTCGGAATTAATTATTTGGTTAGTTGTTTAGTATTTCAGAATTAATTTTTATTAATTGTGTCAACTTAATAAGTTAGTATGAAGTACGAACTAAATTATGAAATTAACATATCCCAAATTAAGTGCTACAATTGAAATAACAAATTATTTGGGCTACTAAAACCCATAATTATGCAGCCCAATTGGGTTTGGAAACAGTTGGGCTGCATTTGGATTCGAATTTGGGCCGCAAATGTTGGGCTTCACGCTAGGCCGGGTATAACCGTTGGTGCCTGTCCGCCCGTCGGCCACGGTCACGGTAAGGAAAACAAAACCGACACGTCCGGATCGGGCGGTTAAAAAAAACCGGCCAAATATTAGGGCGGTTATTGGTCCGCCAGATAACCGGGCCGACCCTGCTGAATGCCACCCCTAATTAAATGAGCCATAATTTGTACATTCTGGAAGCGTCAGCCATAATTACATACCCATCAAGTTCTTTATAAGCTAAAATAGGATCCATAAGTTCTTTACTCATGTTTACTCTAATGACCTTTGTTGTTAATTCTATGTGGGAAATTATGGAAATTATGTTGATGTGTTGTACTAGTTTCTGATATTTATATCAGGTTTCTGTATAGGGTAAGAATGGCTTGATTGACCAAGTTACCCACTGCACGTAGGCGGAAAATAGTAGCAGTAGTTACAGTTGTTTTGCAGCTACTATTCATACTAAATATGTTCGTAGCACAACTATGTGAGATTCTCATTAGACGTAGGTATACCCAGATATCCAAACGTGTTTTGGATATTATGGACTATTACACAAGGAGGAGGAAATTTGTAAAAGACGTAGCTTCAGAAATTTATAGATTGAACCTTATTAGGATGAACCCTAGGCTGTTCAAAAAGTTGTGTGAATTGCTTGTTGCCGAAGGAGGACTTGTACGAACAAAACACGTGGACATAAAGGAAATGGTGATTATGTTCTTACACAGCATATGGCACAATGTGAAGAATAGGATACTTCAGCCTCACTTTTGCCGGTCCGAGGAAACTATTTCAAGACACATACACAAGGTCCTCCGAGCTATACTTAGATTGAAGCATGTCTTAATTTGCCAAGCGAAGCCTATTTCAGACAACTGCACTGACCATCGGTGGAAATGCTTTAAGGTTAGAATTAAATTTTATAACTTCAATCACTATTACACGAATTAGACTTCACATATTCGTATGACTAATTCCTTTTTAAATAGAAATGTCTAGGTGCACTAGACGGAACACATGTCAAAGTTTGTGTTGTTCGGGAGGATCAACATAGGTATCGTGATAGAAAAGGGGATGTATCCATTAACGTGTTGGGTGTTTGTAACCCAAACACTGAATTCATTTATTGCTCTGCTAGGTGGGAAGGTTCTGCTCATGATGGACGAGTTCTCCGTGATGCATTGGGCAGACCAAATGGGTTTAGGGTCCCTAAAGGTACACCTCTTTAGTGATCGAACATATATATGATGACACCTTCATGGATTCTAACAACAGCTAACCTTTCATTATAGGAAACTATTATCTATGTGATGCTGGCTATATCAACTCTGAAGGGTTTCTTACCCCACTCTGAGGCTAGAGATATCATTTATCAGAATGGGGTGCAAATAGACTACAAACTGTCAAAGAATACTATAACATGAAACACTCTAAAGCAAGAAATTGTATAGAAAGAGCATTCGGGATTATCGAAATGCGGTGGGCCATCCTACGAGACACTACCTGGTTTTCAGTAGATGTGGTAGCAGACATTGTGAATGCATGTTGTTTGTTGCACAATTTCATCAAACGTGAGCAAGGTGTTGATGTGTTTGAGAGATTGTATGATTCTGTGAAGCACACTAACGTTACTAATCCGGGTGTCGTGGAAGATGTTGAATCTATTTCAATAATTCAACCGACTGCAGAGTGGACTGAATTTAGAATTGCGAAGGCTCAAGAATGTGGCAGAATAGGAATACTCATTAAATATGGTTGGACTTGTTCCAGTGTTATGTATTTTTCTATACTATTTTGTTTGTTAGAGATAAATAATACATTGAACTTGTCCAAATTTCAATAATTGAGGCTATCTTGAGCATTCTTATTGTTGTTATAACCTCCTTCTGGTAGTATTGGCTTCTTTTGTTGCTTTACATTTATGTTGTTTTTTTTCAATTGTTTTGTTTTTCATATAAAATGACTTCGAAAGAAAAGGATGGACGAGCATACAAGCCATGCATAATTAGATGTTGCACTGATAAAGGGTTTGGAAGAAGTAATGGACAATGGACTTATTGAATATGGCAAGTTCAAACTTGGAGCTTATAAGGCGTTAGAGAAGAAGCTGTTTGCACGATTTCCTAAGGTTGACATGAAGCATCTGAATATAAAGTCTAGAGTGAAAACCTTGAAGAGCAAATTTGATGCAGTGCAGCTACTAAAGTCACAAAGTGGTTATGGATGGAATGACGAATTGAAATGTCCAGATATTGAGGATCAAGTGTACGACGACTTTGTGAAGGTATGGTGACACATTTATCTCTGCCGTAATGTTCTGTAAACTTCGAGTGATTTAACAATGTGTTATTTGTTCTTTTTCTTTGCAGATACACCCTGTGTGCAAACAAAAATAGAGTACCATACCCAACTTATGATGAAATGCTTGCAATTTTTGGGAAAGGACTAGCTACAGGATCTAAAGTTAAGCAAATCACTGATCTTGTACCGGAGCCTTCTGCAGAAACTAATCCGGATTCAACGCCCAATACTTTTGTGCGGGAGGGGTCCCCAGACGAGGTCATAAGGGCTATGGAGGATAATTTTGTTGATGACATCCTAAACACAAAGAATGCTCCATCTACTGAGCCTGCCAGAAAGCGTTGCGTTGAAGAAAGCTCGTCTGATGCTAACACACAAGCTAAGAAGAAGAAGCGACAGGCAATAGATGAAACTTTTGCGGAGGACATAACAAGCAAATTGGTTGGAAGGTTTGAGCCTATGATCGATAGGACTATCGAGGCTCTTGGTGGCATGTTAGCCGAAGAAGCTGTTGTGGAGCTACGAGAGAGAGATATGTTGGTTAATGAGTTGAAGAAGCTGGATGGTCTATCTGAAGATCAAATGTTTGATGCGACGTTGCTTCTCTTGGAGTGGGATAACAAGTTGCGGATGTTTTATCGTCTTGATTCAATCGACGAGAAGAAGAAGTTCATTATGAGGATGTTGCGTAGGCTAAATGCCTAACATGAACTTGGAATTAATGGGAGCTACTAGATGAGTTTATTTTTTGGATAGTATTGATAGAAGATTTTTCTGGGATTTTTTTATCATTAAGGTTAGGTTAATTCTGGATTATTTGTTGTTTGGTAATTTTCTTGATATTCGTTGAATTGTACTCACACATATATTCGTTGAATTCTGGATTATTCAATTTGTGTTTCCATACTCTCGACGATTCAGTTCCTGGTTTCATACACTCGTTTCCCTTGTTTATCGCCTTCGTAGATCGTGAGTTTCATTCCTTTTGTCGGATTCAGTTCTTATCAGCTTCTGTATTGTAGTTGGCTGCTTTGATTTGCGTGTTTGACTGTTCGTTTGGTTGTACTAATTTTGAAACTTGTTTCGTATCAGTTGTTGTTGTGGTCTAGCTGGATCTTAGTGTTGTTTGCGGTCTAGCAGATTGGATGACGTTTCTAGATTTAGTTTCACGTTGCCAGTTGATCTGATAGTTTGCTGCTTTCATGATGTTATGGTTGCTGATGTATAATAGCTAATAGCTATTTGCGTAAATTTTATCTTGCAAGAGCAATTAGTAAATTTTGGCACAAGCTTTAGTAATTACTATAGCTATAGCAAGAGCATAAATGAAGCTCTGACACATATCAATGCGGACTGAAACGATCTAACTTAATAAACCTAGCTGGTAATTGGTCCTAGATCTTGAGAACTAATTCAAAGAAGAAGAAAACCGCGATTAACTGATCCAAAACCTGAATCCTTACAGGCAAGTAGGAGAGATCCAAACTCCAAAGCTCCTTACACGTAACAACGATCAATTCAACGCCCAAATTAGTAACACCTAAAAATGAACCAACAACTTTTAAATAGAGGGTGAAAATGTCTTTTAACACATCAATTAAATATCCTCTAATGCAATTCCTTCCCCTTAATTAGCAATCCAAACATGAAATTTAAAAGTTGAATTTCCACTAATTCTGGAGAATTAAATTCTCTGTAATTCTCTCCAATTCCGGGGACATTTAAAATCCGTCATCCTAGTGTAAATTAATAGTTTCTCTTACTTGATTCTTTTTACAATCAAAGTAATTAAATTACATGAATTGTTTATTTATTTTGTAGAGATTTTAATTATAATTAATAAAATGAAAATATGTGTAGAATCCAATTAGTTTATTCCGCAATTGACCTTCATATTTATTTGCTTTTCTCAACTATTTAAAAGTCATATAGTTAATCTTCTTTCTCGTCTAATCAACTCAAACGACTTAAATGACAGAACACGAGATTTAATTTGAACACGAAAAGACAAACAAAAAAGCTTTGTATTTATTCATGTTAGGGATGTGTGGGCATAGGGTTAATCTCCACATAAATAGTTTAAACGAACTAGCTTTCCGCCGACCCGTTGGTCGGGTTGAATCAAGTATTTTATGTTATCAAAATTTTATAAATACAATTATATAAAATGAATGTAAAGAATTAAAACAAAACAGTAAATTAAGTAAAAAAATCCAAACTATATATTTTTATAAAAAAAAATTCAGACTATATATATTGAATAATCTTTCTATTGGGCAAGCATATTGAGAAGAATAGGAAAACATCAAGTCTAGCATGATCCTCACCATTGCTCGAATTGGACTCTTAAGGGCCGTTTGGTTCAGGGTGTTTAGGGTGGGGTTTGTGGAAACACGTGTATTATTTCATACACCTGTTTGTTTTTTCTTTTAAAGGTTGGAGAATGTATTTGGACATACCCAGGGCCAGAAATTTGCGGAGCTTGGTGGGTGACAAAGTCTATACTTTGTCCCCTATACAAAGTTGATTCTTAGCCGTCAGATCTCCCTAATTTAATCTAACGGTGGATAGTACTAGTATAAAAGAGGGGAAAATTATTGAATTGTTTTTTACCACTAGCCTAGGGTAAACCGCCCACCACTACCTCTGATATCGGGAAAATCAAACCCACACCTCCAGACGGCGCCGGCGATATCATCGGGTCGTCGTTCAGACGGCTCCCTCTGCATCCACCTTCCTCCTCCGCAAAGCAGTCGCCGGCGGTTTGTTATTTCCACTCCACAAAGCAGTCGTCGGTTCGCCTGTTCTCCCCGTTCCATCAATCGCGGTCTCCTCAAGACTGACTTCGGTGCCGGCGGTAATCAACCATTTTCCTTGCCGCCGGTAATCACTTTAGTTTTACGCCGCCGCCATTCCCCTATTTATTCTAATATTGTGCCTTTGCTCACTCTGCAGTCGATCGGTGAGGCGAAAAAGGGAAGCTCCTCTGCCGACGAGGTCAATAGGTAAGCTCCTCGCCATTGTTAGGTTTTTGTTTTCCGACCCTTAGTACTAGTATCTGTCAATTACTAGTTTGTGTTGAATACTAGTTGTGTTCAGACGACATGTTATTTTCAATTTGAATTTCAGTGTTTTGTGGTTTCGAATGTGAATGTAAGGGTTTCTACATGGGTTTGAATGTGAATTGTGTTTCCTGTTTGCTCATAGTGTTTGTATGATTATGCACTGTGATTGATTCGTTGTTCAATTGTGATTCCTGTTTGCTGAAATTGTTTTTCAAACCACCTAGTACTAGTATATGTACCTTACTAGTTTGCATTGTATACTAATTGTATTGCTGTATTTGGGAGGGTGTCTGCAAAGGTTTGAATGTGGGTGTTTTGTAGTTTCGAAGTACTTGTGTTGTTTTAGGACTAATGAATGTCTGATTCCTCGGAGATGAGATGGTTTGATTACGAATCTGTTTGATCGTCATGAAATGCCTACTTGAATATGATTTTGCCTTCCAAGTAATGCACATCTGAGTCATTTGGTTTGTGTTGCGGTGTCAGTAGTTGTTAAATGGGAACTATGAAAATTGCCTAATTGAGCTCGTTTCGTATGTTTATCAAACACGTGAGAAACATGAAACAATTACCATGAAACAAAGGATTCACTGTCATCACTTAGGAAAACAGCCAATTCATTATTTGCTTCGTGTTTGTTTCTCACATTCCTTATTCCTTTCGCTTGGAATACTTGTATCTATAGTATACTTGTAGGCTCGTAGTACTAGTATTTTTTTGACCATGTTCATGAAAGCATGTTCATCGAAGTTGGAAACATGCATAATATATATGCCTCAGCACTAGTATCGATTATTTATTGTTTAATTAGCTTGTTTATTGAATTATGATGTTGTGATTGTGTTTTACAGGATCTCTGTACGGACGAAGTTTTAGCAAAATTGGAATTGAGAAACAAATGGTATATATATGGATTTTGTTGGAAGCTTTACATACAATAACTAGTGCATGTAGTTAGATAGTAATGATGGATGATAGATTGACAGAACAGATGCTAGCAATTGCAGCAGCAGGAGTTAAAATGGTTAGTAGAGATTGAAGGAGGTCTTTGTCTAATGATAGATGATGATGATCTTGATAAGTAATTTCAACTACTCCCTCTGCCAACAAAGCAAATAGATAGTCAGAGGGAGAGAGTGAAAAGTAATGTTAAAGAAAGGTTTGGGGTTCATGTCGTAATAACATAGCAGTACTATGTTTCAGGTGTTTCTTTTCAGCTGAATCTTTCTTTCACTTTCAATGAACTGGTTTCTATAGAATACTTGTAGGCTCGTGGTACTAGTATGTTTCAGCCTAGTATCGGTACTTGTTTATTGTTTCATTAGCTTCTTTATTGGATTATAATGTTGTGATTGTGTATTATAGAGTTTGTGTAGCCGAATGTTTATCAATGTATCCGATATAATGTTGTGATTGTATATTGCCCATAACGATAGAGCTAGATATTTAACATCTCAGATGAGAAAATTGCCAAGCTTTAAACACTCGGTTTTTTAAAGAACACTTTGCTTTAATGATCTCTGTGAATTTTTCCTCCATTGCCAATCTTTAAAAAAATCTTTAACAATGACTTTAAACATCTCAGTGGCTTTTAAAAAGAGAAAACACACCGTAGCCACGCAAGATTCCTTGTTCATCTAGCGTCAGGATTGCATCCTCATCTGGTTCAGATATAGCATCAACAATGATCACTCGGAGAATTATTTAGATCAAAAAGAGTGCGGAAGAGGGTTTGTTGACTTGGGAACTCGAACCGGGTTCATCCATTACAACACTCGAGAGTTAAATCAAACAATGTGGGTTTGAAAAAATGACAACTCTAAGTTTAATGGTGACTACCAAATTTTAAACAATGAAAGTGATGGCATAATTATAAGAGGAAGAAGAAAGGATTAATAAAATTGTTAAGAAAATATTTGGTTGCATATTTTGAGGATGAGATTTTTAAAAATCATTATAATAAATTAACCATTAATTAAAATTTTAATAATAAATTAACCGGCGGTTATAATGTGGGCCACCATTAAAATTCGGACATTATGTGGCAGCCGTGGGGTGGGGTGTTTAATTAATATTATTAAATTAAATTAATTATTAATTAGGAAGTTGAGATGAAACCAATGGTTGGGATTAAACTTTGTATAGGTGACAAAGTTTAGACTGAAAAAAATCCCAGAAATTTGGACAAAGCCTGAGTGTGTGGTGGGCCCAAGAGGTAGTTAATTTTCATTTTATGCATCTGCCCCACAACTACTCCCCCCTTCCATTTACTCCATCACCAACGAATCTCTCTCTCTATCTATTTTCCCATTGTCGGTGGCTTCCACATCTCAGACATGCAGCCGGTTACGAACATTCCCATAAATGCAGTCGGCGCTCCATTGGTTGTTGAGGCTTCATATCCCGATATGCAGCTGGCTTCTCATAGGTACGACCTTTGGCCTTCTCCTCTGTCATCGTCTCTTAATTCCAACATCTACAGCCTGAAACTATATCTCCTAATTCCACGATGGGTAATGACAGATCTCTCGGCATCCTTCAGTTAGTAGCTACTCCGGTCGTGATTCGCTACTCTAACCACACACGCCTTCCATCAGTCCACTGTGTCTGCATAAATTAGAGCCACCATCAGCCGACTAGCACCCAGGTATGCATTCGGCGCCATGAACTTCTTTCGGCTTCTGCTAAAATGGGATAGGTTGTTCATACCACTGCTGGTAGACCAATTCGTAGACTTGTAGATTTATGTATTCATGGGTAGATTTATGTTGTGGTATTGGATTGTAAGCCAATTCGTAGACTTTTTTAGATTTCTTCAAAATATTGTTCTCATATAGTTAATCTTGCATATATAGGTTATTTGTCATTGGCTAAGAGGCCTTACCAACAAGGAAGATGAACTATTGTGTACGTCGTTTGTATGTGGTATCAAATTTTGATGCAGTATCTGCTACTGATTTCCAAGTATGCAGCCTGTGATTCTTTAGAAGACGATACTAAGGAACCCATACCTAGACCACTACCTTATGGACGGGAAGTGTACAGGAGTGGGTTCCTCTTGAACACAACCACAACTACCAATGTTAACTATCTGAACATCCTTCAAATGAGGTGTAAAATCTTCTGAAATTTAGTGACATTGCTCAAGACAGAAGGGGGGTTGACTAGAACTAGGAATATGGAAGTGGACGAAATGCTTTGTTTCTTGTCACAATAGGCCATAACATAAAGAATAGGACATGCCCGTTGTTATTCCCTCAATCCGGTGAGATAGTATGTCGTACCATTAGATATGTGTTAGTTGCGATCTTGAAACTCCATAACCTACTTATCGCCCATCTAGTTCCAGTTCCCAATGATTGTGACGACGATCGATGGAAAGTGTTCCCGGTAAGAAATCCCAAGTCCTTAGCAAGAATTACATACCTCTCCTACTTATGCATACTTAATAATTGAACCTTCCAAATTGCAGAATTGTTTGGGAGCTATTGATGGAACACTAGTGACTGTTAGGACAACAACATCAAGTCAACCTCTTTTCCGTACTATGAAGGGTACTACAACAATCAATGTGTTAGCCGCTTGTAATCAAAACCGGCAATTTATATACTGTTTTGCGGGTTGGGAAGGCTCTGCACACGAAAGCAAAGTTCTTCGAGATGCATTGTCCCTACCCGGTGGCTTCAGAGTGCTTGAAGGTATGCACATTGGTTATTTTCTACACTACATTAGAAACACACTTCTACTACTAATCTGTGGTAGTCCATTTACATTCAAAACTGTAGGGAAGTACTACTTGTGTGACGCCGGTTACACAAACGCCAAAGGCTTCCTCGCTCCGTACCGAGGACATAGGTATCATCTAACGGAGTGGGGTGGCAATCGGCCCCGGACAGCGGAAGAGTATTTCAATATGAAACACTCCAAGGTCAGGAATGTCATAGAAAAAGCGTTCGGTGTGTTAAAAATGAGGTGGGCGTTCCTCCGAGACACATCCTGGTATTCCCCACGGATGGTTGGTTTCTTCTTTTGTGCATGTTGTCTTTTGCATAACTACATAAGGGCTCAAGGAGGGACTGACGTGTTTGAGATGGCGTACATTCCTCCAGTTGTGGACATGCCAACTGTGACCGAGACCATCGAAGGGCCAACTACTTTCGTTGAGCCTTCGGAGGAGTGGACAAGATTCAGACATGCCGTAGCTCAATGTATGTGGGCTGCAAGTAGACGCTAAATGTTTGTTCTAATAATGAGCTGTCATTAGGGAGGTAGTTGGCTTTGAACTGAATTGTTGCAGAAACTTGAGACTTTGTTCTACTTATTCCATTTAGTAGTCATTGTACCAGATCTTATTAGCGATGTACTTGCCTTTCTATTTCAATAACTAATTTGTAATGATGATACTTGCTGGTCAGTTATGGAATGAATTGTTGCAGGAAACTGTGCACCGGATCTTGTTAGTGATACAGTTGCCTTTCTTTTTTATTCGCTCATTTGTAATGACAATGCTTGCTGGCCAGTTATGTTTAGTTCTAACAAATGCATGAGTACTTTCAGAAAAGTGGTTGAATATATGGACTGGAACTATCATTGCTTGTGGAGCATAACATCCAGCCCTTAATGTGACAGATAGAACTGTCATAATAAAATTTGCTGCAATATTTACTTGTCAAAGTACACTGCAGATTGATGCTTCCATAAGTAAGATGGCTTACAACTACTACTCTTACGCATCATCTATTAAAGTAGAACACATTTTTCAATGTTTAGTGGGTGGCTATTAGTAATTACTTTATTGACTCCTATTTAGGATGTGTGAAGTTGTTAAAGAGAGTGCAACCAGCTACTGAACTCCATCACTGCTGGAAGAGCCAAGTCTTACAAGGTCATTTTTTCTTTTCCCATAACAATTTGTGGACAAGTTTTTCTTCGCAAGGGAATGCAAAAACATGTGGATTTAGGTGTTTAACCTTTGTTTAGGTTACGTTTTATTTAGTTGTATGAAGCTATTGATTCAACGTAACATGTTTTACAGTTTTACTTTAGGATTCTATATAAAAAAAGTTTTTACTTTAGGATAAGACAGCTGCAATTCTAGATGAACGCACCAGTAGAGAAAGTAGGCTTACTTGATGAACTTATCAATTCATTTTCCAGTGAAATGGGAGTGACTAGCTGTTGCTGAGGGGATCTAACTTATGTGAACTTGTTTAGGAGAAGCCATGGCGAGGTGATCTACTACCGAAGCCACAAGCAAGTCTACCAAGGACTACAAAGTGTGGTCCAAACTCGAAGAGAAAACTCTTGTCATGTGCATGGTCGAACTTACTGACCAAAGGATAGTGGAGAAAGGGAACTTCAGGATTACAGGCCTGAAGCAGCTAGAGCGAATGCTGCATGATCGTGTGGAACAATGTTAGTTTCTGGAAATTCCTCACATCAAGTCCAAGATTCGGTACTTCAAGGACAAGTTCACAGCCACTCTGAAACTAAAAGAAGCAAGCAGATTCGGATGGGATGATGCTAAGGGCTGCATCATAGCTAGAGCTGGCAAAATGCTGGCCCGACCCGATAAACTCGCCCAACCCGCCCAACCCAGCTTGACCCGTGACCCGACTGACCAAAAAGTCAACAACCCGTAACCCGCCCAACCCGTGGCCTGACGAACCCGCGACCCGCTAAACCCGCGACCCGATGAGCCCACAACCCGATCAACCCGCGACCCGACGAACCCGTGCCCTTATTAAATACACATATTTTTACTAAACTTGTATGAAAATTCTAATTAAAATGTAAAATTGTAATTTATTTTATAATATATTTAAACAAATATATGATTGTATCATATGTTTATCATATGATTATCATAAGGCCTAATATCATTATACATCATAAACTATTGGCTTATTACGAGTCTATACTTAACCTTTTCATAATTTCAAATATGTCATGACTTTCTGAACTCATTTATGTAAATGACATATCGTCAGTTTTCGCTGAAAATCATCCTACGTGTCTGACGGAGTTAGCTGACTGTGTCCAAAATCTTATGTGGCGTGTGACATGGATGCACATCAATTTTTAACTGATTTTTTTAAATAAAAAATAAAATATTCTCTCTCCTTCCCCAACTGCCACCGCACCACACCAGCCTTCTCTCCCTCTTTCTCGTAGCATCGCGGCTGTCGTCTCCCTTTCTCTCTCTCCTCCTTCCGTCCGCCGACCAAGGTCGCCGATAGCCATCCCTTTCATCTCTCCTCCTGCCTCCCGCCTCTTCTCCACCTCCTCTTCCCTCCCCAATTCACTGCGTTCCCATAGCTTTCCCTGATTTCCCTGTTGCTTCAAATGCGAGAATACCCAGTTTTGGCAGGGCCATCGCCGAAGAACGAGAACAAACCACCAACGCCACCACCTCCAACATCCACCTCGTCGGAATACAAATTCCCAGTCCCTCTAAAGGCGGCGTGATATGATTACTAGCCCAATCAATAGGGAGACCACACCGTTCAGCCACACACCCAAAGTGAAGACCAAGGAAACGACGGTGATGACGGCGAGCAGGGAGAGAACAAGCCATCATCGACGGTGCGGCCAAATACAACAATAGGCTCTCCGCGAAAGAAGAAGAGGAAGAACCAAGCGACAAAGACGATATGGCCGTAAGATTATGCTCCCAAGTCGAGCCTCAATCGGTTCATTCCTCGTTCAGGTTAGAGTCAGTGAATTTCTGGGTTTCTATGGTATGGAATTTGATTATAATTTTTAAAAGAACAGAGTGTTTGCCGATTGCAGAATCGTCAAGTGAGAGGAGTTCTTCTTTTTGAGAGGGATTCAATCTCTCTAATTTGGGGGTTTTGGAGTTTGGAGACATTTAATTTTGTGCTTTTTTGGGGAGTAAATAGATGGGCTGCAATTTACAGAAGTAAAGCGAATCAGGAGGAAGAAGAAGAAGAAGCAAAGGAAGGAATCAATTACGGTCCCATCTCCCTTTTTCTTCCGTTTAATCTGATGAGCAGGTCTTAAACAGATGGGCTTCAATGACCAAACACACACCCGAGTCAGAGTTATGAGTAGATCTACGATGCTCCTTTCCTAGCTCCGCCTTCTCAACCCACCTCCTCTGAGATAACCATCAACCATCAACCATATTCACCTCCAATCGCCACTTCTCCGCCGTCTATTTCGTGCAGCCAATGGTTTTCAGCCACGGGAGCAACAAGGTTTCCAAGAGGTTGATTGATGATGAGGCCGAGCTTAGCGATTGATGACGAAGCTTGAGAGGTGGAGGACGGAGTTGCCGCCGATCTACGATACGGTGAAGCTTGAGAGGTGGAGGACGGTGGCGGCACGTCAGTGGCTAGTGTGGTGGCGGTTGGGAAAGAAGAGAGAGACATGAGGAAGGAGAGAGAATATTATTATTTTTTATTTAAAAAAATCAGTTACAAAATGATGTGCATCCATGTCACACGCCACATAAGATTTTGGACACATTCAGCTAACTCCGTCAGACACGTAGGATGATTTTTAGCGAAAACTGACAGTATGTCATTTACGTAAATTAGTTCAGAAGGTCGTGACATATTTGAAATTATGAAAAGGTTGGGTATAGACTCGTAATAAGTCAATAATTTATGATGTATAATGGTATTAGGCCTTATCATAATGTGTAAAGAAATATTTAATAAAAAAATCACATATTCATTTTTCCATATTACCCTTCTCTTTTTCCCTCTTCTTTTCTATTTCTTACACTTTTTCCCTCTTCTTTTCCTATTTCTCACATATTTTCCCTCTTCTTTTATATTTCCCACTCTATTTCCTTTCCTCTTTTTTCCCTCTTCATTTTTATGAGCCTTTTTTATTTCACTCATTTTTCATCTCTTTTTTCTTCTATTTTCTATTTCCAACCACTTTTCTCATCTCTCATTTCTTTACACGTTTTTATTAATTTTGAATATAATTTTATTTTTCTTATAATTAAATATTATTTGTAATTTAAAAATTACGTGGTATCTATTTGACCAGTCAAATAAATGCCGCATCAACTCTGTTAGCACTTAACATCATCAATAACATTGTTAAAAATCCAAAGAAAATTAACTATAGTTGTCATTTAACATAAAAGCAAAATTTTTGTCCTAAAAATGTCATAAAAATGAAGTGGCTAGATTTTCAATTTTTTTGAAAGGTTTAACTAAATTTATAAATGAGATAAATGATTTTTAATATACAAGCGAATAAAAATTTATTAAATTTTATTTAGAATTATTTATCACATAAAAAATTTATATCAAGCTTTGCAAATTGTAGTTGAGACTTCTGACCCGATGGGCAACCCGACCCAACCCGAGACCCGCCCAGCCCGCAACTCGATAAACCCATGACCCGATCCACCCGACCCGATCAACACCGTGGCCCGACTAACCCGCAACCCGACTAACCAGTGAACCGATGAACCCGCGACCCGATGAACCCGCAACTCGATGAACCCGCGACCCGACTAACTCGCAACCCGACTAACCCGACCCATGGGCCGCCCAACCCGCCCGTTTGCCAGCTCTAATCATAGCAGATGAGTCCGTGTATGCTGGATAGGTCAAAGTAAGAATGATTTCGTACATTTCTTTCACTATCATGGAGCATCTACTATAATGTTTCAAATTTTGCTACATCTGCTTCTATTATCTACTTGCAGAATCACTTTAACATACCCACCATAAATGTAATTGTTTCTATAAGTCTCTTGAATTGTTTGTGAGCACCTGCTTCTATTATGTTAACTGTGAAACCTTAAGTATCAATCTTTGTTCATTCGAACATGTTAACATTCTGTTCAGTCGTGGATGTTATAAGTCCTTTACGTGAATGTAACATGTGGTGCCTTCATGTTGTGTAAAGCCACCCAAAGGCCAGTGGATTAAACAATAAACCACTGCCTTACTTTTACGAGTTATACTTGGTTTTCGGCGTTGACCACACAATTGGAGCTGATGTCGTAGAAGCTGCAGATGCTGCTAGCATATTGGAGCCGAAAGCAATGGATTCCGACTTCATGTCTGAGTACAATATGTCGAACGTGGACTCATACACTGATGACACTAAATTTATCATGATTATCAGCCATGTTTAAGCGATATTTCATTGCTTGAAACACGAAGTTTGGGGTAGTTTAGTGGGTTTTCATTCATTAATGCTATTTCCAACCGAATTAGTTACTTTGGTCCATTTTGGGTCTATTTGATGTATTTTCTAGTGTCTTTTTGAGTATACAGATTTTTACCGTCAAATATGTAGCCATCGGACATGTTCGGGATGCAATGGAACCTCAAGAAGTGACCCGGATCATTAGAGAAGTCAAACCAATCGAAGACATCATTACACATGCCTAGCACCTAAGTTCTCGGCGAGAACTCATACATTCTCGCCGAGAATGTATTCAGAAATCAAACTCAGATTCTCGTTGAATTTCAAACGGAGTTTGAGAAGAAGTTCTCGACGAGAACTTCCAAGGTTCTCGCCGAGAACCTATGAAGAAATCAATGTCCAAATCTCATTACCTGTCAGAATAATTTTACAAAGAAGTTCTCGGCGAGAACATTGGCCGAGAACTTGGTCCTTTTCTAGCTGAGAGTTGGAAAGATACCTATTTAAGCAGTGGCGCAACTCCAATTGAGAGGATAATCATACATCATTCAATACACAATTTCAGAGCTGATATAGGAGTTTAGAGCGTATCTCAGAGTTCCCGGATAGGTCTTGGCACCATCTTTCCATCTCGGAGTGCTCAGAGCTAGGAGTGAAGATTTCTCGAGTTCGAAGCTTCATCGGAGTCGTCAAAATTAGGTTTTACAGTTCTTCTATGTTCTTCCTTGTTAAGATGAACTCCTATGTTGTTTTCGATTCTCTTGATTTAGACATGAGTAGCTAAACTTGTTAATCTTAGATTACATGAACCATAAGTGACCCGGGGCTTTAAAGCGGTCACGGGTCGGCAGTAATTAGATTATAATTCAGACAGTTTCTCTTGCATAATTGATTTGTTCTTCGTGTTATGTTTCTTTTCTAGCTTGATCACCTAGATTAGATTCTTGTTCAAATAAGGATAGTTGGCGAACGTCCGCCTTATTTTAGAACCTCAAATCAATCAATTAACCTATTCAATAGAGTGTGCCTTTTGTAGAAACCATTTAGGGTTAATCCGCTTCTAGAGTAACTCACTAAAATCAATCAGGTGCACCAGTTAGTTATCCGTTGCAGAAGTGAACGCACAGACGGTTAATTAGTCTTGGTAGTTAGATCCGATAGAGTGAAAGTTCGCGGACTTAGACCTAAGGGTAAGGAGTTATGGTGGTGTCTGAGAACTGAATGAATTAGAATCGAAAGTCGCCGATTTTGTGATCGCCAATGTCCTGGTAATCTTAGGGCGATTCGAGTCTAAGTTTTGTCTTTCGAATCGTTAGTCAACCTCAATCAATCAATATTTCTTTTAATTCAATTTAATTTCATTCGCATTATAGTTTAGAAGTCGTGGAACTCACACCACGCACCTTGAGTTTAAACCCGAGTAATTTGCCAATTCCTTTGATTAGACGATTGGAAGAAAACTCGTGGAATACGATCAACCTTACTCTTGTTTGATAGTATTTGATACCATGTTTACATCGTTATCATACACCTTTCACGCAAAAGTCATGGAAGATATAATGAATGCTAGCATCGAGCTACAGGCAACAATGCTGAAGCAAGCTGAGGCAGCTATTTCTTCCAAAGGGCGAGTTGGGAAAGGCAAGGAGAAAGAAACCTCTTCTGGCATGAAGCGTTCCAGAAACCAGATGCTCGAGGATGAACGTGCTATGATGGCTGAGAGTATCGCTAGTACAACTGAGAACATTGCTCGGATAGCCACCAATTACTGCATTGAAGGTGACTTGGCAGTTAAGAGGCAAGTGCTTTATTATGAGCTTAAGAAACTGACTTCGCTATCTGTCATGGAGCGTACAAGGGCGCTAAGGCTCCTTAACCATGATGACGATGATGCTGCGACCTACTTCCAGTTTCCCACCGATGAAGAGAAGTTGGACTTCGTCTGATCTTTTCTAAGGTAGGAAGCTGAGTGGCACATGTTGGGTGTGTTTGAGGCATGTACTATATATATATATTGTGTGTGTATATATATATATGTATATATGTATGTATATATATATATATATGTATATATGTATGTATGTATATGTATATATATGTATGTATGTATGTATATGTATATATGTATGTATGTATGTATATTATATATATATGTATGTATGTATGTATATGTATGTATGTATGTATGTATGCACATATATATATGTATGTATGTAGATATGTATGATATGTATAGTATTATGTATATTATGTATGTATGTATACATATTATATGTATGTATGTATATGTATGTATGTATATGTATGTATGTATATACATATATATATATGTATGTATATGTATGTATGTATGTATATACATATATATATGTATATGTAATATCAAATATGACTAGAATATTGGTGGCGCAACCTTGAGGTTGGTCTTTTGTTAACAGGCCTCATTGTGTACGGTTGTGAATGGTGTAGTAGTAGATGTCGAGTAGGAGAACATGAGTGGGTTGGAGTAGTCATTTAGTAATGGTTGCTGACTATGTATTTTCATTGCGTAGGAGTAGTAGTCTTTTGTTATATATAAAATATGGAGCTTTTATTTCTGATGACGCAATTTCAGATATGCGGCTTGTAATATACAGAGCTAAGATATATGATCGAGTAGAGTAAGTCACCATATGTTGAAAGCATATTTCATCGAACACTACTACGACCTACAAATTAATAGAGGATCTGAATAACTTCTCAAGGCGAGCAACTTGTTCGCATAAATTCTCTGAGTCATCTAGTGACTCATGTTCTGCTTTGGCGGCTTCGTTAGTGGTCTCCAAGTTGCGTAGTTTATCCTCCAAAGCGGCCACTCTAATCTGCAGTAGAACATTTTCCTCCTTCAAATTGTTGTTCTCTGTATGCAGTTGTTGAACTCTGACCTCTCTGATGTCCCGCCATCTCTGTAGCTTCCTGAGGAGTATCCACTGGGACACCACTCGAAAAATCCGCACCCTTGCTCGCCCTTTAGTAATAGACAACAGCGATTATTGGCGACATTTTTTAACAAATGTAGGTTGCGAACTGTATGGATCACATAACTATGTACCTTTTTTTACCAGTTGCAGCAGCTATAAAAAGGTCGATTTGGATTCGGCGAGGTCTTCGACATCTTGACGACGACCATGATTTCACAATGACAATGGGGCTTCATTTTCTAAGCTTCAGTCCGAGCCAGGCTCTCATTTGTTGGTGTGAAGAACTTCTTCGTAACTCCACAAAGTAACTACTTTTGGGAATTCAAGGAGCAATGAAAGAAAAGCCAAAGGGAAAGAAGGGAATGGTCTTGTATTTAGAAGATGATAAGGGGCCTTATTGTCATTTTAAACACATTACTTTTACAGATTCCTTTACACTGAAATGAGTTTCCCTTTTTTACTTTTTGTCCAAACGAAGAATACTAACAATGCCTGGGATTCTAATTTTCCCTCATTCCCCTAAATCCTCAAAAACGATTCCCCTGCTCACAACCCCCTTAACCAAACTCACAATGATGGCTTCTCCATGGTTAGATGTGACCTCCAATGTTTAGGTTTTAGGGTGTTGTTGCTAGATTCCACTATTTAGGGTATAGAGTTCTGCCGCCAGATTCCACTGTTTAGGGTTTTGGATTCTAACGTCAATTTTTTGCCGCTAGATTTTTTTCGTAAAATTCATCGTCAAATATTCATAGTTGAGAAATTCCTTCATCAGACTTCTGGTCAGACTATCGAATTTGTGTATTGTCTTTTGCTTTTAAAATACACATAAGATAACTTAGTATCCAAACACATGAATTTCAATTACCAAAATCTAAATTATTCTACCCAAACGAACACTAAGTGGGTCTAAAAAAACAAATATTGAAGATAAGCATATAGCTTTTGGTGGTGACAAAATCAAATGAACAGGTGAGTCTAACAAAGCGATAGAACCTTGACAACCGAATATAGGCATCGACATCACAGTCAAAAGATCGGCTAATAAGCCCAAATGATACCTTACGTATGGGCTATAAACAAATCAGTATCCATCGTTTATAAAATAACGATCGAGTACCTTTCATTTAGAAATTTAACACATCCATTCAAAACTCTGATTCCATCCAATTTTTCCTTTAACTTACCACGTCATGTATCCTAATCAGATTAAATAGTCCACTACGACTGAGTCATCATTCTTACTCATTAAAAAAATTAAATTATTTTTATTCTCCCTTCGTCCATCTCTTTGTCTTCTTCACCATTTTAATCTCTTTCCCACGTCTTTAGTTCAAGTTCCAACCTCTCCCTCAGATTAACGACATAAGACGGCAAGGAGGAGAAGCTCGAGCTCTAGAAAAAAGATAAAAGGGTTTTTACCAAGGTCGTATTCCACGAGGTCCTCTCATAAACCAATACTCACACTTCTCATAGATGGTCTAGCCATTTGAAATTGGTTTGGTTTGATAAGAAATTCAGAAACAAAAGCAATGATTCACAATACTAACAAAGGTTAAACAAGAGAGAAACGTGGTTCAAATCAAAGACAAAGGGGGTTCTCTTGGTGGGTAGTTTCATCATGCTCAAGAGGACTAATTGAACAAACAAGCCAATTAAGATCGAGTTTGCATTCGGATGACCACGCATTTCACTTCTATAGACTCAATGCACTCTCGTAGCACCAAATCCCTATCCTAATACCACTCAACTTAGGCTCTCGCTCTCAAGCTAAGTGAAAAAGGATGCATTCTAAGTGTTTGATGAAATGCCAAGACACAAGACCCTCTCTTAAGACTCTATGACCACAAGGCTAGGCACAACACTCTCATATCAATGCCCTAACACTAAGAGATTCACCAAAACGCCTTTTCAAACTCAATTGAATGAAAATCCACATGCACACCAAGTGTTCGATAAAATGCCCAAGAGAGAAATCAAGTGAAAATGGTTGAAACAAGATGATCTAATCTCTTAGAACACACTCACTTCAATCCCTAGACCCAATCTATGCAATCCAAGCACTCTCATGCATCAAATCACATTGAATGGACCAAATCAAGCAAAAAAGGCATAAAATGGCATTAAGAACAAGTCCAGAAATCATCCTCATACAACCAAGATTAATCATGGCAAGTCTATACAATCATGCCTCTATCATGGCACAACTAATCTACCCATCCAAGAATGAACCCTAGAAACTCAGCCACACATGGCCAAGGGAGTAAAGAGAAAAGAAGGGAGAATGGTAACCAAGACACAGGATGATCCATGAGATGATCTTCACTCTCCATTGTAAGCACTTCTCCAAGGTTATGCTTCAAAGCTCCAATGGGTTCAAATGCTCCAAAATGTGTTTAAGGTATGAGGGTTCGGGTATGTGTTTGGGGTTCTAGAGAGATGAAAGAATGCCTAAAAGAGTAAAAAACGTGGTATTTATAGTGCAGGGCAGTGCACGCGTGCCTCTGCCATCTTGCTAAGTCCGAACTTCTCGCCCAATCTGCCGGCTCCTTATTGCTCGCTTCAATTAGCTCCAATAGTGGCTCTTTCACTAGTATTGCTCCCACCTGAAATGTCGTTTCTAAAGGTCATGACCGATCGGTTAACGGCACAGTGGTATCGGTTTGGCGTTCTAGAAGTAGATCGAAAGAATGCCTAAATAGCTCACACGAGTCAAAAAACGTGGGGCTATTTCATAGCACATCAAACTAAGCAGAGGGGCAAGTGCACGTCAGACCTACGTGCACCCCTGCACTCTGCATAAATCCCGAACTTGCAACGGCCATAGCTCCCTCGTCCGGACTCCAATTGACCTCCCGTTTTCTCCTATGTGCTCCTTGTCATCCGTAGTTCGATTCCATAACCTGAAAATGCACAGAAGTGACTCCAATAGACCACGAATTTGGCTCCAAAGTCGCAACCGGACAACAAATGGACACTTTGCGCAAAATATCAATAAAAGCATATAGAGCATGGCATCTCACGATCAAACACGGGCATTTCATAGGTCAATCATTGGCTCAAAATGCACTAAATAAAGTCACATCAAATTCCCCTACGACTAATCTTTGCTTGTCCTCAAACAAATGAATTAGAAAACATCCAAGTTCACAAATGACAAGATCGGTCACATTGAGATTCAAGCAATAACAATTTAGCTTAGACTGTTCCACGAACAAACTTAACCTACACAAGTAAGAACGTCAACCAAACAAGTCTAAACCTCACTATTTTCTGCACACTTCAAGTAATTGATCCAGAAAGTCCGACCACGACAACACCAACTCTAATCAAAAGGTCTTAAACTCGGGAAATGATGCGGTTTAGGTGAAGGTATGAAGTATTTGGGAATTGGTGAGTAAACGTTATGTGGCTATCAACTCGACTTCATCTGCCTCTAGATCTGCACTTTACAAGCTCTAGCTAGGATCACTATAGCAAGGGCCACTTTTAAGAACTCTTTTTTTTCCTTCTTCTTTTTTTTTTCTACTACATACTAGTGCTCGATCCAATATTTCACTTAGGTGTTGGACCTGCCTAGCTCACAGCCTTTTCCTATGCTAGTGCTCAACCCGACACTTCACTTAGGTGCCGAGCTTGCCTAGCTTTTCTTACGGCACTTCAAAAACTTGAGAGACCTGAACACTTTACTTCAGACACTAGCCACTTGATTTGTCAAATTATTGGCCACTTGATTTCAGCTAGCTATAACTCTCACAAAAGATTTCGAATTGGATTCCGTCTAATCTTAAGCCACAATCACGAGAGATAAAAAAGGTGATAAAAACATGGAGTGAAGCTGAAAATGTGTGTAAACCAACAAACAGGCCAAGGCTCAACGGGGTTATCCTAAAGGAAACTGATTCGAGTAGGCAATTTGGCTGAAAGTGGTGAAACTCTAATTGCCTTTATCATCTTAGAACGGTGTTATTGAGGGACTTTAATTAATTCAAATTACAAGAGTGATCCAATCTCTGTTCTGGTCTAGACTCATTTGATATTAGTGCCAACATGCTGGTTATAGGTTCTAAGTGGAACATCCTAAACGTCATTGTGAAAACTTGAAGTCAAGTAAACACCAAAAGTCAAGAACCGAATGATTCTACGATAGAGGAATTTGGCAATCAATCAAGAGCATGCACACAATCACAGCACATCATTCTACTTCTACCTACAATCAGTCACACCAAACCTCAAATTCCCCCTACGACTAGCATGAGCATTGTCCTCAATGATCAAGAGAGAGATGATAAGGTGGAACAAAATTACCGTGTTGGTAGAGAAGAGCATAGGAGGTAATAGTGGTGAAAGAGTTCCATGACAATCATCGGTGAAGAGTGATCCCAAATGCTTGCTAAAACTTATTCAAAAACTAAAACAACACAAACACCTCAAAGAACAATTAAAAGCGAAAAAGTAAAGATAACATGGGGTGCCTCCCAAGAAGCACTTAGTTACCGTCTTAAGCTCGACGATACCTGTGTTATGGGGACTTTTTCCCAGTTAGGGGTAATTTAGAAAAAGAATTCCCAAAACAGGGTCACATGGAAATCAATTCCAAAACTAGGGCTACTTTTGCAACATAAGCAGTTTATCGCCAACTGTTATGGCAATTTACTTTTTTTTTTTTAGGATGGTTTGTTTGTTTACTATGGTAAGGGGACATTCAAAATAATTTTATTATTTTAAGACCACTTTCATCAATATTTTTAAAATTGTACTAATACGTGGAATTGATGAGTTTAAGATATATGATTTAATTGCTAAAAATATTATAAATTATAGTGGATCTAATCGATTGATAGTCGAAGAGCCAAAATTCAAGTATATCATATGCCAGATACATAAAATACAATAGGTCGAGCATATTTACGAACAAAAAAATACTTGCACGAAACCGTTCAAAACTATAGGGTTGAGTTTACTACTTTGACACTGGAAACCGAAATGACCAGAAACTAGCAATCCAACTTTTTCTAGGTGGGTTAGGGTTGTACCGTTAATTTTCAAATATAGTGACTTGATACCCGAATGACCCGATCAAAATAATTCACAACTCGAGTGTCATTCGGGTAACGAGTCAACGTGAAGTGGCGTATTTTTTTGGAATTTTGGCTCCACCACTATCAACCGATTATATCCACTATAATTTCTAACATTTTTAGCGTTTAAATCATATATCGTTGACTTATCAATTTGACGTATCAGTACAATTTTAAAAATATTGATGAAAGTGGCCTTAAAATAATAACACTATTTTGAATTTCCCCTTTACAATAGTAATCAAACAAACGGTCCTCTAAGAAAAACAAAGAAAATAGCAAATCGCCATAACAGTTGGCGATAAACTGCTTATGTGGCAAAAGTAGACCTAGTTTTGAAGTTAATTTCCATGTGACCCTATTTTGGGAATTCTTTTTCTAAATTACCCCTAACTGGGAAAAAGTCCATGTTATGGTGTCCAACTTAGTACCTCCTTCAAGTCAAGTAGTTTCTTCCATGATGAAAGTTGAGCTCCAAGAAACATCTTGGGAGAATGGTAGACTAGCCAATGCACATTGATGCTTACATAGCACTTGGTACCTTGGGATGGCTTGCTACCTTTGAATTTCGAAACTTGAGGAAGATAGTAAGGTGTGGTGCCACCATTGAGCTCCATCGTTACCAAGTTGGCGATGCCACACAAGGAGTCCTCCGGGTCTATTATAGGCGGCTCCACTCTTATGACCACCTTAGGAGTGGCTATGAAGCTTGTGTCCGTCTCGTGGCACAAATACTTCATGATTAAGCAAGAAGTTTGAAGGGTACTCTCAACCTTTGGGGGTGTTGTTCACTTTCGTGCTCCACTCTCAGTACCACCTCTTCTTGAAGAGTCTTCAAATCACCTCTCACCACCTCTAAAGGGTCATCATCCTCAAGCCTCCTCGATTCTTCTATCCACGCACCATCGTCGTTTGGTGTGTCCTTGGGAAGAACATGCTCTTCAATCTCCTCTACTACCAAATCTTCTACCATGTCAAGCATTTCCGGTTCACAAGTGTCATCTTCATCATCATAAACTTGCTCCACCCTATGGGGTTTCCGTCCATTTTCAAGGATCTCATTGATGAGCGCCATATTTTGAACTAAGCGATTAACCTGGTTCGCATTGTCTTCCGCCATTTGCAAGATCTCTATCATGGAAGGAGGTTGAGGAGGTTCTTCATAGCTTGTGAATTCCTCTTGACAATACTCCGGCAAGATTTGATGGTAGAGTGGAGGTAAAGAGGAACATTGTTCATTCTACATTGGTGTTGAAGCTTGCTGATCTTGATCCCACCATTGGCCATCTCCCTCAAAAGTCTCTTGGTAGTAGTTGGATGAAGTAGGATGACCATAGCATGGGTTAGGAGACGGATTCCACCCTTGATAGGTACCATAACCATTACTTCCATTCCACGAGTTCATCTTACTTGCGACCTTGCTCACATGAACTAAATGAGGTAGAGAACGGATTGGTGGATCAATAACTTGATCGAGGCCTTGAGGTTGTGCTTGGAAGCGAGTGAATCGACTCATACATTAGCACAAGGTACCTACACACATGCTCAACAAGACACCAAAGTAACACGAAAAAGCGGGATTACAAAATCCAACAAACAAATACAAAGAACCAAACACTAAAACGGAAGGAAGTGAATAGAACGGTCCACTACTAAATGCTTTCTTAGGATTGAGAAAGTCCCCGGCAACGGCGCCAAAAACTTGATAAAAGGATTTTTACCAAGGTCGTATTCCACGAGGTCCTCTCATAAACCAATACTCACACTTCTCATAGACGGTTTAGACATTTGAAATTGGTTTGGTTTGATAAGAAATTCAGAAACAAAAGCAATGATTTGCAATACTAACAAAGGTTAAACAAGAGAGAAAGGTGGTTCAAATCAAAGACAAAGGGGTTCTCTTGGTGGGTAGTTTCATCATGCTCAAGAGGACTAAATGAACAAACAAGCCAATTAAGATCGAGTTTGCATTCGGATGACCATGCATTTCACTTCTATAGACTCAATGCACTCTCGTAGCACCAAATCCCTATCATAATACCACTCAACTTAGGCTCTATGACAAAAGGATGCATTGTAGCTAAGTGAAAAATGATGCATTCTAGCTAAGTGAAAAATGATGCATTCTAAGTGTTTGATGAAATGCCAAGACACAAGACCCTCTCTTAAGACTCTATGACCACAAGGCTAGGCACAACACTCTCATATCAATGCCCTAACACTAAGAGATTCACCAAAAAGCCATTTCAAACTCAATTGAATGAAAATCCACATGCACACCAAGTGTTCGATAAAATGCCCAAGAGAGAAATCAAGTGAAAATGGTTGAAACAAGATGATCTAATCTCTTAGAACACACTCACTTCAATCCCTAGACCTACAATCTATGCAATCCAAGCACTCTCATGCATCAAATCACATTGAATGGACCAAATCAAGCAAACGTGGCATAAAATGGCATTAAGAACAAGTCTAGAAATCATCCTCATACAACCAAGATTAATCATGGCAAGTCTATACAATCATGCTTCTATCATGGCACAACTAATCTACCCATCCAAGAATGAACCCTAGAAACTCAGCCACACATGGCCAAGGGAGTAAAGAGAAAAGAAGGAAGAATGGTAACCAAGAACACCATGGATGAATCCTTGAGATGATCTTCACTTCTCCACTTGTAAGCACTTCTCCCAAGGTTTGTTGGCTTCAATCCTAGCTCCAATGGCTTCAAATTGCTCCCAAAATGTGTTCTAAGGTGTGAGTCTTCGTGGTCTCTCCCAAACATTTGACAATTCCAACCTCTTCCTCAGTCTCTCCCATTCTCTACCTTTTAGGCTTCCCTTTCTACGTTGAATGAAATTTTTTTGGTGGAAGATTCGGGTGGACATAACTTGTTTGAAGAGAGAGACAGAGAAAGAGGAGATGGCAGTGGAGTTTCCAATTGATAAACCCAGTAGCTATTTCTAGAGCTCTTAGTCTCTCTATTTGACACTACCTCCCTCTATTATGAAATTCAATCGAGGATTTGGAGCAAATGGAGGGTGTTGACAAAGATTGGATTTGGGGAGAAAAACAAAGAGGATGATTTTTTAACCGCCGTCGTCGGTGTTGTAGGCTGGTAGGCGACGAATACGCCGACGATGGTTGTTTTTTGTGGTGACAACAATTGGGGAAGTAGATGGGACGCAACAGGAAAGTGGAGGTGGTGGAGCAAGGCAAAAGAGAACAAAAAAATGATTAAAATTTTGTTTATGAATAATTAATTCTAATTTAATTCATAGGAATAATTTATTTTTTTATGAGTATAGGATGCGAGATGTGGCGAGTTAACGACAAAATTGGATGGAATCAGAGTTTTGAACGGACGTGTTAAATTTCGAAACAAAACGTACTTGATCGTTATTTTTTAAACGATGGGTACTGATTTGTCTATAACCCAAAGATAAGGTATCGCTTGAGCTTATTAGCCTCAAAAGATCAGACAAAGAGAATGTGAGTTAGTTTCACAATCAAAAGATTGGAAAAAAAATTAAATTGATCGTCAACAACAGGGTTCGAACCTGCGCGGGCGTAGCCCAACAGATTTCAAGTCTGTCTCCTTAACCACTCGGACATATTGACCTTGATAATATAATAATATTAAACCAAAAACTCAGTCAATCCAATTATAGTAGTGAACCCATAACTAAAAGAAACAACTTAATTAAAACTTTTATTTTATCATCTACTTTCAATGAAGATCACAAAATTAGGAAGCACGGTCCATCTCAAAACCAACCTTGACGACATGAGAGTCACCACTTCTACAAGGAGATACCACCGACTTCCTCCCACCGGAGCCTGAAAAGTGCATCTTTGTCATCCTTTAAGATAAAGGTGCGCCAAAGGTAGTAAAAAAATATCAATGTTGATCTTAAAATCTTACAGTTTTAAAATTTCCTTAGTGCATGTCGATCCTTATTCCAAGTAAAATCTATAGTCATGGAATCAAGTAAACCTTGATTAAAATTTTAGAAAATCATAAAAAATCAATGATTTTTTTATATTTTACGATTCCTCTTTCTAAGTGTAAATGAATAGTTTCTCTTACTCGATTCTTTTTACAATAATTAATAAAATGAAAATATGTGTAGAATCTAATTAGTTTATTCCACAATTGACCTTCATATTTATTTGCTTTTCTTAACTATTTAAAAGTCGTATAGTTAATCTTTTTCCTCATCTAATCAACTCAAACGACTTAAATGATAGAACACGAGATTTAGTTTGAACACGAAAAGACTAAAACAAAAAAGCTTTGTGTGTATTCATGTTAGGGATGTGTGGGCATAGGGTTAATCTCACATAAATAGTTTAAACGAACTAGCTTTCCGCCGACCTATTGGTCGGATTGAATCAAGTATGTTATGTTATCAAAATTTTATAAATACAATTATATAATATGATGGTAAAGAATTAAAACAAAACAGTAAATTAAGTAAAAAAATCCAAACGATATATTTTTATATAAAAAAAAAGAAATTGAGACTATATATATTGAATAATCTTTCTATTGGGCAAGCATATTGAGAAGAATAGGAAAACATCTTGTGAAAGTCTAACATGATCCTCACCATTGCTCGAATTGGACTCTTAAAGTATTTTTCACTTTATACACCATAACAAAAAATATGTGTTCAACAAAATTTTCCACTATTATGTATGAAATTAGTAATAAAGTTGAGATAATTTCAATTTACTTTCTTTGAGCCGGTTTAGCACTGTTAATATAATAATTAATAAGTCAATTTTTTTTGCTGGAGCATACTATTGATCGTGAATCATCCTAAAAGCTACAAGAAAAAAAATAAAAAATAGAATGAGGGGAAGGAAAGGAGAAGGTTTACAAGGGCAAAGTGGGGAGTTTCACCATGATAAAATTCAGTTCTAGCCAATCACTACTTTCCATTTATTATTTTTTATTCCCCTAATAATTATCTTTCATTTTTATTCTCTTATTAACTCTAATCTCCTAATGATTATATTTTCTTATTAATTATATTCTTTCTTTATCTTATTAAACTATAATTATTAAATAAATAAATAAAATCTCTAACTTCATTTTTTTTTGTCAAAGGCAGCTCCTTTCGGAGAGACGAGGCAGCAAACACAAACAAGAATAGAACATCAAGTCCCTACCTAGGAAGTCATGTCTACCTCCATGACCCTTGGAAGGTTAGACAGGGTCATGCGAGCCATGTAATGGGCAGCCCTGTTACCTGAATGGCGAACCATCATGAAGCGCCATGAAGGAGCAGGAATCTGCATGCGAATGATTTTCTCAAAGATAGCGTCTTCTGGAATGTAAGCGACTTGATTAGCTTCTCTTAGAAAGCAACAACTCAACATCCCCTTCTATGTCCTCCTACAAAACACCAGACAAAGAACACCAACAATATATGTGTCTCAAAAAGCAAGAAACTCTATCATAAAAGGATCGAGTATACCTGGGTACTGAGTAGTTCCGTCCTACCAGCTCTTACATTTCAACCCATTTAAATAAAAGGCAAGCATACATAATTAAACATCCAACCGTTGAAGAGAAACAACGATCGACAAAAGAGCCATTTGCTCAATACCATGCTATTAGGCCTCTTGAACTCCGAATAAACCATCTACAACCCACGTTATGGAGACATGAAAAAAATAGTAGTAACAATAAAATAAAGGAAGTAAAAAAGAAAGGAAAAGAAAGAAGAGAAAAAATAATTGAACAAAAGAAATAAATCGTCCTAGAAACCACTGTAACTGCCGCCACCGCCGGAGAACTATCTGAAACACGATATTAGAGATTTCTTGTTGGATTAACAGGATGAGAAAATGAAATTGAACGAAGAATGAAATGAGAGTGAGAAGAGGAAGATCAATGTTTTGATCTTCAAGGCAGTCGCAGTTGGGCTTTGTTGATTGGGCCTCAGCTGCTCAAGCCCTTGAAGCGTTGAGACAAAGCCTGTTGCGGGTTTGAATCAAACGGTTGGCGCGTAAGGGAAAGAAGACGAAGCTTCACCGGCGGGGAGATCACGAGACAGACGATGATGAAAGAAAGGAGAAGCAAGACACAGGATTTTTACGTGGTTAGGGTTAAACCCTACTCCAATCCCAAGCAAGCTTGGGAGAGTCACTTTTATTAAGTAAATACACACAGCCCTCAAGAACACAGCTTGAGTAATTCACCCTCTGTTTTTCACTTCACCGGTAAACAGAGCAAACCACCACTCTACTGTAATTCTCACAGTTGCAAGTATTCTCCTTGAATGTCTTCCTTTTAAATATGTTCTGAGATAGCCGTTGGAGAACACTTAGAGTTTTGATATGATAATCGTTTCTTTCCTTTTCCTGCTTCCTTGAATCCTGCAATCAAATCAGCACAATACACAAAAGGAAAGTAGAATCTCTTGAATTAAGCGTAATCAGAGTTTATTCTCTGATTTAGGGATCTTGAGTTTGAAGGTTTGAACTTTCCCTTCCAACAATCTCCCCCTAAGTTCAAGCCCTGCAAACACAGTCTTTCTCATATGGAAGACAACGTCTCCCCCTCAGATTAGCACCCATGAGATAAGAAGAAAAGAAAACATCTAATTAAAACTGCAGTTTAATTAAGATGTTGATGCAGATGCATAGTCTTAGAGTTTCATGATGCAGAGAGTTTAGTTCAGAAATTAAGACAGACAAAATTATCCGGAACCAGACGAGAGAGAGAGAAAAAATAGAAAGAGATTTAAAACTCGAACGTAGTATCTTCTTCATAGTCGGACATGTCACTCATGCTTGGGGGCTTGTCCAGCTTTGGAATAAGGTTCTTCTTCACCTCTTGTGCAAGGGGGGAATCTCCAAAGTCCACTTTCTCGAGGTCAGCCATGAACCAATCCATCCTACTTTGCAGCAGCTCCACCAGTCCTTCAATTTGTTTGTTCAGCTTCTTGATCATTATATCTCTGGCACGAAGACGAAATGCAGGTGCATCCAGATCAGCCATACCCGCAAGCTCATCGTTTCCACCTTTTCGCTTGAACAGAGCTTTGAACACTTTCAGCTTGTTCGAAACTGCATGAGCTTCACAATAGTACTGGTTAGGAGGAAAGGAAGTAAAGCCAATTTGGGAGGAGATACCTGTCTTCCAGCTGGAAGCTTCTCCCCCGTTTGCAGGCTGGAACGGGGCACGGAAAGAGCCAACCCGATGAAGGACATGTTGGGCACGAAGAACTCGACAGTTGCACAGGAAGACATGATCAGAGAGATCAACGCCCGCTGCATGCAGCAGAGAGGTGATGAGAGAGGCAAAAGGGAGTTTGCCTTGGAACTGAGGAGAAGAGGCTTGGATGATGGAAGAGAGAATGAGATGCAGGAGGCTAAGACGTTTAGAGCGCAGTGCTCCCAAAAAGATCCATCCATCAAGAGGAGTAACCAGGTCAAGATCATCAGAACGAGGCAGAAAGATTCGGGTGACATAACAGTGAAGAACACGAACCGTCTCCGGAAGTTGAAACACTTCAATGCGCCGGCTGTTTTCAGGAGGAGGAACAAGGCAGATGAGCTGATTCTGAAGGACAATGTTCCACCCAACGCGCCGAAGCCCAGGAACGGTGTTCACAGTGGAGCCTTCCTCAGGCACCCCAAGGACCGAGGAGATCACAGAGGGGGTGATTGGAATCCTTTTCCCAAACACGACAGAGGATGCCGTGAGAGGGTCAAAGGTGTGAACTCTGAGGTTGCAGAAGAAGTGCTTCACTGCTTCTGCACAGAAAGTTCCTGGAAGTTGGAACTGTAGATTGTGCCAGCCGAGATTGAAGATGAGGGGTGTTGGGCTAACACCTTACTTGACAAAGTCGTTTGTGTCGACTTGGAAGAAATCTAGGATTTCCTTAGTCCGAAAGGAGTGATCGTAAGCATCAGAGAAGGACGGCATAGGTTGAACATCAACGTACCTAGCCGGAGGAATGGAAGGGATTTCAGAAGCCATTGAATTTGAGTAAGAACAGAAAACAAGAGGAAGGTTGTCAGAGAGAGGATGCAGAAACCCTAGTGAGTAGTGCGGATATAAATGCATGGTGGAGGAAAGGAAAAAGGAAGTTCAAACGTCAGAAAGGAAAGGGAGAGTAATTATCCCTGATTTGAGGGGACGTGCATGCGGAAAGAACTGATTGCCTCATTTACACCCTGATTTGTCAAGAAGGGGCGGTGGGTCAGAGATTAGGTAAGTCTGATTCACTTACCATACCTAGGTTGGTTCTGATTTCGCAGAACCGATCTTCCTTTAGTGGTTTAGTGAAAAGATTGGCAAACTGATCATTTGTCAAAATAAATGACAAGGAGACAATTTGTTCTTGCACTAGTTCACGAATGAAGTGAAATCGAACCTCAATATGCTTAGTCCGAGAGTGCTGAACAAGATTTTTAGAAATAGAAATGGCACTTGTATTATCACAGAGAACATGGACGGTAGGAAGATGAAGAAGATAATCACTCAATTGTGATTTGATCCAGAGAATTTGAGTTCAACATTGCCCTGCTGCAATGTACTCTGCTTCTGCTGTTGAGAGTGCCACAGAACTTTGCTTCTTAGTTGCCTAGGAAATTAGTTTATCTCTCAGGAATTGGCAAGTTCCTGTGGTATTTTTTCGATCAACAATGCTCCCCACATAGTCGGAATCACTGTAGACCAGTAGGTCAAAGGAATCATTCCTGGGATACCATAACCCCATGGAAGAAGTACCTTTCATATATCTAAAGATTCATTTTACGGCACTTAGATGACTTTCCTTTGGAGAAGATTGAAATCGAGCACAAAGACATACACTATACTGAATATCTGGTCTGCTTTTGGTTAAGTATAATAGTGATCCAATCATTCCCCTGTAGAGTTTTGGATCCACTAGAATACCTTGCTCATCCTTGTCAAGCTTAAGAGAAGTAGCCATGGGTGTGTGACAAGTGTTTGAGTTTGCAAGACCAAATTTGTTGAGCATAGAGTGAATGTACTTGCTTTGATGAATGAAAGATCCGGAGGGTTTTTGGTTAACTTGGAGGCCAAGAAAGTAGGTAAGCTCTCCCATCATGCTCATCTCAAACGTTTGAGTCATAAAAGAGCAAAATGCAGAATAGAGAGAGGAGTTAGTTGATCCAAACACAATATCGTCCACATAAATTTGGACAACAAGAATGTCTGAACCCTCATACTTAAGAAACAGTGTCGTGTCAGCTTTTCCTCGAGTGAAGTTTTCGGAGAGAAGGAAGTTAGTGAGTTTCTTATACCAAGCCCTAGGGGCTTGCTTAAGTCCATACAGAGCTTTCTTTAAGCGGAAGACATGAGAGGGAAAAGAATGATCTTCGAAACCAGAAGGCTGCTTGACAAAGACTTCCTCTTTAAGCAGTCCATTTAGGAAAGCACTCTTGACATCCATTTGATGCAGAGTGAAACCTTTGAAACAAGCAAAAGCACACAGGATTCGAATTGCTTCAATTCGAGCAACTGGTGCAAAAGTCTCATCGAAATCAATTCCTTCTTCTTGATTGTACCCTTGAGCAACCAATCGTGCCTTGTTTCGAGTAACAGTTCCATCTTCATTTGTTTTATTTCGGAAGACCCATTTTGTTCCAATGATAGTCTTGTTTGAAGGAGGTGGGACAAGTTCCCAAACATCAGACCATTCGAATTGGAGAAGCTCTTCTTGCATAGCTTTGACCCAAAATTCGTCCTTAAGTGCATCTTTAATGTTCTTAGGTTCGAAAGTGGAAAGAAATGCTTGATTTGCAAATTCAAGATGCTTCTTTGAACGTGTGGACAAGTCGATCACTTGGACTTCCAATGATCTGACTTGCCGGATGACGCTTTAGGATATGTGCAGGTGCCTGTGCTTCATTTGAAGGAACATGAGAACTGGGAGAAGGTGAGGAAGTAGGAAGAGGTAAAGATTCTTCGGTTGGAATATCTTCAGAGGGTAGAGAGGTGAATGGAGCGGAGTCTTCTTCCTCTTCAGTTTGAGATTGAGAGCTGAAGGGAGTTTGTTCATCAAAGATTACATTAATGGATTCTTCAACTCTGTGAGTTTTCCGATTGAACACGCGAAAAGCTTTACTGTGAGTTGAGTAACCAAGAAATGTGGCTCGAGTTGATCTTGAATCAAAATTTTCCCAAGATATCCTTAGTGTTGAGAACAAAATAGTGACATCCAAAAGGGTGAAAGTAAGAGAGTTTAGGTTTTCGAGATCTGATGATTTCGTAGGGAGTTTTAGATACATCTTTCCTAATCAGAGTTCTGTTTAGGACATAACATGTTGTTGCAACCGCTTCAGCCCAAAATTGTTTAGGTGTATTATGATCAGCAAGCATTGTCATGGCAAGATCCAAGAGTGCACGATTCTTTCTTTCAGCAATTCCATTTTGCTGAGGAGTTCGAGGAGCTGAGAATTCGTGTCTTATTCCCATGGATGAACAGAATTGGTTGAAGGCGCTAGACTCAAATTCCCCACCATGATAACTTCTAATGATTTTGGTCTTAGTGTCAAGTTGGTTTTCTTCTTCAGAAAGAAGCTTTTGAAGAGAGGACAAGGCTTCATTTTTAAAGGTAAGGAATCGAACCCAAGTAAATCGACTGAAGTCATCAACGATAACTAGAGTATAATATTTTCCACCGATACTCATGACGTTACTTGGGCCAAAGAGGTCGATATGAAGAAGTTCAAGGAGTCGAGAAGTTGAAGGAAAGTTCTTGTTCTTGAAAGAAGAACGAGTCTGTTTACCCAAGGAGCAGGCATGACAGAAGAATTCTTTGGTTTCTTTAAGTTTAGGAAGGCCTCTAACTAAGTCAAGTTTGGATAACCTCGAGATCCTACCAAGACTTGCATGTCCAAGTCGTCTATGCCAAAGAAATTCAAGATTCTTTTCAATTGCAGAGAAACATTTTTCTTTAAAAGCTTATGTATTTAGAAGATTTACAGAATAGATGTTTTCCTTTCTATTCCCAACAAACAGTAGCTTGTTGGTGTCTGAGTTTTCAACAAAGCAGAGATTTGACTCGAAAGAAACTCTGTTGCTAGAGTCACAGAGTTGACTGGTAGAAAGAAGGTTATGTTTAAGAGAATCAACAAGCAACACATTCATAAAAACAAGATTTGGTGGAGTGCCTATAGATCCATGTCCTAGGATTCTTCCAAAGCTATTATCACCAAAAATAACTTTACCTCCCTTTTTCAAAGTGAGTGAACTGAAGAGTTCTGCATTCCCAGCCATATGATGAGAGCATCCACTATCCATGTGCCATTCATTGTCCTTTTGGTTTATCTTCTTCTGCTGATTCTGAGTTTTCTGAAACATTGACAGAGTTAAGAGATTTTGGTACCCAGATTTTCTTGGGTACCTTGTAGTTTTGATTAAAAGAAGAAGTTTCTCTTTTAATGAAAGAAGGTTTTTGTGCTCCACATTGTGGACATTTAAACTCATTCAGTTTGAGATGTAACAAGAAATTCTAGTTTTCAATAACTGCAATTTTCCTTCTAAGTTTGTTATTTTCAGCATCAGACTTGTTTGAGGAGAAAGAATGAGATTGTTTTGGAAAAAGGTCCTAAGATTCCTGGTTCATTTGAGATAGGAGGAATAAATGAAGACGGAGTTTTTCCTTTGATGATAATAACAGGTTTAAAAACGGATTCATGAGTCTTTGAAATTTGATTTTGAAGAAGTTCTTTCTTCTCTTGTTTTAAAGCTTGATTTTCATTTTTTCAACAAGAGATTCTAGATTTCAAATTTTCAACAAGACTCTCAAGATCAAGAAAAGAATTAATCAAATCAGTTTTAGAGATTGATTCAATATCATCAAGTGTGCATGTACTGACCTGTCCATCGTCTGAGTCTTCATGATCGGTAAGTGCCATGTATGCTTGATTTTTTATGCTTTTGTCATCTTCACTGTCAGTATCAGAGTCGCTCCAAGTAGCTTTCATTGCTTTACCTCTTGATCATTTATTCAGAGGACATTCAGACCTGATATGACCTGTTTTACCACACTTATAACATGTAACATTGTTATCATCAAATGTTTTATCATCATCTCGTCTAGACCTTGAGGACTCACGATTGTTCCTATGAGTTCTGAACCTATCAGTCATTCTATCAGATGATCTATGCTGATTATTATCTCTTCCATTTTCCTTTTTATACTTGATTAACCTTCTAAGTCTACTACTCATTTAGGCAATCTCTTTTTCAATGTTTTCTGGTTCATCCTCTTCTTCCGAACTTTCATCATTTTTAAGCTTAGCCTTAAAGGCTATATTTTTCTTAGTCTTATCTTTCTCTTCAACTTCAACTTTCTTATCTGAAAGCTCATTCTACTTTAAAACAAGTTCGTAGATAAGCAAAGATCCCATGAGATCTTCAAGAGTAAGAGTATTAAGATTTTTAGCTTCTTCGATTGCTGTTCTTTTGGCCATCCATTCTCTAGGTAAAGATCTAAGAACTTTCCTAACAAGATCACTCTTTCAATACTTCTACCTAAGGTGGATAAACGATTGACAATGAGATTAAACCTTCCATACATTTCAGAAATTGACTCTCCGGGATTCATTTTAAACATTTCATATTCATGCACAAAGAGATCAATTTCCGTATCTTTGACTGAAGAATTTCCCTCATGAGTAGCTTCTAAAATACTCCATATTTCATGAGCAGTTTTACAAGCACAGATTCTATTGTATTCTTCATCACATAGAGCGCAGTAAAGCACATTCATAGCTTTTGCATTTAACTGAACTTTATTTCTTACTTCTTCAGTTATACTATCAAGATTAGTAGGAGGTTTAAAGGTTTTAGATTGTACCATTTGCCAGATTGCAATATCAAGACTCATGAAGAATACCTCCATTTTACTTTTCCAGAATTGATATCCATTACCATCAAACCATGGAGGCCTTGTGCTTGAGTGCCCTTCCAAGTTCGGAGGTTTGCTGCTTCCTGCTCCGGTATTCATCTTTCTTATGGATCTTTCTGTGGCAGACAGTGAGTCTCGTTTCTTGATCACGAACCTGCTCTGATACCAATTGAAACACGAGATTAGAGATTTCTTGTTGGATTAACAGGATGAGAAAATGAAATTGACGAAGAATGAAATGAGAGTGAGAAGAGGAAGATCAATGTTTTGATCTTCAAGGCAGTCGCAGTTGGGCTTTGTTGATTGGGCCTCAGCTGCTCAAGCCCTTGAAGCGTTGAGACAAAGCTTGTTGCAGGTTTGAATCAAACGGTTGGCGCATAAGGGAAAGAAGGCGAAGCTTCACCGGCGGGGAGATCACGAGACAGACGATGATGAAAGAAAGGAGAAGCAAGACACATGATTTTTACGTGGTTCGGGTTAAACCCTACTCCACGCCCAAGCAAGCTTGGGAGAGTCACTTTTATTAAGTAAATACACACAACCCTCAAGAACACAGCTTGAGTAATTCACCCTCTGTTTTTCACTTCACCGGTAAACAGAGCAAACCACCACTCTACTGTAATTCCCACAGTTGCAAGTATTCTCCTTGAATGTCTTCCTTTTAAATATGTTCTGAGATAGCCGTTGGAGAGCACTTAGAGTTTTGATATCATAATCGTTTCTTTCCTTTTCCTGCTTCCTTGAATCCTGCAATCAAATCAGCACAATACACAAAAGGAAAGTAGAATATCTTGAATTAAGCGTAATCAGAGTTTATTCTCTGATATAGGGATCTTGAGTTTGAAGGTTTGAACTTTCCCTTCCAACACTATCACCTGCCTTTGTCGCCGTCTCCATCTGCAGAGAAACCTTGAAATTAACCACCACATGGCTAAACTAAGAAAGAAGAAAGCAAAGCACTCTCCGTTCGGCCTTCCGATCAAATCGGACGACCACTGCTTTTGGAATCCTCAACGTCTTCTCTTCTCTGGGATTTCAACGGTCTCGATGAACCGCCGAGACCGTACTTCTGTCCACAACATTGACGGCTGATATCGGCCTGAAGAAACTATCGAAGATCTGGACTCCGATCAGGAACATCAGACTCTTCGCCGTACGACGAATCGCTGGCCACCGGAGGAGGAGGTGTTGAGGCAGAGGATGACGACCACATAACAACTTGATTATCTCCATCCTCCTCCTCTTCCTCCTCCTAGTCATAATCTTCATCCTCTGTTTCACTTTCTTTAACTTCTACCCGACGAGGATCCGAATCGTTGCTATCTCCATTACAACATCCAAAACATAACGAAACAGTATTTCCGAGCTTCGAACCGGCGGCCTGCCAAGGAGTCGTTGACTGGCACGATTGGAGCAGAGTCCGAGAGTCCAATGCATCATTCCATTTCCATCTATAAAATCCATAACTTCATTCCTCCACTTTTACATTTTCTGCCCATTTCATTTTCACAAAATACTAGTATTCACAATAAGCAGATCAAACATAGTAATACTAGTATTTCACTGCCATCAACCACTCAAGTGCACCAATCAAACAGATAATAATAGTATTATAAGCAAGACCATCACAAACGAGGATTATTATTATGAAGCAAAATTATTTTTTTTACATCCAAGATTTCAAGCACAAGCATGTGTGTTACACAAATGAAGAGTAAACTTGAAGTCCTAATAGAAATTTGATAATACTAGTACCCAAAATAAATATAGAATTTTGGAATAAAATTATAAGAGAACAATCATAAATATACTAGTATCCACAAACAACACAACAACCGTTGCAAAATACTAGTATTCTAATAATTATGGAATCCAGTCAAAACCCTATAATTAAAATTGTACAATATTCCTGCTGAACCCAACAACCAAATTTTCTCTTTTAAATCCTAATTTCTAGATCAAGGATAATGTAAAAAAAGGTAATTTAAATATTGGATTAAATGCAATTAATATACTAATTTTTTGGACCATAGGATCTTTCTGAGTTAATTCAATGACCAATATTTAATTTTGTCTAAGAGACAAAACTTCCTTTTTGTCACCCACCACCATGATCCCGGGAAAGGGTGGGGAGAGAAGAATGCAATTATGTACCTTTAAAGATATAAATTTTAAAATCATAAATATGAAATTTTCTACACCAAATTAACAATTTGAAATGATGCACATGAATATAGAAGTATTTTACTATTCACCATTAATTTCTATTCATCCAAACATACATGTTCTATTTAAGAAACGAACCTACATCTTCTTAACTTGTTAAAATAGCTTTAAATTAACCAATTTTGAAGAAGATGGTACAAATAAACAATTTGTCTTTGAACAATTTTGACGGCCACGTTGGTTAAGAAAAACTCATCTCAATAAGAAAGTAGCAAGGAATGATAGAAAAGTCCCGTTGTGGTTAATTGACTTAAAGAGTAACGTATGTTTGAGCTAATCACGCGACGGTCACCCAAGTATCAAATCCTTCAAAACGGTCCTGTCCGCTAATTCCGTCTAACTTTCATCCAATTTTTCCATCCAATGCTGACGTGGAAGATGACTCAACCCACCCAGTCAACATAAATAATAATAAAATATTCATAAATAAAAATTAATACACAAATGAAATGAAATTAAATAAAAAAAATTCTCTCTCTCCCTCTCTCCTTCCTTCCTCTGGTTGTCCGCCGTCTTCTTCCATTCCACTTCTCCCATTCCAGAACGCTGGTGCGGGAAGTCGTCATTAGCTCATCTCCGATCGGAGACAACATCTCGTACAGCTCCCGGTGGCCGTTCTCCACTGCTAAATCGTTCGGAGTCTTCCCAGCAGCTTGTTTTGTGTAGATCGAAGTTTCCAGAAGGTATTTCATTGCTTCCACGTGTCCTTTCTCCGCCGCGAGATCGGAGTCCTCCCGCTCGAGTCCGTTGAGTTCATATCGAAAAATTTGAAATTGGCAGATAAGATCTGCAGGATATCGACTCTGTTCTCTACCGCCGCGTCGTGAAGAAACGAATCGGACTTCCTCCTTCTCCTCCGATGATGATGCTCCGGCAGCCGGATTCGGCTAGTTCTTGTTGCGGGAGATGATTTAGTCGAACTCAGCGGTTGACTCGGCGACGGTGAGTAGAACAGAGGAATTAGGGGAATCGCAGACGAGGTGTGGAAGAAAAGAGCCGGCGGAGGGGAGACAAGGCGGCCGGCGAGAGGGAAGAAGTGGTGGAGGCGTCGACACCGGAGGAAGGAGAGAGAGGGGAGAGAGAAATATTTTTTATTTCATTTAATTTTATTTATGTATTAATTTTTATTTATGAATATTTTATTATTATTTATGCTGACTGGGTTGGTTGAGTCATATTCCATGTCAGCATTGGACGGAAAAATTGGATGGAAGTTGAACGAAATTAGCGGACGGGACCGTTTTGAAGGAATTTATACGTGGGTGACCATCGCGTTCTTAGCTCAAACATACGTTACTCTTTAAGTCAATTACCCCCCACAACGGGGTAAAGACATAACATAAAGGTTCTTATGTCTAAGTCCCACAACGCGGTAATGGTAGAACGCAAAGGTTCTTCTGCCTAAGTCCCACGCCAGGGCAAAGGCAGAAAACAAAAGACAAATCTAGGGAGGAACCAACCGAGAACTACCAACTCCCAAGCCATATCGGAACTGGGAATCCGTCGGACAAAACTCTAACCATCAATCGGAGTAGTAACTCTCACAGAGCCGTGAGTGATTCTGTGAGTCATTTTGGACTTACTGTTGAATTCCTCTCAAATCTTAGAACTTTGAGAACAATAGCAATTGCCCAACAAAGCCGACTAATCACAACAAACAACGATAACCAGATCATAAGTTGTGGTTCTTTTCTTATTGGATTGTGATTCGAGTATCTGGGAATGGACTTTGAAAGGAAATTTGGTCTTGTGATTTATCAATGACTTTGAGACGGTCTCTCAAGGCAAAGGAGGAGAAACCTGTGACCAGTGTTCCAAAAAACGTTATTAAGTGGCCAATTAAGAGCTGTTAAGCGCTAGGCGAGAGGCTAACGCCTCGATTTCCATGTAAGCGGCACATTAAGCGGCTGATGTCGCTTTAACAACAAATTTGCCGATTAATCGGCGGTTTTTGGCGCTTAAGCGCCATTTTTTGTCTAAAAAAAAAGAAATTAGTATATTCCATTAAAATAAAACGCTGCGTGTAAGAAAGCTGAAAAGAATCCAAAAACCCTAACTTCCATTGTCTTCTCTTTCCTCTGAACAAAACAATATGTCCGTTCCTCTACTTCTTCTCTCTTCTTGATACTTCTCCTTTTCTTCTCTTCTTCTTCTCTTCTTCTTTGCTGCTTCTTCCAATAGCTGTTCCTGCTTCTTCCGATCAAGGCGGCAGCAGCTACTCCCAATGAAATCGATCGGAGCGGTGGCTGCTACTCCCAAAGAAACAGACCGACGGCTTCCCCTAATCCCCTGCCTTCCCCTGCCTTCCGTTGCTGCTTCTTCCTTCCATTGGTGCAACGGTAAGCTTCCCCCTCCAAGCTCTTCCTCGACAGTCAGCAGATTGTTCTTGTGCAAGAGTTAAAGTTGCTCTGCTGTGCTGTGTTTTTGTGCAAGAGTGTCAGAGTGATATGTTTAGTTGCTCTATTTTCGACAATTGCAGGAGATAGGCTATTATGGACGAGGAAATGAGTTCAGTGGCAGCAACAAATGCCGAGGGTAATACCGATGCCATTGTCCTTAAACGAAAATCGTCCGATATAGGGTGGCAGTATGGTACATTGGCTGGCCCTCTAAACAATTTGGGAAAGATAAAGTGCAATTTCTGTAGGCATGTTAGCTCTGGAGGTATTTTCCGATTCAAGCAACATATTGCTGGCAATGACAGTAATGTGAGTAATGCCCTAACGTACCAAAGGAAGCCCGAGATGCATGTTTGAAGGCGTTTGCAGAGACAGCAAAGAAGAAGAAGGAAAAGATGGCTAGGGAATTAGGTCTGCGAGAAGATGTCTTTGTGTCTTCTGAAGTTGGACAAGAAAAAGAAGCAGAAGCTACTTGTATTGGTAGCTCGGAGCCTCTCAAGTTAGGGCCTCTCGACAAGTGGACACGTAGAATTGATCCTACATTGTCTTCAGCAGAATCAATGCAACAACAAAGGATCCATAAACAAATGTGGGCTGAAAAAACACTCCAAGTGCAACAGTATATTGCAAGATGGGTGTATACTCATGGTAAGCACTAGTATATTGCAAGATGAATGTGCACAATGTTACTTGGTAGTTAGCTAATTTGTTACTTAACTTATATTGTAGCTGTGGCGTTCAATGCAATCGACAATGACGAGTTCAAGCGAATGGTTGAGGCTATTGGTATATTTGGTCATGGATTGAAGCCTCCTTCTCAGCATGATCTCCGTGAGTCATTGTTGAAATCTGAATTTGAACGAACGAAAACCTTGCTGAATGAGCGTGATGAAGAGAAGGAGAAGCATGGTTGTTCCCTTATGACAATGCTTGGACAGATATGAAGAGGAGAAGCATCATGAATGTAGTCACTCATTGTGCCGAGGGAACTAGTTTCATAAAGTCCAAAGACACATCAGGTATTGCACACACAAGTGATGTAATTTTTGACTTAGTGGACAGTGCAATTGAGGAAGTTGGAGCTGAACACGTAGTGCAAGTTGTGACGGACAATGCTTCTAACAATATGGGTACGAAGACGCTCTTACTAGAGAAGAGGCCAAACATCTTTTGGAGCTCATGTGCTACTCATACTATCAATTTGATGCTTCAGGGAATTGGCAACCTACCAAGGTTTAAAAAGGTACTTGATCAAGCTAAAAATTTCACAATATTCGTATATAGTCATCATCGCACCTTGGAATGCATGAGATCCTTCACCAAGAAGAGATAAATCATTCGGCCAGGTGTGACTCGATTTGCATCACAGTATCTTATGTTACACAGTATGATGGAACAGAAAGGTGATTTGAGGAAGATGGCAGTGGATAAGAAGTGGGATGATTTGAAAGATGTTCACACGAAGAAAGGGAAGGACGCAACAGCGACGATGCTTAGTGTCACCTTCTGGAATGGCGTGAACCTTTGCTTGAAGGTGTTTGAGCCACTTGTACGTGTTCTTCGACTAGTTGATGGAGATGTGAAGCCCTCTATGGGTTTCGTGTATGGAGAACTTGTGAAGGCAAAGAGGGACATTCAGGAGGCTTTAGGCAATGTGGAGAGTCGTTACAAGTACGTCATGACTATTGTGAACAAGAAGATGAGTGGTAGGCTTGATGCTCCATTGCATTTGACTGCATATATGCTGAATCCGCATTATAGTTATGCCAACTCATCGATCTTTGATGATTCGCGCATTACTGATGCCTTCATGACTTGTGCGGGGCAATTTTATACTGGTGCTAGTGATGATGTACTCGATCAGGTTGTCAACTTTGAGTTCACAATGTTTCAAAGAAAAGAAGGGAATTTCAGAAATAGGTTTGCAAAGACGTGGCAGAACTTTGATTACAATCCTGGTTAGTAGTTACTAGTTAGTACTTTATTAGTTTTCCTATTCTTTACCTTCTTCTAAGGCTAAATAGTGTTATTCATTTCTTAGTGGCTTGGTGGCGAATGTATGGATCAGCCACACCGAATTTGCAGAGGATGGCAGTGAGGATCTTCTCATTGACTTCAAGTTCATCTGCTTGTGAGAGGAACTGGAGTACTTTTGAGTCGGTTAGTCTCTCATTCTCCATACATTATACATATAATCGACAAGTTCCTCTCATTATATCATTATTTATAAATGATGAACTAAACTTTGTAGATACATACTAAGAGAAGGAACAGACTTACAACTGGCCGTTTAAATCAATTATTATACATTCAGTTTAACTCGAGGTTAATGTCAAAGAGGAAGAAGATCAAGGAAAAGAAGGATGTTGATGTGCTCGTAAGCACCGATGCAACTGAAGCACAAGGTTTTCTGTTTGAGGGAGGGGATGCTCATACATTGCACAGGTTTAGGGATGAAGAAGAGGAAGGAGTGGAAGGCATACCATGGAGTGTTCTTGATGAGGCTATGGGTGTTGATGAACAACTTGAGCTCCGTAGGAGTGCAAGAGTGAGAGAGCTTTTTGAAGAAGACTTTGAGTCCGACGATGAGGATGAGGAAGGAAGAGAGGACATTGCTTTTGAGGATGATGAGGATGATGTGGTGGCTGATCAGATTTACTTGGATGATAATGACGTTTGATTAATGTGGTTATGAGCTTGTGTTTGCCTTTATTGGTTATCTTTCTATTTTAATGTGCTTATTTGCTTCTGGTTGAAACATGAACCTAATTAAGTTTGAACTTTGTTTGATACAGAAGTGTATTTCCGTGAACCTATGAACTATTATGCTTGTTATTAAGTATTACGTATGCTATTCAAAACTGTTTCTTACAATTTTTGTACTAACGTTTAATCACGCTTAATCTCCGCTTAATCTAAAAAGCTCTAGTCGGAGCCTCACCGATCGCCTAGCGCTTAACGCTTTCTTGAACATTGCCTGTGACAATGGAACTTTGATCGGAAGTAACTGTCTCAGAGGCTCAGAGCACATCTCCCAACAGTTTAATCGTGAAGCAATTATTGAGTTTTTTGTTTAATATTAATTTGTTTCTTCTTCTCTTTCTTCATCTAATTTGAATGGTTTTGGTTTTATGGAACGTGATGGGCCCAGCCCGGCGAAATCCAAAGGCCCACATAGCGGCCCACACGGCGTCCTGGACACAGCCGCTGGTACTGAGAAGCTGGGCCTAGGCGATTGCTTAGATGGGCTAAGCAAGCAAGCCCAGGAAGCAAAGGGAGGCCCAAAGCGATGGCCCAGTCTCGGCGGCTCTTAGGGTTTCAAGGCAAGGCGAACACGTGTCAACATCCTACGGAGGCTACAAACGAGTGGCCGAGATTCAGCCTTGGCGACCAAGACAGGGGTACTATAAATACCCCCCGTACACCCCATTAACCGGGGGAGAACACTTTTTTACCCAGCGGACAAAACGCTCCGCGGTACGTTACTCGCTTCCCTTCTCATTCCTTAAACTGATCGCCTCCCTTTCCCTTGAACTAACTACCCCCTCCATTACTTACGAGGTACACCACCCCCGGAAGACCAACAGGCTTGGACTTCCATTATTGGGCCAGGCGACAAGGCTGGAACAATTGGCGCGCTAGATAGGGGCGATCAGGCGACTTTCCAAGGCACATGGCTTCATCAGCGATTCCCACTCTGATGGGTGAGGATGGTGAAGGAGGAGATGGAGTGACACCGGTCAAGCACATCAACCCAGGTTCCCGTGCAGACCCAAATCTCACTAGAAACATGGAACGCGAATTCGAAGGCGACTCGGAGTCTCGAAGTACTATCCCTGCCGGCGATGCCTATGAACTATTGGAGCAGCGATTCCGGTCCCTTGAGCAGCAAAATGCTGAGCTTACCCAAATGTTGAAGACGGTGATCGCTCAGCAAGCTCAAGCCCTCGGGGCCAACACTCGGACAGGCAGTCGCCGCAGGACTCTCATCTGGAGGTATTACAACAGTTCCTCCCTGCTACTCAAATCTCACCCGCACAGTTGGCAGTTCGCCAACCTCTGTCCAGGGCGATACTCGCTGAGCCACTACCAAAAGGGTTGGTGCCGCCCAACCTAGATAGGTATGTAGGTACAAACGACCCGGACGAGCACCTTCAAGCCTTCCAGATCGCCATGCAAATGCAGCAGGCTGGCGACGCCGCATACTGCAGGGCTTTTCCAGCGACGCTTGGAGGGCGAGCTAGGGAGTGGTACATGAATCTACCGGAAGGCATCATAACGTCGTGGGAGGGTTTCGCGAGGATCTTCTCACAGAAGTATGAGTGCAAGAAAACAAGGACGGTCCCGTTGCAAGCACTGGTGAGCCTGAGGTAAAAGCCGAACCATTCGCTGAAGGAATTCTTTGACGAATGGACTGGGGTCGTCCAATCCATCAAAAGGGTAGATCATGAGATTGCTGCGGCAAGTTTATTCCAGTCGACCCATAACGGCAGACTGCGAGAGTCGCTGTTACAGGTGGCTCCGAAGTCGCTGTCCGACTTGGAAACCAGGGTACATAAAATTATTTTAATTGAGGAGCAGTTAGCAGAACCTTTACAAGGAGTGGCGAAGAAGGAGGAAAGGCCCGTTACAGGGAACAAGCAGGCCAAAGGGCAGCCCTCCGAGACACTGCCATACAGGAGATACCGCCCTGGAGAGCAGAGGGGTTACCAGGAGAGGGGATACCAAGAAGAAAGAGCGGATTACACACCGCTCTCGGAATCGCGAAGAAAGATCCTGCTGTATATGCAGCATAAGGGACATCCCATCAACTGGCCGGGACCAATGTTCACCCCAGCGGATCAGCGAAGTCGCCAGAAGTTCTGCGATTTCCATGACTCTCATGGGCATACCACTGAAGATTGCAGGGAATTGAAAAATGAAATCGAAAGGTGGATAAGCGAGGGACGTCTCAGGGATTTCATTGTCAGCTCAAAGCGGAAAAATAAGCCGCAAGAAGATGATCGCCGCGGGAAAGGAGAATCACAAGACAAGAAGGGTGATGTCTTCGCCCGGCTTAAAGAGCCTTTGGACAATGAAGATAGCAAGAAAAAGCCTCGACCTGAGGTGAATCACGTTTACCAAACCATTTTCGGTGGGGAAAGTTGCCCAACAAAGAAAGTAAAAAAGGAGGAAACAAAGGAAGTAATGATGATAGATCAAGTTAGTCGCCCAACGCTGGGATTCTCGGAAGAAGATATGGCCCGAGTAGGAGGCCCAAGTTTGGAGGCGATGGTGATTCAGGTAATTACACACAATAGCCGAGTGGAGCGAGTGATGGTTGACGAAGGGAGCTCGGCGGACATCATTTTCTGGGAGCTGTACAAAAAGATGAACCTGCCAACTAGCTTGCTCAGGCAGACAAAAACTACCATCTCAGGATTTTCAGGGCACACAGTCCCCATCAAGGGAATAGCCACGATGGCGGTAACCATTGGGGACGGAGACTTGCAGGTCACCCGATCCATCGACTTCCATGTCATGGATTGTCAATCCACGTACAACATGATCCTAGGGCGACCGGCGCTCGCCGCCTTCCAAGCAATCTCCTCCCCAGTGCACCAAGTACTGAAGTTCGCCACTAATGAAGGGATAGGTTTTGCCTGGGGGCACCCGGACATCGCCAGAAGGTGTTACAGGGCGGCGACTAAAAGCACTTGCCTCACCATAAGCTTGGAGGCGGAAAACGAAGGAGAAAGAGTCGTACCAGCGGAATCGGACGTCCCAATACCGCTGTTCGAAGAAGATGAAAGTAAGATAGTTCGAGTGTCGTCCTACCTAAGCGATGACAAGAAGCAAGAGTTGGTCAAGTTGCTCCGAGAGTTCTCGCACCTGTTCGCATGGTCACCAAGTGATATGCCAGGAATCGCTCCAGACATCATCAAACACTCTCTAGCAATCGAACCCGAGAGTCGCCCAGTCCAGCAAAAGCGGCGGCACATCTGCAGGGAAAGGCAGCAAGCGGTGGCGAATGAAGTAGAAAAGCTTTTGAAGGCAGGGTTTATTAAAGAGGTGCAGTATCCTGAGTGGTTGGCTAATGTAGTTCTTGTGAAGAAATCGTCAGGAGCATGGCGAATGTGTGTCGACTTCACCAACCTTAATGATGCTTGCCCCAAGGATCCGTACCCCTTGCCCAACATAGAGCAGCTGGTAGACGCAACGGCGAATAATGAAATGCTGTCCTTTCTGGATATGTTCTCAGGATATCATTAAATACCTTTAAACAAGCAGGATCAAGAAAAACGGCTTTCATGACGCCCACGGCGAACTACTGCTACCGGGTAATGCCATTTGGGCTCAAGAACGCCGGCGCGACTTACCAGAGAATGATCGACACAGTCTTTGTCAAGCAGCTCGGCCGAAACTTGGAGGCATATGTGGATGACCTTTTGGTCAAAAGTAAGAAATCCGATGATCATCTTGGCGATCTAAGAGAAACCTTCAACACATTATAGGAATATTCGCTCAGACTAAACCCTTTGAAGTGTGTGTTCGGGGCGACATTAGGAAAGTTTCTGGGATATCTCATAACCAGGAGAGGAATAGAGGCTAATCCAGCGCAGATCGCGGCGATTACAGCAATGGCACCCCCAAGACCGTGAAGGAAGTTCAGGTTCTATCTGGAAGACTGACGGCAATCAATCGATTCATTCCCAGGATCGCCGACCGCTGCGCTCCGTTTTTTGCGACCTTGAAGAATGCATCAAAGTTTGCATGGAATGACAAATGTAACAAGGCTTTTGAAGAGCTGAAGCAATTTTTAATTACCCCTCCGTACTTGCATCTCCAAAGTTAAATGAAGATCATTTCTCTATATCGCAATCTCTCCAAAGGCAGTCAGTGCGGTTTTAGTTCGAAGAGAGGACAAAGCCGAACACCCTGTTTTTTACACAAGTAAAACCTTAGTCGACGCTGAAACAAGGTATCCGGCGATAGAAAAAATGGCGTATGCTGTGGTTTGTGCGGCCAGAAAGTTACGACCATATTTTCAGGCACACACAATACATGTGCTCACGAATCTTCCGATTAAGAATGCGTTAAGATCTATGAGCGTGGCAGGGCGATTAGCTAAGTGGGCGATTGAGTTAAGCGAGTATGACATTCGATACCAGCCACGAACGGCGATCAAGGCCCAAGTCCTTGCGGATTTTGTAGTTGAAGGGGCAGTACAGGAGGATAACGAGGAAGGTGATGAATGGACGTTATTCACAGACGGCGCCTCGAGTAAAGGAGGATCAGGCGCGGGGATAGTCCTAAGGTCTCCTGGTGGGATCCTCCACGAGGGTCGCATTGGAGGCTGGCTTGCGAATCGCTAAGAGTATGGGAGTTACTAACATCAAAGTTTTCTCAGATTCAGCGATAGTAGTCAACCAAGTTAATGGGAGCTTTGAGGTAAAGGAGGAGTCGCTCCTCCCCTATTTTGATGAAGTGAAACTGCTTATATCGGAATTCAAAAAGGTGGTTATATCCCAGATTGCTAGAGAGGAAAATTGCCACGCGGATGCATTATCGAAATTAGCAACGGCGACAGATTTTGAAGAGGGGCGAATGGTCACAGTGGAGAAGGAAACAAGGGTGAAGCAGTGTTTCCACATGATTAACGGAATTGGGAAAAGTGACTGGCGAACACCTATTATCAATACTTGGATAACGACACTGTACCAAGCGACCCGTTAGAGGCGACCAAACTCCGGCGAAAAGCAGGAAGGTGTACTATAATAGGGGGAGCTGTATCGAAAGTCAGCCATGGGTCCATACTAGCGATGCTTGGGAGAGGAGGATGCAGCTTGGGCCCTGGAGGAAGTACATTCAGGAGTGTGTGGCACTCACTTGGGAACAAGAAGTTTGGAAAGGAACTTAATCTACCAGGGCTTCTATTGGCCAACAATGAGAAAGGTGGCTGGCGACCTGGTGAAGAAATGCCACAAATGTCAGGAATTTGCAAGCTATCACAAGTTGCCAGCAACAGCGCTCCAGGCGAATGTCAGCCCATGGCCATTTGCGAGGTGGGGGATGGATATCCTAGGCCCATTTCCGGAAGCCTCGGGGAAAAGGAAATTCCTCATCGTAGCTGTTGATTATTTCACCAAGTGGGTTGAGGCAGAAGCAGTGGCAAGTATCACCGCTAAGCAGATACAAAAGTTCGCGTTTAAAAGTATCGTCACCAGGTTCGGCATACCGAAAAGTATTATCTGTGATCATGGTACTCAGTTCAACTCACAAATCTTTAAAGAATTTTGTGATGATTTGAAGATAAATCTACGATTCGCCTCAGTCGCCTACCCACAAGCCAACGGACAAGCGGAGGCGGCTAACAAACTTATCTTGCAAGGTTTGAAGAAAAGAGTGGATGGATGTAAGGGCGTATGGGTCGAGGAGCTTGATCACATACTATGGGCTCATCGTACGGCTTATAAAACGGCGACAGGTGAGACTCCCTATACATTGACATATGGGACTGAGGCGGTCCTCCCGGCGGAGATTTCAATCCCATCTATACGGATACAGGAGTACAGGGACGAGGTCAACGAACAAGAATTGATGCTTAACGTGGACATGATTGAGGAAAGAAGAGAAAAAGCGCAGATGCGGCTGATCGCTGAAAAGGAACAGCTAGCCAGGCGATATAATCTAAAGCTCCGACCAAATCACATCGCGCTCAATGATTTAGTACTGAGGAAAATTTTCAGGCCGGTGGTCGGGGCAGCCAAGCTCAATCCTGGATGGGAGGGACCGTATAGAGTACGGCGAGTAATAGGGGCCAATACCTTTAAGCTGGCAGAATTGGATGGAACAAAAATTTCCAAAACGTGGAACTCCATGCATCTCAGGCGATATTATGATTAGCACTTATAATCGATGCTAGTTTTAAAAGTAGCCAAGGGCTTTAATATTTAAATCCAGAATATTTTTTGCGTCATCAAAATTATCATGTAAGACCTAAGGGCATTGGGACCGCTATGTAAAACCTACGGGCATTAAAAAATTGCTGTGTAAGACCTAAGGGCAGCAAAATTATCATGTAAGACCTAAAGGCATTGAGATCGTTATATAAGACCTACGGGCATTAAAAAATCGCTGTGTAAGACCTAAGGACAGCAAAATTATCATGTAAGACCTAAGGGCATTGAGATTACTATATAAGACCTACGGGCATTAAAAAATCGCTGTGTAAGACCTAAGGGCAGCAAAATTATCATGTAAGACCTAAGGGCATTGAGATCGCTATATAAGACATACGGGCATTAAAAAATCGCTGTGTAAGACCTAAGGGCAGCAAAATTATCATGTATGACCTAAGGGCATTGAGATCGCTATATAAGACCTACGGGCATTAAAAATCGCTGTGTAAGACCTAATGGCGAAATCAGGAATTTGAACTAAGGTTGCAGCCTAAGCTCCGGCAATTGCTGGCCATTGTGAGGGGGGGCATATATATCTAGGCCCATTGGAAGCTCTGAAAAGGGATTAATACCATCGTGCTGTTGTAATTACCAAGGGATAAAGGCATAAGCTAGGGCAAGTTGATCCCTAAGCTTATACAGGGATGGTTAAAGACGTCCGGTATTCGCTTGGCGGAAACTTACTGTATCATGGAAGAGTCGACGTCAAAAATCTTAAAAATTGTATGTTGAAAGTTAAAATATCACAAATCACTAATGCATAAGTAAAGGACAAAGGAGGCAGGACAAATATTGAAGGTTTGAAGAAAAGATAAGCAAAAGGATGTTGGATTGTCTAAGAAGTAATCATCGTACAAAGGTCATGAGGCTAAACGGCGTCGGTTGGACTGGGCCCTATACCTGCATTGGACGATCGCGGCGGTCGGTGGAGTTTCAATCCCATCGTACGAGGGAGTTGATCAGGGAGGGTCGGAACGACAGAATTGATGCTACGTGGACTATTGAGGAAGAGAAAATGCAATCAGGATCGGTATCAAGGACGCGCAGCGTATCAGCTCGCATCACTCGCGCCAGATTGTCTGAGGACAATTTCAGGCGGAGTCTGCGCCAACTCATCTGCTCGAAGGAGTAAGCGTCCGGAAGATAAACTCCATAGCTTTCTGGGAGGAATTGGAGGAACAAAATTCTAGCGGTAACCCCGGCATCCAGCGATATGATACCATTTTACGAGGCAGCTTGTTAGGGAATACAAGCTTTAAAATTCAAATCAGAATATTTTTTGCGCTCATAATATCCATTAGCTAGGCTGGAGAGCTATGATATATAGGCAAGTTAACTCATGTGTGGCAAGCTGAGGTCAGCAACTTCCATTGTAGCCCAAAGGCATGAGTCGTATATAGACTACGGGCATTAAAAATCCTTTGACGTTATCTTTACCACTGAGGCGACCATTGCATGTAAGACCTAACTCGGCATTAGATGCTGACGATGTGTCATAGACCACGGAGTCTCTGGAACAACCCTCCATTTGGCGATCGGGTATTCGCCTCAGGCCAACTTTCCTTCAGTGACCTCAGAGACATCGCTGGCATCGCCTGTCGCTAAGATAAAAACAAGACAGGTTAGCAAGGATTAGAAAGGGATAGCGGGAATAAGTATAATACAAAAAAGGGTGGGAAAAGATAGAGGACAAGTAAATACTCCGTTATGATAAGAGAAGTCCATACGAGGGGCGAATTACTCTGCCTCTCTGCCTTGGTTATCCTTGCAGTGCTTGCATGCAAAGAAGGTGCAGATCGGCGAGGGCATTGATAACAATAAGCCTATGGGCAGTAAAAAATAATAATAATAATATATATATATATATACAATGAAAAGCATTTCAAATACTGATAGCAGGCAAAGTCGCCTGTAAGACTACAGGGATTCACGGCTTTAGCCTACGGGCATTAAAAAACTCGCGTGTAAGACCTAAGGGCAGAAAATTCACATATAACCAAGGGTCATGAGATCGTATTGGAGATGCCACGGCATGAACAAACGAATGTAGGACTAAGGAATCACCATCGCATAGCGCCAAGGGCTGAGCGTCAAAACTACGGATGGCATGCCGGGAACAAGTACTCGGGCGAGGCCTGTTCGGATCAACCGGTCTGCAGGGGGAGGGAATGGCTGCGGTAGGGAGTGGGGCGGGACAAGCTCCGCCAGCTGTTTCAGATCAACCGGGTCAGGAGGAGGATAGCTCGGAGAGAAGGAGTGTCAACAGAGCGTCTCACCACAGTCTGGTCAAGAGGTTCCCTCGCGGGGAGAATTATTATCTGCCAGGGGTATTGGCGGCGAGAGCGGCGGAGGGGAGTTTCAGTTTCAGCGTCATCATCCTCGATTTCTACCATCGGTTGGGTGGTGGCGGCGGCGGGCGACTGGAACTCTCGCCCGTCTTCTTCCTCGGCTTAGAAGCCCCGGCCTTTTTCTTCCTTTTTGAGGAAGCAAGGCCTTCATCTGTTTCTGTCGCCTTCCTCTTCCCCTTAGATTTTTGAGGAGGAGGCTGAGTTGAGGCAGGGGCGACAGTAGTAGACTCTTGCGGCTAGGGCGAGTCTCACCAACAGGCCCGCGGGCGGTGGTGGTGAGGAGGCATCCAGCGAGGCTTACAACGCCTGGGGAAAAGACAACCCAAAGGTTAGTGTATAAAAGAGGAAAGCAACACAAAAACACAACACAAAGAAGGTACAAACACATATAAGTGGCAGAAAGAGGGTAGGCGGTAACATGAAGGTTGCGTATTCTTAAGGATTTGACTTTGGCGACTTAAATTGCACAAGATAGGCAGCCCTAGCTAAAAGGAGAAGACAATCAGCATTGCCTAGGCATAAAATATACCTCCTCGAATCCCCGCTTGAGCATTTCTCAGGCCAGAGGTGGACGATAGGTGATGGCAGTCAAGAAGGATCTGGCGACGTAGGAGTATTTCCTCAGGAGTAGGATCAAGCTCGGTGTTGAAATAGCTCACGTCGCCAGAAGACCAGGATGAGGGGAGCAGCGAAACCCAGTGGCGATCCGTGTCGCTGGGGCAGAAGTAGAAAAATGAATGATACCATGTGGGGCGAGGCTTCGGAGATGAATAAGTGCCCTTTGGGGAAAGATCAGTCTGGCGAACAAAGCTGATGCCATTTGATGTATGTTTGGCATAGTGAATCAATTGAAACAACCGAAGAGTGGGGGCGATTTTCTTGGCCACGCAATTGCACTCGAAGGCAGAAGCCGAGGCCCAGCACCCGACATTGAAGGCGCCGAGAGAAGCACCAAAGCACTGGAGCAGATCAATCACGAATGATGAGGGTGGAAGGCGAAGACTATTGGTGAAGGCCTCAGTCCAGATGCCGTGCCACCCAGGGGGCAATTACTAATCGTAGAGAGCCGAAAGGCCACGGCGAACCTCCAGGAGGACGGCAACAGGGCGAACGGGAGAACGCGGGCGATTCTCTCTACTGATCCTGAGGGAAAGTAGCCTGGGCCAATGACCGTACGCTCGTCACAAGCAGTTCCTTGCCACATGGATCGCCAGTTGACGATAGAGTAAGACCCGGTGACCCTGGTCGCCTCAGGGTCAATCTCAACCCCATGGCGGGCCCGCTCGAATCCTTTTTTATGAGGACCCCAGAAAGGAAGGGCGGTAGATTCATCAAAAGTTTCCTCGGCCACGTCGGAAATCTGGGCAGAGGAAGTTTCGGCCAAGGGCGGAGGATTTAGGGGCACCCGTTCAGGGGTCTGGTTAAAGATGAGGGAGAGCATGAAGGAGAGGGGGAAGGATCGGTACCCGCGGAGTAAGAATGGCTTTGGTTCTGGCTATCGGTATCAGAATCCATGGTTCAAGAAAAACAACAAGGGCAGAGAAGAAAAAGGAACACACAGCAGGACTGCAATGAGGGTGAGAAAGAAAGGAGGAGTCACGTACCAGGTGGGCGTCGGGGAATGCCAGACATCTGAAAAGGAGTAAGGAAGAGGAATGAACGTTTTCCACTCGTCGGAAGAAAGAGGAAACAGTTGAAGGCTCGTCGAAAGAAAGAGGAAACAGTTGAAGGCTCGTCGGAAGAAAGAGGAAACAGTTGAGGGCTCGTCGGAAGAAGGAGGAAACAGTGGAAGCAAAAGTACTGTAAAAACGGGAGACGAAGCGGCAGAGAATGAGTAAAAAAGGAAGGAGGACAGTAAAAATAAGGGCTTATATAGGAAGGCCAGTGAGCGGGAAATGGAACCGTCGCGGCTAATGAGTGGGGAGCACGCGCGGCTGAAGGGACGTGCTGGCGGGAAACGGAACCGTCGCGACGTTTCATTGGGGACACGCGCGGCTGAGGTGACGTTTGGAAGGATAAGGTAATGATGACTTTTTAGGCAATTACTGAAATACCCCGATTTCCCCAACTTCTCCAGCAAGCTAGGGAGTAAAAGACCATAGTGCACTAAGCGGTAGAGGGGCGCAGGAGAAACGAAAAATGGGCGATAGGAAGCAGCGATAAAAGAGATAAGGCGATAAAAGCGTGGGCACAAGGGCGACTTAATAAAAGGTTAAGAGCCAAGAAGCCAAAGCGAATAAGCGCCAAAGCGACAAAGCGACAAAGCAGCAAGCGATAAAGTGACAAAGCGACAAAGCAGCAAAGCGACAAAGCGACAAAGCGACACGGCATAGGTGGCCAAAAGCCCTCAGCCAAGCAAAGCTCGACTAAGGGCTTGGGGGCAATTGATGGGTTCTCCTGCGGCGATCACAAGACAAGCGGTCCGAACTAGGAGTAAGCCCTCAGCCAAGCAAAGCTCGACTAAGGGCTTGGGGGCAATTGATGGGCCCAGCCCGGCGAAATCCAAAGGCCCACATAGCGGCCCACACGGCGTCCTGGACACAGCCGCTGGTACTGAGAAGCTGGGCCTAGGCGATTGCTCAGATGGGCTAAGCAAGCAAGCCCAGGAAGCAAAGGGAGGCCCAAAGCGATGGCCCAGTCTCGGCGGCTCTTAGGGTTTCAAGGCAAGGCGAACACGTGTCAACATCCTACGGAGGCTACAAACGAGTGGCCGAGATTCAGCCTTGGCGACCAAGACAGGGGTACTATAAATACCCCCGTACACCCCATTAACCGGGGGAGAACACTTTTTTACCCAGCGGACAAAACGCTCCGCGGTACGTTACTCACTTCCCTTCTCATTCCTTAAACTGATCGCCTCCCTTTCCCTTGAACTAACTACCCCCTCCATTACTTACGAGGTAGTACACCCCCGGAAGACCAACAGGCTTGGACTTCCATTATTGGGCCAGGCGACAAGGCTGGAACAGAACGAGTATCATCCAATTTGTTAGAAATAAAAGTTAATGTAACACATGACTTGTCATTTTTTATCTGTTAAGTATATATGGGCCAAAAGATGGTGACATAATTTCAATTATGTCATCTCAACAATATTCATTCACAGCCATAGGATGAGATTCGGGTATCTCTTGGGCTGATTAATTATGGAATGAGTGAATTAATTGCATTGATTCTATTTGATTTATTAAGGGTAATAGTTACGGTAGGATATTATATTTATTCTAGGCAATCAATCCTTCATAACACTTACCCCAATTATGCCTCTCTCTGCTGATTCAAATCATATTCAAACACTTACCAAATCCGAAATAAAACCTATCTTTGCCTTCATATTTTTTCATATATTCAGAACCCTAAACCCCTTAAATGTGCAGATAATAGTATTTTGGCAATACTAATACTGAGTTATGTAATTCGTTTGTTGATTATGTTGTTAGGTTATGTACAAATGTTTGCCTCATTTTAATTCGTTTGTTGATTATTCAACTAAAGATGATTACGAAAAAAAATAAAAAGTAAATCCTTTATTATGGGGAGTAAACTCTAAACCCTAAACCCCCTAAACCTAAACCCTACACCCTAAACCCTAAAACCCCTAAACCTTTTTGATTTGTGTTTCTAGTGTGTGATTTGTTCCTGCAAATAGGATTGAATTGGAACATATACTTGTCATTTAACACAAAAAATGTGCAGATAATAGTATTTTGGCAATACTAATATGAGTTATGTAATTCGTTTGTTGATTCTGTTGTTAGTTTATGTTCAAATGCTCTTGCCTCATGTTAATTCGTTTGTTGATTCTGTTGTTTGCTAACAGGATTGAATTTGCTCAGGAAGACTAATTCGTTTGATGATTTATGGGAGAATTAGTCATCCTGAGCAAATTTTATCCTATTAACAAACAACAAAATCAACAAACGAATTAACATGAGGCAAGAGCATTTGAACATAAACTAACAACAGAATCAACAAACGAATTACATAACTCAGTATTAGTATTGCCAAAATACTATTATCTGCACATTTTTTGTGTTAAATGACAAGTATATGTTCAAATTCAATCCTATTCAATCCTATTTGCAGGAACAAATCACACACTAGAAACCAAATCAAAAAGGTTTTAGGGTTTAGGGGTTTTAGTGTTTATGGTATAGAGTTTAGGGTTTATGAGTTTTGGGGGTTTAGGGTTTAGGGTTTAGGGTTTATGGGTTTTGGGGTTTTGGGGTTTAGGGTTTAGGGTTTATGGGTTTTGGGGGTTTAGGGTTTACTCCCCAGAATAAAGGATTTACTTTTTATGTTTTTTTCGTAATCATCTTTAGTTGATATTTCGTTACCTTTTCTTTTTTTAGTTATAAATAATCAATAATGATATCTAGCTAATAATAGTATTTTACTATCTGCATTTTTTTAACCATTCTATGAATTCTGCTGTTTCGGTATTCGTACAGTACTGATATAGTTATCTATTTTTAGTGTGTTTTATATGTGTTTTACATAAAATACTATTATTTAACATTAATTTATGTTCAATTTTCTAGATGTGTCCGAGTTAGATTTTGATTGGGAGGCGTTGGAGTTCAAAACTCTCAAGGATGTCGAATCATTTTACTGAGACTATGCTCATAGTCTCGGATTTGTGATCAAAATATGATCCAACCAACTTCATCCTTTTACCACGGTTCGGAATGGGAGAATTAGTCATCCTGAGCAAATTCAATCCTGCTAACAAACAATAGAATCAACAAACGAATTAATATGAGGCAAGAACATTTGTACATAAACTAACAACAGAATCAACAAACGAATTACATAACTCAATATTAGTATTGCCAAAATACTATTATCTGCACATTTTTTGTGTTCAATGACAAGTATATGTTCAAATTCAATCCTATTCAATCCTATTAGCAGGAACAAATCACACGCCAGAAACACAAATCAAAAATGTTTTAGGGTTTAGGGTTCAAGGTCTAGGGGTTTAGGGTTTAGGGGTTTTATGGTTTAGGGTTTAGGGTTTAGGGTTTACTTCCCAGAATAAAACTACATATGCAATTTCCCTTTACTTTGAATGAATCAACTGCTAATATACTATTATTACCAGCAAAAATCATATGCACGAAACACAAGTCAGAACAAATAATAGTATTAGCCTAATAACAGTATTCGTTCAAACCCCAAATCAGAGTAGAAAGCACCAATAAAATGTAACATCCCATTTCGACCGACCCAAAAATATTAGTATAACACTCATTTTTGAATAATATATTATAATATATATAATATATATATAATATATATATATTATATATTTTATAATATATATATATTAAAGAATAGCTTCATTTGTCTTATATGTGAGATTGGATCAGGATGAGTTTTAAAATAAACTACACGTGTGGCTTTGAGGGTGGATTCCCTCACCACCTCACTATTCACCTTTCTGAACTCCTTAAGCTGTAAGAAATGTTTTAAACCTCCCCATGACTTTATAAATTGAAGAGCTTAAGCTCTTTGGCTGAAGAAAAACACAGACAGTTCGAATAAGTAACTTAAGTGAGGAAAGTGGAAAAGGATTGGGTCTGTTGCTTGGATCGTGATACGGTGGTCTGGGTTTCTACCCGAAAGTTGATAGCAAGGTTCCGTCAATTATTTTTGGTGAGGGTCTCCTGCGTATCCTACCGGGTTAGACGTTCCTTTATGTGTCTTTTAATTATTAAGAATTATATGCATGTTAGGATAGTGGCCTACAACCCTAGGGCCGTATGTGACTTGCTGTTATTGATATGTATACATGAATCTGTTATTGTACTCGTTGCTTACTTGATATTATACCTGATATGATATTCGTGTTCTGTTGTGATCTGATTGTGATAACAACTCACTTAGATTGATGATTCAAGGAGAATAATCTGGAATTGCTTGATCACGTAGATAGGGCCCGTATGCTGGAGACTGTATGTATGATATGTTGCAGAAAACCATGTATGGTCAATTCTGCTAGGAGTAGGTCATTAGGACGGTTGAGCCTAATGACTGAACGGTTTTTCGAGGCTCTTACCGCGGAGAGCTGTATGTCTATGAAGTACCGGTTGGGTACTGCCTGTTCTGCCCGGTAGTCTACCAGCATACGTGAGCCGGGATCCCAAATAAAATATGGACTAACAAGTTAGGTTTATAGGGTGACCATATGTGATACATGTTGCCATACTTGTTATGTGACTTGCTTGCACCTTAGTATGACCCAGGGCTCAAGGCTCTCACTCAGTGAAGTAGCACTGACCCTTATTTGTTTCCCCAGACTGTAACATCCCCGCCCAACCGAACGGGTTAGAACTCAAGTCTGGGTGACTAGGGTGCCGGAAACGGTACTTAAGAGGGTCTCTTGAGGTCTGGGACGTTTGGGTGTGTGCCGGGTTGAAGTTGCAAAAGAGGGGAACAGTGTACAGTACCAAAAGTGCTGATTTTGGGCCCTAAAGTGCGCAGGCGCACATTTAGAAGTGCCAGGCGCACTTTTCAATTAATTCAGCAAACTTTCGGCGGAATATTCAAAATGTGCTCCTTTTTGGGGTCAATGTGCGCCGGCGCACATTTTGACATGCCAGGCGCACATTTCGTGCATAAAAGGACGAATTTGCACGGAAATCCAGAACCTTCCCCTTCTTTCTCTTTCCCCGAAATTCGTTTTTGACGAACCAAAAACCCCTAAACTTCAAACCTCGATTCCGGGAGTTGTAGAGCTCCGATTTGTGATCCGTTTATTGCTACGCGTTCGTGGCGATGAGAGGAAGAGATCGCACATTGTGGTTCTGGGTGGTTCGGAGTAGGCTGCTGTCGGTGAGGAGGGGAAGAGCTACGACTTTGGAGTGGTAGAGCTTGGTCGTTCGGGTTCCGGGAGTTGTTTTAGAGCCTCGTCTTCTTGTCAGGTGAGGGTTTAGCGTACGATAGGTAGAATTGGTCGACGTGAGGAGTTGAAACTTGACTTAGAAGAATGTAGGGCATTGCATGAAATTGAAAGAGAGTAAAAGGGGATTTCGTTATGTGATTGATTGTTGAGTATTTGCGATTGTTGTTGGTTGTTGTATGCTTGATGATATGATGAATTGCATGATGATAGCGGGCTGTTCGTTATGTGCGATGAATGGGGGAAAGATTAACCTTGATGCTTAATGGATTGGATGTAGTAACGAGTGTAGGAGGGCAGGGGTATGATGTTGTAAGTGTATTTCTGCCTGGAATTGTTAATCTGTGGTTACAGGAGGGTGGTCCTGCCAATGTGGGGTCGCCCTTAATTGACGAACAGGTGGATGGTCCCACCAATGTGGGGTCGTCCAATGAAGGACGTACAGGAGGGTAACCCTACGACTCATGACATGGCTTCCCCTGTACTTGCAGGTGGGGGTGGCCGGTGAGCTAGCCGTTTACCCTTAAACTGTTTGTGCCGTGGGAGGCGTTGGATGACTTGTGATGTGTGGTTATGTGTGATGTGGAATTGTGAAGATGCTATGTGTGTGTGTGTGTGTGGTTGTCGAGGTGTGTGAATGAGTGCAAGTGGTGTAGTTTGGGATATGGTTGAGTATGCGATTGATGTTGATGTTGGTGGTGGGAATTGATGTGAGTTCTGATGGTTGGATTGGATGATGCGAATGAGCTGTGTGATGAGTATGATGGTTGGTTGTAAGTGTTGAGTAATTGGTTGTGTTGATTGAATGATAGAACCGGTAGGAGTCCACACTGCCCACCTTGAGATGTGATGAGTTGTGTCCGGTTCACGTTGAGTGAATCACTCTGGTTAGCTACCAGGGATTTATGTTGAGTCGGTCTACGTCGAGTGGATCACCCGGGTCAAGTACCTGGGATTATGGTTGTGGTATCGGTCTACGTTGAGTAGATCACCCTGGGTTGTATTACCGGGGATTGTTGGCCGGCAGTGGTGGTGTGGAGCAACTCCTAGGCGCCTAATAACTCACCTAGAATTTAATGAGTCGAGTCGTGTTGTGACAGTATGATGTGTGGAGTCTGTGGGACAGGGGTTGGTAGTGTTGTGCTTGGTTGATGTTAGTAACTGTGAAACTATGAATTGTGAGTTGTGTGGTTGAAGTATGAAAGTGGGTGCTATCCGTGTTGGAAGATGTATTGTATTTGAGTGTTGTATCGGGTGTATGATGACTTCGTTGATGCTATTATATTGCGGTATGAGATTGACCGGTGTGCATGTTCTAACCTTGATAGTGATGTTGTAGTGAGGATTGATGACTTGTGTTCATTGCTGAATCTTATTAATTGTGTGTACTTGTGGAGGTAAGTTCTTGTGTGATCACCTAGTAGCATGCTAGGATTAAAATGATAATGGCTGTGTCAGATTCCGTTGTGTTGTTTGTGTGCGGAGTTGGGATCACTCCTAGGCTAGGTTCGGCGCATAGGTAGACCCAGTGGGTTCACTCAGTTTCATTAGGAAGCTGATCCCCCCCCCCAGTTTCTCTTTTCAGGTGTTCGGTTGAGTTCGGAGGAGTTGCAGGTTGGAGTTGTGAAGTGAAGAATTAGGAAGCTACTGTGGAGTGACCATTGTTTTAAATTTAGATTTCAGTTGACACTTTTGGGTTGGAAGATTTGTAATCGTTTTGAGATTTTGTGATCGGTTGTGATCGGATTTCGGATTTTCAATTGTATTTCGGTTTTATTAAGTGGAGGCCTCCTTCGTTTTGAACTTGTATTTAAGAGTTGTTTCTATTTCCGCTGCGTTTTACTCTTTTCTTTTAAAGCTGGTTCTTCAAGTAGCACTCAAACCGGTTCGACCACGGGTGAACTCGGGTCGATTTGGGATGGGTGTTACACAGACCGTTAGTAGTCTGTGCATGTGTACACTTGATTCTACAAGAACTACATGCCACCTAGGAGAGCTATTTGGGTTGGCAAGCGTGGTGATGAGGCCAGGTAGAATCGGAAGAATGTGTCGTGATCCTCGTCCTCTGATTTTGAGTTTTCACACGTTTTAAGATACACTACTTTGTCATATGCATATGTCATGGTTAGTCACATATTGTGTATATGTCCATGTTCTGTAACCTGTTCGGTACCATATGATGTCAGTATGACTAAGTATATGAAATGCTTGTTGAACTGTATGGAAGAAGTGAAACGCTTGTGGTATCAGTGGAGCATGTGACTCCTCCCCTGTTATGTGTTCATGGGGATCCTCTGTTTGGATCATGTATGAATAAAGATATAAGTTCTCAAATTATTACGAGTGGTTCTAAAACTCTTAAAGAGATTCACTTGAGTTATGACGAAAGCTCAGTTTCTTGTGGTACTCGTGCGTCGTAACACTCTCGTTAGTGTTCCGCTGTATTTGATTAAGGCTCATCTGGTTGGGGTGTTACAAGTTGGTATCAGAGCTGGTTGTCTTCTGCATTATAGGTATGCTACCTTCTTCTCTTGGGACGTCGCGAACCCCAAAAGAGGGGAGGTATTCCATGCCCGTACTTGCACTGGCGATCGAGCGGTCATGTCTTGTGTGATGCATTGTCAGTTGTACATGTGCATCATGATTTGAAAATGATTTTTGAAAACCTTTTAAAGTGAAAAAAAGGATTTCTGATTAGCGAATGTTTTCTGAAAGAGGATCATTAAAAGACCATTCTTCTTGAAAGTGTACACGGGAGTTCTGTCCAAGGTGACGATGTTCCGTTGAACTCACCACCGCGGTATTAGATTATGATAAGATGGAAAAGTTAGGTGGAGTCCCTTTGAGGGAGAAAGCACGGATCCACAAGCAGCTGTTGATTGGCTTCGTAATATGAGAGTGGTGTTTAGTCATCTGAACGCTACACCGGATGAGCGACTTCGCTACTTTGTCTTCTTGTTTCGAGGGCGCACAAGGACTCGGTGGGAGTCCATGGCTCAAAATGATGAGGATTCATTTGTTATAGCGTCGGGTTACCAAGAAACACTGGAAAATCGATCTGATGCGGAAGCCATTCTTATGATTTTAAAAGGAAAAACATAGAGACCTCCACGGTTTAAAGTAAGAATTTACTTGCTTAACACGCGAACTATAAGGACTCCAACAAGGATACAAACAAAGGCAAGAACGGCTAAGAAAGTTTTGTAGGTAACATCTATGTTTCTATTACAAAAACCACTACTAGCTCTGTTTCTGACGGAAGATGCAGATGACACAGCAGTATCGGGAATAGTCTCCCCTGAAATTGCTTGTCTTTCACTGTCGAAGGTACGCTCGTAGACGTTTAATTTTCGTAAGAGACCGTTGATCACGACTTTGGCTCAATGTTGCATTGGGGGATCTAACCATGCAAAGTAATTGCAATGGCTGTTCATCCTCTGCCATAAACCAAGGGGATAGATGAGTTTTTCTCTGGTTAGTTTGAAATGATCGAAATTCGTAAAGCACTTTTGACTTACCGAGCGACGTCTTTTGCAGCTAAAGAACCTTCACCCTGGATTTTCTTCCGTCCAGTATGTGGTTATAATTGTGGCTTCCCGCACTGGCAAATGGGAATCGTAGCCATTTCGTGGATATAAAAGAGGTGAATGAGGTATTTCTTTTCCGACCTCTACTCTGTTATCCGAGGCGTTTCGGTACCGTCTATTTAAAGAGACGAACCTTATTTTCCTAGCCTTTGACTTAGTGGCCACCTCTCTTGTCCTTACGTGCCGACATGAGTGAGTGGATGGTGTCACAATTATTGTGACCGCTTTCCTTTCGAAATTGGCTTCCATAAAGATCAAGTTTTGAAAACTTGACCACCATCACCATCTCTCTTTCATTTCTCTCCATTGATTAGTAAACTCTCTCAATTTCGAAAATGAGCTATCAAGAGGATGGCGGTGAGAGTAAGGTAGGGTTGGTAATCTTTGCTTTGATCCTCTTGTGTGGTCAAATTTTCGTTATCCGGAAGCTGATGTTAGAGACAGCCAAGGAACGACGTCAGGAACTCGATCACAAGAACTTGCATGATGAGTAGACCACTTAAATTTTGTACAACTGTTGTGGTGGTAACTTATGTTTTGAGTCATGACTTTGCGTTTTGAGTTAAGGGAATAACTGATTTGAATACTTAAAGGTGGAAGAGAAGTAGAAATTATTATTATTAAGAAGGTACTGGGTACATGAACTGGTCATATATAACGGCCATTCAGGCCGTGTCTTCAGAACTAACTCCATGAAAGATCCACTAACTCGATCGGACGCTCTCGCTTCTTCCCCTTGTCAGCCTCCAGTATCTTACTGGCCGCTTCTTGCATTCCGTCTTTAACCCATTTCTTTCCGCAGCAAATCTTAACTGTTTCCGTTTGGTCTGGTTTTCCTCTGATGGCCACTCCTGTCTGCGTAACATGAGCCATGTTAAGCGGAAAGCACCTGCCAACTTTTGGTACAGAGAGAAAAGGATTTCCGAACTGATAAAAAATGGTACACCACCCTCCCTTAAAAAGGAAGGCAAAATTCAGTTCCATAAGCTGGCTCATGCTAATGAAACTACCGACCATGCTAGGCATCAGTAACACGTCCGGTATAATTAAGGGACCCAACCTGATGGAACCCATCCCTTTGGATTTTGCCTTGAAACCCTTTCCAAAGGAAACGAGTTGGCGAAAGTTACGATCTAGAGAAACGAATGAGTTTTCATTCGGAGTCATGTGATTAGGGCAGCTACTATCTAGTGTCCATTCCATTTTAATAGAATCACAAAAGGGACAGAAATCGGTCAAGAAAGGATTACCAGAAGGGACTGGTGGACTCACGGTGGAGGGAAAAAGGTTGAGGAATGGAATCGCTCCTGCATTTTTACCTTCCATTCGAACCTTCCGTAAGTATTGACAGAATCCCTTCAGTATACCTTGCGAGTGACACTCGGAACCAAGCTTCATCCGGGTTAAATACCCAAGCGAAGGGAACATTCATCTCTGATACGAAATCTATGTAAACCTCTCGCTTTCGGCAAGGACACATGGACGGCTGAGAAACCTCTCGCTTTCGGTGAGGACGTGTGGGCGGCTAAGAATTGGCCACCGCATCAGCTCTACTTTTGAGGCACCTCTAAAGCACTAAGCATGTGTTGTCATGTCGTTCTTTTTACTTTTGACTTTCGAGTCCGAACGGCGGCTTTTTTGGCAAGCTAACCGTAACCTCTTCCTCTTTAAATCCACCCCCTTCCTTTAAGTCATTCTCTAAAGAAAGATGGCTAGCTCTGATGAAACGGAAACCTTGTGTGGGATAAATTTCGTCCTTCTGATAGTCATTCTTCTCTTCGTGGCTATCACCTTCATCCTAAAGATATGCAAACATATAAACCGACGAAGGCGTCAAGAAAATCTTCAAGAAGGAACAATTCGGCGGAATCGAACAGAAGACCCATCCCGCATGCCTTGTATTTCCTCAAATTCATGATTGTACCCTTATTCTCTTTCTTGTGGTTTTTGCCTGGGACATAAGCATGTATGGTCTCAGACGGTGCTTACGTTCTTTAATCACTGACTAGTTGGTAAGAATTCTGTTTCTCGGAATCCTTGCGAATGTCAGGTGAACCAAGAGATGCCAATAGATTGTATCGATACTTTAACTAACGAATTTAAGACGATCTTGTAATACACACTTGTTTACCCGTACTTGCCGACACTTCCAAGTGGGCAAGGCTCAATGATAACACCTTCCCTTTTAATGTTCTCGAATGAAAAATTAAGTTTTCCACGTGGTGAATTGCTCTGGGTTGGTCCAAGAAACATCTGACAGAGTGAAATTTTTTCGTGAAAGACTCAGAGTACCTCAAGATCGCCATAAGTAGTATGCAGACGGTCGAGCTCGAGATGTAAGTGGTGAGATTGGTGAAAAGGACTTTCTTAAGGTATCTCCTTGGAAAGGTATAACGAGATTTGGGAAGAAGGGAAAATTAGCTCCAAGGTATATCGAACCGTAGGATATCATTGGCAAGGCAGGACCAGTAGCTTACGTTCTAGTTTTGCCTAGTGATTTAGAAAGAATTCATAATGTGTATCGTGTGAGTATGCTTAAGAAGTACTATGTGGATCTTGCCATATCATCAAACCTGATGAGGTAGAACTGAAAGAGGATTTGAGTTATCAGGAAGTACCAGTTCAGTTTGTGGACTCGTAAGTCAGAACCTTGCGAAGTAAGCAGATTCCAATGTTGGAAGTGGTGTGGAGAAACCATGAAAGTGAGTCTGTTACGTGGGAAACATAGATGAGTATGAGAGAGAAGTATCCCAATCTTGTAGATGCTTACTTAGCAGGTTGATGTTTTGTTATGTGATATGATTATTGTGCTCTTGATGTGATCACATAGTTAGGTATCGTATATCTAAAATTTGAAACCTGACATGTTACATGTTTGTTTGCTTGAAATCACTTATATGCTAGAACAATAATTGGTTGGATTGGTGATGAGACTGTTAGAGGTGAACATTAGAATTTAGATTTCGGGGACGAAATCTTTTAAGAGGGAGAAATTGTAACATCCCATTTCGACCGTACCAAAAATATTAGTATAACACTCATTATATATATATATATATATATATATATATAGTTAGTTAGTTAGACATGATGCACAATTAGGGATAAGTCCATCATGTTTCATGTTTCATGTTTCTTCACGTGAAGAGAGTGGGGGAAATTGATTTATGATCATGTGTTATGAGAAATCAAATCCACCTAACCTTTTATTTTCTTAATGTTAAAGAATAGCTTCATTTGTCTTATATGTGAGATTGGATTAGGATGAGTTTTAAAATAAACTACACGTGTGGCTTTGAGGGTGGATCCCTCGCCACCTCACTATTCACCTTTCTGAACTCCTTAAGCTGTAAGAAATGTTTTAAACCTCCCCATGACTTTATAAATTGAAGAGCTTAAGCTCTTAGGCTGAAGAAAAACACAGACAGTTCGAATAAGTAACTTAAGTGAGGAAAGTGGAAAAGGATTGGGTCTGTTGCTTGGATCGTGATACGGTGGTCTGGGTTTCTACCCGAAAGTTGATAGCAAGGTTCCGTCAATTATTTTTGGTGAGGGTCTCCTGCGTATCCTACCGGGTTAGACGTTCTTTTATGTGTCTTTGAATTATTAAGAATTATATGCATGTTAGGATAGTGGCCTACAACCCTAGGGTTGTATGTGACTTGCTGTTATTGATATGTATACATGAATCTGTTATTGTACTCGTTCTGCTTACTTGATATTATACCTGATATGATATTCATGTTCTGTTGTGATCTGATTGTGATAACAACTCACTTAGATTGATGATTCAAGGAGAATAATCTGGAATTGCTTGATCACGTAGATAGGGCCCGTATGCTGGAGACTGTATGTATGATATGTTGCAGAAAATCATGTATGGTCAATTCTGCTAGGAGTAGGTCATTAGGACGGTTGAGCCTAATGACTGAACGATTTTTCGAGGCTCTTACCGCGGAGAGCTGTATGTTTATGAAGTACCGGTTGGGTACTGCCTGTTCTGCCCGGGAGTCTACCAGCATACGTGAGCCGGGATCCCAAATAAATATGGACTAACAAGTTAGGTTTATAAGGTGACCATATGTGATACATGTTGCCATACTTGTTATGTGACTTGCTTGCACCTTAGTATGACCCAGGGCTCAAGGCTCTCACTCAGTGAAGTAGCACTGACCCTTATTTGTTTCCCCCAGACCGTTAGTAGTCTGTGCAAGTGTACACTTGATTCTACAAGAACTACATGCCACCTAGGAGAGCTATTTGGGTTGGCAAGCGTGGTGATGAGGCCAGGTAGAATCGGAAGAATGTGTCTTGATCCTCGTCCTCTGATTTTGAGTTTTCACACGTTTTAAGATACACTACTTTGTCATATGCATATGTCATGGTTAGTCACATATTGTGTATATGTCCGTGTTCTGTAACCTGTTCGGTACCATATGATGTCAGTATGACTAAGTATATGAAATGCTTGTTGAACTGTATGGAAGAAGTGAAACGCTTGTGGTATCGGTGGAGCATGTGACTCCTCCCCTGTTATGTGTTCATGAGGATCCTCTGTTTGGATCATGTATGAATAAAGATATAAGTTCTCAAATTATTACGAGTGGTTCTAAAACTCATAAAGAGATTCACTTGAGTTATGACGAAAGCTCAGTTTCTTGTGGTACTCGTGCGTCGTAACACTCTCGTTAGTGTTCCACTGTATTTGATTAAGGCTCATCTGGTTGGGGTGTTACATAAAAGAGATGAATGTTGGTGCACATAACTAATCCCCAACAAAATCAACCACAAAAACATATTTTCAGCAGATTCAATCTACATAAAGTGAATGACAACCAAGTGTTTCACCAAACCCAGAGTCACGAAAACCCAGATCAGAACAAATAACTCACAAGCGAAACGCAATAGTGGCGATGAAACGACGGCGGACTCGACCGGCGAGTACTGAGGAAGCGGTTGACCTGAGTTCATTTTGCCGACAGCAGCCACCAAGGAAGGCGTCGGAATTGGTGGTTAGGGCGATTGGAAGAGACAGGCATCAAGAAAACAGAGAATCTGGAGAGAATGAGGGTGGTTCTTCTTTTCAACGGTTGAAAGGGTAAGAAAGTGAAAATGGTAACTGCAATATTCTGTGTAATAAATTACATTTAATATGGGTAGAAAATCATGGGATTGTATTATTTTATTATTAAAAACCCTCCACCATTGGATCTATTCTATGGAGATCTAATGGCTCTATGGATTATGTCTATAAGACATAATCCAACTTTTGTCACCACTCCTAATCTGCAAGCAGTAGGCCAGGGTTTGAAATTATTCAAATAATTCGTATCACCCTAAATAATCAAATGATGGAGTATAGATATGTAATAAACTATTAGGTGATATCACCCAATTAATATAATTAATATAGACGATGTGCCAAATTGAGTTGTAATTTTGAATGAAAAATACTGAAAAAACAGTAAAAAATATTAGTAAATTACATCGAGGAAAGTTAACTTACCAACACTTTACCAATGAAAGTTCAGTGATGATGTTATTATCAAGTTTCTGGTAGGTTATGATGAAATTGATTGGGGCTTATTTATTTTTATTTTTGGTTAAGTAGATCGGTTTGATTAGATGGCTTAATTCGATTTTATTGTATTTTAAATGACGTGGACAGACTGACATGGTAAATAGTACCACGTCCTAACGAAATTCATACTAACGGAACGAGTCTGTAACAAAATGAAGTTTCAGGACTAGTTTGTAACCCGCCCATAGTTCCGGGACTAAGTAGTTCAACCTATTATTATCATTTTACAAAAAAGTCCAAGTGATCCCTCTACTTTTGACCCTTTTTCATTTTATAATTTATTCCCCCCTCCCTGATTTCACCATTTCACGACCCTTCTTGAGCTCTTCTTCTTCCTCAATCCTCCAAATTATTGATCGATCTCATCTCACTTTGTTCTTATTATTATTTAATCTTCAGAGAGCACACAATTAAATCTCCATCCTCTCTCCTCACAAAATCCCCTTTCCCTCTCTGTATTGAACAAATCAGCAGCAATGGAGAAGCAGCAGCTATGGTCTAGCGAGCTTCAAAGACTTCTTCATCTTCCCGATTCCACCAATGGCGGCGGCCTCTTCTTCATCAATAACAACATGAACACGAATCAAGGCGATCCCTTTGTTGAATCCGCATTATTCTCCCCTTGTAACCCAAATTCCCCAATTCCCATTAATCCAAATCACCACCATGGTGGAGTCCCTGTTACGAGCAGAGCAGCAGCAGATGCAGGGGAAGGATCTTCATTGTCTTCTGATGAGCAGCAGATCATTCCCAGTAGCAATGATGCTGATGAAGCTGACATCATTGGGAGTAGCAGTGGGAAAGGAAGAAAGAGGCAGAGGAAGGAATCATTGAAACAGGGGAATGAATTATTGGAAGATGATGTAAAGGATTACATACATGTCAGAGCTAGAAGAGGTGAGGCTACTGACAGTCACAGCTTAGCTGAAAGAGTTAGGAGGGAGAAGATTGGGGAGAGGATGAAGTTCCTTCAGGACCTTGTTCCTGGCTGTAATAAAGTTACTGGGAAAGCCGTAATGCTCGATGAGATCATTAACTATGTCCAGTCTTTGCAGCGCCAGGTTGAGGTATAACTCTGATCAATCAATCAATCACTTGCAATGTTGTTGTTTTCTGCAATTTTCTCTTGATTTTCTGTAATATGATGAGAAATGCAGTTTCTGTCAATGAAAATGGCGACGGTCAACCCCAGAGTTGACTTCAACATGGGATCTCTTCTTCTCTCCAATGATGTTGCAGTAGTAAGTCCATAGATCCCTTTGTGTTTTTGTTAGGAATAAAAGTTCTCGAGTTACTGGAGGTAACGGTTCATGACACATGGTTCAAAGCCTTTGACTAATAAGATGTCAAGGTTTCGAATCCCGATAATCACCAATTAGTGTACAAAAGCTTAGTGAAGCCTTCGTGGTCCCCAATCTGTTGCACAATTCTCTGAGACCCAGATAGGATTTCAACTCAATGCATACAGAACCTCGATTTCGAGAATTTTATACAGGTTTCGTTGTAATTGAGCTCGCTTATAATGTACAGGAACAACAGCAAGAACAAGGGAAGCTGCAGGGGTTCCCTTACAGTCACTCACATCTCCAAATGAGCTCAGGAGGCTTCCAATCCGATCATCAACATCGTCACATTCCGATCATACCTGCCTCGAACCCCATTAGCCAACAACAGCAGCAGATGCAGCTGCATAGAAGATATGATGTCGAAATGCAAGTATGGGAGGATGATCTCCAGAGTGTTGTACAGATGGGTCTTATTCAGCAGCAGCAGCAGCAGCCACATCATCATTAGGCAAAGCCTTATTATGTACAAGTAATTATCCCCAAGTCTGGAGAAACTTAACCATTATTTAATCTCTTTCTGTCAAATGGAAAAAGCTAAATTGCACTTTTCTTTTTCTTACTTTCCAGTTTTCCAGCCACTTTGTTGATCAAATATTCCCACTAATTAATGATTAGTGGTGGTAACATGGGAAAAGGGTTCAAAGTAGTTTGTTAATATATTTTAATTCTGACAAAATTTGGAAGCATTCTCCTCCTGACCTAATTAAGTAGATGTTCTGTTTTAATCATTTGGGACATGTTACCTTGCTCTGTGCTGGATAATAGTATTATCATTCTTAGTTAGATTAGCAATTAGAAATGCCTCGCCACCACATTTTGTTCCTACTTTTCTTATCTTATGATATGCGTTGACAATCTTTTTACATAAAATTTGCTTATTTTTATGTGTTACATCATGATTTGGGATCCGAAGAGCACCTACCTTCTAAATGATCAAAAGGAAGAGAAATTGTTAAGATATTTATTGTTAGTGCATGACACCTAGCGTGGTCGCAAGCGTAGTGGATTATACACGGATGTCGATTTGAAAAACGTTTTGAATTAAATTTATAACGTTCATCTCTCCAAATTAAGTGATATTTTTATGTTATTAATCTGTCATCGTTGGACTTCTCCTTTTTTTTTTTACAATTTTTGTCATTTGTCGCCTTTATTTGACATCTTTAGATCCTGGCGACTCTTTTGTTTTTGGATTGTTTTGGTAAGATTGCAAGACTTGTCACGATGGATCCGAGTTAAAAAGTGAATCGCTCCAAGGAGGAGAGATGAGAGAGAAAAGGAGAGAGGGGTTTAGGCGTCTTAGGTGGGGTGGGGGTCGCCGGACGTTTTTCCGGCAAGTCTTTGATGGCTCTTCCTCTTCCTGAGGATTGGGTTTTGCGTACGCTTAGAATTAGGGATTTCGAGCTTTGTTTCTCGTCTTCTGACCGATTTGTGGATGCTCTTCTCCGAATCTCAGTTTCTGGTGCTGGAGCTGAGCACTTCGTCTTCGCAGACAAGAGTCTTCTTCGGTGGTTGGCTTCCTCGCTTCAAGAGGCAATGAATTTGGGCTGGAAGCTGCCTAGGAATTGTGTTAAACAGAGTGGAAGCAGAGCTCTCTCTTTGGGGTGTTTTACCAGTAAGGAAACCTCCTTCTTGAGAGTGATGGAACATTGCAGGGAAGGGAAACGTTTCTACATTGCCATCCCTATGGACAACAGGCAATTTGGTTGGAGTTATTGTCTGAAAACCATCCAAAGCCTCTTGTCGGAACTCGAAGATTCAGCGGTTTAGATTAATCGTCCTGCTTCTTTTCTCGCGACTGTTTTAGGTCCGAATCTCCAAACTTCAACGGACAACAAGAAGGAGGATTCATTTCAGATCGTGGTGGAAGAGGAAGTAGTGAAGGATAGGATCAAGAGGTTGACCGGTTGGCTAGTAGTTTCCTTCCGTAGGGGTTTGCGTAATCCTTTGAATCTGAACATGTTCAAGGGTTGGTTGGCACGCTGGTGGAACTTCAAGAACGGCATGGAGATTATTGCGCTAGGGGATGACTCGTGGCTTATTGAATGCGGCTCCACAAAAGAAGTTCAACGAATTCTCGCAAAGGAAACCTCGTGGCACTTCAAAGGAATGGAGATGGTGGTTGACAGAGGGAGTTTCTCTGCAGGACGCTCAAACTCTCTGCTCCGGCATGGGTTCCAATGGATCCAAGTTTTTGGCATACCAGTTCATCTTAGATCCACGAGCGTATTCAAAAACTTGGGAGATGCAGCAGGTGGTTTTTTGGATTGCCAGGAGACGGGATTCTCCGCCATCCGGATCAAAGTCAAGTCTTGGAAGGAGAGGCCTTCATCTTTATCTTTGTCCTACAAGGGTGACGTTTTTGTGGTTCGTCTCTTGGAAGAACCATCCTTTTTCGGGTTAGAGAACGTCAATCAAGGGGATGAAGTGGCGGCGACATCTCCGACGACGTCTTCGATGGCGGTGACATCTCCAGCGGCGGCGACGACGTCTCCAGCGACGACGGCGACGTCCAACGGCGGCGGCGACGTCTCCATCAGCGGCGACGACTTCTGTGCTGAAAGGGGAGGTAGCGGCGGCGGCGTGTTGTCCGATGAACGATGACACGACTTTTGAGGTGGAGAAAATGACAAGAAGAAGATGGGACGGCGTAAAGGCTGTAAGGGTGGCGGCTAGGGTTAATGTTCCTAGTGAGAGTGGAGGCTCCAAAGTTATTGGGCCGAATCACTTAAGCCCACTAGTGGGCATGGATCTTCAAGAAGGCCTCCTAATTAAAGATTTAATGACCAGGCCTTTAGGGCTTCCTCTTCAGGCCGAATTTCATGAAGAAATAGAGTGGGGAGTTTTGGACTTGGAGTTGAAGGCTTCTTTTTTCAGCTGGGCCCAATGATGGGGCTGATGTGAATTCCTCTCATTTGCAGCAACAACCACTTCATTCTTATGAAGTTGAACATCCTTCTGAACCCTCTCACGAGCATGAAGATGAGCAGAGACATTTTTCTGAAATAATTTTTGAACAACAATGTGATTTGGTCACGTCCAACGGGAGAAAAATGGCACAGATTTTGGACCTTCGTCTAAGTGACTCACAAGAGGAAGCATTGGATAGAGTTTCGAAGGTGGCAAGAAAAGTTGTGCGGAGAAGGGCGGAAACGGCGCCGAAGACCAAAAAAGAATTGGAGCTCAAGCGTTTGAAGTGGAATTTGGTCTCGCATTCTCCAGAGTCTTCTCGTCATGATAGGTATGTTAACCCGAAACTCGCTCATCATGTTGCCTAAATTTGTTTCTTGGAACGTTAGGGGTCTAGGGGATACTCTAAACAATTTAGAAATAGGCAAATGGTTAATAAATTTCATGCAAATATCTGGTGTTTTCAAGAGACAAAGTTGGGGGAGGTGGATAGATTTACGATTACTCGACTTTTAGGCAATAGGGATTTAGGTTGGGAGTTTTGCAAATCGGTAGGTACTCGCGGTGGCATCTTAACTGCTTGGGATTCGAAGGTTGTTGAGTTAGAGAACCATTGGGAAGGAAGATTTTGTTTGGTTACTCTGTTTCAGAACAGTTTGGATGGTTTCAAATGGCTGTTGTGTAATATTTATGGGCCAGTTTATGGGGATCAAAAGGAGGATTTCATCATGGAATTGAGAGACATTTTGGGTTGGTGGAACTTTCCAGTTTGCTTATTGGGTGATTTTAATATGGTTAGATCGTTGGAGGAGATTTCAGGGAGGTTTAGAGCTTCTTTAGAGATGGATTTGTTTAATGAGTTCATTGCGGATTGGAGCTTAGTGGATATGCATTTGAACGGGCAATTTACACTTTTTCAAACCTTCAAGAAAATGCTTCCCTTTCCAGGATCGACTGGGCTCTCGTTTCTTTGGATTGGGATAGTCACTTTTCTTTTAGTATGCTCCAAGCGGAAACCAGGACTTGCTCAGATCATTGTCCGCTTGATGAACGTCTGAAGTACAGGTTTATCAAATAACTACAAAGCTGGAAGCTAAGCAGATCGTATTGCACGGGTCTTCTAATAATCGTCAACTCAAATGTAAAGGCAGATTACTCAGGTTTAACACGTTGCGCGTGGTGTGAGTTCCACGACTTCTATTCTAGAAAATGCAAGGAAATTAAAAACTAAATTGAAAGACAGATTGGAAGATTGGTTGACTTAACAAAGACGACAGACAAGCTTAGACTTCGAATCCCCCTTAGTTCACCAGAGCATTGGCAATCAACAGATCAGCGGATTTCAGTTCTCATTCAATGAGTTCTAAGACACCACAATAACTCCTGACCCTTAGGTTTAAGACTGGCGAACGTTCGCTCTATCCGATCTAGCTGCCAAGATTAATTAGCCGCCCGAGTACGGTCGCTTCTTGCGACGACTAAACTAACTAGTGGAATTACTAACGATTTATGAGTTACTCTTGCAGTGGATTAACCCTAACTAGTTCCTACGAAAGGCACACTCCAATGAATAGGTTAATTGATTGATTTGGTGTTTTAAAGTAAGGCGAGCGTTCGCTTCTATCCTTAGCTTAACAAGAATCTAATCTAGGTGATCAAGCCAGACAAGAAACATGAACAACGAAGAACAAACCAAACATGAAAGAGAAACTGATTGAACTTTGAATCTAATCACCGCCGATCCGTGACCGCTTTAAAGCCCTGGGTCACTTAGGGTTCATCTAGTCTAAGTTCTACGAGTTTAGCTACTCATGTTCATAACGAAAGAATCAAAGGCAGAAACAGAGTTCATCATGAAGAGGAAGAACAGATAGAAACTGTAAAACCTAATTTAGACGACTCTGGCAAAGCTTCGCTCTCCGATAATCTTCAATCCTAGCTCTGAGTCTCCAAGGTGAAAGGATGGCGTCACGATCTCTTCCTGGCTCTTCGAACTCTTCAACTCTGTTTTCTCGAACTTCTTAGGTCTGGAACTTGTTAAAGTTCTGAATTATGATGTGTATTATGAGGTATATTTAATTAGGGCTGCCGCTTTAAGTATTTATACTTAACCCTAAGTCGCCGGATTTGTTAAGGATTTTTTGGCGAAAACTTAAGTGTAAATCGCTGGCTCCGACGACTGATTCTCCTGTGAGTTTTGAGTCTAGAGTTTTCGGCGAGAACTTTGACTTCTCGCCGAAAACTTCTTCTTGTGAGCTCTGCCGATTTCTTCTGGAGTTTTCACCAAAAATTATTGAGAGCAGAAACATGTCCTTAAATACAAATCGAGAAGCAAACTGAATAGAACACGCTCACGTTCACAAATGATAAGATCGATTAAATTGGAGTTCAATACGTCACAATGAATTATTAGACAGCAATTCTAGAGCAAGAAACCTAACATGCATACTGATCAGCCAAACAACCTGGTCTCACTAAAAACTGCACACGACAAGAAGTAGTAACCAATCATGCACGAATTTGACCTGACCGACCAGACTCCTCACACAGGAAATATTTAGTATAAGGGGAACTCTCACTCTCTGTGTTTAAGGACAAGTTTATGCTCTCAATCATTTTCTGTTATTGAATTTTGTCATAAGTTTGCAATTCGATCACATCTCCACCACTATGAGAACACGATGAACTAGTCAAGAAGGACTTCCCTGCTTGGGACTGTAACGAATTCTACACTACAAGGCTTAAGATGAGATGGATGAAGGGAATGTATGATGATGGCTTGGGTGCGGTGTAGCTTTCGACTAACTTCCCTCAAATCTAGCCTATGGCTTCCTATCGTCTAACCATACACGGGTGGAATAGTGTACGCTCGTCCTATGATACCCTCAAGCAACCTAGCACTTTATTTTCATTACACACATTTTTTTTCTGAATTTTTTTTGACTTCGTTCTTCCATTTGTAGGGAGAAGAACGTTATTGAACTAAAAACTTTGAAACTTTTGAACTTTCCTGATTTTTTTCCTCTTTTTTTCGAAATTTTTCTTATTTTCTTTTTCTACTATTTTTTTTTGTGCCAACTCTTTCTTTTAGTTGCTAGAGGGGTTTACACGTATGGACATAATAGCTAAGACCACCTGTTTAATGGTTATAGGCAAGTTACCACAAATCGACTTCCGGTAGGCTAATCTAGAACTACAACCACAGGGGATCAACGGGGAATGAAAGAATGGGGATTGGTTGTAATGTATATCAAACAGAAAGAACAGGTCAAGCTCAAGGGTTTAACCCTAATGGATTTATCGTTAGGCAGGCTATCTGGCTTAGTAGCTGAATCTAGGTGCCCCTATCATTCTAGAACTCGTGTCATCGTGTGGTCTCGAATAGGTCTCATGCAAATTCTAACTCATTCAAGCAAACAAAAAACCACTCAAAAAGAATTGAAATTGCAAGTTACGTGCAATGGATCAAAAGCTCACATTTGGTTTGCTAGTCGAATTCGGTCATTTTCATGCAATCAAGGCGACATACTACAAGTGTGATTTTAAAAATCTGTTCTGACCAGGCAATTTAGCATCAAAGTACACACGTTGGTTCTCAGGTTCTAGGTTAAGCAGTCTAAGCATCATTATGACAGATTGAACAACAACTTAGCATCAAAAATCAAGAACCGATCAATTCTAATGCTAGAGATACTGGAAAGGAACCACAGAACACACAAAAACACAATCAGGGGCAATTTGATAGCTGCAGTTTTAGCGGTATCAAATAACTAATTTACCAAAGTAGACTAGATCGTATTCTACTCGAGGTCTCTTCTTCTTGTCTACTCAAATATGTTGGCAAATTACTCAAGTTTAAACACGTTGTACGTGGTGTGAGTTCCACGACTTCTAATCTAATGAACAAAGGAAAATAAAAGGCAGAAAGATTAAAAGGTTGACTAACAGGAAGATAGACGAGCTTAGATTTCGAATCGTCCTTAGATTACCAAAGCATTAGCGATCACAAGACCAGTGGTTTTCAATTCTAATTCAATCAATTTCTATACACCACCATAACTCCTTACCCTTAGGATTAAGACTGGCGAACGTTCGCTCTATCCGATCTAACTACCAAGATTAATTAGTCGCCCGAGTACGGTCGCTTCTTGTGATGACAAAACTAACTGGTGTAATTACTAGTGATTCATGAGTTACTCTTGAAGCGGATTAACCCTAACTGGTTCCTACGAAAGGCACACTCCAAATAATATGTTAATTGGTTGAATTGATGTTCTAAAGTAAGGCGAACGTTCGCTCTATCCTTATCTTAACAAACTAGAGTTGAGAGCAAAATAGAAGAACCTGGACCGAGATGGTTGGTGTAGGGGATGAGCACGGACCCTCGGAGCGAAGGGAATCTACCAAAGCGAAGGGGAGTGTAGAAGGCCCTAAGCAAAGGGAATCTCCCAAACTACCTGCAAAACAAAAATAAATGAAAGATAAAAAGGAAACTGGGACAAGTGTCCCGGATCCACACAGAAAAAAAGTTGGATAGAAATCCGAAAAGAAGAAATAAAAAGAAGGGATAAGGAAGAGGATACAACCCGATCACTGCTGGTCAGGTGCATCGGGAGGAGGAATGTGGAGGACGTCGTTGACCTGCCGCTGCCACGCCAGCTGCGCCTCGTACCTCTCGTCAGTGCGGCGCATGTGTTGCTGCATAATAACCCATCTGGCATCATGGGTGGCGGTGTCTGTGACTCGCCACTCCTGGAGTCGCTCGTACAGCTCTCCAATATCAACTGGATGCGGTCGGTGCTGAGGATGAGGTGTCTGGAAAGGATCCTGGAGGGGCGGCTGCCGCTGATATGCATACCCTGCCTGCTGCTGTGGCGAGGGTATATGATCGTCAAACTCCGGCTCCGGCTGAGGAAGCTGCTCCTCAGAATCGTCTTCTTTCTCTGACTCATCCTCGTGTTGGAGAGGAGGATCTGCCGCCACCTGTGGACCAAGGTCCAACTCGAGGGCGTACTCGACCGCTAAATCACCACCTACGGTGTGTACCATGCGACGTGGGACGTCAGGGTCATATGACTGGCTGAGAACGAGGGTGATAATGAGGCGACCTACAAAGTTGCCGCCAAGGAGTGAGCGAGGCGGCGTTGGCTTCTGGGTCTTCTGGTGGAAGATGCGTGCAAGCACCCATCCCGAATGAAGCGTGTAAGCCTCTCAGATGGCACGTAGAAGAAGGAGCTCCTCTCTGCTAATGTGGTGGCGGTCCTTCTCTGGAGGAAACAGTAGTGACCTACGCCAAACCATATGAATAAAGCGATAGATAGGGTGAGAGAGTGAACTGACGGAGTTATGAGATGTGGTCTGAGCGTCCGGTACTCCAGTGATGTGGCTCCAGAGCGCGTCACATTCCTCTCCCTTGCCCGTGTTGTTCTCCCAGCCGAGGTGGTGACCCTCGTAGTGCTCTCGGGGGATGCCGATATGAGCTGCAAACTCATCGTAGGTGAAGTCCTTGTACACCCCACCAAGATAGAAGGAGATGACCTTCTTGTGCTGCCTCTTCTTGTGCTCATCCAGCTCGAATGTAGCCCAGAACTCCTGGAGCGTGACGTTTGGAAAGCTATCGGCTAAGGTGGTCAGTTCTAGAAGTCCTGAAGGTGCCAACAAGTCGAGCACATTCTGGTGCCAATCCTCATCGTGCTCGAGGAGGGAGTCCATGGACAATGGTCGCACGTCGGCTCTGGGAACGTGATCGAACCTCTGGTAGCGCTCGAAATAATACACGAGCAAGCGGGCAACAGTGGGGTGATATCTGACACGGCCTGGGTATGCTGGTGGAGGACCATGGACGGCAGGTGTGACGGTCGCTGGTGCTCGGGAGCTAGAGGTGGTGTCGAGTCTGGCCTTAGTCCTGCGCTCATGGGTGACATTCCTATAGCAAGAAACGAAACTGGATTAGTCAAACTAAGAACCTACCCCACATTTAGTAGAAAAACTCAATTTCACAAAGAAATGAGGAAAACCGAGTGGGGGTAAGCAAAGCGAATAATCGGTAAACACAATGAATCACAAAGCACGCATATGTCTAGCCGGAATGTCAATATTACAATTAGAGTTCAGAAGTCAAACCGACATTCAAAAAGTCAACATTATAACGCATTGAACACTAATCATGGCAATCACTAGCACAAATTGAGAAATGACGGTATAACATCAGCTCTGACAACCAACACAGTGATACGAACGTGAATGCACAAATATGGCAACCAACAGAGAAAAAAACAGTTCAAGGTCAAACAGACATTTCACAAAAGTCAACGCCACAAAGAATCATTCTTTAAGCATAGCAACATATGAACAAATGGTTTCAAATTTCAGCACAATTCTCCCTAAGCATGCTAGAATAGTCCAAAGCAATTAGTTCACCAAAATTCTCACGAAACAGTCGACATGTAAATCAAGGTAGACCGAAGAAGTCAACCAAAGTCAACCCCGACGAAATTCAGCATTCTATATGTCAAAAGACTCGTAATGAAAAGCTCTACAACTTACCTTAAGCCATGACTGCTGAAAACGAACGGAAAATGAGAAATCGGCGAAAAACTTGAAAATTTAAGGTATAATGGAACTACAGCTCTAGAGCTCCGATTCGGACATTTTACGGCTTGGAATGATCGGGAGAGAGAGAGGAGGGGTGCAGCGGTGGTCGGCAACGGCGGCGACGGCGGAATCGGGTGGCGGCGACGAAAGTAGTGTGGCGGCGATTTTCTTTTCGAAGGAGGGGGTTCTAGGATCTTTTTTTTTTGAAAACGAAATGAGAGGGGGGAGAGAGAGAGAGAGGAGGGACCGGGAAAAGGGGATAAGATTTTTCGGATTTTCTCAGATTTTTTGGCGAAAAGAAGTGCAAGTTTTCGCCAAAAAATCCAGTTAAAGTCAGTTTTCGCCGAAAAGTGAAACTTTTCGTCGAACATTTTATCAAAAGTCGGACAGAAAATACAGTGGGTTTTAAAAAGGAGTTTTCGCCTAAAAGGGTGCAATTTTCGGTGAAAACTTTACACTGCAGCTTTTCAAAACGTTTTCGTAATTCTGGCAAACTTCAGAAAATCAGAATTAATTTGACACTTTTGGCTCCCCCGAACCGACTCTAAAACAGCGAGTTCGACACAAATTAAAAACTGACTCCAGCCGTGGGTTGCCTCCCGCGAAGCGCTCTTTGATTAACGTCCTTGAGCTGGACGATACCTGGACGATGTTAGGAGACATCCCAACTCAGGATCTCCTTAACGCTAGCGTCGGATTTCATGAAGTAGAGCTTCGGGGTATCTCCGGCGAGCGTGAATTTCTTCCCGTTAGAATGAGTGAGCTTGGTACATCCATCGGGAAGATGATCAGTGATCTTGAACGGTCCGAACAGGTCTCTTGAGAGATCATCCTTCGTGAGTGTTACAATGGAAGGAATGAGGACAGTCGGTTTTATCACTACAACAAAATAGGGAATTAGTCACATTTTTTTGCACTATTAGTCACGGTTTTAACCGTGACTAAAAAAATTAGCCACGGTTTAGTAAACCGTGACTATTTTCGATCAAAATTTGTCACAGTTTACTCTGAAACCGTGACAAAGGTTAGTCACGGTTCACAAATGAACCGTGACTAATATTTGTCACGATTTTATTGTAAACCGTGACTAATATTAGTCACGGTTTACTAGAAAACCGTGACAAACATTAGTCACGGTTTACTAGAAAATCGTGACCAATATTTGTCACGGTTCACTTGTAAACCGTGACAAATCCAGTGACCAAATTATTTTTTTAAACTTTCCAATGACCCAATTTTAAGTATTTCCTTGAATTACAGTACTAGACCTTCAACTTCGTTCGTAATGCAAATTGGTCCATAAACTTAGAAAGTTAACAAAATGTCCCAATTAAACTTCTTCTGTTATACAAATCAGTCACTCCAATTTTAATTGTTAAGTTATCATAATTAATGACTAAATTAGTAATAATCTCAAGTAAGTCCACGAATTTCAGTAGCAACCCCTCAACTTTTCCAGTTATGCATCCTGGTCACTAAAAGTATTGTGGTTTGCATATTGAATCCCTCTTCTTCTCCGATCAACCCACACTTCTTCTATGATCTTATCTAATTCGTAAATAGGACTACTGATTTGGACTACTATAGAAGAAGAAGTTATGAGCTCCTGATTTTCATTTTCTTCTGTAAAAACTATACAGATTCAATCTCTCTAATTCGTAATTTGGACTATTGTAGAAGAAGAAGAATGGAGGTGACGACGATGGCGGATCCTCCGACATCAGCACCAGCGATCGGCGACAAGAGGGGAAGAGATGGTGGCGGCGACGAAGAGGCGGTCGTCGACTAAGGACCGCCACACGAAGGTGGAAGGCCATCGGCACCCACCACGTGCGCTGCTCAGATCTTGTAGCTGACTCGGGAGTTAGGCCATAAATAGGATGGGGAGACGGTGCGGTGGCTGGCCGGAGAGTGTGAGGGGAGGAGAATAGAGTGGTAACCGGAGAGTGTGAGGAGAAGAGAAGAGAGAGATTTTGTTCAGAGGAGAAAGATAAGAGAGAGAGATTTTGTTGAGAGGAGAAGATAAGAGAGAGATTGGGTTCAGAGAGGAGAAAGATAAGAGAGAGAGAGATTTGGTTGAGAGGAGAAGATAAGAGAGAGAGAGTATGGCACAAATTGCCACGGATTGGCTGAGATGGATTGGCATGGATTGCCAAAGTGAAGGGATCCTACAAACTTTGTCACGGTTTATATGTAAACCGTAACTAAATTAGTCACGGTTCATGTAAACTGTGACTAATTTAGTCACGGTTCATGTAAACCGTGACTAACTAGTCACAGTTTATATGTAAACCGTGACAAATCTGTCACGGTTCATATAAACCGTGACTAGTTAGTCACGGTTACCTAAACCGTGATAAATAAACTGTGACTAATTTCCTTTTTCTTGTAGTGTATCTTCTCTTTGACTTCGGGCTTCATTTCACCCGGATCTGTGATCTTTGGCGCTTCCTTGGGAGATGCTTTTGGCTTCTCCTTCTTCTCTTGCTCCTGTGCCGGTGACTTGACAGGGACTGGTGGTGCAGCTGGCTCGGAAGATACTGGCGGAGCAACTGGCCTCCAGACCATTTGAGTCTTCTTCTGATTCCTCCTCCATAGCCTGTCAGGTTCCTTGCTTGGCGGTGATTGAGAAGAAGAGGCTTTCAGTTTCTTCTTCTTTGGTGGCTTTTGTGCTGAAGATCCTGGTTTCTGCTTGATGATCTGTTCGACACCTGCAATAACAATTGATCTAGAAACACTGGAAGAGACATCAGTAACGGAGTTGACCGGAGTCAACTCCACAGTTTCAACAACAAGACATTGAGGTTCTTCATTTATAGGAGTGTATTTCATACTGTCCTTAAGGTGGAATGTTATCGTTTCCTTACCAACCCTCAAGGTCAAAGAACCACTGATTTGCATTCTAGTTATTGCCATGAAGGGTCGACCTATAAGAATAGTAGAATCCTCCTCGCTAGTATCTATAATCACAAAATTAGCTAAGAAAGTGAAAGGACCACATTTAGTGACAACATCCTTGTTCTCTCCTCTAGGTGTTTTCAATGATCTATCAACAAAGACAAATTGCATGCTAGTCGGTTCAAGTTCTCCTATATTCAATTTCTTGAACAAACTCATAGGCATGACATTGACAGACGCACCTAGATCAACCAAACTACGTTCTATCTCAATATCATTAATGACTAGAGGTAGCGTGAAAGAACCAGGATCGGAACACTTAGCTGGATATGGCGAGGAAGGCTTCTTGCTACGGATGGTAGGGTATCCTTCTTTGTTTCCCCACATGACAGTCTCGATCCTTGCGTTTGGCAGTAACGCCCTTGGAAAAGGAGGCTTCTCGTAGTATGCAGCAAGAGGAGGGTTGATGAATCAATTTGCAGAGCGGGTTATCAAATAACTACCAAGCTAGAAAGCTAGGGTAGATCGTATTCCACGGGTCTTCTAATTCTAGAAAATGCACGGAAATTAAAAACTAAAACTGAAAGAAAGATTGGTTGACTTAACAAAGATGACAGACAAGCTTAGACTTCGAATCCCCCTTCGTTCACCATAGCATTGGCAGTCAACAGATCAGCTGATTTCAATTCTCGTTCAATCAATTCTAATACACCACCATAACTCCTTACCCTTAGGTTTAAGACTGGCGAACGTTCGCTCTATCGGATCTAGCTACCAAGATTAATTAGTCGCCGGTACGGTCACCTCTCGCAACGACTTAACTAACTGGTGCAATTACTAACGATTTATGAGTTACTCTTGCAGTGGATTAACCCTAACTTGTTCCTACGAAAGGCACACTCCAATGAATAGGTTAATTGTTCGATTTGATGTTTTAAAGTAAGGCGAGCGTTCGCTTCTATCCTTAGCTTAACAAGAATCTAATCTAGGTGATCAATCCATACAAGAAACATAAACAACGAAGAACAAATCAAACATGAAAGAGAAACTGACTGAACTTTAAATCTAATCACCGCCGATCCATGACCGCTTTAAAGCCCCGGGTCACTTAGGGTTCATCTAGTCTAAGCTCTATGAGTTTAGCTATTCATGTTCATAACAAAAGAATCAAAGGCAAAGACAGAGTTCATCTTGAACAGAAGAAGAACAGAAAAGGATATGAAAAACGTAATTAAGATGACTCCGGCGAAGCTTCGATCTCCGAGGTGAAGGGATGGCGTCAAGATCTCTTCCTGGCTCTTCGAACTCTAAACTCTGCTTCCAAACTGCGGAGAATTCTCAAAGTTATTGGTATTATCTGGTATATCTCCAATTGGGCCGCCGGTTAAGTATTTATACTTAACCCTAATACCGCAGATTTTGCCTTGAGTTTTCGCCGAAAACCTGCTGAGTTTTCGCCGAAAACTTGAGTGTAAATGACTTGAATGCTCGGCTGTTTCTCCTGTGATTTTCGGACCTTAGGGTTCTCGGCGAAAACTTGGAGTTTTCGCCGAAAACTTCTCTTTGTTGAACTCAGCCGATTTCTTCTTGAGTTTTCGGCAAAAACCTGGGGATTTTCGCCGAAAACTTCAGTGTAAATGGGAGCAGGATTTGGTTTGACTCGATTGACTCCTTGGATCGATTTCAGTGCGATTCCTCGAGGTTCCAACGCCTTAGACACGTCCTTGGCTACTTTATTTGACGGCAAAAACCTGTGCTAACATGAAAACACTAGAAAACCATCAAATAGACCCGAAACGGGCCAAAGTAACACAAATGGCACGAGATAGAGCAGTTGAGTGAATATTCGCTATTCTACCCTAAAAACCATGTCTTAAGCAAGGAAATATTGCTTAAATGAGGCTGATAATCACGTCAAATCGAGTGTCATCAAGGGTCATACTCCTAAGGTGACTCTTCCTTTGCTTCCTTCTTCTCCGGAACTTCAATGGTCCTGCATAAGATAGAAGAAGTATCAGGAGGTGAGTTTGTCAGATTTTGAATAGATACCATTTTAGCTTGCTCCTTTCTTGGATTCGGCTCGGTTTGGCTAGGGAGATGGCCATATGGTCGACCAGATGCTAGCATGCTAGAGATCTGGTTCACTGCATGCTCTATTCTTTGACCGGAAGCAATCTGTTCTTGGTCGAGGAGAGCTTGAGCTTTGAACTGACTATCATGATCGTCAAGTCTGGTGATGATCTGATTGAGCTTCTTGTCGAGTTCACTGACGTTGTTCTCCTTCTGATGCTGTGTCCTGTATAAGTATTGTTCAAATATTGATTCTGGCGATTGCCAAGAGCAGTTCCATAGTTACCCGGATTTCGGTGCGGTGGCTGGTAGACACCTCCCATCGGATTGTTTGGCTTCTGATCCTGAGCTGGACCAGTTGGTCGGTTATTCTGATTCTGGCCTTGGTTCTCGTTGGCATCGACATTGTAGGGAGGTCGATCTTGGAAATTTCCATGTTGTCTGTAGTAGCGGTAGCCAACATAACCTTGTTGGTTGTTGTTGAAGCCTTGAGAAACGAAATTGACTTCTTCGGAAGACCAGACTTCTGCTTTGCCAAAGTTCTGGCATCGGCCTCCGTTATGAGCACAAGCTCCACAGCACTCGCAATCAGCAACGTAGACAGAGGCTGCTGGTGGCTTGATAGGTGTAGAAGACTTCTTCAGATGCTTCTCAACTTCTACTTTAATGGTTGCCTCAAGATCGAGCTTGCTCCTTGATCCTTCTGATTGTCGTTCCCAGTTCCTTGACTTGGAAGCATTGTTCGCGAAGTGGAGAAGAGCAGCTTCAGGTCTGAGGGTAGTGCATTCCCCTTGAGCTAGGGAGTTGACCCATTTGGCAGATTCTTCACGAAGACCTCGAGCAAAGATTTCAGCTAATTGTCTCTGTTCGAAACCATGGTGAGGACAGTTGTAGAGAAGTTCTTGGAATTCATTCCAAGTATCGTATAAGCTCGCTCCTTCCTTCTGAGAAAATCTAGCGATGCTGTCCTTGAAGGCGGTTGTTCTGGAAGGAGGGAAGTACTCTTCGACGAAGTCTTGAGCAAGAGTATCCCGGTCTGTGTAGTAACCAGGTGGTTTGCCAGTGAGCCACCTCTTAGCTGCGCCTTTAAGAGAGAACGGGAAAGCCCTCAAGCATAGAGTGTTCTTGTCGAGATTCCCATTCTTTAAAGTGCTGCAGAGATCAATGAAATCCGCCAGATGCGTGCACGGATTGTCAAGTGGCCTGCTTTCAATCTGTAAATCCCTAGAGATCATGGTCAAGAAAGGAATCTTGATCTCATAGTCAGGATCTCCTTCGATACGTGGCACGATGATAGAAGATCGAACGCTAGTCGCGCTCGGCTTGTTGTAGTCAGCTAGACTCTTCGGTGCGCCCGGTGGTGGTAACTGATCACCCATCCTAGGAGGCGGAGGAGGTGAAAGTGATTCGGTGTATGAAGCGGATGAAGATGATGGTGAAGATTAAGATGAGGAACTCTCCTTCAGTTCCTCGATCTTAATTGGAGTGACAGATGGAGGTGGATTGGTTCTGCCTCTTGTTGAAATTCGTGATTGACTCGGCGGAGTAGAACTGCCTGGTCTCTCTATACTCTTAGCCTTGTCATTCTTGGCGGTTTGGGAGCGAGTGAGAGGGCGGTGGTGCATAAACCTGTGAACAACCTACAAATGTAAAAAACAAGCAAAATCAGTGTAAAATTGAAGTGGATGGAAAAATGAAAGATGGAAAGTAGAAGAGTAAAATGCCAGTTCTTCTTTCAAGCAATTAAAAGAAATCCCCGGCAATGGCGTCAATTTGATGAACGTCTGAAGTACAGGTTTATCGAATAACTACAAAGCTGGAAGCTAAGCATACCGTATTCCACGGGTCTTCTAATAATCGTCTACTCAAATGTAAAGGCAGATTACTCAGGTTAACACGTTGTGCGTGGTGTGAGTTCCACGACTTCTATTCTAGAAAATGCAAGGAAATTAAAAACTAAATTGAAACACAGATTGGAAGATTGGTTGACTTAACAAAGACGACAGACAAGCTTAGACTTCGAATCCCCCTTAGTTCACTAGAGCATTGGCAATCAACAGATCAGCGGATTTCAATTCTCATTCAATCAGTTCTAAGACACCACCATAACTCCTGATCCTTAGGTTTAAGACTGGCGAACGTTCGCTCTATCCGATCTAGCTACCAAGATTAATTAGCCGCCCGAGTACGGTCGCTTCTTGCGACGACTAAACTAACTGGTGGAATTACTAACGATTTATGAGTTACTCTTGCAGTGGATTAACCCTAACTGGTTCCTACGAAAGGCACACTCCAATGAATAGGTTAATTGATTGATTTGGTGTTTTAAAGTAAGGCGAGCATTCGCTTCTATCCTTAGCTTAACAAGAATCTAATCTAGATGATCAAGCCAGACAAGAAACATGAACAACGAAGAACAAACCAAACATGAAAGAGAAACTGATTGAACTTTGAATCTAATCACCGCCGATTCGTGACCGCTTTAAAGCCATGGGTCACTTAGGGTTCATCTAGTCTAAGCTCTACGATTTTAGCTACTCATGTTCATAACGAAAGATTCAAAGGCAGAAACAGAGTTCATCATGAAGAGGAAGAACAGATAGAAACTGTAAAACCTAATTTAGACGACTCTGGACAAAGCTTCGCTCTCCGGTAATCTTCAATCCTAGCTCCGAGTCTTCGAGGTGAAGGGATGGTGTCACGATCTCTTCCTGGCTCTTCGAACTGTTCAACTCTGTTCTCTCGAACTTCTTAGGTCTGGAACTCGTTAAAGTTCTGAATTATGATGTGTATTATGAGTCATATTTGATTTGGGCGCCGGTTTAAATATTCATACTTAATCCTAAGTCGCTGGATTTGTTAAGGATTTTTCGGTGAAAACTAAGGAGTTTTCGGCGAAAACTTCAGTGTAAATCACTGGCTCCGACGACTGATTCTCCTGTGAGTTTTGAGTCTAGAGTTTTCGGCGAGAACTTTGACTTCTCACCGAAAATTTCTTCTTGTGAGCTCTGTCGATTTCTTATGGAGTTTTCGCCAAAAACCTGAGGACTTTTCGCTGAAAACTCTAGTGTAAAATGGGGCAGAATTTATGTGGACTTGATTGACTTCTTGGACTGGTTCCGGTGCGGTTCCTTGAGGTTCCAATGCCTTAGACACGTCCTTGGCTACTTTATTTGATGGCAAAAACCTGTGCTATCATGAAAACACTAGAAAACCATCAAATAGACCCGAAACGGGCCAAAGTAACACAAATGGCACGAGATAGAGCAGTTGAGTGAATATTCGCTATTCTACCCTAAAAACCATGTCTTAAGCCAAAAAAATGTCACTTAAATGAGGCTGATAATCACTTCAAATCGAGTGTCATCACCGCTCATTTTGGATTGCCACAACAACAGGATTTTTCGTCGACCATGGAAATTTGAGTCAATGTGGTTGGAACACCAAGACTTTGGGTTGGTGGTTGGAGCTTCATGGGATGTGAGGGTTGTAGGTTCTAATAGTATGTTCGTCTTGGCTACTAAATTGAAGCAACTTAAGAAAGATCTGGGAGTGTGGAATAAGTCAGAGTTTGAAATCCTCATCCAAGAGACCCTTGATAAGATTAGAGATTTCGACATCTTGGAAGAAAACAATTCTCTATCTCTGGAGGATAGGTTGGAATGGGGCCTACTCAAATGTGATCTGGACAAACTCTGGAGGAGAGAGGAAATATCTTGGAGACAAAAAGCTAGAGACACTTGGCTTCATCTAGGGGACAAGAATACGAGTTACTTTCACAAGATTGCCAATTATAATAGGCGTCGCAATCTAATTACTTCGATCAAAATTGGAGGAAGAGTTTACTCAGATTTTGAGGAGTTGGCAAATGCGGTGGTTTGTTTCTATGAGACCTTGTACTTGGAACCGATCACTTCTAGACCTTTCCGTTAGGTCTTGTGTTCTCCAGAATTGAACCAAGGGATTCGTTAGAGCTTACTATGGATTTCACTGATAAGGAACTTTGGGGTGTGGTGCGCGGGTGTGACAATGAGAAAGCTCCGGGTCCTGATGGTTTCAACATGGGTTTCTACAAAATCTTTTGGGGTTTGCTGAAGGATGAGGTTCTTAGACCAATGAGAGACTTTGCCACTGTGTTGTCTCTTCCTAGGTCAATCAACAACACCTTTTTGTGCTTAATCCCGAAAAAGGATATCATTGAGGATATTAAGGACCTTCGCCCTATTAGCCTCGTTAGCTCCTTCTATAAGATCCTTTCCAAGACCCTTGCCATGAGATTAAAGAAGGTTTTGCACTCGTGTATTTCTTCTCAGTAGTGTGCGTTCATTGAAGGTCGTCAGATTCTGGACGCGTCCCTCATTGCTAATGAGCTTATCGATGCTCGAAGACGCAGTGGCCGTTCAGGGGTGATTCTCAAGTTGGACATTGAAAAAGCTTTTGACCACATCAATTGGGGTTGTCTATTGGAGAGCATGAACCACATGGGTTTTTCAGAGAAGTGGATTCGCTGGATTAAGTGTTGCATTTCATCAGCTCATTTCTCTATTCTCGTCAACGGGGAGGCGAAAGGTTTCTTTGGCAGCCAAAGGGGGTTGAGACAGGGGATTCACTCTCCCTTTTCTTGTTGATCATAGTGATGGAAGTATTCTCTCAAATGATGAATAAGGCCAAGGAAGCTGGTTTGATTGAAGGGTTCTTTATGAATGAGAGTAATAGAACTGGGGAAGTAAATCACCTTCTGTATGCCGATGATGCAATGATCTTCTGTGATGCCACGGTTGAACAAGTGCAACAGGTACTTTCGGTCCTCATATGCTTTGAAGCTGTTTCGGGGCTTAAGATCAATGTGCACAAGTCAGTCTTATACACAATCGGAGATGTGAATAGTGAGGAGGATTTGGCTAACACTTTTGGTTGTTCCCTCAGTACCTTCCCTGCCACGTATCTAGGCTTGCCTTTGGGTTCTAAAGCAGTTAATAAGCAAATTTGGGATCCAGTGATTGCGTGCACACGTAACAGAAAGGAATCGTGGAAGGCGAAACTGCTTTCCTTTGGAGGAAGAGTGACTCTTCTCAAGAGCGTCTTATTAAGCTTACCTATCTACTATTTATCCCTGTTCAAAGCCCCAGTGTCAGTGGTGAAAGAACTCGAGAGGATGCAGAACCGTTTCCTTTGGGAGGGTCACGGGGAGGAAAGGAAATCACATTTGGTTAGTTGGGACATGGTCAAAACCCCTATGAAGAAAGGGGGTCTGGGAATTCTGGACCTTCGGGCCATGAATGAGGCTTTACTAGGAAAGTGGATGTAGCGGTTTGCAGTGGAGAGGAACGCTTGGTGGAGGAGACTCATTGTTTGCAAGACGGGGTGCGGAGCTTCATAGTGGAAACTGATATGGGGGCTACAAGGTGCAGGTTGGTCAATCTGGCGGGACATTGTCTCGTATAGCTCTAGATTTTGGCAGTATGCATTACTCGATCCGGGGGGGGGGGATGTTTCTTTCTGGTTTGATTTTTGGGCGGGGGGTGAGTGCTTAGCTATGAGGTTTCCCAGGATTGCAGCAGCTGCTCCATCCCGGGAGGTTTCTCTATTTGACTACGTTTCTGTGAGTGACAAGTATGATTGGTAGATTCCTCTGTCCCTTGCGCTTACAGGTGGAGCTGAAGAAGAAAGGATATGACTTTTGGAGTTTCTCGCTGACATCCCTTTTGGGCGGATTACTTAGGGGCCTTCATCGATCGTCTGGTCCCTTTCATGTTCAGGAAGCTTTTCGGTCAGATCGTGGTCGGGTCACTTACGAGACCACAAGTTCCCAGGTTTGAGTCACTTTCCTTTTTCGGCTGTGTGGAGGAGACTCATTCCCTCCAAGATTAGTGGCTTTATATGGCAGGTGTTTCATAGGAATATTTCCACTTTCGATAATCTTGCCAAAAGAGGCTTTGTTGGCCCAAGCATTTGTGTGTTGTGCAGAGCCGACCTCGAGTCGGTGTCACACTTGTTTTTTGGTTGTAGGTTCTCTTGCGCAATTTGGTCCACTTTCAGTTCCAAACTTGCCATGATCGGTCCGACAAATAGCGATGTTTGTGGATTCATTTTGGGATGGCAAGGTAGGAACTGTGTTAGTGAGTTTGAGATCTTCCGTACAGGATTAATGCATGCCGTGTTCTGGTATATTTGGGGGGAAAGGAATAACAGAGTTTTCAGAGAGGAAGTTTCGACAATCCCAATTCTAGTTTGGAGGATTGCCTTGGCGGTTGGCAGATGGTTTCGAGCCGCTGGAAAAGTCTCGGTTTTGAGCTTTCGAAACTTGTTGGCGCTCTGGCAACAAGTTATTGATCCAGGTTGAGGTTTAGATATTCGGTTTTTGCGGCTCTGCTTGTTTTCTCACAGAGCTTGTATATTTTGTTTGTTGGGCGGATTATTTGTTAAGTAGTTGTGGAGGATAAACATAGTTTTTTGGGGGTATACGGGCTAGAGAGTTCAGATTTTATTTGGGGGTTTGGAGATATCTGTGGTTTTACGGATATCTCTCTTGTATATGTGCTTGCTTGACTTGACCTTACATATTTATAGCAACAACCAATTATAAAATTAAAAAAAAAAGACTTGTCACTATGGGTGATTATAAAGCCCACAATCTAAACATAAGCTCAAAGGAGCATGGGATGCACTTAGAATGAGTAAAATAAGAAGTTGAAAATTGTAATTTATATTACACGAAGATCCATTTCACACTGGTTACATACCAAATCTTCGCGCGTAATGGATAAGGCTAGAAGCTTCCTTTTTATCAATTCAAGATTAAGAAATCAAGGGTCATTATATGTGGCCCTATGCGCCAGTCATCCTCCGCGTAATTAAAGTTTCAGAGAGCCTCCTCCTCCTCTAGACCTCATTATATGTGGCCCTTCTATGAGCATTATGTGTAACTCATATGTGTAGGTGGTCGCTCATACCACTCTGTGTAATTGAAAATTTCTAGGTAGTATAAAAATGGAAAACAAGAGAGAGGAAGGAATAATCTTTTATTCATCACCCACTCACTCCAATTTGACGAACCCTAATGCTATTCACCATCATTTGAGCACATCCACATCAATTCTTTCTCATTCCTCTTCCATCATACCACCATTGGAGCACATTTTGAGAATAAATTCCAGCATTGGAACACATAGGAGAGAGTCTAGAGTTTGGACCAAAGAGAAGATAACTTCACCATACCACCATTGGAACACATAGCCGAAGATACCACCAATCCTCTTACGGGTTGTTTGTATTAGGGATTTGGGGTGGAGATTTTGGGTGATTTGGAGCTAAAATCTCTTCCCTAGAGATTTCAATAAAATCACTTGTTTGGGCTACAAAATTGTAGGGAGGTTGGGAGAGATTTTAAATCTCTTAGGTGGACCCATAGTGATTTGAGAGTGATTTTAAAATCACCATAAAAAAGTAGAGATTTGGGGAGTTTGAGAGAGATTTGAGGTAAATTTACTAGTTGCCCTCAACTAATTCACCTATTCACAATTTTAATGAAGGATATTTTGGTCATTTCTAATATGAATGTAATTTTTTATTTTGAATTTTCTTAATATCTTACCTTAATAATCTCTCAAATCACTCAACCAAACAATATATTTTCAAATGACAAAGGCACCCCAATTCTTATGCTATTTCAAATCTCTAGGTATTTGAAATCACCTTCTCCCAAATCTATAATCCAAACAACCCCTTATTCTTATTTATGGTCATTCATTCTGAACATCGTTGAGTAATCAGTTTAGAGAGATGCTAAGAAAATGTAGGGTTCTAGTCTACACTGCCTTATGGGTTATCTTTGTATAACATTGTTGGGATAACAACTCAACCACTACATCAATAAATTTTGTGATAATTTTGTCTAGCTTAAAAGAGTCCACCAACTATATTAGCATGAGGCATTTTGGGAAGAAATCCAAATGCAAATTCATGTGGGTTTAGTCCAAAACGAACAATATTATACTACTACACTAGTATAAAATATTTTGGGAAGAAACCAAAAAAAAATTTATAAGCTTGACCTAAAACAGACAATATTATGCTAATGTCGGGATGTTTGTAACGATATGATCCTCACAAACACGTCCTCGAACCATCGATTTTACTCCATTATTATTTGACAATTTCTAACTTATAAGAAATAATTCTACCATTTTCATACCTAGTGCATCTAAACTCTAAAGTTAAATTATAGTTTTGAAGATATAAAAGTTGTATTAGGAAACGATAACAAAATAAAAAGGGTGGGGAAGGGAATGATGGCTCTCAAAGACACAAAGTTGGGAGTTGGGTGGCGAGTGGGGGGTGTGGATGGACCCTTCTTCCTAAGCATTGGTAGCCAACAACAATTATGATGATGGGTGATGATGTTTAAGTTGCGTGAAATCGCTTTTACTTCTAATTAATCTCTAAGGTTAGCACTTCGGTGACGCAGTGTAATTGGTTACGCTAATACATAGCAGTTGAAAGAAACGAATGTGTTAATTAACAATCAATTGAGATAAACTAAAATAAACTCGATTGATTAAACTGATTTTCCTGGACTTGATACTTAGTCCTTGAGACTAATTTCCTTATAGGTTTGCAGCGCAACGAATGGAGCTTAAATGAACAGCTAGATGAGCAGAGATCAAAGAAGAATGAGGAAACAGAGAAACAGAACACGACATCAATTTTTAACGTGGTTCGATAAGCTATTGCTTATCTACATCCACGTCCCGAGCAAGAGCCCGAGAGAAACACTGGATTAATTCAACCGACGAACACAACCCCTAGATTCACAATCCGAATCTAGGTTTACAACCAATCGACAAAACTCAATTGAACAATCCTCACAATCAATAGTGAGTGACAAAAGCCAAAGAATCACCGTCCGACTCTCTACTTCTTCGATGGATTCTTCTTGATTAAATATTGCTTGCTTCCTTGAGTTTCTCCGTTGATGAAGCTCTTAATCGATAAGAGCTTGATTTCCTCTTTTAGAGATTTCCTTGATTTGCGCCATCCTTATCTTTTAAGTACCTGAATCAAAATCAAACCCTTTTTCTTTCTCGGTTTGGTTAGTACTCAGAACCAGTCAGACTCAACAATCTCCCCCTAAGTTGGATATCTCCAAACGACAAATTTTAAAGCTCAAATTTCTAGGATCACTGCCTAGTTCAATTTTTATTCAAGACATTGGAACCAGAACAACAAACAGCAAAAAAAGTAGTGTCGAAATCAGCCAAAACAAATCAGAAAAGAACCGATAACAAAAACAGTAATTTAAAATTCGACATCAGGGTCACTCTCGTAATCAGAAGCATCATCTCTTTCAGGTTTCTTCAGGAAGCTATCCAGAATGCTTTGCTTCACATCTGCAACCATTTGATTACTCCCAATATCCAGATTCTGGATATCCTCAATTTCCCAATCACACCTTACTTTGAGAGTTTTAACAAAAGACGAGATGCTGTGATGCAAGGATCCTTGCACACTTGCTTCAGCAGTATCCCAGTTGTTGTTGGCAAGGACTGATGCAGATAGCAGATTAAGATTGGTGATGATTTGTCCTTTAGGACAGCAGAAAGCAACACCTTTATCTCCCCCTTTGGAGATGTCCAACTTGGGTCGTTGAGGTGCAGAGGATACACCTAATTGGCAAAGAATATATTGAGGACGAAGTGGGAAGACACGAGTGTCCTTGACCTTGAATTCCAGATCAACTTCAAGAGTTGTAAGAAGCTCAGTGATGAAGTTTGCCAAGGGCAGGGGACCAGTAAAGGTGGACTGTGAGGCATCATAAATAACCTGCATCCATAGATGTGGAAGGCTAATAGGGTGTTGAGTCACAAAGTCGTGATACAAAATCCAAATATCCAGAGGAAGCAGTACGTCCAGATCAGTAGAACGAGGAGCAAAGAACCTAGTGAGAAAGAAGTGGAAGACACGAAGAGGGACAAGTATAGATGAAACAGGAATAGGAAGGGTAGGAGAAGGAGGAATACGTAAAGCCGTAAGAGCACCTCTCATGTCGAAACCTGACATAGCCAGCTGAACTTCATTGTGGATCTGATGGGTATATATGGTTTTGATACACAAAACTCTGGAAAGAAGCTCAGGTGTGACATTGATTAGGTGGCCAAAAACTTGAGTCTGTAGAATAAACGGTGAGGTGGACAGGACAAACATGTTTCCATAAAACAATCGAACCGATTCAGGATAGCAACCAGAAGGGACAGAATGAGTATAATTGGACCATCCAAGGTAAAACAGAGGTTTATCGACTTCAATACCGTACTTGGAAAATCCTTCAGGATGGAAACAAAAAGAAGGAAGCAAGGAACGAGTTCGAAAGCGACGGATGTATCGCTGACGAGCTACTTTAGAGCGATGAGTCAGACTATTGATTTTAGCAACAACTGCTTGTCCTTTCATTGTCGAGAGAAAAGGAAAAAAGAAGAAGGAAGAAGGATAGAAGTGATTGTAGTGAGGAATAAAGGAGAAGTGACGAAGACAATAAATAGAGAGAGCATTTAACAGAAAAGGAAACCAGAGAGATTTTTAGAAGAAGTGAAGAATCAGAATCATCCAATTTACCTTAATTAAAGCAATCAAGAACAAGCACAAAAGGGAAAGTGAATCAATCACAAAAATTACAATCACTGAAAACAAGGTAAGTCAGATCGGCTTGAAATACCAAGGTTTTGCCTGATTGAGACAAATTGATCCTCCTTAAGGGCTTTCGTGAAAATATCTTCAAGTTGGGAACCGGTGGGAATAAATTGGATGTTGATGACGTTTTGACTGACTAATTCCCTAAGAAAATGATACTTAATGTCAATATGTTTCGTTCGGGAATGCAGAACAGGGTTTTTAGACATATTAATAGCGCTCGTATTATCACACAGAAGGGGAGTCGAAGGAAGTGTCAGTCCATAATCTTTAAGTTGGGATCGAATCCACAGAATTTGAGTTGAACAACTTCCAGCAGCAATATATTTTGCTTCTGCAGTAGATAATGCTACTGAAGGTTGTTTCTTACTAGACCAGGATACCAAAGCTGGACCAAGAAACTGACACGAGCCGGAGGTCCTACACCTATCGGTGGTACTCCCGACAAAGTCAGAATCACTGAAGCCAACTAACTCAAATTGATTAGATGAAGGATACCATAGATCGAAGTCCTTAGTGGCCAGCAATACACGTTTAAGAGCTGACAAGTGACCGACTTTGGGATTCGCTTGAAAACGTGCACACAAACATACACAGAACAGAATGCCGGGTCTACTAGCCGTAAGATACAGCAAAGATCCTATAAAAGCACGGTATTGAGATGCATCTACTGTCTGAGGCCCGAGGGCGGTTCTAATCTTTGGGCCCATCAATTGCCCCCTAGTATGGACTTGGGGGCGTAAGGGTCTCAAGGCTATACTATAAGTCCGCTGCTTGACCCCTGAGGGCGGCCTTGGAACTGAGCCCCTCAATTCCCCCTAGTATGGCCTCGGGAGCGAAAGGGTCTTAAGGCTATACTATGAGTTTGTTGCCTGAGGGAGGTCCTGATTTTGTTCCTGAGGGCGGTTCTTCTGAGCCCTTCTAGCACTTCTTCTCTTCGCCAAACCATCTTTGGGAACTTGGGAGGCTCCGGGTTGGCAGGTTTCGCCTTGTTGAGCGCACGACTGTTCGCCCTATTTGTTACTTCGACGTGGTCTTCAAACTGCCGTCATCGACGAATAATACTCCGGCAGGGGGAGCGATTGCCCATTGGGGAGGGCTCTTCTTTTTAGGCGAGGTTGCACGTTACCTTCTTGAAGTGTGCTCCTTAGGCTTTTTTTCCTGGTTGGATAATTGGTGCTAGCTCCTAGGCGTGCGTAACCTATGTCTCCTACTCGCCTAGTGGTTTGATGCCACGTGGCAAGCCTGACTGTTGGCAATGGTTCCTCTACCCATGTCACTAGTATAAAAGGGGGCTTTTGCCCTCGTCGTTCTGCACCTTACTTTAGTTTTATGAGCATTTTCGAGAGCATCCGCCTTCCGCTAAGTGTCCCTGTTTGACCTATCCTCCTTTCACAGAGCCGTCATATCCTAAAACGAAACTCACACCATGCCTTCAGATGCAGAGTCTTCTTATTCTGAGCCAAGTAGGTGTTGCCAACCTTTCTTATTTTTTCCTTTTATATTCCCCTGGCGTTTCTTTTTTTTTCGATAGGTCTACTTTCCTTTCTTCGCTTTTGAGTCCTCTATTGAGTGAGATGTCTTCGAGTAGTTCATCTTCCTTTAATTTAATCCATTTAGAGGAGGTTCTAGGGCGCGCCCAAGCACGTTGGGGGGCTGGCTCTCGCCCCCGCCCTTCGAGCGCGAGGGCGAGCAATACTCCAGTGTTGGTCCGCTCCTTTGCCTTCATACCTCCTCCTCTTCTGATTTGTGCCCCTTGCTCTTCTGCTGTAGGAGGCTATGATGAGAGGGGGTGAGGTTTCGGGATAGAAGAGTCGTCTGAAACGTCCTCATCCTCTACTTCTTCATCTTCCCTGCCACCCCCTCAACAACATCGAAGTGAGGACCAACTACGACTGCCTCCCCTGACCCCTGAACCATTCCAAGGCGATGACCTAGATGACGAGGGCGAGTAGGAGACGGCGATTCCCAATAAGAAAAAGGGGAAAGAAAGTCGTGGAGCTACCACCCATGCCTTATAAGGAGAATGAGGACCTGAATTTAAACCCTTTCGAGGAATTCTGCTCTGAGTACGAATTCTCAGAGGATGTTGAGCCACTACCCACCCCTTCGCTGAAATAGCTGCTGGACCAAGTCGAGGCGAGGTTCAATGGGGTCTTAAAAAAGAAGGAGGCGCCCCCAACAACGGACGGTGGTTTGCTCCGTGGCAACGAGGCTTTGTGCCCGAGTCCTGGGGGTTTGAGCTCCAGGTCCACACCATGGCTAAGTACGGGTTTAAAATCCTTACGTTTGAGCAGATGTGGGAGGGCGCACCCCCTAATTGTCGTCAAGTGTTCGGTCCGGGCTACTTCCCATACGTGAAGACTCCTGCTTTGGCTAGAATGTTGAATGACTGCACATGACACAACATTTCTTATACACGGCCCTCGCTCGCCTATGTATACAATTGGGAACTGCCCTCTAGGCTGGACAAGGGTGTGGGTGAATTCACTGCTGTATGGGCTGCGCTTTCCTTTGGACCCCTGGGAGCTGGATGTGTTAGACCTCCTGGGGGCGTCCTTAGACGCACTCCAAGCCCATGCATAGGCAATAATGACTGCATTCAAGGTGTCTTGTGTGAAGAGGCAAGTCTGCCCAAGCGCCTGCGTCTTCCGCCATTTGTACACCGCCAAGATCGGTCAGAATGACATTAGCTTTACGAAACATAAGGCTTATAAGGGCAGCGGAGTATATGGTGCCATCAAGGCAGATGATAGCTGCAGTTTTAGCGGTATCAAATAACTAACCTACCGAAGTAGACTAGATCGTATTCCACGGGTTTCTACTAATCGACTACTCAAAGAAGCTGGCAAATTACTCAGGTTTGAACACTTAGTGCGTGGTGTGAGTTCCACGACTTCTAAACTAATAAGCAAAGGAAAATAAAAGATAGAAAGATTAAAACGGTTGACTAACAGGAAGATAGACGAACTTAGATTTCGAATCCCCCTTACATCACCAGAGCATTGGCAATCAACAGATCAGCGGTTTTCAATTCTAATTCAATCGGTTTCTATACACCACCATAACTCCTGACCCTTAGGTTTAAGACCGGCGAACGTTCGCTCTATCTGTTCTAACTACCAAGATTAACTAGCCGCCCGGGTACGGTCGCCTCTCGCAACGACTTAATTAACTGGTGTAATTACTAACTATTTATGAGTTACTCTTGCAGTGGATTAACCCTAACCGGTTCCTACGAAAGGCACACTCCAATTATAAGGTTAACTGGTTGAATTGATGTTTTAAAGAGAGGCGAGCGTTCGCTTCTATCCTCAACTTAACAAGAATCTAAACTAGGTGATCAAGGAAGACAAGTTTAAGCGCCAAAGCAGGGAACTGTCTAACGACTACGTCTAGTGACTACGTCTGGCGACTAACCCTAGCTTGCAAAAATCTAATCTAGGCGATCAACCAGAAAAGAAACATGAACAATCAAGAACAAAACAACCATGCAAGAGAAACTGATTGAACTTCGAATCTAATTACCGCCGATCCGTGACCGCTTTAAAGCCCTGGGTCACTTAGGGTTCAACTAATCTAAGATCTACAAGTTCAGTTACTCATATCAGAAACAAGAGAATCAAAGGCAACAATGAAGATCATCATACAGAGGAAGAACAGTTAAGAACTGAAAAACCTAATTCTGACGACTCCGGCGAAGCTTTAATCTCCTGGATCTTCAACTTTAAGCTCCGAGTTCTCCGAGGTGGAAGGATGGCGTCACGATCTCTCCACGGATCTTCGAACTCTCTAAACTCTATCTATCGACCCTAGAGTCGGCTGACTCTCAAAAGTCTTATTTGTGAAAATATGAATAATGATTGTCTCGTCCCCTTGGCTGTCGGCTGCTTCTCTTTAAATAGGTACGCTCAGGGTTTCCAATACAGCGCCGGATTTGGAAGATATTTTTGGCGAAAATATCAGATAGTTTTTGCCGAAAACTTTAGGCAAAATCCCATGTTTGATTTCTTCTATGATTTTCGGCGAAAACTCAAAGTAGTTTCGTCGAAAACTTCAGTGTAAATCAGCATGTGAGTTTCTGAAGGTATTTTCGCCAAAAACCTCATAGTATTTTCGGCGAAAACATTGTGCTGGGCAGTTGGATCTTCGGTTCTGACTCTGGTTTGATTTCTGGTTCGATTCCGGTTCACTCCTTCAGGTCTTGAACACGTCCGTGGCTACATAAATGATGGCAAAAACCTGTGCTTTCCCAAAAACACTAGAAAACCATCAAATAGACCCAAAAAGGGCCAAAGTAACCAAATCGGTAGGAAATAGGGTAGTTGAGTGAATATTCGCTATTTTACCCCTAAAACCACGTTTCAAGCAAGGGAATGTCGCTTAAATGAGGCTGATAATCACGTCAAATCGAGTGTCATCAGCAGACTCCGTGTGGTGGCACAGCTTCTTTTTTATGAAGCATGACGCCACTAAGGATGCATTCTGGGCCAACCTCGAGGCACCTCGAGGCAATGACGCAGCCGTCCTCGAGTGGGTGAACTCTTGGAATTATAACTTGAAGGGTCGAGGCCGTGGCGCCCTATCGGTGATGGGTGGCAGACGACGGTGAGAAGAGGGTGTCTAGGGTCTTTAGGGCCTTTATGTATGTTTTCAATACGTCTGTATTTATACTGAAAATGTCTTCCCTTTGATGCAAAGAGCTCCATTTTTGCGGCACTTATCAATGCCAAGGCTAGGGGCGGATCGGCTGACACCCAGCCTCAGCCTGAAAACCCTGAAGCTGGTAGGTCTCAGGGTGGTGGTAAAGTGGAGCGCCTTGACAAGGAGCGTTTTAAAAAAGAACATCTGGAGGACAAAGCGCCCAGTCCGCCACCCCCATAAGCTTGAGGACGGGAAGCGGAAGAAGAAGTTTTCTCATCGTGGCGACGACAAGAAGAGGAAGACTGATGGGTCTCAGAGTCAGTCTGACCCAAACTGCCTTGTGCCGTCCAAGGGTGAGTTTAGCTCGGCCCGCCTCCCCGCCATCCAGTCGACTCTGGGCGGCAGCGAGATTTTAACGAAAGCCGCCCTCCAGCTGGTTGTGGATTGGGAATCGACCATCCGCAATCTGAGGACGGCGGTCGCAAACTGGCCATGGAGCATATGGCCATGGGTGCACGGGTAAGCTTCTTCCTTGCGTTTTTTTTGTGAGTATAAAGTTCCGTTGACCTGTGTCTATCTAACCCCAAGGTACGTACTTTTTTGTGAGTACAACTTCTAGGTATCGTCGGCACGCTTCTGTCGGTGGACTGGGCACACAGGGCGGAGCAACCGCCGAGTGCTGCTGCCATAGAGGCTGAGTTGCGGAAGGTTAGGGCCGCCACCCAGCAATGGAAGGCCAAGTACACCAAGACCAAGAAAGAGATGGACGAAGAGGCGGCCCGACTCTTGGTAACTACCTCTTACGAACTGGATTTACTCTGCCTTGTGCATGCTCATTAGGCCACTGAACAAATGTTGGATCTGCAGTCTGAGGAGGGAAAATGGGTCAAGGCCAAGCGGGCCCTGAGCAAGGCGGAAACCGCCAAGAGGGAGCTAGTAGACATGGTGTCCGCCTTGGAGACAGAGAAAGCGGACTTGTCCAACAGTCTGGCAGAAAAGACTAGCGCCCTGCCGGCCGCTGAAGGCGCACTCAGGATGAGGTGGCCAAGGAGTTGGGCCACCGGGTTCAAAGCGCAATCGACACCGCTCTTGTTGCTATCCGCCACGAGCTGCGCCGTGGCGACCTTGAGTGTGCGTAGGATTAGGCACAGATGTTCCGGTTTGCCTCCAAGAGGCTCATGGCCCAGGAATTTAAGGAGGACTCCGCCGACTCCCAAGTGCTTCCTAAGGCCCACCGAGATGAGCTATTGACGGACGCCTATGTCGAGGTGAGCCAACACCATAGAGAGCTACGAAAGAAGGCCAAGGCGGACAAAGAAAGCTCCTCTAGTGGGAAACACTAGATAGCTTTCCTTTGTTCTATCGTGTTTTGAGTTGTCTTATCCTTGTACTCAAACAATATTTATCCCTTTGTGTTATTGAAGTTTCGTCGTTCTTATGCTTCATATGTTTTCACCGGGAGTTTGATTTCGTCGTTCCGCAATCGGTAGACTCCCACTGCTTCAGGTTCTGTTACACTTCACTCTGCTCTCAGGATCCGTGCTTACCCTCTGAAATCAACCGTCCTCATCCAGGTTCTTACACTCCACTCTGAACTCTACATTAGTCATGTGAGGACACAGTCCGATTTAAGTGTGGGGTAGGATGCTAGAGAACTTTGCATGAACTTGATTGCCCTTGATTGTGTTTTATGTGTGCCTCGTGATTCCATTCCAGTCTCTCTAGCATTAGAATGGCTCAGTTCTTGATTTTTGATGTTAAGTTGTTGTTCAAACTTTCATAATGATGCTTAGACTGCTTAACCTAGAACTTGAGAACCAACTTGTATACTTTGATGCTAAATTGCCTGGTCAGAACAGAATTTTAAAATCACACTTGTAGTTTGTAGCCTTGATTGCATGAAAATGAACGAATCCGACTAGCAAACCAACTGTGAGCTTTTGATCCATTGCACGTAACTTGCAATTTAAATTCTTTCTGAGTGGTTTTCTGTTTACTTGAATGAGTTAGAATTTGCATGAGACCTACTCGAGACCACACGATGACACGAGTTCTAGAAGGATAGGGGCACCTAGATTCAGCTACTAAGCCAGATAGCCTACCAAACGATAAATCCACTAGGTTTAGACCCTTGAGCTTGGCCTGTTCTTTCGGTTCGATAATACATTACAGCCATTTCCCATTTCTTTCATTCCCCGTTGATCCCCTGTGGTTGTAGTTCTAGATTGACCTACCGGAAGTCAGTTTGTGGTAACCTGCCTATAGCCATTAAACAGGTGGTCTTAGCTAATATGTCCAGACGTGTAAACCCCTCTAGCAACTAAAAGAAAATCGGCACAAAAGAAAAAAAAAAGTAAAGTAAGAAAAGAAGCAAGCTTCAGAAAAAAAAAGAGAAGCAGAAAAATCAGAAAATTAAGAAAAGTTTCAAAATGTCGTTCAATAAAATGTTCTTCTCTCTACAAATGGAAGAACGAAGTCAAAAGAAAAGTTGAAAAGAAAAGAAAAAAATCGTGTAAAGAAAAAGAATAAGTGCTAGGTTGCTTGAGGGTATCATAGGACGAGCGTTCATTATTCCACCCGTGTTTGGTTAGACGGTAGGAAGCCATAGATTAGATTCGAGGGAAGTTAGTCGAAAGCTACACCGCACAAAGCCATCATCATTCACTCCCATCATCCATCTCATTATAAACCCGAGTAGTGTAGTATTCATTACGGTCCTAGCAGGGAAGTCCTTCTTGACTAATCTGGTTTCATTCTGGTTCTAGGAACACCACTTATGAGCGCAGGACTAAGGCGCGACTTGATGGCGCCTCGAGCTCAGGAGCTGCCGCTCCCGTCACACCTGCTGTTCTGGGTCCACCACCTACTCTACCCCGCCATGCTGGATATCATCCCACCATCGTCCGTCTACCGGATTTCTATTTTGAGTGCTTCCAGGAGATTCAGCACGTTCGGGGAGCTGACGTGCGCCCTCTCTCCATGGAGTCCCTGCACGATCATGATGAGGACTACCACCGGAACGTGCATGACGCCTTAGCACCGGCTGGTCTCCTCGAGCTGACCACCATCGCCACCGAGTTCCCAGACATTGCCCTCCAGGAGTTCTGGGCAACCTTTGATCTGGATGAGCACAAGAGGAAGCAGCGCCAGAAGGTGATCACCTTCTATCTTGGTGGGGTGTACAGGCAGCTCACCTACGATGAGTTTGCCGCTCATCTCGGCATCCCCTACGAGCACTATCACGATCATCACCTCGGTTGGGGCGAAGATGATGACGACGAGGAGTACAACGCGCTCTGGAGCCACATAACAGGCGTGCCTGGCGATCGCCTCGGGACGAACAACTCAGTTAAGTCTCTCTCTCACCCGCTCTATAAATTTATTCATATGGTTTGGCTTAGGTCGCTTTTATATGTTCCAGATAAGGACCGCCACCATATCCTCAAGGAGGAGCTCATGCTTCTCCGAGCCATCCGAGAGAGCTACCCTCTCCACCCCGGCTGGGTACTGGCTCGCATCTTCCGCCAGAAGACCAGGAGGAAGACGCCACCTCGCAGACTCTTGGGGGGCAACTTCATAGGACAGCTCATCCTCTCCTTCGGCATCAGCCATGAGTATGGCCCGCACATTCCACGACATCCAGTTCGGACCGTTGGAGGAGACTTGGCGGTTGAGTACGACTTAGAACTCGACCTCAGTCCCCATGTAGCAGCTGATCCTCCACTCCAGCCTGTGGTCGAGTCAGAGGAAGAAGATGATGCTGAGGAGCAGCAGCCGCAGCCGCCGCCTGAGTTTCATGATTATATACCCTCGCCACACCATCAGGCAGGGTACATCCACCAGTCGCCGCCGCACATCCCGAGCCATATCTGGCGCATACTCAACAGCCGCAACACCACCCCGCGGATGTTGAAGAGTTATACGAGTGACTGCAGGAGTGGCGCATCACCGACAACGCCACTCAAGAGGCGCGATGGACTATTATGCAGCAACATATGCGCCGCGCCGACCGGCGATATGAGGCACAGATGGCATGGCAACGCCAGCTCGGCGAATTTCTCCACTTTCCACCTCCCGGCTCACCGGACCAGCAGTGATCGGGTTGTATTCCTTTTCTGGTGTCTTCTTTTTATTTATTCTTTTCGGATTTCTATCCAACTTTTTTCTGTGTGGATCCGGGACACTTGTCCCGGTTTCCTTTTTATGTTTTATTTGTTTTTGTTTTGTAGGCAATCGGTAGACTCCCACTGCTTCAGGTTCTGTTACACTTCACTTCGCTCTCAGGATCCGTGCTTACCCTCTGAAATCAACCGTCCTCATCCAGGTTCTTACACTCCACTCTGAACTCTACATTAGTCCTGTGAGGACACAGTCCGATTTAAGTGTGGGGTAGGATGCTAGAGAACTTTGCATGAACTTGATTGCCCTTGATTGTGTTTTATGTGTGCCTCGTGATTCCATTCCAGTCTCTCTAGCATTAGAATGGCTTAGTTCTTGATTTTTGATGTTAAGTTGTTGTTCAAACTTTCATAATGATGCTTAGACTGCTTAACCTAGAACTTGAGAACCAACTTGTATACTTTGATGCTAAATTGCCTGGTCAGAACAGAATTTTAAAATCACACTTGTAGTTTGTAGCCTTGATTGCATGAAAATGAACGAATCCGACTAGCAAACCAACTGTGAGCTTTTGATCCATTGCACGTAACTTGCAATTTAAATTCTTTCTGAGTGGTTTTCTGTTTACTTGAATGAGTTAGAATTTGCATGAGACCTACTCGAGACCACACGATGACACGAGTTCTAGAAGGATAGGGGCACCTAGATTCAGCTACTAAGCCAGATAGCCTACCAAATGATAAATCCACTAGGTTTAGACCCTTGAGCTTGGCCTGTTCTTTCGGTTCGATAATACATTACAACCATTTCCATTTCTTTCATTCCCCGTTGATCCCCTGTGGTTGTAGTTCTAGATTGACCTACCGGAAGTCAGTTTGTGGTAACCTGCCTATAGCCATTAAACAGGTGGTCTTAGCTAATATGTCCAGACGTGTAAACCCCTCTAGCAACTAAAAGAAAATCGGCACAAAAGAAAAAAAAAGTAAAGTAAGAAAAGAAGCAAGCTTCAGAAAAAAAAAGAGAAGCAGAAAAATCAGAAAATTAAGAAAAGTTTCAAAATGTCGTTCAATAAAATATTCTTCTCTCTACAAATGGAAGAACGAAGTCAAAAGAAAAGTTGAAAAGAAAAGAAAAAAATCGTGTAAAGAAAAAGAATAAGTGCTAGGTTGCTTGAGGGTATCATAGGACGAGCGTTCATTATTCCACCCGTGTTTGGTTAGACGGTAGGAAGCCATAGATTAGATTCGAGGGAAGTTAGTCGAAAGCTACACCGCACAAAGCCATCATCATTCACTCCCATCATCCATCTCATTATAAACCCGAGTAGTGTAGTATTCATTACGGTCCTAGCAGGGAAGTCCTTCTTGACTAGATACTCGTGTTGTCACAATGGTGGAGATGTGGTCGAAATGCAAACCTATGACAGAATTCGGTAACAGAAAATGATCGAGAGCAGAAACACGTCCCTAAACATAGAGAGTGAGAGTTCCCATTGTACTATATACATCCTGTGTGAGGAGTCTGGTCGGTCAGGTCAAATTCGTGCATAATTGGTTGCTAATTACTTGTCGTGTGCAGTTTATTAGTGAGACCAGGTAGTTTGGCTGATCTGTATGGATGTTAGGTTTCTTGTTCTAGGATCGATCTGTCTAATAATTCATTGTGTTTGCTTGAGCTCCAATTTAACCGATCTTATCATTTATGAACATGAGCATTTCTATTTAGTTTGCTTGAGGACAAGCAAAAGCTTAAGTGTGGGGTATTTGATGACACTCGATATGACGTGATTATCAGCCTCATTTAAGCGACATTTCTTTGCTTAAGACATGGTTTTTAGGGTAGAATAACGAATATTCAATTGATTGCCCTATCTCGTGCCATTTGTGTTACCTTGGCCCGTTTCGGGTCTATTTGATGGTTTTCTAGTATTTTTATGTTAGCACAGGTTTTTGCCGTCAAATAGAGTAGCCATGGAAGTGTCTAAGGCGTAGAAACCTCGAGGAATCAAACCGGAATCGACCCAAGGAGCCAGTCAAAGTCAAACAAAATCATGCCCGAGTACAAAGAGATTTTCGCCGAAATTGAGCTTGCATATTCGGTGAAAATATTAGTGCATTCAACTGGTGCCGAGTCAAAGGACATCTTCGGCGAAAACATTGTACTCTTCGGACCGAAAATACAAGGCAGAGAAAGCACTCCCGAAGACAAAGGAATTTTCGCCGAAATTCTTAAGGAATTTTCGGCGAAAATAATACACTAATCCGGATCAGTTAGGGTTAAGTATAAATACTTAACCCGGCGGAGGGAGGAGGAGGAGACAATCATAATTTACAAAAACACAACTTTTCGAGATCAGAATTCTCTGAAGTTCTGGAGTGAAGAGCTGGAGTTCGAAGAGCCGGATAGAGATCGTGACGCCATCCCTTCCATCTCGGAGAACCGGAGCTAGGAGTGTAACTTACCGAAGATCGAAGTCTGCCAGAGTCGTCTAAATTAGGTTTTTCAGATTCTTTTCTGTTCTTCCTCTGAACGATGAACTCTTTCCTTGTCTTTGTTTCTTTTGTAATAATCATGAGTAGCTAAACCCTTTAGAGCTTAGACTAGATGAACCCTAAGTGACCCAGGGCTTTAAAGCGGTCACGGATCGGCGGTGATTAGATTCGAAATTCAATCAGTTCTTTTTCATGTTTGATTCGTTCTTCATTGTTCATGTTTCTTGTCTGGATTGATCACCTAGATTAGATTCTTGTTAAGCTAAGGATAGAAGCGAACGCTCGCCTTACTTTAGAACATCGAATTGAACAATTAACCTTATAATTGGAGTGTGCCTTTCGTAGGAACCGGTTAGGGTTAATTCACTGCAAGAGTAACTCATTAATCACTAGTAATTGCACCAATTAATTAAGTCGTTGCGAGAGGCGATCGTACCCGGGCGGCTAGTTAATCTTGGTAGTTAGAACGGATAGAGCGAACGTTCGCCGGTCTTAAACCTAAGGGTAAGGAGTTATGGTGGTGTCTTAGTAATTGATTGAATGAGAATCGAAATCCGCTGATCTGTTGATTGCCAATGCTCTGGGGAATGAAGGGGGATTCAAAGTCTAAGTTCGTCTGTCATCCTTGTTTTCAAACCCTAATTCTCAATCTGCTTTAGTTTAATCTTTTTAATTTTTCTGCATTCCTTAGAAGTAGAAGTCGTGGAACTCACACCACGCACAACGTGTTTGCCTTTGAGTATTTTGCTAGTTCTGAAGTAACCAATCATAGAAAGCCCTCGGAATACGATCTGCTATACGCTTTTTAGCATTAGTAGTTTTTATTTGGTTGAACCCCGACCAACGACCGGGCGGTACACCAAATTGGCGCCGTTGCCGGGGACATTCTTTGATTGTTCGAAAGAAGAACTGGCAATTTATTCTTCTACTTTCCATCTTTCATTTTTTCCACCCACTTCGATTTTACGCCGGTATGTTTGCTTTTGTTGCTTGTAGGTTGTTCTACAGGTTTATGAACCGCTCGATCGCTCATTCTCAGTTTAAGCCGGGTAATTCTACTCCGCCGAAGAAACCGCGAGCTCAGAAGCAAGTCATAGTCACTCCGCCTACACCACCTATCCCTAATATGATTGAGGAGTTGAAGGAGAACTCCTCATCTTCATCCGCTTCATCCACTACTTCAGATTCACCACCACCTTCTCCTCCCGTACTAGTTGCTCAGCGCACCATGGCAGATTACTGTAGACCAAATGCGGCTTACCTCCGAGCTAGCATCGTCGTGCCACACAGCGATGACGACCCCGACGAAAAGATCACAATCTCTTTCCTGAGCATGGTCTCTAAGGATCTTCATTTCGAAGGGAAGCCGCAAGAAAACCTTCGCACACATTTGGCAAACTTCCTTGACATGTGCGAGACGTTTAAAAAAGGGAATCTCGGTAAGAATAATCTTTGCTTACGAGTATTCCCATTCTCTCTTAAAGGCAATGCCAAGATATGGCTCAGCTCAAAACCACCTGGCTACTACACTGACTGGGATCATCTAGCTCAAGACTTCATAGAAGAATACTATCCCCCTTCAAGAACTACATTCTACAAGGATAGCATCGCTAGGTTCTCTCAGAAGGAAGGAGTAAGCTTATACAATGCTTGGAACAAATTCCAAGAGCTGCTATCTGAATGCCCTCATCATGGATTCAACCAGAGTCAGCTAGCTGAAATCTTTGCCCAAGGGATGAATGAAGAAACAGCTGAATGGGTCAACATCTTAGCTGATGGCGACTGCACAGCACTTGAACCAGAAGCTGCTCTACTTCACTTTGCGGACTGCGCATCTAAGTCCAGAAATAGGGAAAGACAGTTTGGAGCAGCCAAGAGTCAACCAAGCAGTGAAGATCAGATTAAGATCGCGGTACAGAAACAAATGGAAGAGATCCTCGGTACAACTAATAACTGGCCTAAAAAGGAAGTCAACTTCATTGATCACAGCTTCACCAGGGATCAAAGAGGCTACTCCGACTACCGTCAGTTCAGAACACCTCCTCAACAACGGGAAGGCTTCTATGAGCGTCCTCCCTACAACTTCCAACTCGACCAGAGCCGAAATCAATACATGGACAATGGTTATCAAGATCCTTCCAAATTGCCCAGAGTACAGCAGCCTCCGAATTTTATATCCGAGGACAATTGGGAGAGGAGAATAGCCAGGAAGTTTGATCTAATTACAGCAAGACTTGATGATCACGAGGAAAGATTTAGAGCGCAAGATGCTCTTAACAAAGGGCAGATCGCACAAGGACAGAGAATAGAGGATATGATAAATAAAATTGCTAGTGCGATGGCTCGTCTTCCCATCTTCAATCAGGCTCCGTCTCCAGACAGCTCCACCGTGAAGAATGAGCACGCTAAGGCCGTAACAACCAGGAGCAGTGAGCAGACCAGCCCGTCTGAGAAGGAAGAAATTCTCGTTTCCAATGAGGGAGAGTGCTCGGCTATCATCCCTCGACCACCACCCATACCTATTCCAGCTAAGTGCCCCGACCCTGGTCCTTTTACTTTACCTTTGAGCATTAATGACATTGAAATCGAGCGTAGCATAATTGACCTAGGTGCTTCTATAAACGTCATGCCTATGTGTTTATATAAGAAACTGAACCTAGGGGAATTACAACCTGCCAACATGAATTTAATGTTCGCTGACAAAACTCTAAGAGAACCTAGAGGAATGATCCAGGATGTAATCACTTGTTGTGGCCCGTTCCGGTTTTTTGTTGATTATATAGTTATGGTACTCAAGAGACATATTCTACCCTTCTCTTGGGTCGGCCATTCATGGCGACTGCCGGGATTAATGTCAATGTTCCCAATGGCTCTCTAACTGTAAGGGTTGGGAAGGATACTACAACATTCCGTCTCAAGGACGGAATGAAATACATTCCTAAGGGAGAATTAAATTGCTTATCTGTAGAGATTGTGGAGTTGGCCTCGGTCAACTTCATTTCTAATATTTCTTCCAGTGTCTCTAGATCAGTTGTTGCTGCAGGTATTAACCAGGTTATGAAGAAGAAGCCAGAAATATCGGTTCAGAAGCCACCTAAGAAGAAGAAGGAACTGCAAGCCTCTTCTAAACCACCGAGCAGACCTCGAGGAAAGAACAAGAAGACGAAGACCCAAATGGTCTGGAGACTAAAAGCTCCACCGTCTTCCACCGAGCCAGCTGCACCACCATTTCATTCCGAGAAACCGGCGCCGGAACAAGTATGGAAGGAGAAGCCGAAAGCGTCTCCTAAGGAAGTACTAACGATCACCGATCCTGGTGATAACAAGCCGAAGAAGAAAGAAAAAGAGAAACCGACAGTCCTCATTCCTTCCATCGTCACACTCAAGAAGGATGACCTCTCCAGAGAGCTGTTCGGACCATTCAAGTTCGTTGATCATCTTCCCGACGGACGTACCAAGCTACTACATGCGAACGGGAAGAGATTCACGTTTACCGGAGAAGTCCCGAAGCTGTACTTCATGAACTCCGACGCGAGCGTGAAGGAGAATCTAAGTTGGGATGTCTCCTAATACCGTCCAGGTATCGTCCAGCTCAAGGACGTTAATAAAAGAACGCTTCGTGGGAGGCAACCCACGGCTGGAGTCTGTTTTAATCTTTGTTGAACTTGGTATTTTAGAGTCGGTTCGGGGGAGCCAAAAGTATCAGTTTGTTTGATTTATTATTTTTCGTGTAGATTCTGCATGTCATAGAATCAGTTGCAAGTTGATTGAGGTCGTTCCGATTTTTGTGGATTTAACTGTGCTTTTCTGAAGTTGGCCGAATTTGCAAAAATATTTTAAACCCGAACAGTTCAAAATTTTCGGTGAAACCACCCCTGTTTTCGGCGAAACTGATTTTCAATTTTCGAACTCAATCTCCCTGTTCATTGTTTTCGGTTCAAAAAGTTTTTGTTTTCGGCGAAGCCATTTGAACTGCTATTTTCGGCAAAACCGTGCTATTGTTTTCGGCTAAACCGCCTTCACAAATCCGGCAGTCCATTTTAACTGATATTTTCGGTGAAACCACCCTCCTATTTTCGCCAAAAATAATTTTGAAAATCACCCAATATTTCCTTTAAAAATCTTGTTTAACTCCCTCTCTCATCCTTCCCCCATTTTCGTTCAACTCACCGAAAACCCCCCTTATCTCTTTCAACTCGCCGTCGCCACCGTAACCCACCGCCGTCACCGTCGCCGACCGCCGCCGCTCCCTCTCCCTTCCCTTTTCCGATCCCAACGAGCCCTAGAACGTCCAAATCGGAGCTTTGCAGCTCCAGTTCACCGAAAACCTAGTTTTCAAGTTTTTCACCGATTCTTCTGAACTCGTTCATTTTTAGCAGTCATGACTTCAAGGTAAGTTGTATAACTTTTTGATACGAATCTTTTGACATATAGATTGCTGAATTTCGTCGGGGTTGACTTTCGGTTTGCCTCGTTTTGCGTGCCGACTGTTTCGTGTGAACTAGGATTAACTGAACTTATAGAACTGTTCTAGGATGTTTAAGGAGTTCCGTGCTTAATTGCCATATCATTTGATCATGTGTTGCTATGCATACGATTAATTCCTTGTTATGTTGACTTTTGTGAGAAATGTCGGTTTGACTTTGAATTGCTGTGATCATTTGGCTGTCTGATGTGTTCATTCTCGTTCATATTTTCGTGCTTGCCATATGAGATCATATTTTACCGTCATTCTCCAAGTTATGATAGTCTTGCCATGATTAGGGTTCGATATGCTTAAATGTTGACTTCCAAAATGTCGGTTTGACTTTTTGAACTCTGATTGTGCTTATCCGACTCTGGCTGTTACTAAGTATGTATTTTACTGTCTATGATTACCGGTTACCCCGCTTTGCTTACCCCACTTAGTTTCCCTCATTTCTTTGTGAAATCGAGTTTTTCTACTAAGTGTGGGGTAGGGTTTTGGTTGACTAATCTGGTTTCATTCTGGTTCTAGGAACACCACTTATGAGCGCAGGACTAAGGCGCGACTTGATGGCGCCTCGAGCTCAGGAGCTGCCGCTCCCGTCACACCTGCTGTTCTGGGTCCACCACCTACTCTACCCCGCCATGCTGGATATCATCCCACCATCGTCCGTCTACCGGATTTCTATTTTGAGTGCTTCCAGAAGATTCAGCACGTTCGGGGAGCTGACGTGCGCCCTCTCTCCATGGAGTCCCTGCACGATCATGATGAGGACTACCACCGGAACGTGCATGACGCCTTAGCACCGGCTGGTCTCCTCGAGCTGACCACCATCGCCGCCGAGTTCCCAGACATTGCCCTCCAGGAGTTCTGGGCAACCTTTGATCTGGATGAGCACAAGAGGAAGCAGCGCCAGAAGGTGATCACCTTCTATCTTGGTGGGGTGTACAGGCAGCTCACCTACGATGAGTTTGCCGCTCATCTCGGCATCCCCTACGAGCACTATCACGATCATCACCTCGGTTGGGGCGAAGATGATGATGACGAGGAGTACAACGCGCTCTGGAGCCACATGACAGGCGTGCCTGGCGATCGCCTCGGGACGAACAACTCAGTTAAGTCTCTCTCTCACCCGCTCTATAAATTTATTCATATGGTTTGGCGTAGGTCGCTTTTATATGTTCCAGATAAGGACCGCCACCATATCCTTAAGGAGGAGCTCATGCTTCTCCGAGCCATCCGAGAGAGCTACCCTCTCCACCCCGGCTGGGTACTGGCTCGCATCTTCCGCCAGAAGACCAGGAGGAAGACGCCACCTCGCAGACTCTTGGGGGGCAACTTCATAGGACAGCTCATCCTCTCCTTCGGCATCAGCCATGAGTATGGCCCGCACATTCCACGACATCCAGTTCGGACCGTTGGAGGAGACTTGGCGGTTGAGTACGACTTAGAACTCGACCTCAGTCCCCATGTAGCAGCTGATCCTCCACTCCAGCCTATGGTCGAGTCAGAGGAAGAAGATGATGCTGAGGAGCAGCAGCCGCAGCCGCCGCCTGAGTTTCATGATTATATACCCTCGCCACACCATCAGGCAGGGTACATCCACCAATCGCCGCCGCACATCCCCGAGCCATATCCGGCGCATACTCAACAGCCGCAAACCACCCCGCGGATGTTGGAGAGTTATACGAGTGACTGCAGGAGTGGCGCATCACCGACAACGCCACTCAAGAGGCGCGATGGACTATTATGCAGCAACATATGCGCCGCGCCGACCGGCGATATGAGGCACAGATGGCATGGCAACGCCAGCTCGGCGAATTTCTCCACTTTCCACCTCCCGGCTCACCGGACCAGCAGTGATCGGGTTGTATTCCTTTTCTGGTGTCTTCTTTTATTTATTCTTTTCGGATTTCTATCCAACTTTTTTCTGTGTGGATCCGGGACACTTGTCCCGGTTTCCTTTTTATGTTTTATTTGTTTTTGTTTTGTAGGCAATCGGTAGACTCCCACTGCTTCAGGTTCTGTTACACTTCACTCCGCTCTCAGGATCCGTGCTTACCCTCTGAAATCAACCGTCCTCATCCAGGTTCTTACACTCCACTCTGAACTCTACATTAGTCCTGTGAGGACACGGTCCGATTTAAGTGTGGGGTAGGATGCTAGAGAACTTTGCATGAACTTGATTGCCCTTGATTGTGTTTTATGTGTGCCTCGTGATTCCATTCCAGTCTCTCTAGCATTAGAATGGCTCAGTTCTTGATTTTTGATGTTAAGTTGTTGTTCAAACTTTCATAATGATGCTTAGACTGCTTAACCTAGAACTTGAGAACCAACTTGTATACTTTGATGCTAAATTGCCTGGTCAGAACAGAATTTTAAAATCACACTTATAGTTTGTAGCCTTGATTGCATGAAAATGACCGAATCCGACTAGCAAACCAACTGTGAGCTTTTGATCCATTGCACGTAACTTGCAATTTAAATTCTTTCTGAGTGGTTTTCTGTTTACTTGAATGAGTTAGAATTTGCATGAGACCTACTCGAGACCACACGATGACACGAGTTCTAGAAGGATAGGGGCACCTAGATTCAGCTACTAAGCCAGATAGCCTACCAAACGATAAATCCACTAGGTTTAGACCCTTGAGCTTGGCCTGTTCTTTCGGTTCGATAATACATTACAGCCATTTCCCATTTCTTTCATTCCCCGTTGATCCCCTATGGTTGTAGTTCTAGATTGACCTACCGGAAGTCGGTTTGTGGTAACCTGCCTATAGCCATTAAACAGGTGGTCTTAGCTAATATGTCCAGACGTGTAAACCCCTCTAGCAACTAAAAGAAAATCGGCACAAAAGAAAAAAAAAGTAAAGTAAGAAAAGAAGCAAGCTTCAGAAAAAAAAAAGAGAAGCAGAAAAATCAGAAAATTAAGAAAAGTTTCAAAATGTCGTTCAATAAAACGTTCTTCTCCCTACAAATGGAAGAACGAAGTCAAAAGAAAAGTTGAAAAGAAAAGAAAAAAATCGTGTAAAGAAAAAGAATAAGTGCTAGGTTGCTTGAGGGTATCATAGGACGAGCGTTCATTATTCCACCCGTGTTTGGTTAGACGGTAGGAAGCCATAGATTAGATTCGAGGGAAGTTAGTCGAAAGCTACACGGCACAAAGCCATCATCATTCACTCCCATCATCCATCTCATTATAAACCCGAGTAGTGTAGTATTCATTACGGTCCTAGCAGGGAAGTCCTTCTTGACTAGATACTCGTGTTGTCACAATGGTGGAGATGTGGTCGAAATGCAAACCTATGACAGAATTCGGTAACAGAAAATGATCGAGAGCAGAAACACGTCCCTAAACATAGAGAGTGAGAGTTCCCATTGTACTATATACATCCTGTGTGAGGAGTCTGGTCGGTCAGGTCAAATTCGTGCATAATTGGTTGCTAATTACTTGTCATGTGCAGTTTATTAGTGAGACCAGGTAGTTTGGCTGATCTGTATGCATGTTAGGTTTCTTGTTCTAGGATCGATCTGTCTAATAATTCATTGTGTTTGCTTGAGCTCCAATTTAACCGATCTTATCATTTATGAACATGAGCATTTCTATTCAGTTTGCTTGAGGACAAGCAAAAGCTTAAGTGTGGGGTATTTGATGACACTCGATTTGACGTGATTATCAGCCTCATTTAAGCGACATTTCTTTCACCGAAGATTGCCCTATCTCGTGCCATTTGTGTTACTTGGCCCGTTTCAGGTCTATTTGATGGTTTTCTAGTGTTTTTATGTTAGCACAGGTTTTTGCCGTCAAATAGAGTAGCCATGGAAGTGTCTAAGGCGTAGGAACCTCGAGGAATCAAACCGGAATCGACCCAAGGAGCCAGTCAAAGTCAAACAAAATCCTGCCCGAGTACAAAGAGATTTTCGCCGAAATTGAGCTTGCATATTCGGCGAAAATATTAGTGCATTCAACTGGTGCCGAGTCAAAGGACATCTTCGGCGAAACATTGTACTCTTCAGAGAAAGCACTCCCGAAGACAAAGGAATTTTCGGCGAAAATAATACACTAATCCGGATCAGTTAGGGTTAAGTATAAATACTTAACCCGGCGTAGGGAGGAGGAGGAGACAATCATAATTTACAAAAACACAACTTTTCGAGATCAGAATTCTATGAAGTTCTGGAGTGAAGAGCTGGAGTTCGAAGAGCCGGATAGAGATCGTGACGCCATCCCTTCCATCTCGGAGAATCGAGCTAGGAGTGTAACTTACCGAAGATCGAAGTCTGCCAGAGTCGTCTAAATTAGGTTTTTCAGATTCTTTTCTGTTCTTCCTCTGAACGATGAACTCTTTCCTTGTCTTTGTTTCTTTTGTAATAATCATGAGTAGCTAAACCCTTTAGAGCTTAGACTAGATGAACCCTAAGTGACCCAGGGCTTTAAAGCGGTCACGGATCGGCGGTGATTAGATTCGAAATTCAATCAGTTCTTTTTCATGTTTGATTCGTTCTTCATTGTTCATGTTTCTTGTCTGGATTGATCACCTAGATTAGATTCTTGTTAAGCTAAGGATAGAAGCGAACGCTCGCCTTACTTTAGAACATCGAATTGAACAATTAACCTTATAATTGGAGTGTGCCTTTCGTAGGAACCGGTTAGGGTTAATTCACTGCAAGAGTAACTCATTAATCACTAGTAATTGCACCAATTAATTAAGTCGTTGCGAGAGGCGACCGTACCCGGGTGGCTAGTTAATCTTGGTAGTTAGAATGGATAGAGCGAACGTTCGCCGGTCTTAAACCTAAGGGTAAGGAGTTATGGTGGTGTCTTAGTAATTGATTGAATGAGAATCGAAATTCGCTGATCTGTTGATTGCCAATGCTCTGGGGAACGAATGGGGATTCAAAGTCTAAGTTCGTCTGTCATCCTTGTTTTCAAACCCTAATTCTCAATCTACTTTAGTTTAATCTTTTTAATTTTTCTGCATTCCTTAGAAGTAGAAGTCGTGGAACTCACACCACGCACAACGTGTTTGCCTTTGAGTATTTTGCTAGTTCTGAAGTAACCAATCATAGAAAGCCCTCGGAATACGATCTGCTATACGCTTTTTAGCATTAGTAGTTTTTATTTGGTTGAACCCTGACCAACGACCGGGCGGTCCACTAGTCGCCTAAGGTTCAAAGTCCTCAAGGGCGTGTAAAGTCTTACCGCCGTGTCTACATCGGACGTTGTCACTGTTAAGTAGTTCCAGGGCGTCAATGATTTTGTGGAAGGTTTTGAGGACTTGAGCCCTGCTATTTGGGGTTTGAAGTCCTCAAGGGCGTGTAATGCCATACCGCCTTGGGGTACTAGGGCGTGTGGACATCGGACGCCGTCACCGTCAAGTGGTTCCAGGGCGTTGATGTTCTTTTGGAAGGCATTGAGGAGTTGAACCCTGCCGTTTTGGGGTTCAAATTCCTCAAGGGCATGTAATGTCGTACCGCCTTGGGGTACTAGGGCGTGTGGACATCGGACGCCGTCACCGTTAAGTGGTTCCAGGGTGTTGATGTTCTTTCGGAAGGCCTTGAGGAGTTGAACCCTGTCGCTTTGGGGTTCAAATTCCTCAAGGGCATGTAATGTCGTACCGCCTTGGGGTACTAGGGCGTGTGGACATCGGACGCCGTCACCGTCAAGTGGTTTCAGGGCATCAATGTTCTTTCGGAAGGCCTTGAGGAGTTGAACCCTGCCGTTTTGGAATTTGAATTCCTCAAGGGCGTGTAATGTCGTACCGCCTAGGGGGTACTTGGGCGTAGGGATATCAGACGCAGCCACCGTGAAGTGGTGTCAGGGTGTCGATGTTTTTATGAAAACCTTTGGGTTGCACCCCGCCACTTGTGTTTCGGTAAAGACCGCTCTTCATTGATAGCTAGGTCTTGTTCCCAAAATACATGTAAAATGTGATGTTTTAACATCTTACATCAAAATGAACGAAAAACAGAAAGCTATCCATCTTCATTCTTCCGGTCTTTCCGCCGCCTCATACTTCCTCAGATGCATGGCATTCCAAGTTTTATGCACCGGCTCTCCTAAGGGTCGTTGTAGCTTGAAGGTGCTTGGCCCAATCACTTCCTCCAGCTGCCATCGGATTTCCCCACCATGACTACGTTGGAGAGCCATTCTGGGTATTGGACTTCTTGAATGAAGCCCGCATCCAGTAGCTTGGTGATTTCCTCTTGTACGACTTATTTCCGCGTCCAGTTAACAGTCCTCTTTATCTGACTGATGGGGCGTGCATCCGCCCTTATCGCAAGTTGGTGCTGAATGATTGTTGGATCCAACCCAGGCATGTCATGGGGTTTCCATGCAAAAAGGTCTGCATATTCCTGTAGCAACGAGAGCGTCTGAATTCGCTCTGTCGTGGAAATATGGGCGGATAACTTCACCTTCTTCTCCGGGTCGCTGGGCGATAGTGGTACTTCCACGTTCGCTTCGCCAGGTTCAGAGGGGACGAACACATCTCCTCGAGTGTCAACCACGAAATAGGCATCTTCTTTCCCAGGGCCACCTTGTAACATTTCCTCACTATGGGGTGTCCCCTATACTCTTCCAATTCCGCTCCCAACAGGGAACTTCATCACTTGATGCACGAGAGAAGAGACGGCCTCGAACGCGGATAAGCCAGGGCATCCCAGGATCATGTTGTACGTCGAACTACAGTTGGTGACGTAAAACTTGACATATTTGGTCTCCTAGAACTCCTCGTCACCCAATGTGACTGGGAGCGATACGACCTCGAGGACCAGACGTCGTTTCCGACAAACCCGGTGAGTACGATTTTAGATGACTTCAGCCAGGCCGGATCTAGCCCCATCCTACTGAACGCGTCGGCGGATAGGATGTCTGCCGAACTGCCTTCGTCCACCAGGACGCGCTCTACCAAGGTATCCTCTATGATTACCCGAATAACCATGGTCTGGGTGTTGGGGCTCCTTCCCTTCAGATCGGCCGTTGAGAAAGCAATGGGCGAATATCTGATGTGATATTATTGCTCGTGTTTTGAACCTACGATTGACCTAAGAAACTCCCGTATTTGATCTTGTTGTGCCTTGGTTTGTGTGCTTTTAGAGTCATTTTACACAAATTGCACTTTTGTTGTCCAAGGGCCACTTGTGGACCAATTCTATGTCTATTGGAGTTGTTTTGTGTATTTTTAGGCCTTGGCATGGTAATACAGATGACAAGGAGTCCATAGGATCAAACGGGAGCTTAAGCGGAACTCGGATGAGGGAGATAGGGCCATTGCAAGTTCGAGTTTTCTACACCTACAAGAGTTCTCGGTGAGAATATCAACAATCTCACCGAGAATGTATCAAGGAAGTCCACAACAATTCTCGTCGAGCACCGGGCTGAGGTTTTCAAAGAAGTTCTCGGTAAGAACTTAAATGTTCTCGCCGAGAACATATGAAGGATTGAATACAACTCTCGTCGAGGATTCTCAACTACTTTGCAAAGAGGTTCTCGGCGAGAACTTCAATGTTCTCGCTGAGAACTTGGGTCTATTGGTGAATCCTATTTAAGCAACCACAAGGAGAATTGAGAGGGGGATTCATTCAGCACCCGACGATCTCCACCACTCCACATTCGATCAATCATCATCCATAAACCCTAGAAGACACTTCTGGTGCAAATTAAAGTCATTGGAGCTTGGATTGAAGCCAACCAACCTTGGGAGAGGTGCTTATAAGTGGAGTATTGAAGATCATCACAAGGATCCATCAATGGTGTTCTTGGTGACCAATCTTCTTTCTCTTCTCTTTACTCCCTTGGCCATGTGTGGCTAAGTTCCTAGGGTTCATCTTGGATGGGTAGAGTAGTTGTGCTATGATAGAGGCATGATTTTATAAGACTTGCCATGATTGATCTTGGTTGTATGAGGATGATTCATACACTTGTTCTTATTGCCATTTTATGCCATGTTTTCTTGAATTGGTATATTCAATGTGATTTGATGCATGAGAGTGCTTGGATTGCATAGATTGTAGGTCTAGGGATTGAAGTGAGTGTGTTCTAAGAGATTAAATCATCTTATTTCAACCATTTTCACATGATTTCTCTCTTCGACATTTTATCGAACACTTGGTGTACATGTGGATTTTCATTCATTTAAGTATCGAAAGGCTATTTGGTGAATCTCCTAGTGTTAGAGCATTGATATGAGAGTATTGTGCCTAGCCTTGTGGTCATAGAGTTCTAAGAGAAGGTTTTGTGTCTTGGCATTTCATCAAACACCTAGAATGCATCCTTTTGCACTTAGCTTGAGAGCGAGAGCCTAAGTTGAGTGGTATTAGGATAGGGATTTGGTGCTACGAAAGTGTATCGAGTCTATAGAAGTGAAGTGCGTGGTCATCCGAATGCAAACTCGAACTTGATTGGTGTGTTTTTTCAATTAGTCCTCTTGAGCATGATGAAACTATCCTCCAAGTGAACTCCCTTTGTCTTTGATTAAACCATTTTCCTTTCTTGCTTAGTTTATTGCTTATGTTCTTGAACTCTTTGATCAAACCAACTCTTTTTAAATTATTAGACCGTCTACAAGGAGTGTGGGTATTAGTCTTTGAGAGAGCCCTCGTGGAATATGACCTTGAGTGTTAGTAATCATACCTTATTGGTTGATTATTGGCACGTCAATATCCTCTGACCTGATTTACCAGAGAGCATTCACCTACTACTCTCTTGTCTTTGGGAGCGTCCTCTTCTCCTCTTAGGATCATGCTACAAGTTTTTTTGTACTTGATCCGCCTATCTTCTTTTTCGGACTTCTTGCCCTCTTCTTCTTCTTTTTCTTCATCTTTCTTATTGCTTATTCTGTAAAAAATGCTCACCTTTTTGGAGGGCGACCTCCCTTCGGGGGTGACTCCGATCTTTCTCTCTCCTTCTTTCGCGATTATCAATGAGATCCCCGTTCTTTAGTGCTCACTCTATCTCGTTCCTGAGCTCCCTACAATCTTCGATATCATGACCCATCTGATTATGGAACTCGCAGAACTTACTAGGGTTTCCTCTTTTTACTGCTACCATAGATAGCGGGGCGGGCCATCTGAGCCCGCCCTACTTCTCCTACAGGACATGAGCCGCCGCTGAGACTCTGACAGGGGAGTATACTTCTCTTCGGGCCTTCTTTCGGTGTGGGGGCGGTAGTCTCTCCTGTCATCCGGGCGTTTATCCTTCCGGTTGTTATAGCTTTGGCCGCCGCTTTAGCTTGTCCGCCCTAATTCGCCTTGTATCATGGCTATGTTTTCCTCCACCTCAGCGCTCTGAAGAATGCAAGACTCAAGTTTAGTGTGAGTCTTTGGCTTCTTTAGTACTAAGAATTTGACCAACTCCTTACTAAGAGTGGTGGTCATAATGTGGTGCAGGGCGATGTCCAGTGCTAGATGCGGGACAGTGGTTACTGCCTTGGCCCACTTATCGTAATACTGGCGAAGGGTCTCATTGTGGTTCTGTTTGAGCCCCCAAAACATCGCCATGTTCTTTCCTACTTCTCTTTGGTTATTGAATTTGTGCAGGAATAGCTGATAGAAGTCCTCCCAATTTTTTATGATTCCTTCGGCCAGGGCGTCGTACCATGTTAGGGCGGCTCCCACCAGAGTTCCCAGAAAATTTCTGCAGTATGTGGCGTCGGGGGCGCTGAACATCTGCATGACGATAATGAATGTTAACAAGTGATCATCTGGGTTACTTGTCCTGTCGTATGCCTTTATAGCAGGCGGGACAAAGCATGGGTGGCGGAACGATGAGTAGCGCCTTGTCCATTGGTTGGTGCATTACTATTTGTCTAGGGTAGGACTGATGGTGGGGAAGGAACAGTCTGAACATTTCATCAGAGTCCGCCATACCAGGAGACGGCCCGACTCTCGTGGGTTCGTCAGCCTTTTCGGTGGTGTGAGCGATTAGCATCATCATCATCACCGCCATCTCGGCGCTAGGTCCGCTGAGGACGCTGGTGGTGTAGAAGCAGAAGCTATGGTTCCATCGTCCACTCTTGGTTTCAGAGGTGTGTTGCATCCATGGTGGTTGATTTCTTCTTCTGTATTTTGGGGCATGGGACTTTGCAAGATCCCCGCGGGTATGACTTGTTTGGCTGGAGTGACCATATTCTCTGTGGCGCACTCACTCGCCTTTGTTTTTGGCTGGAGTGACTTGTTTTGCATGTTGCTCTTTTGAGTTGAGACGTTTTGCAACCCCTATCTGACGCGCCAATTGATTCGCCCTTCTGGACCGATCAATAATGAGGTGGTTCAACCTAGGGTCGGTCGAACCTGTATTGCCTGATTCCGCCTTGGTAACGGTAGGGAGTACCTTGTAAGGCGTAGGACAGGCATTAGAGAGAGAGAGAGTGAGGGTGAGTAGTAATATGGTATTTAAGGGAGGGAGTGTGTAACAGAGAAGTACCCGGGCGGTGGGCCCTAGAGAAGGGCGAATGACCACAGCCTTTAGCGTGCAGCGTATGTGAGCGTGCAGTATCGGGCGTATGGTCTATGTGTGTCTTGTGTGTTGTCCTCTTCCGAATGGGTGGACCCTATATTTATAGGGTCCAGTGGACGTGACGGGGGCCACGTGTCTAGCTCTTATTGGACCGCGATGGATCACCATCCCCAGTAGGTGCGATGGCCATTTTCTGTCTTGTCAAATCACCCAACAGGGTGGCTCCCTTAGGAGAGGGCGGTCCGCCGCTGGACCCCCGAGGGCGGTCCTGGCTCTGGGGCCTATCAATTGCCCCCTAGTATGGCATTGGGAGCGTAAGGGTCCTGAGGTGATACTATGCATTTGTTGTCTGAGCCCCGAGGGCAGTTCTAATCTTTGGACCCATCATGTTTATTTCACCCGGATTCTCAAACTCCATCCACTTTAACTCAATCTACTCGAAAAACCATTTTATTTGTAAACCCAATATATAATCGGTTACGCGCATCACCGGAGTGTTAACCCTAAAGGTGGGCGTTGTACCGCCATGCTAATTGTGCCTTCTCTGCAAGTAGGCGCATGTTGGCCTCTTCTCTCCTTTCCTCCACCATATCCAAATTCCGTTGTAGGGCTTCTTCATTTCCTTAGGGGTCAAAGTGTTGTACTTTGAGGCTTGGAAAATTGACTTCCACCGGGAGGACTGCCTTCGTCCCATACACAAGTGTGTAGGGTGTTTCGTTAGTGGCGGTTTTGTAGGAGGTATGGTGTGCCCACAAGACCTTGGGTAACTCGTCCTCCCACCTTCCTTTCGCCTCTTCTACCTTTTTCTTCAGCCCCTTAAGTATGATTTTGTTCACCGCCTCTGCTTGTCCATTTGCCTGGGGGTACGCTACTGAAATGATCTTGTACTCCTCACATAACTCCAAGAACGATGTGCAGTCGAACTATGTTTCGTGGTCACATACGAATCCCAAAGGGAGACTGAACCTGGTGATGATGTTCTTCATCACAAATTTCTGTACCTGAAGCACCGTGATCGATGTTAGTGCCTCCTCCTCCACCCATTTGGTGAAGTAATCCACCACTACTATAATGAATCTTCTCTTTCCTGTTACTTCAGGGAAAGGGCCCAAGAAATCCATCCCCCAAAAGGAGAAAGGCCATGGAGACACGATGGGTTGGAGGGCGGTTGCCGGCAGGTGATGAGTGTTGGCGAATATTGGCACTTGTGGCAATTAGTGCTTTGGCATCTCGACGGATGTTAGGCCAGTAGTACCCTTAGTGAAGGACATTCTTCTCTAGGCTCTTGGTACTGACGTGCATGCTACACACGCCTTGGTGAATTTCTCGCAGTACATACGCTGCCTCTTCCTCACTTAGGCAGCGTAAGTAGGGGCCAACAAAATATTTTCTGTATAAGTTTCCCTCTAAGAGTATGCACTGGGCGGCCTGCCGATGGACCTTGGTGGTGGCGGCTCGGTCTTCAGGTAGGACATCCGCCTCAATATAGGCCCTGATGGGGTATCTCCAATCAGTGTTTCCGCTGGTCATAAGATAACCCTCGGCACCTCCTATTACTAGAAAGCTCTGATCTTTTTCATTCTCTACCGTGACCATCCGTCCCTCGTCAAAGCTGAGGGTGGTGGCCTGTTTGGACAAGGCGTCTGCATATGCGTTGTCTTCTCTCACAATTTGGATCAGCTCTGATGCCTCGAAACCTCTCAGGGCTGTCTTAGCTTCCTCGTAGTAGGGCACCAGCGTCTCCTCCATAACTTCGTATTCGCCGCTGATCTGATTAATCACTATGGCTGAGTCCGAGTATACCTTGATGTGGGTGAGCCCATTGACTTTTCCATGTGGAGACCTGCTATCATTGCCTCGTACTCATCGACGTTATTGGTGTGATGCTTGGCGAACCTTTTGGCGGTTTCATGAAGTACGCCCTGTGGAGCCTTGAGTACTATGCCCGCACCCTCTCCATTTTTGTTGGAGGCTCCATCAATGTAGAGTTCCCAGTAATCATCTAGCTTGCCTTCTACTCTTATGCACCCTTCAACCACGAAGTCTGCTAGTGCTTGCGCCTTGATGGCGGTTCATGGTTGAAAGTGTACGTCGTACTTGCTCAGTTCTACTGCCCACTTGACCATTCTTCCCGCCACACTCATTGATCTGAGAGCCATATTGATGGGTAGGTTAGTTACCACGTTGATGGTGTGAGCATAGAAGTAGGGGCGTAACTTCTGAGATGCCACCACGACGGCGTACGCCGCCTTCTCCAACGGGGTGTATCTACCTTCAGAATCAACCAAGGTCTTGCTCGTGTAGAAGACAGGACGTTCTTCCTTGTCCTCTCGTTTTACCAATACCGAGCTGACGGAGATACTGCTATGGCCACGTATAGGTACAGCTGGTCGCCCGAGAGCGGGCGGCTAGTACCACTACAAGAAAATTGTTGATTTGTCACGGTTTGTTAGTCACGGTTGTCACGGTTTTGTAAAACCGTGACAAATTAGTCACGGTTCAACCTAAAACCGTGACTAATTTGTCACGATTTTACAAAACCGTGACAACTTTGTCACGGTTCAACCCAAAATCGTGACTATTTTATCACGGTTCAACCAAAACCGTGACAACTTTGTCACGGTTCAAACCAAAACCGTGACTAAGTTGTCACGGTTTAAACCAAAACCGTGACAAAATTACTGACACGATTACCAATAACATAATAAAATTATAATGAAATCTTATCTTCTTCCTCTTATCTCTTGCCCTTCTTCCTCTTATCTCTCCACCTCCAATTTCTCTTCCATCTTATCCTCCAGCCAAACCTCATCTCCCTTCCTCTCCTCCATCAGAGCTCTCTTCTCATGTTCTTCCTCCTCCTCCACTTCCCCCAACCTTTTCCCCCTTTCACTGCCCACTCTGTTTCATAACCTCCAGCAGCCCCCGCCACTGCCTTCACCATATCCCTCCGTCGGCGTCATCTCCATCTGGCCGCTCCTCAGCAGATCCGGATCCATCTTCTCCATGTGGTTCATCATGGAGATGAAGATCTTCTCGCTCCCGCAGCACGACCAGGGTCGGCTCGAGTTTCCCCCTCCTCCGTCGGAATTAGTCAACCAATCCGCTCCGTCACCGCCGTCCAGATATCAGCCCGACTGACGGTGAAATAATGGTTTATAACCCTCACCGGCATAGAATGGTCACAGTTTGGGCCGATGGAGGATCTGATTGTATTTTATTGCGTTTGTGGGTGTTTTTTTCTTTTTTCTGATGTAAACAAAACGAAACTACTTATTCTTCTTCCCCTCCAGATTTTTTTTTTGAGTTCTGATTTTTTTGATTCTACCATTGAAGTTTCTTTTCATTTGGCTATGGTTTGTTATATCATATATTCATATGCCTCTTCTTCTGTAAATGCTGATTCCCAGTAACTTCAAGAAGTTCAACTATAAATAAAGTGACTTTTTGGAAACCCTAAAACATGGAGTGACCAATTTGTATAAAGAAAGGAGTTTAATAGGGACATTTTGTTCATTATAAGTTTGTGGATCAGTTTGCATAACAAAAAAAGTTGAGGGTCTGATTTTATAATCAAGGAAATGACAAATTGGTCACTGGAAAGTCTTGAGATTACACTTTGATCACTAAGCTTTGTCACGGTTTACTCCGAAACCGTGACAAACATTAGTCACGATTTTGGCATGAATCGTGACTAACCTTAGTCACGGTTTTCCTTTAAACCGTGACAAAGGTTAGTCACGGTTCAATCCAAAACCGTGACTACCATTAGTCACGGTTTCTGAGTAAACCGTGACAAAATTTGGTCGATTTAGTCACGGTTCCTTAAACCGTGACAAATTTTTTTGTCACGGTTAAAACCGTGACAAATGGCCCCCCAAAACCATGACAAATGTCTTGTTTTCTTGTAGTGTATCGGGGGTGTTGTCAGGAAGACCTTCAGCTCTTTGAATGCCCTGGAGCACTCCTCGGACCAGGAGAACTTTGCCGCCCCTTCAACGTGGCGAAGAACGGAGCTTGTCTTTCTGCCGACTTGGGAATGAAGTGGTTCATGGCGGCCAGCCGTCCTATCAGCGTCTTAACGTCTCTGACTGTCTTTGGCGGCGGCGTTTTTATTATGGTCTCTATCTTCTTCGGGTTGGCCTCTATCCCTCTCCGAGTGATGATGAACCCGAGGAACTTCCCCGATGATGATCCAAACACACACTTCTTTGGGTTGAGCCGGAGGCAGAACTTTCTCAAGGTGTCCAACGTCTGTCTTAGGTCTGTGAGATAATCGTGCCCTGTTTTGGTTTTTACTAGGAGATCATCCACATACGCCTCCATATGCTGACCCAGTTGGTCTTGGAATACCCAGTCAATCATTCTCTGGTAGGTCACCTCGTCGTTCTTTAGGCCGAAGGGCATTACGTTGTGGCAGTAGTTCCCGAAAGGTGTTGAGAACGAGGTTTTTTCTTGATCCTCCTTGGCCAAGGGGATATGGTGATATGCTGAAAACATATATAGGAAGGATAGTGTTTCATGATTGGCGGTGGCATCCACCAGCTGATCTATGTTTGGGAGTGGGTAGGGATCCTTTGGGAAAGTATCATTAAGGTTGGTGAAGTCAATGCACATCCTCCAGCTGCCATCGGATTTCCCCACCATGACTACGTTGGAGAGCCATTCTGGGTATTGGACTTCTTGAATGAAGCCCGTCACAATTTTTGTTTCTCTTATCTTTTTCCCACTTTTAATTAGTTTCCATTCGATAACATTTTATGTTATGTGTTACTCCAAATGTAATTTTTCATTAATATTTTTTATTATAAATTTTTTAACATAATGATGTAAGTTTTAATATATTTTATTTTAAAAATAATAATATTCATAGCTCAAATTATACGTGGAAGACAGCATGAAGAGATAGGACAAGCAAAATTAATAGCTCAAATTGTCTGCAATTACTTAATCATTCAGTTCTCCAAAATTGAAGGCCTTCTGTGTTACTAATTGTCAAACCGAACATTGCATATTGTCTCAAAAGTGGAAGAAACTTCTCAACCCCCGTTCCTAGTCTAGGGAAGGCCACCTAGGCCAACCCAGGATCTCCTGAACTCAAATAGCTAAAATATATGTATTTTTCAGATTTCAACAACTCTTTCCAGATTGATAACAGGGTATTTCAGCACCTTAAATTCTAACTTTAATTATATTAATAAAACCTTAACCCTAGTGTAAAATCCTAAACCTTATTGAGAAAGCTCCAAAACTAGCTACAGCTGAGCCTGTTAACGAACTTATATACGAACATGTTCACGAACTCCTATGTGAACCTTTTCGCGATTATACAAATGAGCATGTTATTAAACTCCTATATGAATATGTTCGCAAACATTATCAACAAACTTGTTCGCAAATAATAAACAAGCATGTTCGCGAATAGTGTTCAACAAGCTATCGATTCGAGTCGGCTTGTGAACAAACCGAATCGAACCCCCTTCGGATCAGATTTGGCTCGTTTATAATCGAGCCAGTTCGGAAACGGGTCGTCTCGAATTGAATCGGTCATGAACGCATATTAATCGAGTCGAACGCCGAGCAAATCTCGAGCGGCTCTGTTCATTAACAGCCCTAATTGGGGGCTACCAGGATTCGATACCAAGACCTTTCGATGATCAAAGGTTCTCATACCATGTCAAGAATCATTGCATCATAATAACTCGAGTTATTGGAAGAGGGTTCTGAATGGATCTTATATTGTTTACTAACATAACTAAACTGAATTCAATCAATTTTCGAATTCGGGCAACCGTGATCGTAACTAAATTGAATTTTTGGTTGGATTCCAATTGGATTAAATTCAGTTTAATTATGATCATGATTGCCCGGTCAAGCTCATTTTTAAAATTCAAACTTCAATGATCATTTTACAAAATTATCTTGCTAGTGATCATTTTTTAATTGGGCATAATTAACTTACTTATTATCAAAGGGATTTCAGAGTAAAATATACAAGATACCATCAAACTTTTATTTTCTTTCACACGCACCACTCAACTAATTTTCATACACCTCATATCATCAAACAATACTTTCCATTTTAGAGAGTACTACTCTATCCATTTTTTGGATGAAATAATAACATGTCTTGACGGTATGATAGTACAGACACTTATATTGTTGAGTCAGCTACCAACGAGGTATTATGCCACCAAAAAAAATTAAAATATTATATTTTAAATGGTTTCACATGTTAAGTTTTCAAAACACATTGTTTTAATTTTTTAGCTGCATAATACCTCGTTAGTGACTAACTCAACAATATATGATGATTGTATTGTCATTGCATCAAGACACGTCATTATTTCATAAAAAGGGGTCTAGGTGGTAATGAGTGAAACAGAAAGTATAATTCAATGGTATAAGTCGAAGAAAAATTAGTGAAGTGGTGAATGTGAAAGAAAATGAAAGTTCAATGGTAACTCAGGTATTTTACTCGGATTTTAGTTAGCATAATGGGAAACTCATCATTGCAATATGTGCTCAGCTAGGACATGTTGGTCGGGTTTCTTGGTTTGACCGGTCATGAATTCAGTCAAAACCACTCACAGGCAAAAAATGCCTAGAACTTGGCAAAATTTACCAAAATGGTAATTAGTTTAGGAACGTATTTATTTTTGTAGTTATTGAAATGTGTTTAATATGGTTAAATCTAATTAAAATCACTAATCCAAATTTTTTTATATAGGTGGATCTAGGATTTGGGCATCCAAACAATGCAATGTCACACAGTCAGACCAAACCCTAAATTGGCCTTCACGATATTTGAGTGGCATACAAAACGGCTAAAGCAGGATGACTCCATAGCGTCTAGCTGTCACCATTGTCCGACTTTGGACATAGTTCAACCCAATGATACATTTTCATGATTTTGTATTCCCAAAAGCCAAACCTACAAAGCCTAATCTATTTGTATGAAGAACAATTATGAAAAATAAAACTAGGCTACCTTGTGGTAAAAACCCATACCCATATCGATCGAAATGATACAACGAAAATAAGTATATTCAGAAAACATGCAAGTTGGTAGCCCAAGTTTAATGTGTATTGTTTGTACATTATCATTACGACAAGACTATATCAGATAACAGTCTTTCTCTTCAATTCATTGTTGTTGGTGGCTAAATCATCCTCACAAAATGGTGAGCTGAAGCAACCTAACCAATAACCATCCAAGTATCAACTATCAATCTTGCTAAGTACACAACAAACATACACCATTCTTCTGTTCTTCTTCTACACACTGAACCTTTTCTCTTCCTCTGATTCTCCGTCTCATATATTGCAACGATCGTACCCTGAGAACCATGATGATGGCTCCAACTCCACTCTCCACTCTTCTTCGTCTCCTTCATCGTATTTGGCCGTCAAACCTTCTGTATAATCTGTTGATGATGCTGCTGCTCCTGCTCCTGGTGACATTACTGTTGGTGGCGGTGGTGGTATAGCCTCTTTAGGCAGACGCGACTCTGCCATCACCATCTTCATCGTTTCAATCTCTTCTTTGTGCTTCCGCTTTATCTTTTCAATCTTCTTCAATGCATTTCCAGCTTCCACCTCTGCCCCCAGTGCCCGTTCCTGTCAGGACAAAAAAGATAAGTATGATCTCAGAAGTTTCACCAGGACAACTGTAAATGGCTTCTAATTTGCACAGTTTTGAGGACTAAAGTTGACTATGAAAAAGAAAGCCAGATTATGATGTTGCATTTGTACTAAGAATATATTTGACACTTAATAGAACGATGAAGAAGAGGACAGTAGGAAGAGATGATGCATTATAACTAAGAATATGACTATCCAATTTGAAATTTCTATGGAAAAAAGATCCAACTTGACACCTCACCTTGGCAACAGCAACAGCTTCTTCTGCTTCTCTGAGCCTGACAAGTAACTCCCCGGCTGCTTGTACAGCGTTTGCTGTATCTCTCAGTTGAGCCTGAAGTCCTCTGATTTCTTCCCTATAGTATCTCCGCTCTTTCTCCCTTTCCACCCTCAATGCTGAAATCTCAGCAGCCAGGGCATTGATAAACTTGGACTCAGCACCTTTCACCCCGGCCCTAGCTGCTGCTTTCTTTACATCGTCTATGCCTTCCTGAATCTTCCTGTGTCTTGCAAGTAGCTGAATATGCTTCACTTCAAGATCCGCATGTTGTTCGAGCATCCGTGCGTGCCCTTCCATGGCCATTTGCATGGCTTCCTTTAACTCTTCCGCACATTTCTTCTCAATATCTAATTCCTTACCTTGTTTCTCAGCTAAACTTCTCGTAGCATCAAGCTCCGCTCTCAATTCCTCCGCAAGCGAGATCCACTTACTCTCAGCTTCAGTCCAGCGCAGTCTCTCCTGCTCAAATTTCTCTTCAGCACTATCCTCACTTGACTCTGGAAGTTTCTCTTCAGCACTTTCCTCACTTGACTCTGGAATTGTGCCAAGGTCTGGAGGAGGCAAAGTAGGTTGTTCATTCAAATAGGTCAGCTTCAACAAAGATCTCCTTTTGTGAGATGCCGTTGATGAAGAGTCTACGTAATACTGCAACTGATTTCTCAAGTCCTGAATCTCCTCCAACAACACTTCTCTTTCCCCCAAATCACAGAAATTTCTGTAGTTCTCCAGCTCTTCCTGAGCTCTTTTGAGCTCAATGTTCACCCTTGAGACCTCAGGATGGTTATCATATTTTTCCTTGAGAAGCTGGACGCAAGAAATCAAACAATGCGTAAATCACAGATGACTAATATAATTGTCTTTGCAGAACAAATATAAGAAAACATATTCACCTTGTGCTCGTGAATTAGTGATGCATATTCTTCCTCCATGAAATCCTCTGTGGGTAGAACACCATCCATAAGGCCTTCAAGACGGAGAATTTTATCCTCCTTTGTTTCACTAATTACAGCATTGCATTCCCTTTCATGCTTGTATTGTTGCACCTGCAATGAAAAATTTCATCAGGTAACTCAAACAGGTCGAGAGGTAAAAGCAGTGTATAATAAATGACCTACCAATCGCTTGAGCTGCATTATTTCTGAATTTTGTTTGGCACAGAACTCCTCAAGAGCCATTTCTCTCCTGATAGCTCCAGCTAAAACCTTCTCCACTGCCTGGGTTCAATGAACATTAGAAAATTGTACAGACAGGTTGAGAAACCAATTGCATTACATACAATTTGACAAAACATGCAGCAGTGAAGGCACTTACTTTGGGGACTAGCACTTTGGACCTTTCTGCTGATCCTGAGTCATCAACAGGTACCAATTGAAGGTTTGAGCTGTCATCAGTACCATTTAACTCTTCTAGTTCTGTTTTTCCTTTGCACATCTTGCATATAAAGTCCAGCTGATCATCATCTTGAGATGTTTGGACTCCAACATCAAGCTTTTCAATGATGGGGCTTGGCTTATTTTCGGCAGGCACATAAGAAAATCTAAATGCCGAACGCCTAAATGCTGAACTTCTCGGATGGCAATCCATAATTTCAAGGCCACGATTGATGCTTGCTGCTAACTGATCGGTTGATGCACGAACACTTTTCATTGTGTTAGAACGGCCTCCAACAATAATATCACTATCCTCAACTTTTTCCGGCGTGCCTTCCTCCATTTCAACATCAGTGTCCTCAGCACCTTGTTCCGTTACTCTTTTGCTGCTCTTCATAGCCTGATCTTCAGATGCTGCTGCGCAGAACTTTTCAACAGCTTCCTCATCAATTTCCATTTCCTCATCACCATCCTCATCCAACTTGGTTAGCAGTGAATGTGGATGCATTAGACTTTTTAATATATTCAGACTTTTGTGGGGATCCCAACCTGTTGGGTTGGTCTTATTCGCCTTCACGCGATGGAGCTCATCCTGATTACATCCATTTGTAGGAGTTAACACACATACCCGGTTTTGAAAATAGTCGTATAGTTTTTATAGACAAGACCTTACCCTTAGTTGTTGTATGACTCCTCGCAGATGATTCACATCATCCTCCATTTCTTCATTAACTATTGCTTTATTTTTTATAGCCTTGGCACGCTGTGCAAACCGCAAAGTGCTGAAAGTCTCACTCTTACAGCTGCATTATTGATAAGAATATACTTGAATGATGAGCAATACAAAAGTAGAGAATGAAGTTATCTTTGCCAAAAAACTAGCATACTTTGCTTTACTAACCTTTGTGCAGGTGAGATGGCACAGACCATTGCCAATTTTGCATTACCTCCAAGTGATTCCTGTAACAGGAATGTCAACTTGGAGTCTCTGTAAGGGATATGCCTCTGTTTTCCTGTCTGTGAAACTTCAGCTAGTATATTTATCAAGTTTCTGAAAACAGAAATGGGCACAATAAGCACAACATTAACATGTTCATGAAGTTACAACTAGAATGCCACTTTCTTTCATGAACAGTTCATTTGTTAAATTGAAAATGAATGATATAGACGCCACATTTTCTTCCCATACAGACTATTTTAAATTAATACAAAACAAGTAAAAGGCTGGAAGTATTGAAATAAACAAGATGAATGCCCAGTGAAATTTGCAAGACACTTGAAGAAGATATATTTATTTGGTAGTATTAATATATAATATAATGTCAATGTGTGGAAAGCTAATGACATCGAATGCTAGTTTTTACTGTAAAAATAAGCCATACCCAAGCTGTGAGAGAGATCGATTAATATTTCCAGCTTCTTTTAGTCTTTCACCTGCAGCACCGGTCAATTTCTGTCGCTCCGATCCAGCAAGATCAACAAGATTTATTCTACTTGTTTTTAAGCTGCTTATGCCATCTGCCATGCTCTGTGACAAACAAAATAAAAACATTATATGGGAATTTCTACAATATGATTTCATAATTAGACAATAATAGCAAAGGGAAGAGACATTTACTACCCAGATCCAATTACAAATAATAACAAGTCAGATTGCTAACAGAGAATTTAATTGATCTTGGACCTTTTTAGGATGGACATAAAAAAGTAATTAAATACATGATACAGTAACAAGCAGAACTACAGAAGAAACATAATTACAACCTTACAGCACAGAATTATATAGAGGATCAGGCCAAATGAAATACTAAACAATGTTACCTTGCACCGGGACTCAACAACGCAGGTGAAGACACTATGTGAGCGGGAACTTTCTGCATTTACACTTGTTGCACCAGTCCTCCTATTGGACAAACCCTGTAACTCGAGTGATGATGTAACCAGTTTAGTGAGCAAATTCAAAGCCCTTCCGGGGAAAACAAATCTAAAGAGGAAATTGGCATGCATTGCAGAGGACAAATCAGCAACTAACATCAGAAGAGGGAAGAGAAACACAAAAGACGGCCATTTTTTGGTAAGCAGAAAGGTGATCAGTTGCTTTCATAGGTACTTGCAATACTCCACATGAATGATTATATAACAGATCTGAAAGTGCTATCAGACTACTTTGGCCAATTTAGCATGCATCCCGTATGACATGGAAAAAAATAGATGCTTAGAGTATTTGGAAACCACTATCACGTACATTGAGCACTGCATGGTGTATGTACTCAAAATAAGAAAATGTGATACTAATAAATGATGCACATACAATTCTGGCCAGCACATGTTAAAAAAAGAGTCTGAACCTTGATCAAGAGCCGATTTACATCTTTTAATGTGAAGACATACTCCTCTGTAAGATTTTCCACATATACACCAGACTTTACATCTTCTCTTATCTGAAAATAAAAACGACTTATGAGAATCTAAAGAAGTATGGAATGTGTTAAGTGAAAAGTGAAGACTAGCAAAGAACCCTCTAATTCCTTTACCTGGAGGTTTCCTTGGCTTGGGTCCAACAAATCTGTAATTTGTTCGTTATATATCTGCACAATGGAAATCAAGAATCAAGCTGAAGAAACAACAATGACGTTTAACAACCCATCAATAATCCAATAACAGTTCAATGCATTCAACCTCTAGAAAAGAGCATCGACACTGATACTTCAGTTGCCTATCAGCATGCTTGACTTGCTCCTGCAGTGGGAATGCAGGGGTTACTCCAATGAAAATAATCTGCAGGAGATGACGCTGAATTTGGAAAATAACTTGCCTCATTTATACGTGCAAAGAGGCGTTCAAAGACACGAGGAGTTAATCCTTGTTGATCACTTGAGGAGCCTACTTCTGACATGACATTAGAAGGACCCCAGATAGTGTATGTCTTTCCACTCCCTGTCTGAACAATGCAAGCCAGCCAAAAATATAGTGATGTATGACATTGGAAAATCATGTGGAGAACCAAAAAACATATATCATTAGAAACAGAGAAGATAGATACCTGCCCATAGGCAAACACTGAACTGTTAAATCCAGCTAGACAATTCTCAACGAGAGGGGCTCCTATTAGCTGGAAAACTTCTTGCTGTTGAAAGAAGATGTTGATAGTCAAAACAGGGACGAGAGATAGAGTGGGGTTCTGAGAGCACAAACATCAACTCGAGTCATACCTGCGTTGCTTCTATATCAGCAACAGAATCAAATCTGAAGGTTTGTCCATTAATACAGAGTGAATCGTGCGAAAGCTTTTGCACTGTAAGTTCTCCTTCATCATCCTTACTTGATGGTCTCATTCTAACAATCACCTGATAAATGAATAGGGAACTTGAGGAAATCAGCAAGAAAACAAGAAACACAACAATAATCAGGAAGTCAGTCAAGAAGGGCATCAGAAAGAAACATAATCGTGAGGCGTTGGATCACAAATCAAACTTAAAATTAAAATTCTATCCAGTTTGAGATTTAATGCAGCGATATCAGGTCTTCAACGAGCTTGGGTACAAACTACAGCTTCCAAATTTGAAACAAAATTTCAGCAGCTAATAACTACATCTGCAGTTACATAAATTATTTTCCCTGAATTAGCAAGTGCTGCAATACATTAATTTACAGTCAAAATTTCATGAAATACGAGTTAAAACAAAACCCTGAGGAATCTGAAGTTGAGAGGCAAACGAGGAAATGAGCGATTGAACTTCCGCAGAAAACGAAAAAAAGCAAGAAATGAGAGTTAGAAGAGAAATGTTATATGAGAGAGAGACCTGGACACCAGAATCGTGAGGCGTTGGATCTTGAGCAGCGTCCATGGCAAGCTTTCGCTTAAGAGGGTTAGAGGAAGGAGGCTTGGGAGGGAGTTGAGTCCTGATCTTAGCGGGGGAGGGTGAGGAGTGGAGATCTGACGGCGGGGAGCATTTTCGTTGTTGAATTTGTGCCGACGGGGAGGAACGGAGGGGGATGGAGACAAATTGGGCTTGGATTTGAGAGATGAAGGTGGTGGAGGAGTAGGAGAATCGCTGTTAGGGTTGAGAGAAGCTTCCCGCAGTACGGGGTTCCTGGGAAGCATGAAGTGCTTCATCTCTACGCCGGAGAAGACTGGGGAGTGGGTGGAGGGAGAATTGATGGAGAGGGAATGAAGTTTCGGGCAAGGCAGCGGGAGAGAAGGAAGAGGGTTAGGGAGAAGAAGGAGAAGTGAACAGACAAAAGGACAGACGGAAGTAGAAAGCAAAGAGCAATGTAGCCGTTTTTAGAGGGAGAAAGAGTCGTCTCTGTGGAAATTCAAATTTTGCCTTTTGGGATGAGAGAGATGAAGTTGGATCTAAAGCAACAATATTCAGTCGGTATATTCTTTTTATTTTCTTTAGAAAAATAAAATTTGGTAATATTACAAATTGGCAAAGAACACAAGGTCAATATTTTCATCCATTGATTGAAGAGTTGAAAGCTTTGTGGGTTGGCATTGAGGCTTATGACGCAATAAAGAAGAAAACATTTACTCTGTGAGTAACATTATTGACGATAAGTGATTATCCTGGACAATGCAACTTGTTAGGATGGAATACACACAATGCGCTCTCATGCCTAACCTGTATGTTTGATGTTGACGATGTTAGACTAAATGCCTCGAGGTGTTTCATGAGTAGTAAAAGGCTTCTGCCTAGTGATCATCGGTTCCAACCCAAAAGAGTAAATTCAATGGGAAAGTGACAAACGGGTTCCACCGAGGATGCTAACTGGGTATGAGATTTTGGGACAGGTGGCTGACATCAATGTAGTCAAAATCCCGATTTTAATCTTAAAATCTTACGGTTTTACGATTTCACTGGTCTCTAGCGATCTTGATTCCACGCAAAATCTATGGGTTGTAAAATCTAGTAAAATCTCGATCAAAATCTTAGAATCTTATAAAATCAACGATTTTTCTTGTATTTTACGATTTCACTTTCTAGGGGAAATTACCAGTTTGTACAACTACATATAAGTCAGAACAAAGATAATTAAATTAAATTGATTTTTTTAGATTTTGATTAATTAAGTTAGAAGTTATTACTAAAAAGTGTCTAACATCTAATTATTACTTCCTCGAATGACCGCTTAAGAGCCGACATTCTCTCTTTTTTCTTATCCTAGACTTTTCAAAGTTGGGTAATGGTCTTCTTATTCTTAATATGTTGTTGACTTAAATGTTTCGATAGTAGTTCATAAAATCTTACGATTTTACGATTAAAAACTACGATTCCGATTTCACCCATGTTTTCGATTTCACGTGGAATTACGATTTTGACTACATTGGCTGACATTGATATAACATTTGGCAAACCCAACCTAAAGAATCAAGTTTGACGCCATAATGGAGGAAGAAGAGTATATTCTTCAATCTTTCGTATTGTAGTTTAATCTGTCGCGTCACAATTTGGATGTGATGCCTATAGAATACAATGTGTGTGATAATATTTTGTACAAATTACTCAATGACAAGAACAAATGAAAAGATCACTTGGCGGCAAGGGAAGACATGAAAACAATGAAGATTAGAAGCCAACTTTGGCCTTTGTGATGATGAAAAAACTTGTCGAGCTGCCTCATTCATGCTCGGCAAGAAAAAAATTGATCGTTATGCTAGTAATATCGCAAGATGCGTGGACCTACCCAATTGTAAGATGTTTGGGTTGAAAAGTCATGATTCACATATGTTGTTACATGATTTGTTGCTACTTTCGATAGGAAATGTGTTACCAGTCTCGGTGGCAAGGGTTTTGGTAGAATTCGGAGTATAGTTCAAGGAACTATGTTCTCCCGTGGCCAATATTGTCGAGTTTGATAAGCTCCAAGAGAAGTTTGTGGTAGCGCTTTGTCATATGGAGATGATTTTTCCCTTGACATTTTTCACAGTTATGGTACATCTAGTTCTCCACTTGGTTGACGAAGTTAGACGTGGTGGATCAGTCCAATCGAAAGGTGTATTCTCACTGTGTCTATCTAGTTAAATAAATGTGTTATGATGCTAATTGTCTTTTTTAGGTACTTGGAAAAACTAAAAACCTTTGTTGGTAACCGAGCATACCTTGAGGGTTCAATTGCTAAAGGTTAGCTATTAAATGAGTTGTTTAATTATTTCTCATCATTATACTTTAATTATGATGTTGAGACGAGATACAATTGATCAAAACGTGTCGATGCGGAGCCCAAAGTGTCTGGTGAAGAAAGTTCACCAATACTTATTCAAGTGGGGTTCCCATTAGAAGGGGTGAACTAGTCATGTCTTTTAACCATTTTTTCTCCTTAGTGTTCCTCCAAAATGCCACTGTTTTGAACTCATGTTTCATCTTTCCTTTTCCGTAACGGATAGAACTCTGTTGTAGCTCCACAGTTTTTGGCAAAATTCTTAGATATAAACGTTGTTGGAAATTGTCTAAAGTTCATTGGAATTAATTGGAGACATGAATTAATGTTTTGTTCATGTATTGGAGGTTGTGAATGCACCAAGCATTCATTAGATACATGGAACACATTCTCCAAGAGTGAACTTGGGGAAATGCATTTGTGTAGTTCCATGTATGAGTGATTTGATTTATTAGGTGATTTAATCTACTCATCTAATGAGTGTAGTGTGTGCCTATAAAAGGCTTTCATAGAATGATGTAGAGAATATCAATCTCATCATCCATTTGAGAGTGAGTGTGAGTCTTCTTAGACATTTGTGAGTTGAGAGAAACTCTTGTAGAGATGGGAGAGTGTGTGTCAACTTCCTACTCTTTGTAATCACTAAAGATAGTGAATCTATGTGTTGGGTACCGCCCGTGGAGTAGTAGGAATGTTTTCTCCAAACCACGTTAAATCCTTGAGTCCCTTTCCTTTAGCTTGTGTGGGTGTGCAATCGATTCACTTCCGTTCGTGGCACAACAATTGGTAACAGAGAACAAGCTCTACTTGAAGAAGAAACTTTTTCGCTTTGACTACAAGAAAGGTACATCCATCTGAATGATTTTAATAAAATCATTACTGATTTGCAAAATCTGGACGTTGATATCGCTGATGATGATAAAGTTTTGTTATTGCTAAATTCACTACATGAATCATATGAATTCCTAACGACTACGTTATTGCATGGGAAAATTGAAAATAGTTTTGATGATGTTTCTAGTGCTTTGATGAATAACGAGGTACGAAGGAAGGACAATGGATCTTATCGAGAGACAAGTTCTAACGCCCGCATTGTTCGTGGAAGGACCAATTCTCAAAGAAAGGAGAATACTAAAGGTCAATGTCAAAGTCAAGAGGAAATTTGGTAGAGCGCAAGAAGCTTGAGAAAGATGAGTATGCTTATTCCCGTAAGAAAGGACATTGGAAAAAGGACTGCCCAATCATAAAGGAGTCAAAAGCAAATGTGGCTAGTGAAGATGATAGCGACAGAGATGACGCTTTGTCGGTCTCACTCTCAGTTTCTCATCCTGAAGAGTGGATCTTGGATTCGGCTTGCTCGCACCACGTGTGTCGTGACAAAGGAATGTTCTCTGAACTTGAAGAATTTGAAGGTGGAGTTGTTTACATGGGAAACAACACCTCATGCACCATAAAGGGGAATGGCTCAGTGAAATTGAAGATGTTCGATGGCATTGTTCGATATGTCCCTGGTCTCAAGAAGCATTTGATTTCTCTTGGAGCTTTGGAAGAAAAAGGTTATCGCATCACAATGGAAGCCGGTCAACTCAAGGTGACCCAATGAGTTTTGGTGGTGATGAAGGGGACTCGAAGGGCCAACTTGTACTTTCTCAAAGAGAGCACAAAATTTGGAGAAGTAGCTGTTGCAAACTTGAACGAGGTGGATATGTCAAAATTATGGCATATGAGACTTGGACACACCAGAGAGAAGCCGGTTCAGACTTTGATGAACCAAGAAGTGCTCCAAGGTGCAAAATTGGGAAAATTGAGTTTTATGAACATTGTGTCTATGGAAAGCATAGACGTATGAAGTTTGGTACGACAATACACCGAACACGATGGTGTTTTGGATTATGTTCACACGGATGACACACCAAGTGAGGGAAAACATGTTATTTTCCCTATTGTTAAAGAAGTCATAGAGCAACAGGTGGAGGAGAATTCACAAGAGATGGAGTAGAATCCGCAAGAAGATGAGTGTGAGTTTATTGCAAGGAATAGACCTAGAAGAGAGATTCGAAGACCTGCTCGGTTTGATGACATGGTGTCATATGCACTCCTGGTAATTGAAGTTGCACCCAACATTGGGTGACAATAATGATCGTGTGTTTTGGAGGCATCCAACTTGGTTTCTTGTTTGGAGGAACTTTCGCCAAGATGGAGATTGTTGGAAATTGGCTAAAGTTCGTTGGAATTAATTGGAGACATGAACTAATGTTTGGTTCACGTATTGGAGGTTGTGAATGCACCAAGCATTCATTAGGTACATAGAACACATTCTCCAAGAGTGAACTTGGGGAAATGCATTTGTGTGGTTCCATGTATGAGTGGATGAATTTATAAGGTGATTTGAATCTACTCATCTAATGAGTGGAGTGTGTTCCTATAAAAGGCATTGGTAGAATCATGTAGAGAATATTGTTAGAAATCGACAAGCAATAAGCGGAAATAGAAATAAGATCGAGAGAGAAGACACAACGATTTAACGTGGAAAACCCTTTCGGGAAAAAAACCACGGAACCAAGGGGTATAAATAAGATGGAGATACAAAACCCTAATAGGGTTAATAGCCTAATGGGCCTAAAAGAGGCTAGGCCCATAAGTTAGGGAATTTGGATCACCTAACTTCAACACTCCACCTTGAGACGAATTCCCTCTTATAGAAAACTTCAAATCTCCTCAAAAAATGAGCAATCACCGTCGTGCGCCAAAGTCCTCCCTGGACTAGAGAGTGATACCTACTAAGGTTGAGCATAGCTCAAACTTAGCAGCAGGAACTACGTTCGTCATCATATCAGCTGGATTGTCATGAGTGTTGATCTTGGTCACCTTAACCTTTCCTTCAGCAATGACCCATCGAATGTAGTGATACTTGACGTCAATATGCTTCGATCTCTCATGATACATTTGATCCTTTGTAAGACAAATCGCACTCTGACTATCGCAGAATATAGTGATGCACGAACTATCTCCAAGAAACTCAGCATACAGTCCCTTCAACCAAACAGCTTCCTTGCACGCTTCACAAACAACCATGTACACTGCTTCTGTAGTAGACAAGGCATGAGAACTCTGCAAACTAGCTTTCCAACTCACAACACAACCACCAATGGTGAATACAAAACCTGTGAGTGATCTTCTACTATCCAAGTCTCCACCATAATCTGCATCAACATAGCCAACAAGTCCACTTCTGGAGTTTCCAAACTGCAAGCAAGCTTTAGAAGTACCACACAAATATTTGAAAATCCACTGCACAGCTTGCCAATGCTCTCTACCAGGATTAGCCATATATCTACTAACCACGCTCAAAACATGTGATAAATCAGGACGAGAGCAAACCATAACATACATTAGGGAACCAACAACACTAGAATATGGAACTCTAGACATGTATGCAATATCATCATCAGAATGCGGACAACCAAGTGATGACAGTCTGAAATGTGCAGCTAAAGGAGTACTCACTGGTTTTGCTTCATGCATGTTGAAGCGACGGAGAACTTTCTCAATATACCTTTGTTGACTAAGGTATAGATAACCAGCTTTCCTGTCCCTAATGATCTCAACTCCAAGAATCTTCTTTGCTTCACCCAAATCCTTCATCTCAAATTCACTGCTCAACTACTTCTTCAGCTTAGAAATTTCTGCTTTGTCTTTTGAAGCAATCAACATATCATCAACATAAAGCAGCAAATATATGGGTGTCGTTAACAAACTTCAAGTAAACATGATGACACTCTATTTGACGTGATTATCAGCCTCATTTAAGCAACATTTCCTTGCTTAAGACATGGTTTTTAGGGTAGAATAGCGAATATTCACTCAAATACTCTATCTCGTGCCATTTGTGTTACCTTGGCCCGTTTCGGGTCTATTTGATGGTTATCTAGTATTTTCATGTTAGCACAGGTTTTTGTCGTCAAATAAAGTAGCCAAGGACGTGTCTAAGGCGTTGGAACCTCGAGGAATCGCACCAGAATCGATCCAAGGAGTCAATCAAGTCAAACCAAATCCTGCTCCCATTTACACTGAAGTTTTCGGCGAAAATCCCTTGGAGTTTTCGGCGAAAACTCATGAAGAAATAGGCAGAGCTTTCAAGAAGAAGTTTTTGGCGAAAACACCAAGTTTTCGCCGAGAACCCGGCGTCCGAAAATCACAGGAGAAAATAGCCGGCAATCACCCCATTTACAAAGAAATTTTCGGCAAAAATTCCATCAGATTTTCGGCAAAAATTCCAGGCAGATCCGGCGGTATTAGGGTTAAGTATAAATACTTAACCGGCGGCCCTAAATCAAAAAAGACAACATATCATATCTCATAATACCAAATACTTCAAGGATTCTCAAGAGTTCTGGAGTAGAGTTTAGAGTTCGAAGAGCCAGGAAGAGATCGTGATGCCATCCCTTTCATCTCAAAAACTCGGAGCTAGGATTGCAGATTACCGGAGATTAAAGTTCTGCCGGAGTCGTCTTAATTAGGTTTTTCAGATCCTTTTCTGTTCTTCCTCTGTTCAATATGAACTCTATCTTTGTCTTTGATTCTTTTGTGAAAAACATGAGTAGCTAAACTCGTAGAGCTTCGACTAGATGAACCCTAAGTGACCCAGGGCTTTAAAGCGGTCACGGATCGGCGGTGATTAGATTCAAAGTTCAATCAGTTTCTCTTTCATGTTTGATTTGTTCTTCATTGTTCATGTTTCTTGTCTGGATTGATCACCTAGATTAGATTCTTGTTAAGCTAAGGATAGAAGCGAACGCTCGCCTTACTTTAAAACATCAAATCGAACAATTAACCTAATCATTGGAGTGTGCCTTTCGTAGGAACCAGTTAGGGTTAATCCACTGCGAGAGTAACTCATAAATCGTTAGTAATTGCACCAGTTAAGTTAAGTCGTTGCGAGAGGCAACCGTACCCGGGCGACTAATTAATCTTGGTAGCTAGATCGGATAGAGCAAACGTTCGGCAGTCTTAAACCTAAGGGTAAGGAGTAATGGTGGTGTCTTAGAATTGATTGAATGAGAATCGAAATCCGCTGATCTGTTGATTGCCAATGCTCTGGTGAACGAAGGGGGATTCAGAGTCTAAGCTTGTCTGTCATCTTTGTTTAATCAACCAATCTTTCAATCTGTTTTCAGTTTTAATTTTTAATTTTCGTGCATTTCTTAGAATTAGAAGTCGTGGAACTCACACCACGCACAAAGTGTTAAATCTGAGTAATTTGCCTTTATATTTGAGTAATCAATCATTTGAAGACCCGTGGAATACGATCTACCCTAGCTTCCAGCTTGGTAGTTTATTTTGAGCTTCATCAAATTGGCGCCGTTGCCGGGGACTTCTTTTGATTGTTCGAAAGAAGAATAGCATCTTATTCTTCTACTTTCCATCTTTCACCTTTCCATCCACTTCGATTTTACATTGGTTTTTGTTTGTTTTTATTATTTGTAGGTTGTTCACAGGTGTATGCACCGCCGCCCGCTCACGTGCTCTCAAACTGCCAAGGATGACAAGGCTAAGAGTGTAGAGAGACCAGGCAGTTCTGCTCCACCGAGACAATCACAGATTCGAAGAGAGGTAGAACCAATCCACTTCCATCCGTCACTCTGATCAAGATCGAGGAACTGAAGGAGTGTTCCTCATCTCCATCTTCACCGTCATCTTCATCCGCTTCATACACCGAGTCACTTTCACCTCCTCCATCTCCTACCATGGATGATCAGTTACCACCACCACCAGGCGGTGCACAGAAGAGTCTAGCTGACTACAACAAGCCGAGCGCGACTAGCGTTCGATCTTCCATCGTCGTGCCGCGCATTGAAGGAGATCCTGACTATGAAATCAAGATTCCATTCTTGACTATGATCTCTAGGGATCTACAGTTTTAGGGCAGACCACTAGACAATCCGTGCACTCATCTGGCGGACTTCCTCGATCTCTGCAGCACTTTCAAGAACGGAAATCTCGACAAGAACACTCTTTGCTTGAGAGCTTTCCCGATCTCTCTGAAAGGCGCTGCTAAGAGGTGGCTTACTGGCAAACCACCTGGCTACTACACCGACTGGGAGACTCTTGCTCAAGATTTCGTCGAAGAGTACTTCCCTCCTGCCAGAACAACAGCCATCAAGGACAGCATCGCCAGATTCTCTCAGAAGGAAGGAGTAAGCTTATCTGATACTTGGAATCAATTCCAAGAACTTCTCTACAACTGTCCTCATCACGGTTTCGAGCAGAGGCAGTTAGCTGAAATCTTTGCTCGAGGTCTTCGAGAAGAATCTGCCAAATGGGTCAATTCTCTAGCTGAAGGGGATTGCACTACACTTACACCTGAAGCTGCTCTTCTTCATTTCGCGAACTGTGCTTCCAAGTCGAGGAACTGGGAACGACAATCTGAAGGATCAAGAAGCAAGCTCGATCTCGAAGCAACTATCAAGGCAGAAGTAGAGAAGCATCTGAAGAAGTCTTCTACACCCATCAAGCCACCGGCAGCCGCTGTCTACGTTGCCGATTGCGAGTGGTGTGGAGCTTGTGCGCATAATGGAGGCCGATGCCAGAATTTTGGTAAAATAGAAGTCTGGTCTGCCGAAGAAGTCAATTTCGTTCAACAGGGCTTCAGCAACAATCAGAATGGTTATGCTGGCTACCGCAATTTCAGGCAACAGGGGAATTATCAAGACAGACCTCCCTACAATGCCGGTGCCAACCAGAACCAGAACAACCGACCAGCTGGTCCAGCTCAGGATCAGAAGCCGAATCATCCGCCGGCAGGTGTCTACCAGCCACCGCACCGCAATCCGGGTAACTATGAAACTGCTCCTGGCAATCGTCAGAATCAATACATGAACAATACTTATACAGGGCAGCAACATCAGAGGGAAAACAACGTCAGTGAACTGGACAAGAAGCTTAGTCAGATCATCACCAGACTTGACGATCATGACAGTCAGTTCAAGGCCCAAGCTCTTCTCAACCAAGAACATATCGCATCCGGTCAAAGAATTGAGCAGGCTGTGAACCACATCTCGAGCATGCTAGCATCTGGTTGCCCATTTGGCCAACTTCCGAGCCAAACCGAGCCAAATCCGAGAAAGGAGCAAGCTAAGATGGTATCCGTTCAAGAACCGTCATACTCATCTACTAATGCTTCTTCTAATTTATGCAGGACCGATAAAGCTCCAGAGAAGAAGGAAGCACCGAAGGAAGCACCTAAGGAGTATGATCCTCCTCTTGCTCCGTACTACGTGAAGCCTCCTTTTCCAAGAGCATTGCTACCGAACGCGAGGATCGAGACTGGCATGTGGGGAGGTAAAGAAGGATATCCTGCCGCTCATAGCAAGAAGCCTTCATCGCCATATCCAGCTAAGTGTTCTGATCCTGGTTCTTTCACGCTTCCTCTAGTTATTAATGATGTTGAGATAGAACGTAGTTTAGTTGACCTAGGCGCGTCTGTCAATGTTATGCCTATGAGTTTATTTGAAAAATTGAACCTAGGAGAACTTGAACCAACTAGCATACAACTTGTTTTTGCTGATAGATCACTGAAAACTCCGAGAGGAGAGATAAAAGACGTTGTTACTAAATGTGGTCCTTTCACGTTCTTAGCTGACTATGTGATCATTGATACTAGTAAAGATGATTCTACCATTCTCATAGGACGACCCTTCATGGCTACAACTGGAATGCAAATTAACGTTCCAAACGGTTCTTTAACTTTGAGGGTTGGTAAGGACACGATAACGTTCTGCCTTAAAGACGGAATGAAATATACTCCTTTGAATGAAGAATCTCATTGTCTCGCTGTTGAAACTGTGGAGTTGACTCCGGTCAACTCCATTACTGACATCCCTTCTAGTGTTCCTAGATCAATTGATGTTGCAGGTGTTGAACAGATTACCAAGCAGAAGCCAAAATCTGCTGTTCAGAAGCCACCAAAGAAGAAGGAACTGAAAGCCTCTTCTTCACCGCCGAGCAAGGAACCTGGCAGGTCACGGAGAAGGAATCAGAAGAAGACGAAAACTCAAATGGTCTGGAGACCAGTTGTGCCGCCACCTTCATCCGAGCCAGCTGCACCGCCAATTCATTCCGAGTTATCGGCACCGGAACAAGTATTGAAGGAGAAGCCAAAAGCATCTCCTAAGGAAATACCGACGATCACCGATCCTGGTGATACAAAGTCGGAGGGTAAAGAGAAGACGAAGCCGATCGCTCTCATTCAGTCCACCGTCTTCCTTGTAGGGAATGATCCCTCGAAAGAACTTTTTGGTCCGTTCAAGATCGCTGATCACCTTCCTGATGGACGTACCAAGCTCATACATGCTAACGGGAAGAAATTTATGCTTGACGGAGATGCCCCAAAGCTCTACTTCATGAACTCCGATGCTAGCGTTAAGGAGATTCTGAGTTGGGATGTCTCCTAATACCGTCCAGGTATCGTCCAGCTCAAGGACGTTAATAAAAGAGCGCTTCGTGGGAGGCAACCCACGGCTGGAGTCAGTTTTTCATTTGTGTCAAACATAGTGTTTTAGAGTCGGTTCGGGGGAGCTAGAAGTGTCGGTTTGCATGATTTCTTATTTTTCGTGTGTATTCTGTGTGTCATCGTTTCAATCGCAAGTTGTTTGAGGTTGTTCCGATTTTTCTGGATTTAATTGTGATTTTCTGAAGTTTGCCGGGATTGCGAAAATATTTTCAATCGTGCAGTTCAAACTTTTCGGCGAAAACTGACCCATTTTTTGGCGAAAACTCCTTTGAAAATCCCATTGTGTTTTCTAGACGATTTTAACTAAACTTTTTGGTGAAAACTCTATGAAGTTTTCGGCGAAAAAATTATTTGAAAACCGGCAGACTATTTTCACTTGTGTTTTCGGCGAAAACTTGCACACATTTTCGCCGAAACCTTGAGGCAAAATCAACCAATTTTCTCCCCTATTTCCCGGTCACACTCTCTCTCTCCCTCACTTCTTCATTTTCGAAAAAAATAAAACCTCTCCCCCTGTTTTAAACCTTCGCCGACCGCCGCCACATTCACGCCGCCGCCATCTGTTTGCCGCCGCCGCCACCGTTGCCGCCGCACCTCTCCCCTCCTTTTTCCGATCATTTTGAGCCGTAGATCAGTCGAATCGGAGCTCTAGAGCTGCCGTTCAGCAAAACCTTAAATTTTTCGATTTTTCACCGATTTCTCTTTCTTCGTTCATTTTCAGCACCCATGGCTTCAAGGTAAGTTGTAGAACTTTTCATTCCGAATCTTTTGACATGTTGAATGCTGAATTTCGTCGGGTTTGACTTTCGATTGACTTTTCGGTTTACCTCGATTTGCGTGCCGACTGATTTTGTGTGAACTAGGTTAGCTGAATGTTTTTGACTAATCTGGCATGCTTAGGGAGCATTGTGCTGAAATATAATACCATTTGATCGTGTGTTGATGTGCTTAAGGATTGATTCTATACGGTGTTAACTTTTATGAAATCTCGGGTTGGCCATGAATTGTCTTTGCTTATTTGGCTGCCATGTGTGTTCATTCACGTTCATATATCTGTGCTTGCCATCTGAGTTTATAATTATGCCGTCATTTCCTGCTTTGAGCTAGTAATTGCCATGATTAGGGTTCAATGTGCTATGATATTGACTTTTTGAATGTCGGTTTGACTTCTGATCCCTAATTATGTTATGAACATTCCGGCTAGACATATGCATGATTTGTGATTTATCGTGATTACCGGTTACTTAATTTTCTTACCCCCACTCAGTTTTCCTCATTTCTTTGTGAAATTGAGTTTTTCTACTAAGTGTGGGGTGGGTTATTAGTTAATCAATCGGGTTTCATTTTTATTAATTGAGTTTAGAGTTCGAAGAGCCAGGAAGAGATCGTGACGCCATCCATTTCATCTCAAAGACTCGAAGCTAGGATTGCAGATTATCGGAGATCAAAGTTCTGCCGGAGTCGTCTTAATTAGGTTTTTTCAGATCCTTTTCTGTTCTTCCTCTGTTCAAGATGAACTCTATCTTTGTCTTTGATTCTTTTGTGAAAAACATGAGTAGCTAAACTCGTAGAGCTTAGACTAGATGAACCCTAAGTGACCCAGGGCTTTAAAGCGGTCACAGATCGGCGGTGATTAGATTCAAAGTTCAATCAGTTTCTCTTTCATGTTTGATTTGTTCTTCATTGTTCATGTTTCTTGTATGGATTGATCACCTAGATTAGATTCTTGTTAAGCTAAGGATAGAAGCGAACGCTCGCCTTACTTTAAAACATGAAATCGAACAATTAACCTAATCATTGGAGTGTGCCTTTCGTAGGAACCAGTTAGGGTTAATCCACTGCAAGAGTAACTCATAAATCATTAGTAATTGCACCAGTTAAGTTAAGTCATTACGAGAGGCGACCGTACCCGGGCGGCTAATTAATCTTGGTAGCTAGATCGGATAGAGCGAACGTTCGCCAGTCTTAAACCTAAGGATAAGGAGTTATGGTGGTGTCTTAGAATCGATTGAATGAGAATCGAAATCCGCTGATCTGTTGATTGCCAATGCTCAGGTGAACGAAGGGGGATTCAGAGTTTAAGCTCGTCTGTCATCTTTGTTTAATCAACCAATCTTTCAATTTGTTTTCAGTTTTAATTTTTAATTTCCGTGCATTTCTTAGAATTAGAAGTCGTGGAACTCACACCACGCACACAGTGTTAAATCTGAGTAATTTGCCTTTATATTTGAGTAATCAATCATTAGAAGACCCGTGGAATACGATCTACCCTAGCTTCTAACTTGGTACTTTATTTTGAGCTTCATCAAAACACAACTATCATAATCAGATCTCTTGAAGTTTCGAGAGATCATAAAGGAATAAAACCTTTTGTACCACTTCCTAGGAGATTGCTTCAAACCATAAAGAGACTTCTTCAATCTGCAAACAAGGTTTTCTGTTCCAGGAGCAATGAACCCTTCAGGTTGGTCCATATAAATATCTTCTTCCAAGTCACCATGTAAAAATGCAGTTTTGACATCTAACTACTCAAGCTCATAATCATGCATTGCCACAATGCTAAGAAGAGTACGAATAGAGCTATGTTTCACGACTGGAGAGAAAACATCAGTAAAATTGATACCTGGAATCTGACTGTAACCTTTAGCGACTAGCCTCGCCTTATACCTCGCCTCCTCGGTAAGTGAGATACCTTCTTTTCTCTTGAATATCCATTTACATCGGATATGCTTCTTCTTCTTAGGCAACTTGACAAGTTCCCAAGTACCATTCTTGTCAAGTGACTCCATTTCTTCATGCATTGCAGTCATCCACTTATTGCAGTCAGGAGATTTAACAGCTTTAGAATATGAAGCAGGTTCTACTCCACCTTCAATCTCCTGAGCTATACTCAATGCATAAGCAGCAGGAACATTCACTTCTTGTATTAATCGCTTAGGAGGATGAATTTGCCACCTAGGCCTATCAGCTGCAATAGACTGTGGTGGTGGAGGGTCAACAATATTAGGAAAATGTTCAACAGTAGATGTATCAACAATATCCATAACATCCACAACAATATTTTCTGATTCTTCATCAAAATCCATAGATTTCTCCACCTGCACAGTTGATTCCTCAATAGGAGTCTTCTTGTCAATCGCAATAGAGGGAGAGCAATTAATTAGATAACAAGTTGTCGAAGCAGCTTCTGCCCAAAAACGTCTAGGCAACCCAACATTGGATAACATGCAGCGAGCTTTAGAAATGATGGTCCTGTTCATTCGCTCTGCTACACCATTCTGTTGAGGGGTATGAGGAACAGTGTAGTGCCGCACAATACCTTCAGATTTGCAATAAGATTGGAATTCGTCAGAACAGAACTCCATCCCATTATCAGTGCGAAGCTTCTTCACCTTCTTCTCAGTTTGCCTCTCAACCATAGTCTTCCACTCCTTGAAAGCTGAGAATGCATCTGATTTGTGCTTCAAGAAATAAGACCACACTTGTCGAGAGTAGTCATCAATAATTGTTAACATATATCGAGCACCACCTAAAGATGGTTCTCGAGATGGACCCCACAAATCAGAATGAACATAATCAAGAATACCTTCAGTAGTATGAACTGAAGTATTAAATTTCACCCTCTTATGCTTACCGAACACGCAATGCTCACAGAACTCCAGATTACTAGCATTGCATCCATCAAGAAGTCCTCTCTTGCTCAACTCTGTTATACCAGCTTCACTCATATGCCCAAGACGCATATGCCAAAGATTAGTAGCATCAGAATCAGATAAGGAATTTGAAACTGTAGCAGCTTTACCTGCAACTATGCTACCTCTTAGATGATATAGATTTGCAGCTTTCATGTCACCTTTCATGACAACAAGAGACCCCTTGGAAACCTTCAGAACTCCACCTTCACCAGTGTACTTATACCCTTTTGAATCAAGAGTACTTAATGAAATTAGGTTCCTCTTCAAATCTGGTATGTGTCTGACATCTGTCAAAGTTCTAACTGCACCATCAAACATCTTAATCTGAACAGATCCAATCCCTACAACCTTACAGGATGAGTTATCACCCATTAAAACAGTTCCACCAGCATCAACAGATTCATAACTGGAAAACCAATCCCTGCTAGGGCACATATGAAAGGTGCAGGCAGAATCAAGAATCCATTCATCATCAGTACTAGTACAGCTAGCAAACACCACCAGCATTTCACCATCAGAACTATCATTAGCAACAACAGAGGCCTTACCTCCATCTTCTGATTTACCTTGGTCTCTCCTTTCTTTATATTGAAGGCGACGACATTCAGATATGTCATGGCCGTCTCTCTTGCAATATCTGCACGACTTAGACTTTAATCTGGATTTCGAGCGACCTTTGTAATTGCTCGAACTTTGGCCTCTAGATCCATGGCTAGAACTTTTCTCCTTTTGTCTTCCGCGAGTATATAAGCCCTCTCCATGAGAGCTAGAACTCTCACCAACCATCTGTCTCATTGTTTCCTTAGACTTTAAAGCATCATAAACTTCATCAGGGGTGAGAGTATCTCTATTATACAAAATTGTATCTCGAAAATTTGTATAAGAACTCGGTAGAGAACACAAAATAATAAGAGCCAAATCTTCTGTGTCATATTTTACCTCCATGGATTCTAGGTCAGCCACAATTTCTTTAAATTCAGAAATATGCTCTTGCACTCTTCCTCCATCCTGTAGTTTGTGTGAAAATAACTTTTGCTTGAGATTCATCTTGCTGGTAAGAGTTTTCGTCATACACAGCTTTTCAAGTTGCTGCCATAATCCAGCAGCAGTCTTTTCCTTCATAACCTTCTGCAAAATAGTATTAGATAAGTGAAGTTGAATCTGTGAGAGGGCTTTCCGTTCCTTCTTTTTCTCTTCCGGTGTCCACTCCGCGGAAGCTTTGCCAAATCCATCCAGCGCCTCCTCCAGATCTGTATTTGATAGAACAGCTCGCATCTTCACTTGCCATAGAGAAAATCGTGTGTTTATCTCCAAAAGGGGAAGATCGTATTTCAGAGAAGCCATGTCGATGAAACCCTGATTTCAAGAAACCAAGAGCTCTGATACCACTTGTTAGAAATCAACAAGCAATAAGCGGAAATAGAAATAAGATCGAGAGAGAAGACACAACGATTTATCGTGGAAAACCCTTTCGGGAAAAAAAACCACGGACGCACGGCGGCGACGAAAGCTCCACTAAGATGAGAGAATACAAGATGTAGGGATTTTACAAAGTGCGACTTGAGTTTCCCTACAACTAACAAGGGGTATAAATAAGATGGAGATACAAAACCCTAATAGGGTTAATAACCTAATGGGCCTAAAAGAGGCTAGGCCCATAAGTTAGGGAATTTGGATCACCTAACTTCAACAAATATCAATCTCATCATCCATTTCAGACTGAGTGTGAGTCTTCTTAGACATTTGTGAGTTTAGAAAAACTCTTGTAGAGACAGAAGAGTGTTTGTCCACTTCCTACTCTTTGTAATAACTAAATATAGTGAATTTGTGTGTTGGCTACCGCCCGTGGAGTGGGAGGAATATTTTCTCCGAACCACGTTAAATCATTGTGTCCTTTTAGCTTACATGGGTGTGTTGGTGTGTAATCGATTCGCATCCGTTCGTGGCAAAACAAATGTAACTAGCTTACGTATTCTAATATTATGCCTTGAATCAAATCTTCTTCTTTCTAGGTACGAGTCAGTTGGAGGAGGCAGAATGTTCAAACTCATTTCCCTTGTCTTAACTAAGTCAACCAACAAAAATCCAAAGTCGACACTATTAAGTTTATTCCACATGATTTACCTTGCTTTATAGTATTTCTTTGTGCTTTATGTCCTGACACTGATCTCGCCCATCTAGATGATTAGAAAGGGTGGTGCGGTGGTTGCAACTATCCACACCCACAAAACTGGTGTTCTGGACTCTAGAGGTTACGTTAGGGAGTGCATATCGTCCAATTTGAGGAGAAACTCAAGGACATGGATTAGTATGTCAATGTCGAGCGTAAGCGTGCTTTGACCGTTGAGAGGAATTATAAGAAGGAAGCCTATGAAGCTTTAGTAAGAGCCAAAAAGAAGGCCTTGTTTCTCCAACTCACCTTAGACGGAATAACTAACCAATATCTTTGAGACATGCAAGCTACCAATGAGAGAAATTTTAGAAGGATTTCTAGAAAACAAACAACCTTCTAAAGGCATTTGCTGATGAGAAGAAACACCAAGAGGACGAGTTGCAAGAGGACTAAAAAGAGTGATGAGCTCGAAATGGCTAAGTCTTCTTCAGCAAACCTGGACGTTGAGAAGAAATGCCTCAAGTCGGAGGCCTATAAGAAGGCGATGGTGAATTTAAAGGAGACTTAATCTGTAGTGAAAGAGAAAGTGTAGAGGTGGACGGGTTCTTTCAAAGACCATATTATGACCGATATCCCACATCCCTTCCAAGACCTTCAATCACACCTTATGTGAGACCAAGAGGTTGTCTATAAAGTAGTTTCAAAGCATTTGTACGTACCATGTGACACAAGTCTTTTTTATTCTATGTCTGATGTAATATATGTGTACATTGATTGTGCTCAAATAATGCATCATATCTAAAAATATTTATAGTGTAGTTGATTGGATTGTGGATCTCAAGTTGAAGGGTAAAGTGGCCAATCAATCCACAATGCAAAAGCACAAGTTTGTTAAATCCTTTCTTAAAAATTAGTAAGAGGACTAACAACAAAGACATGAGAGGCAATGTCAACACTAAATGTACCAATCTGAATGCTAAGGGGTGTTTCCCGCTTGGAATTGAATTGATGGAGAATGGAAAAATCTATTGGAATTGGATTGCTAGGGTAGTTGGCAATTCCTCTGGAATTGAATTCTTTGTTTCCTCGTCCAATGACAATATAAACTTCAATGAAATCATCTAATAAAATTTCTAAAATACCTTTAATTTAAACCTCCACCCATGTCCCTTGTCTGATTTTGATCCTAATCCGACACTATCCCTATAGGCGTCGTGACACAATTGCTCGAATAGGTACACAAATTTAATCTAATAAAAGTATGATTTTTAATTTCAAAAAATGTCTCCGACCCGTTGATCGGTTGGTGTTAAATTAATTATGTTAGTATTTGTGCATATACTGGTATACACACATGTATGTAGATATCGATGATAATATACTAAAATGTATGTAGACTTAAGAATTTTAGTTACGAAAAAAATATGAAAAATGTCACATGCTAAAATGTCTAAAAAAATAAGTGTGAAGGGTAAAGATGCACGAGAAGAATTATCAATTCCTCCAAAATTCCAATCATTTCAATGAGATTTCTAATTCCCGTTTCAATGTGATTTGGGGTCTGATATGAATTTTATTTTGTCGGATTTGGTTCACCATTTTAGTATGGGAAACATGGAATTCAGGATATTCTCAAATTTAGCCAAATCCACCACCAAAATCCTGATAGGGAAGCGACCCCTAGATTCAGCTGGAAAAATAAAAGACTCCATAGAAGGACCATCGAGTTCTTGCTCATCCTAACCAATCAATTGTGAGAATTAATTTGGTTTATCTTCAGGAGAGGGTATGTAAAGGATTTGGTGTAACATCCCTTTTTTATGTAAACTGCTGCAACCGTGAACAGACAACCATAACCACCGTTAGCTGAAAGGAGCTAGGAATCCTAAGTGTCAAGTCGAAGATGCCACACCAACGAGCAACGCAACAACGACCAAAAGATTGAAGGAAAAAGAACTTGTGTTCTGAAATTTATTTTAATCAAGTCTGAATACAAACGTAGGCCAAATGCCTTTATTTATAGTGAGGATTCGGGAACAAGCTCTCCGAATCCTTCTCCAATTCTAACTCTATAAATCAAAAAATATTCCTAAACAAGTGAAAACTAGAAGTGAAGTTTGAGTAAAACACTTAAAAAGACTAAAACGGCAAAAAAAAAAAAAACTAAACTATATAGTTGTTTTTTTAGATTTGGCAATTCGTATTCGAAAACTGGGTACTCACCCGAAATTAGATTGATTTGGGTGGAAATCACTCGTTGACCAGGTAAAGTTGACGTGTATATGCAAACCCAATACCCAGTTAGAGCGGGTAACATGTGGGGACGGGTCTGATGGTATCCTCCACATACCACCCAATGGATACCCGTATGAAATGATGTTGTATTAGCCACAATATATCATGAATATCTAACGAACCAGACCCAATTTCTCGTTCAGTCATTCATTTTTGTCACTTTAATTCGTCGATTGAGCAGTCCCTTGTTCTTTCTCAAAACTCTAATGCTCTGAAAATCATAGTTCTATCTTGAAAATCTCTTTGCAATTCATATACAGAAAGATTTGGGGTTCACCCGATGGGTAGCGGGTAAATTTGATACTCATTCCCGAGCGGGTATAGGTAATACCTGTTTAATAAACGGGTGGGTAGTATATAAGTGATATTCGGACCCGTTGTATCCATTGCCAATCTTGGGATTTTTGCTAGCTACTGTATTTTACTTTTTAATATATATTAATTATTTGATAAAAATTAAGATGTATATATCTAATAATTCGTTGTGATAAAAAAAAAGGAGAAGGATAAAGAAATTGATGAAGGAATACTCACCATAGACTCACCAAATGCCTAATTTCGGTTCGGTTTTTGACCGAACCGGGCCGACTGCCAGCCCTACGCTCACATATCTCAAGCAGCTCATCAGGGGGCTTCCGGGAATTTCAATCGTTAGGACACCCCTTAGTGTGCTCATATGAGGACACCCCTTAGAACCGTAGGATTTAATCATAGAAATCTAAAGGTCAATATTAAATGGATATAAAGGTAATTTACTTATTTGGGCCCCAGATTTTTATTTTCTAATTTATTTTTCCATAATGATACATTAATTTCAAATTTTCAGTTATTATGGTAAATCTTTAATTAAAGTTACTTTCTTTAATTTTTAATATTAAAAATATTACAAAGTTATTTTTTTAAAATTTTTAATATTCCAGATTTGCTCCATTTAGACTTTCCTTCTTCGGCGGTGATGGTTTCCTCGACGACGGCAATATTCACGACATGCACGTTCTTCGGTGGCGAAATTCTTATTGAGAATTAGGCTTTGTTATTGATAGCTCCTCTTTCATTGTTTTGGAACAGTTCCCTTTTTATTATTTCAGAACCATTCCTCTTTTATTGTTTCAGAACCGTTCCTCTTTTATTGTCTTGGAACAGTTACTCTTTTATTGTTTCGGAACAATTCCTCTTTTATTGTTTCGGAACAATTCCTCTTTTATTGTTTCGGAACAGTTCCTCTTTTATTGTTTCGGAACAGTTCCTATTTTATTGTTTCGGAACAGTTCCTATTTTATTGTTTCGGAATAGTTCCTATTTTATTGTTTCAGAACAGTTCCTATTTTATTGTTCCGATAAAAGCATTTTAGAACAAGTATTATAATTGATTAATACTCATTCAATCATACATTAGGTTCCAAAAAACCCAAACTAGAAACAAATTTTCTTATGAAAAAATAAACACAACCCAAACTAGTAATTCAGAATACAACCCAAAGAAAAATAGGAGGAAGACTTTGTTCCTGTATGGACAACTCAGAAGAAAGAAGAACCGAGCAAATAAAAGAGGTTGATATCTCTTTTGTATTTGGTTAAGTGTAATCTTCCAGTGAGCAAAAGGAACCTTCATCAGATGCAAAGCTTCTGCAGATGACACAAGAATGAGAACAAAATTAAGTACCCAATTATTTGATCAGTTGCACTGGAAAGTGTATGCTATTGAGATGTAAACTAAATAGTGAAGTTCTTATAGAACCCGAAAAACATACCTTCTTGTTAGATTTTATTAATGAAGTCAACAGTTCATCTCCCATAGTCTGCCTTAATTTTCTGATCGATTGCTCTTTGGTAATCCTCTGCCGCTGCAAAATGGAAAACGATAAAACTAGATTAAGTACAAGATCAAGCACTCGAAATAATCAATATGCTCTTATTCAAGAGACTCTTTACCTAGACTTTTTGTATTTGGATCGGTTTCGGTGATTCAATGGAAGAAAGAAGAACCGAGTTGGAATCGGATTAACGAATGTGACTGCCCGGCGGTGGTGTGCCCGCTAATCGGCGACTCCAGCCACCTACTCGGCCTGCCGTCACGCTGTCGAAGCCAAAGAGATCTAACCAGATCCCTTCAAACGACACCATGTTGACCGCGTTCGACGCGACGTGGAAGCACGTGGGCGAGCGAGGGGCTGCTGAGTGAGATCGCGACGAGGTTGAGCTTGTACGGGTTTGATAGCGAGGTTAAAAGAGGAGGCTGGAGATGGTGGCGCGGTGGTGTGGAGCGGCAGAGGGCGGTGTGGCGGAGGAGGAGGATGGAGACGATGGCGGCAGCGCTGGAGCAAGTCGGCGGCAGAAGTGGAGCGGGGATGGGATTTGGTTTACGGAGAGAGATTAGTTCGGCGGCTTCTGTAGAGAATTTGATTAGGGTTTGTGTTGAAACCCTAATTTTTTTACTATATATATTAATTTCAAATGACTATTTTGTCCATTTTAATTTAGTCCATTAGATCTAATTTCTAATCCTACGGTTCTAAAGGGTGTCCTGATATAAGGACACTAAAGAGTGTCCTAATGGTAGCAGATTCCGGGGCTTCCTATATAACAGTTTACGAAACAATGCCATCTCCTCCTCCCCAAAATACTTCTATATTATATGTTATATTATATATAATAATATAACATATTATGTGTCTACAATGGTTGCCCATGTTATATTGTTATGAGTATGTCAAACTATTATATATAATATGAAATATGGATTAATAAATTGTTTGACAATAAAATAAGTTAAATGGAAAAATTATGCAAATTGCGATCTTATTTGAAGTCTTATTATAGTATAATACAAAACTAAATAAAAAATGATTTATGGATGATCTGAATTTATTCGTTGAAATGGATATACATGATGATTCAAAAAATTGGAGGTACTCAGCATCACCACTTTTACTGGAGATACCGGAATTTTCAACGTTAATATTGTATAATAATATATATTAGTAATAAACTCTTAAACCAAGTTGAAAAATTATTATACTATAATACAAAATTGAAGAAAATTCAATGAATTATGGATGATCCATATCTATTGGTTAAATGGACGTACATGTATGTGTATATATATATATATATATGGCAAGCACTCCGGTACCCACGGGATACCGGTACCCTACCACTCTAAATTCACATTTTTAAATGCTTAAAATTTAAATAATGAGTGCTAAATCCATTGTAATAAATCACGAGCAGTAATGAATAATGCTTACCCCCTAAACACTGAATTTTTACCCTTAATACTATCTCATAGACTCAAATCCTAAATCATATGTAAAAGTACTCTAACTTTTGATCAAAAGTCCAAATTAAAATATCATAAACCCCCAAAATAAACTCGAAACCCCAAACGCTATATCCTTACCCCTGAACACTAAATTCAGACCCTCAAACTTTAAAATTCAAACATAATTGAGATGAAATTTTAGTGATAGGGTACCGGTACCCAGTGGGTACCGGAGTGTTAACCATATATATAATATATATATATATGTAACACTTCGGTACCCCGGGGTATCGGTACCCTAGCATTAAAATTATATCGTATTTTGTGATTGAAGTGCTCACCATATATATGTGTGTGTGTGTTATATATAATATACATAAAGAAGTATTTTATACCTTATACATATGTTATAGGCCAAAAACAAATTTGCAGCCAAACCTTTCCCGAGAATGTCAAACATAGCCAAAACTATTCGTAATCCCAAAAATGACAATGTTTAATTTTCCGTTAACTTTTCCGTCCAAGTTAACGAAAATTTAACCCCAAAAGTGATGTGTCAGCTGATGTGTCCAACATTTTGCCACATAATTATTTTTAATTAAAAATTATTAACCAAAAGAAAACAAATAAACATTAAAATTACAAATAATTTCTCTACATTCCCTAACCTAATTTCCCCAACTTCTTCTTCATCACCAGCAAAGCTCCGCCGCCCATACCTCCGACCTCCAATCTCCCACCTCGTCTGCCCGACGCCTACTTCCGACCGCCCATGTTCCCTCCTCTGTATCGTAGGCGATATGGGTGGAATTGGAGAACCGGATCTCTAGCTTCCCTCACTCTACGATTGGGATCTACTTAGGAGCCGATTTCGTCCTTGTCGGAGGAGCGGAGGACGATTCTTGTTGCTACGAGTTCGGTGAGCTGTCCGACAGGACTGAATCAACGTCCTCTTCGTCTTCCATGCCTATACCCAACAACATAACATTTTGTTTGAGTTAATTAAACTAATCAACCATGCCTGAGTCTCACCAACAACATCCCCCAAAATCATATTTGGTGTCAGATTGAGTTGCCTTTACCCTGTTTAGGCAAAAATTATTGAAAAACAAACCATTGTAGTACCAGTTTCAACCGGATTTAAGGGTAATGGTTTCGGTTCAAGTGGTTTTCTAAAGTTCAGCTGTGTAGGCAAAGGTATTTACCTGTTCTAGCAGAAGCTTTTGCGTGCCTCCCCATGAGCTCTTTGGATTACGTCTGCGGCTAAAGATCTCAAGGACTAAGATCCCAAAGCTTTAGGAAACAGAGGATGAGTGGATGAAGAGGAAGGAAATGCAGAGCTTGAGGAGGTCGGAGGTGAAACGACGTCGTAGCGAGGCGACGGCGACTGATGCTCGCCTGAGCTTTTCCATCGCCGGAATCCTTTCAGCTAGATCCCCTTTTGCTTCACTGTTGATTCATCGGAGATTGAAGGATGCAGAAAAGGAACGACGACAAAGGCCAAGATGGGGGTATGGCAGCCGCCGTGAAGGGATAAACGCTGCGGAACGGAGGACGAGGACTCCGATTCCGATCAAGGGAGAGGCGGCGGTGGAAATTTCGAGAATGGGGAGGGGAAGAGCCGAAGAAGGAGAGGAGTTGATTCCATAAGGCTGAAGCTAATTAAATTAATTATTATATTTTAAGTTTACACTTAATTTAATTTTTATTTTATAAATTTATAACTAATAATATGATGTGGCAGCTGATGTGGCAACACTTGACTGACCAAATGAATTATGTTCCAGCCTTGTCGCCTGGCCCAATAATGGAAGCCCAAGCCTGTTGGTCCTCCGGGAGTGGTGTACCTCGTAAGCAACGTGGGGGGAAGTTAGTTCAAGGAAAAGGGGAGGCGATCAGTTTAAGGAATGGGAGAGGGAGGCGAGTAACGTACCGCGGAGCGTTTTGTCCGCTGAGTAAAAGTGTTGTCCCCCGGTTAATAGGGTATACGGGGGTATTTATAGTACCCCTGCCTTGGTCGCCAAGGCTGAATCTTAGCCACTCGTTCGTAGCCCCCGTAGGATGTTGACACGTGTCTGCTCTGTCTTGGAACCCTAAGTGTCGCCAAGTAACCCTAGGAGGCCGCCGAGCTGGGCCGTCGCTTTGGGCCTTACTCCACTTCCTGGGCCTGCCTGTTCGGCCCATCTGATTTACTGCCTAAATCCAGACCTCCAGCCCTAGCCGCTGTGGGCCGCCTCATGGGCCGCCGTGTGGGCCTTTGGGCCTCGTCGGGCCGGGCCCATCAATTGCCCCCAAGCCCTTAGTCGAGCTTTGCTTGGCTGAGGGCTTACTTATAACTCGGATCGCTTATGTTGTGTCGCTTTATCGCTTTGCTGTCCTATCGCCTTGTTGCTTTGTTGTTTTGCCGCTTTGGTGTCTTGGTTCTTATCGCCTTATCTCTTTTGTCACTGCTTTCTATCGCGCCCCTTCTTTCTAGTTTTTCATGCACCTCTCTACCACTCAGGGTATTATGGTCTTTTACTCCCTACCTTGCTGGAGAAGTTGGGGAAATCGGGGTATTTCAGTAATTGCCCAGAAAGCCATCATTACCTTATCCCTTCAGACGTCACCTCAGCCGCGCGTGCCCCCAATGAAACGTCGCAACGGCTCAACTTCCCGCCAACACGCCCTTTTAACTGCACGTGTGCCTCACTCATTCACCGCGACGGTTCCACTCCCGCTCACTGCACTCCTATATAAACCCCATTCTTACCGTCTTCCTCCATTTTTTACTCTTTCTCTGCCACCTTGCCTCTCTGTTTTTACAGTCTTCTCGCCTCCCCTGCTTCTTCCTTCCTCCGCCGATCAGAAAACGCTCCATTTTTCCTTCTTCCGACCACCGGAAAACGTTCATCTCTCTTTGCCATTTTTCAGATGTCTGGAGCTCCCCGACGCCCACCTGGTACGTGACTCCTCCCTTCTTTCTCACTCTCATTGCCGTCCTGCCGTGTGTTTCCTTCTCTTTTCTGCTTCTTGATATTAGTCTTGAACCATGGATTCCGATTCCGATAGCCAAAACCAAAGTCATTCCTACTCCGCGGGTACCGACTCTTCACCTTCTCCTTCATCCTCTCCTTCATCCCCTCCTTCAACTTCCAGCCAGTCTCCTGAACCAGTGTCCTTAAATCCTCCATCTATGGCCGAAACCTCGTCTGCCCAAATTTCCGACGTAGCAGAGGAGAATTTTGATGAATCTCCTGCCCTGCCTTTTTGGGGTCCCCACCAAAAAGGATTCGAGCGGGCCCGTCATGGGGTCGAGATTGATCCTGAGGCGACTAGAGTCACCGGCTCCTACTCCATTGGCAACTGGCGGTCTATGTGGGGAAGAGCTACTTGTGACGAGCGCACGGTCATCGGCCCGGGCTACTTTCCTTCAGGGTCGGTGGAGAAGATCGCCCGCGTTCTTCCATTCGCCATGCTGCCGTCTACCTGGGAATTCGCCGTGGCCTCTCGGCTTTCCACTATTGGCAATTGCCCGCCAGGGTGGCACGGCGTCTGGACCGAGGCCTTCACCAATGGCCTTCGCCTTCCGCCATCCTCGTTCACGGTCGCCCTGCTTGGGTGCTTTGGCGCTTCTCTTGGCGCCTTTAACGTCGGGTGTTGGGCTACAGCCTCTGCTTTTGAATGCAGCTCTGCGTGACTAAGAAGATCGCCCCCACTCTGCGGTTGTTTCAATTAATTCATTATGCCAAACACACCTCCAATGGCATCAGTTTCGTTCGCCGAGCTAATCTTACCCAAAAGGGCACTTACTCATCACCGAAACCTCGCCCTACATGGTACCATTCGTTTTTCTACTTCCGCCCCAGCGACACGGATCACCATTGGGCTTCGCTGCTCCCTTCATCCTGGTCTTCTGGGGACGTGAGTTCTTTCAACGCCGAGCTTGATCCTACTCCTGATGAAATACTCCTACGTCGCCAGATCCTTCTTGATTGCCATCACTTATCGACCACTTCTGGCCTGCGGACTGCCCAGGCGGGGATACGAGGAGGTATACTTTATGTCTTAGGCGGTGCTGATTGTTTTCCTCCCTTCCTAGCTGTCGCCGTTCATCTTGCGTAATTGAGTCGTCGTAGCCAAACCCTTAGGAATGTATAACCTTTATATTATCGCCTTATTGTGCTCTCTTCTCTTTCCTTTTTTTTTATACTAATCTTTGGATGTACTTTTCCTAGGCGCTTTAAGCCTCGCTGGGTGCCTCCTTAGCACCACCGCGCGTGGTCCTGTCGTCGAGACTCGTCCCAGTCGCTCTGAGGCTGCCCCCGTCGCCCCTGCTTCTGCCCAACCTTCGCCTGACAAATCTAAGGGGAAGAGGAAGGCGGCTGAGATGGATGAAAGCCTCCTTTCTTCAAAGAGGAAGAAAAAAGCTGGGGTTTCCAAGCCGAGGAGAAAGGCAGGTGAGGGCTCCAACAATCCACCGCCGCCGCCCCCACCAGTATAGAGGTGGAGGATGTCGATGCTGAGACTGAAACTCCCCTCCGCCGCTCTCGTCGCCAATCGCCTCCGGCAAATGACAATCCTTCTGCGAGGGAGCCCTTAGAGCATCCTGCTGACGAGAACGTCATCTCATATGACGACTCCTATCTTCCTGACGAACCTATCCCTCTTCCCCGGGATCCGGAGCATCCCGAGTCTGCGCCGGCTGCAGAGCTTGATCTTCGTCCTACCGAGCCTGCTCGCGACCACTCTCGCCCGCCTCCTGTCAACACCGACCGTGCCCGCCGGGCCAGCTGGACAGAGCGAGCTAACACTCTCTTCGATCGCCCTGCTCCTGCTGGTCGCGAGGGCGAGGGTCCCTTTCGCCTTCCCTACTTCGCTGTCGTTCATCCGGTGGCATCCCACATATCGCCCCGGATGGCGAGTGATATCACGGAGGAGTTCTCTCGAGGTGTCTACGAGGGGGTGACCGCTCCTGGTGAGGGCTCGGAGATTTCGGACCTGCATGGGGCAACTTCCTGCCGCCTCCTTCAGGTATTTATGGAATGCGTCATTTATTTGCTTTGTCCTGTTACCTTAGCTCTGCTCGCTGCTTCTTACCCCTTACATTAGTTTTGCTGCCTAGGCCGTGGCCGAGCTCGGCGATCTTTCCTTTGCATGTAAACACATGCAGGAGGAGAATCGGAGGCTGAAGGAGGATGTTGAGAATCTGCGCTCTTTGCGCATGGATCTCACCCGTTATCATAACGAGGAGAAGGTATTTACTCATCTGCCTCTTCTTTCTCCCCTTTTATATATACTATTTCCCGGCTTGTCACCTTACGATCCTTGCTAAACCCGCACGTTGTTGTTTGTTTTTTTTTTATCTTAGCGACGGGCAGATGCAGCGACCTCTGCTGCTGAGTCTCTGAAGGAAAGCCTGGCTGAGGCGACTGGGCGGATCTCCCAGATGGAGGGCGTCCAGGAGGACTTGCAATCTGCTAATAAGCACATTGTCGCCCTTGAAGCCGAGTTGGATGAGGCTCGTGTCAAGGTTGCTCAGGTGGAGGAGATAGCCGCCGAAAGGGACAGAGCTAAGGAGCTGCTTAATGACTCTCTGGCGGCTGAATCGGCGGCGGATCGTGATCTTGCCACTGTCAAGACTCAGTATGATGAGACTGTGGCTTATTACACTCATGCTCTCGGCGAGAGTATGCGTGTAGTAATGCGCAGCTGTCGTAATGAGTTCTACGAGCTGTTTCCCAACAAGGGCTGGCCGGGGCGAAAAATGGTTCGAGCCGTCCTCCGAGGTCTCAATCGCTATAACTTTGGGGTTCCCGACCTTCCCGATGCCGAGGAGGAGACTTATTTTCGAGATGCTGCTCGCTTGGAGCGGGAGATAGTGGCGGCAGATGCTGAATATGTGGCGGCCACTCGCCGCAGCCGTGGCCTGCCTGATCTGAATCTCGATGGATCAGAGGTTCAGCCGCCATCATCTGATCAAGCCCCCTCGACCAGCGGCAAGGAATTCAATTCCGCCGCTGACCCTTCCAAGGCTGGCGAGAAGGGCTCCGGCGCTAAAGACCCATGATCCCGCTTTCAACCTGTTGTTATTATTGCTATCATCATGTTTCTGCGTGCTGTTGCTGTTTTCCTCTCTTTCTCCTTCTCTTTTTTTGTAAAAACTCTTTATTAAACTCTTCCTCGCGAATTTTCAATCTTTGGTCTTTTATCTTATTACACCTCTCTTGATCGCTTTGCTTCTTTTCATCATTAACTAGATGTTATACCGATAACTTTGATGCCCTTAGGTCTTACATAGCGATCCCAATGCCCTTAGGTCTTACATAGTGATTTGTTAATGCCCGTAGGTCTTACATAGCGATCCCAATGCCCTTAGGTCTTACATGATAAATTTGATGCCCTTAGGTCTTACACAGAGATTTGCTAATGCTCGTAGGTCTTACATAGCGATCCCAATGCCCTTAGGTCTTACATGATAAATTTGATGCCCTTAGGTCTTACACAGCGATTTGTTAATGCCCGTAGGTCTTACATAGCGATCCCAATGCCCTTAGGTCTTACATGATAAATTTGATGCCCTTAGGTCTTACACGGCGATTTGTTAATGCCCGTAGGTCTTACATAGCGATCCCAATGCCGTTAGGTCTTACATGATAAATTTGATGCCCTTAGGTCTTACACAGTGATTTGTTAATGCCCGTAGGTCTTACATAGCGATCCAATGCCCTTAGGTCTTACATGATAAATTTGATGCCCTTAGGTCTTACACAGCGATTTGTTAATGCCCGTAGGTCTTACATAGCGATCCCAATGCCCTTAGGTCTTACATGATAAATTTGATGCCCTTAGGTCTTACACAGCGATTTGTTAATGCCCGTAGGTCTTACATAGCGATCCCAATGCCCTTAGGTCTTACATGATAAATTTAATGGCGCGAAGACATATATTAGATTCAATCATTAGGGCCCTTAGTTTGCCTTAAAAACTAGCCTCGGTTACAAGTGTCTTTTTAATCATAATATCGCCTGAGATGCATGGAGTTCCAAGTTTTGGGGATCTTTGCTCCATCTAACTCTGCTAGTTTGAAGGTGTTGGCCCCTACCACTCGCCGTACTCTGTATGGGCCTTCCCATCCGGGGTTGAGCTTGGCCGCCCGACCGCCGGCCTGAAGATCTTTCGCAACACTAAGTCATTGAGCGCGATGTGATGTGGTCGGAGCTTTAAATTGTACCGCCTGGCTAACTGCTCCTTTTCAGTGATCAGCCGCATCTGTGCCTTTTCTCTTTTTTCCTCAATCATATCTACGTTAAGCATCAATTCTTGTTCGTTGACCTCATCCCTGTATTCCTGTATTCGGATAGATGGGATTGAGATTTCTACCGGAAGGACCGCCTCAGTCCCGTACGTCAATGTGTAGGGAGTCTCCCCTGTCGCCGTTTTATAAGCCGTACGGTGAGCCCATAGTACATGATCAAGCTCCTCGGCCCATACGCCATTACAGCCATCCACTCTTTTCTTTAATCCTTGTAGAATAAGCTTATTAGCCGCCTCTGCTTGTCCATTAGCTTGTGGGTAGGCGACCGAAGCGAATCTCAGATTTATCCTCAGGTCATCACAAAATTCTTTAAAGACCTGTGAGTCAAACTGAGTTCCATGGTCACATATAATACTTTCTGGTATACCAAATCTGGTGACGATACTTTTAAATGCAAACTTCTGTATCTACTTGGCGGTGATACTTGCCACCGTTTCTGCCTCAACCCACTTGGTGAAATAATCAACCGCCACGATGAGGAATTTCCTTTTCCCCGAGGCTTCCGGAAATGGGCCTAGGATATCCATCCCCCACCTCGCGAATGGCCACGGGCTGACATTCGCCTGGAGCGCTGCTGTTGGCAACTTGTGATAACTTGCAAATTCCTGACATTTGTGGCATTTCTTCACCAGGTCGCCAGCCTCCTTTCTCATTGTTGGCCAATAGAAGCCCTGGTATATTAAGTTCCTTTCCAAACTTCTTGTTCCCAAGTGAGTACCACATACTCCTGAATGTACTTCCTCTAGGGCCCAAGCTGCATCCTCCTCTCCCAGGCATCGCAAGTATGGACCCATAGCTGATTTTCGATACAGCTCTCCCCCTATTGTAGTACACCTCCCCGCTTTTCGCCGGAGCTTGGTCGCTTCTAACGGGTCACTTGGTACAGTGTCGTTATCCAAGTATTGAATAATAGGCGTTCGCCAGTCGCTTTTCCCAATTCCGTTAATCACGTGGAAACACTGCTTCCTCCTTGTTTCTTTTTCCACTGTGACCATTCGCCCTTCTTCAAAATCTGTCGCCGTTGCTAGTTTCGATAATGCATCCGCGTGGCAATTCTCCTCCCTAGCAATCTGGGATATAACCACCTTCTTGAATTCCGATATAAGCAGTTTTACCTCATCAAAATAAGGGAGGAGTGACTCCTCCTTTACCTCAAAGCTCCCATTAACTTGGTTGACTACTATCACCGAGTCTGAGAAAACTTTGATGTTAGTAACTCCCATACTCTTAGCAATTCGCAAGCCAGCCTCCAATGCCCCGTACTCAGCTGCATTGTTGGTTCGATTAGTTGCAAATCGCAATGCGACCTCGTGGAGGATCCCCCAGGAGACCTTAGGACTATCCCCGCGCCTGACCCTCCTTTACTCGAGGCGCCGTCTGTAAATAACGTCCATTCATCGCCTTCCTCGGTGTCTTCTTGTACTGCACCTTCGACTACAAAGTCAGCAAGGACTTGGGCCTTGATCGCCGTTCGCGGTTGGTACCGAATGTCATACTCGCTTAGCTAATCGCCCACTTAGCTAATCGCCCTGCCATGCTCATAGATCTTAACGCATTCTTAATCGGAAGATTCGTGAGCACATGTATTGTGTGTGCCTGAAAATATGGTCGCAACTTTCTGGCCGCGCAGACCACAGCGTATGCCATTTTTTCTATCGCCGGGTACCTTGTTTCAGCATCGACCAAGGTTTTACTTGTATAAAAAACAGGGTGTTCGGCTTTGTCCTCTCTTCGAACTAAGACCGCACTAACTGCCTTTGGAGAGATCGCAATATAGAGAAATAAATCTTCATTTGACTTTGGAGATGCAAGTACAGGAGGGGTAATTAAAAATTGCTTCAGCTCTTCAAAAGCCTTGTTACATTTGTCATTCCATGCAAACTTTGATGCATTCTTTAAAGTCGCAAAGAACGGAGCGCAGCGGTCGGCGATCCTGGGAATGAATCGATTGATTGCCGTCAGTCTTCCAGATAGAACCTGAACCTCCTTCACAGTCTTTGGAGGGGCCATCGCTGTAATCGCCGCGATCTGCGCTGGATTAGCTTCAATTCCTCTCCTGGTTATGAGGTATCCCAGGAACTTTCCTGATGTTGCCCCGAACACACACTTCAAAGGGTTCAACCTGAGCGAATACTCCTGCAGTGTATTGAAGGTTTCCCTTAAGTCGCCAAGATGGTCATTAGATCTCTTACTTTTGACCAGCAGGTCATCCACATACGCCTCCAAGTTTCGGCCGAGCTGCTTGACAAAGACTTTGTCGATCATTCTCTGGTAAGTCGCGCTAGCATTCTTGAGCCCGAATGGCATCACTCGATAGCAGTAGTTCACCGTGGGTGTCATGAAAGCCGTTTTCTCTTGATCTTGCTTGCTTAAAGGTATTTGATGATATCCTGAGAACATGTCTAGAAAGGACAGCATTTCATTGTTCGCCATTGCGTCTACCAGCTGCTCTATGTTGGGCAAGGGGTACGGATCCTTGGGGCAAGCATCGTTAAGGTTGGTGAAGTCGACACACATTCGCCATGCTCCTGACAATTTCTTGACAAGAACTACATTAGCCAACCACTCAGGATATTGTACCTCTTTGATAAACCCTGTCTTCAAAAGTTTGTCCACTTCATTTGCCACCGCTTGCTGCCTTTCTCTGCAGATGTTCCGCCGCTTTTGCTGGACTGGGCGACTCCCGGGTTCGATCGCTAGAGAGTGTTTGATGATGTCTGGAGCAATTCCTGGCATGTCACTTGGTGACCATGCGAACAGGTGCGAGAACTCTCGGAGCAACTTGACCAACTCCTGTTTCTTGTTATCGCTTAGGTAGGACGAAACTCGAACTATCTTACTTTCATCTTCTTCGAACAGCGGTATTGGGACGTCCGATTCTGCTGGTACGACTCTTTCTCCCTCATTCTCCGCCTCCAAGCTTATGGTGAGGCACGTGCTTTTAGTCGCCGCCCTGTAACACCTTCTGGCGATGTCCGGGTGTCCCCAGGCAAAACCTATCCCTTCATTAGTAGCGAACTTCAGTACTTTGTGCACTGGGGAGGAGATTGCTTGGAAGGCGGCGAGTGCAGGTCGCCCTAGGATCATGTTGTACGTGGATTGACAATCCATGACATGGAAGTCGATGGATCGGGTGACCTGCAAGTCTCCATCCCCAATGGTTATTGCCATCGTGGCTATCCCCTTGATGGGAACTGTGTGTCCTGAAAATCCTGAGATGGTAGTTTTTGTCTGCCTGAGCAAGCTAGCTGGCAGGTTCATCTTTTTGTACAGCTCCCAGAAAATAATGTCCGCAGAGCTCCCTTCGTCAACCATCACTCGCTCCACTCGGCTATTGTGTGTGATTACTTGAATCACCATCGCTTCCAAACTTGGGCCTCCTACCCTGGCCATGTCTTCTTCCGAGAATCCCAACGTTGGGCGACTGACTTGGTCTATCATCATCACCTCCTTTGTTTCCTCCTTTCTGACTTTCTTTGTCGGGCAACTTTCCCCACCGAAAATGGTTTGATAAACGTGGTTTACCTCAGGTCGAGGCTTTTTCTTGCCATCTTCATTGTTCATAGGCTCCTTAAGTCGGGCGAAGACATCACCCTTCTTGTCTTGTGATTCTCCTTGTCCACGGCGATCATCTTCTTGCGGCTTGTTTTTCCGCTTTGAGCTGACAATGAAATCCCTGAGACGTCCTTCGTTTATCCACCTTTCGATTTCATTTTTCAATTCCCTGCAGTCTTCAGTGGTATGCCCATTAGAGTCATGGAAATCGCAAAACTTTTGGCGACTTCGCTGATCCGCCGGAGTGAACATTGGCCCCGGCCAGTTGATGGGATGTCCCTTATGCTGCATATACAGCAGAATCTTTCTTCGCGATTCTGAGAGGGGTGTATAATCTGCCCTCTCCTCTTGATATCCTCTCTCCTGATAACCCCTTTGCTCTCCAGGGTATCCTCTCTCTTGGTAACGCCTTTGCTCCCCTGGGCGATATTTCCCGTATGGCCGTGTCTCGGAGGGCTGCCCTTTGGCCTGCTTGTTCCCTGTAACGGGCTTTTCTTCCATCTTCGCCGCTCCACCGACAGGCTCTGCTAACTGCTCCTCAATCAAAATAATTTTGTGCACTCTGGTTTCCAAGTCAGACAGCGACTTCGGAGCCACCTGCAGCAGCGACTCTCGTAGCCTGCCGTTATGAGTCGACTGGAATAAACTTGTCGCAGCGATTTCATGATCTACCCTCTTGATGGATTGGACGACCCCAGTCCATTCATCAAAGAACTCTTTCAGCGACTGGTTCGGCTTTTGCCTCAGGCTCACCAGCGCTTGCAACGGGACCGTCCTTGTTTTCTTGCACTCATACTTCTGTGAGAAGATCCTCGCAAAGCCCTCCCACGATGTTATGATGCCCTCCGGTAGATTCATGTACCACTCCCTGGCTCGCCCTCCCAGTGTCGCCGGAAAAGCTCTGCAATATGCGGCGTCACCAGCCTGCTGCATTTGCATGGCGATTTGGAAGGCTTGCAAGTGCTCGTCCGAGTCGCCAGTACCTACATACCTATCTAGGTTGGGCGGAACCAACCCCTTAGGTAGTGGCTCGGCGAGTATCGCTCTGGACAGAGGTTGACGAACCGCCATCTGTGCGGGGGAGATTTGAGTAACCGGGAGGAATTGCTGTAACACTTCCAAATGGGAGTCCTGTGGCGATTGCCTGTCCTGAGTGTTGGCCCTGAGAGCTTGAGCCTGCTGGGCGATCACCGTTTTCAACATCTGTGTGAGTTCAGCATTCTGTTGCTCAAGGGACCGAAATCGCTGCTCCAACAGCTCATAGGCATCGCCGGTCGGAATAGTACTCTGGGACTCCGAGTCGCCTTCGAATTCGCGCTCCATGTTTCTAGTGAGGTTTGGGTCTGTTCGAGAACCTGGGTTGACATACTTGACAGGTGTTACTCCATCTCCTCTTTCGCCATCCTCGCCCATCAAAGTGGGAATCGCTGATGAAGCCATTCGCCTTGAAAAGTCGCCTGATCGGCCCCTATCTGGCGCGCCAATTGTTCCAGCCTTGTCGCCTGGCCCAATAATGGAAGCCCAAGCCTGTTGGTCCTCCGGGAGTGGTGTACCTCGTAAGCAACATGGGGGGAAGTTAGTTCAAGGAAAAGGGGAGGCGATCAGTTTAAGGAATGGGAGAGGGAGGCGAGTAACGTACCGCGGAGCGTTTTGTCCGCTGAGTAAAAGTGTTGTCCCCCGGTTAATAGGGTATACGGGGGTATTTATAGTACCCCTGCCTTGGTCGCCAAGGCTGAATCTTAGCCACTCGTTTGTAGCCCCCGTAGGATGTTGACACGTGTCTGCTCTGTCTTGGAACCCTAGGAGGCCGCCGAGCTGGGCCGTCGCTTTGGGCCTTACTCCACTTCCTGGGCCTGCCTGTTCGGCCCATCTGATTTACTGCCTAAATCCGGACCTCCAGCCCTAGCCGCTGTGTTCAGGCTGCCGTGTGGGCCGCCTCATGGGCCGCCGTGTGGGCCTTTGGGCCTCGTCGGGCCGGGCCCATCAAATTACATGTCAGCTTAATTTGCCACATCACTAACGGTGTTAAAAAGTTAACGGTCAAATGAGTCAACTGGATAGATTTGACACAAAAAAAGAAGATTTTGCCTATTTCGTGTCACTAAAATAGAAGTGGTTAGAATTGACATAAATCGAAAAGGTTAGGCTAGATTTGTGTATTAGGCCTATGTTATATAATAATATATAAAATATATAATTGTATGTAGGTAAGGAGATTTCACCATAATAAATAGAAAAATAAAACTATTTACACAAATAAATACACTTTCAAACTGTAAGACCACAGCTAATAGTCCGGCTCTGATAACCATCCTATGTACATAACTGCTAACCTAACAGTCCAACAGTAAAAATATTTGGCAATTTCATGTTAGTGAGTCAATATGTGAATGGTTGCTAATTAATTACTTTTAAAAACCATACTTCACTAATCAGTAATCTCTACTCTACTATCTACTATTACCATATTCGCTAGCTAGTCAGTCAATATGGCGCTCTCTATTAAAGCCTTGTTGGCTGTCGCCGTTGCACTATTCGTGGTGCTGCCAGGCGTAGTGTTCTACACTACGACCATGGTGTTGGCGCCTTTCTAGCCCTTCTGGACTATGCCCGACTTCCAATCCTTTTCTCCTTTCTCTTCTCACCTAACTCTAAACCTTCATCAGAGACTCGCCCAGGTTGTGACACCCACCTTCCATTCGGAGGCTTGTTTGCCTTAGCCGTCCTTCTATTCGTTGGCCTGCTGGTCGTAGTGTCCTGCACTACGTCCATGGTGTCGGCGGCGTTCCAGCTCGTCGGTTACAACACATTGGTTCCCCACCTCCAATACTACGAGGAGCAGGTTGGTAGTTGGAGGCCGGTGAGGGCGTTGAGGGAGAAGCTGGAAGTCTGTTATAGACATAATAATATAACATATAATATGTTATATTATATGTTAATATAGCATATATACATTTTATATATTCAAGTATGTGTTATATATATCGTTGAAAACTTTGGTACCTCCAATAAAAGTGGTGATACTGTGTACCTCCAATTTTTTGGATCATCATGTACGTCCATTTTATGAAACGATATCTCGTGTCATATACTTGTATATGAAACGATATCCCGTGTCTGAATTTGTTGGTTCAATCTAGGTACAATTGAAGTTTCTAGCAGAGTAATAGGAACATATATGCACAAATTGTTATTAAACTAAGTATAATCTAAGGAAGCTTAAATGAATATTTAGTATTAGAAAGTAAAGCATCTAGAGTAGCATAAATAAATGACTTGAAATGGATATTATGTTAGTAAGTAGTTAGATGTTAGTGGCATAAATGAGAGTAAACAATATTTCCAAACTGTTCATGGGACTGCCATTCGTAGAGTTCTACACTACGATCGTGGCGCCTATGCCGTTCCGGCCCGATGGTTTCAAGATCACGGTTCCGGACTTCTAATCCTGCTCCGAGCAAGTTGGTAGGCTGGAGGCAGAGGTGAGGGAGTTAAGGGATAATGCATTGGAACCGAGTTCCAGTGCGTTCTCCCGTCCCCGAAGATCAACCCTCTCCCCTTAAGTCTGAAGATGTAATATATAGTGTAACCCTCTCCCCTATAGTGGACAGAAACTCAACCTACAAAAAACCACAGTTACATTCTGTAAAGCAACTTCTGACCAAGACAAAGACGCATTAAGCAATCTTCTTGGAGTGAAACTTGCCTCAGAAGATGATATGTATTTAGGATTACCCTCGGTCCTGAAAAGATCCAAAGTGGAATCCTTCCACTTTCTGGAGGATGTTGTCGCACAAAGACTACAAAGTTGGAAGGGTAAATTCTTATCACCCGCAAGAATGGAAGTGTTATTAAACTCAATAGTTGCCGCATTGCCTGTTTATGCAATGGGGACCTACATGATTCCAATAACAACTTTAGACAGAATTAATAGTCTTATGGCCAATTTCTGGTGGGGACAGACTGAGGAAAAAAAGAAAATTCATTGGATTGAATGGAAAAAACTTTGCACACCAAAAGATCAAGGAGGGCTAGGATTTAAAGATTTCCGGAAATTTAATCAAGCTCTGTTGGCAAAACAAGGATGGCGAATCTTAAATAATCCTGAATCACTCCTCTCTCGAGTAATCAAAGGAAGATACTTCCACAATTCGGATTTCTGTCAAGCAAAACTTGGATATAGGCCGTCACACGGGTGGAGAAGCATTTTGTACGGAAGAGATGTATTGATACCAGGAATGAGATGGCAAATTGGTAATGGGAGAAATATAAGAATTTTCAAGGACCCGTGGATTCCAAACTTCCCGTCTACGTCTCCATATCTCAATATCAGTGACGACCATCCTCTGGCTAATCTTGTTGTGGCAGAATTTTTGTTCATGAATTTGTGGAACATTCCAAAATTAAAGGACTTTTTCCCAATGTCGGACGTGATCAAAATCCTATCAATCCCTCTTCCCATTTCTGAATGTGAGGACAAAATTTCATGGCAACTTTCGAATTCCGGAGCTTATACGGTGACATCAGGCTATGAACTATTAACACAGGCTCCATTTTTTGAGGAGGAATTTGGGCCGTCTCCAATTGACAGGAACCTATGGAAAGAAGTTTGGAATCTTGAGATTCAACCAAAACTTAAAGTTTTCCTCTGGAAGATTTTCCGTTAGATCCTACCCACTAGGACGATCCTAAAGGAAAAAATTGAAAACATCCCAGATCTATGTCCAGTTTGTTGGGACCATGAAGAATCAATTGAACACTTGTTAATGTATTGTATCCTGCGACAAAATTGGCAGATCTAACTAAAATTCCGCTTATATGGCGAGAAATATCATTATTACATGGCGAGAAATATTGCGGAAAAAATTAGTTTCCCCACAAAAGGTGCTGATTTTTTGGTGGCGTATATGGAAGTCAAGGAATGAGGTTGTTTTCAACTTTAAACAATTTCATCCAAGGATTCTAAAGGAATGCTTTGAGGCCCACTTAAATGAACAAGCTGTAACCAACAATCTGACAAAATCACAACATTTACGTCAGCCTCCTATACCTAACAATAATTATGGACTATTGCCAGCCACCAACTGGTTCAGAGTTAATGTGGATGGGGCAATCCGGAGTAATCAAGGTGGTGCTATAGGCATGGTGATAAGAGATTTCCACGAGAACGTCCTTTTCGCTGGTGGCCAATGTTTTCCCTTTATTTGTGATCCTTTCACAATTGAAGCCTTGGCAGTTAGAACGGCTCTCATTTGGATAAGGAACTCGACCCTACATAATTTAATAATAGAAGGTGATGCTGAACAGGTCCATGGCCGAGTCTTTGATCCAAACAAATCTCATCCACTGGCAGGGATTGTTACACAGGAAATTCGAACACTTCTCAAAAGAATGCCTGGGGTGATTTATAAAACCATTAAAAGAACAAAAAACTCAAATGCACATGACGTAGCCAAATTTGCTCTTAACTTCATGCAGCATGGTTTCTGTATGCATAATCTTACTCTGTTTGCAGTCCAAAATCAGAATTAAGGGTTAGCCTTAGGTTTAGGTTTGTCCTTTAACTTAACCCCCTACCCCTCCCCCTCCCCCTCCCCCACCCCCTCTTTTTCCCATTTTCTTTTTTCTTTTTTAGTTAGGATGGTGCACGATCTATGGTCCTCCGTAACTGGAGTTGCCACGAAAAAAAAGAAGATGTAATATATAGTATTAGGTTAATTAGATTGTTTTCTTTATTGTGTTTGTGTGAGGTAATATTGTTCGTCTGAGTTGGTGCATGGGAGAGGTGGAAAATAATTAGAATATTCTGCTTGTACAGTTGTAGGTGATTGTAGTTATTAGGGCTGTTAACGAACCAAGTCGCTCGTGATCGGCTCGGAGTTCGGCTCGAGAAAAGCTCGATCGTGACTCGGCTCGATTTTAAACGAGCCAAGCTTGAGCCAGGGCATGTTCGACTCGATAGGCTCGCGAGCTGGCTCGAGCTCGAGCTCGAGAGCCAACTCGAATACTAGCTCCACCATATGACTTATTATGAACACAATAATGGAACATGTGGTTTGTCATATTCAATAAAAACTTGTAAATTTTAGGATAACTTGTTTTTTAGCTTGACTCGTTGATGTTTTTTGTCGCACAAACTTCAGATTGGGCTAAAATCTTGATGCATCAAGTGGTTTTATTGACCTAAATTGGACCTAAACTCGAGTTTGGCTCGTTAAGTGTAGTTAACGAGCCAGGCTCGAGTACGCACGAGCTCGTCACGAGCTTAAAAATTGTAGCTCGAGTTCGAGCTCGAGCTCGTCTAAAAAGCAACCAGCCAAGCTTGAGCACAGTGAAGTTCGGCTCGGCTCGGTTCGTCAACACCCCTAGTAGTTATGTTTGACTCTCAAAGAAATGGTTTTCTTTATGCTTATATAATCGGTTAAATATACTTTTGTATGAAAAATACATATGTTTTAGCTATTGTCTCTGGGCCTAGGCTAGAGATAGACGCTTCCTGGCTTCGACACTGGATATAGAAGCCAAACTTCAAATCAGTCAGTCAAAATGTAAAATGTTTGGTGAGTTTAGAGTTGTGCTGTAAAGGTTTAAAAAACATACTGATCACTAATTTCTATCTACAACCAATCTACAAAAAAAAAATTCACCATTTATGTACGACGAAAACAAAAAAAAAAATACTCTTCTGATCATGGCAGTTTCCGTCGGAGGCTTGTTTTGCCTTAGCCGTCCTTCTACTAATTTTGTTCGTTTGAATTTTATATTTTTTCGGTTAACGTACGCTTTAGATAATGACATGTAAGCTGTGCAACTTGGCATAAAATTTTATTTACGAATATATATAATAATATAACATATACATAACACTAGATTATCAACGACCCACTGATTTTTGGTGTTAATATTTTTATTTATTTATATTTTAGATTACTTAGAAGTGTGGTTGAATTTTTTCTACTTTTTAATATATAATAATTTAATTCGTATGTTGGTAAAAATTTATAAATTTTTTATCAATTGTTGGGATATAATAAACAAAAGCATTATAGTTATATTCTTTGATTAAAGAGTAAACTACTCTAATCATTAAGTGTGGCATTGTTGGTTGTTCACTTTGTCTCTTAACCATGAGGTTGAGAGTTCAATCCTTGTCTGTGAGAAAAGAAATAAAAAAAATTATTTGTCAGAATTGATTTTTATCCAAAATACCCTCATTCCTAGAATGAAGGAGGAGCTCTAAAATTCTGAAAAAGCTGATGTGGCAACTCCAAAACGGAGATTCAAAAATCAATGATGTGATAAAAAATAACAAAACTAACTATATCAAACTATAGTGAAGTTCATTCCTATTGACTATTCAAAGTATAACCACAAAGTAAATAATTAATTTATATGTTTTCAAAAAATAAAATTAATAATTTGAGTTAAGAAAATAAGTTCATTCCTATTGACTATTCAAAGTATAACCACAAAGTAAATAATTAATTTATATGTTTTCAAAAAATAAAATTAATAATTTGAGTTAAGAAAATAGCTTTAAATACAATTAATCCTGTTTTGGACAGTTTCTGATGGCACCCCAAGAGAGAATCGCCCTTGGGACCCCAAGCAACGGACCACCCACACGGCCAGAGCTACTCATAGTATCACCTGGAGAGCCTCGTACTCCCGAGACCATACTAGGGGCCAATTGATAGGCCCCCAGGGTAGAACCACCCTCGGGACCCTAAGCAACGGACCGCTATCACCCTGAGTTGATGGACAAAACAGGAGGTCACCCGCGTCAAGTCTGGCTGACCTACCACTAGAGCTGGCAAAATGCTGGCCCAACCCGATAAACCCGCCAGCCCGCCCAACCCAGCCCGACCCGTAGCCCGATTGACCAAAAAGTCAACAGTCTAACCCGCAACCCGATGAACCCGCAACCCGATGAACCCGCAACCCGACTAACCCGTAACCCGACTAACCCGCAACCCGCCCGCCCAACCCGAATAACCCGATTGTCACACAATTCATAATATCCCGTGCTTCAAATATCAACACTATGTCATTATTGAAGATATAAAATTTTCATACACTTTTTTTTTTGGCACAGATAGCTTCGATGGAGACATCGAGATAGCAAACACAAACAGGAAGGAAAATCAAGGCCCAACCCAGGAGGCCAAGTCTACCTCCATGACCCCTGGGAGGTTAATCAGGGCCATTCGTGCCACGTAACGGGCGACCCTGTTACCTGAACGGCGAACCGTTTTAAAGCGTCATGTAGGAGCAGAAATTCTTATGCTGATGATCTCTTCCAAGATAACTCTTGTTCAACGGCTTGGAAAGGGAAACTCAACATTCTCGTCTATGTCAACCTACAAAACACAAACAAAAAGACACCAACAGTATGTGTCTAAAAAGCAAGAAGGTCCCTCACAAAAGGGTCAATTATACCTAGGTAAATAGTTTCAACTATCTGCTCACTAGCTCCTGATCAGTCAACATCATTTCAACTCATTTAAATAAAACGATAATCGCATATAAATAAGCATCCAACCGTTGAGAAATAACGGTAGACAAAAGAGCCATTTGCTCAACACCATACTATTAGGCCTAGTTGAACTCCAAATAATTCATCAGCAACCTGCTCCATTACGACCAAGTATAAAATAATGATAAAATAATAATAAAAATAATGATAAAATAATAATAAAAATAATGATAAAATAATAATTAAAACTAATAATAAATTAAAGAAGAGAAAAATAATAAGAAAAAAAAAGAGGGAGGAGGAGAAAAAAATCGTCCCTGAACTGCAGCCACCGGAAACCACACCACCTTCCCGGAACCGAATCCTCCACCGCCGGCCAGTGTCGGATTCTCTCATGTTGCCGGTTAACTGGCTCCTCTCGATGTGGTAACTGGTACGGACTCCCTTCGTCTCACAATCGGCAACAGCAACTGGCTTCAATCCAGATCCGACCTTCTCGATGGCCCTGACGACGTCCCTCCCGTCAACAACCTATCGGACATGATGTGCTTCCCGTTAAGCCACTTGGTCTTCTCGGTACAGATGAAGAACTGAGATCCGTTAGTCCCGGGGCCGGAGTTGTCCATGGATAGGTTGCCGAATCGGTGTGCTTCATGTCGAAGTTCTCATCGGTAAACTTAACTCCGAAGAACAACTCTCCTCCGGTGCCGTTTACGGCGGAAAAGGCTCCTCCCTCGCACATGAACTTCCGGATCACACGATGGGACGACGATCCTTGTAGTGGACAGGCGCGCAGAGTAATTAATAAAGCACACCGGACATGTCGACTCCCTTCTCGCATGTGGCTAGCCGCCGACTTCCGACACAATAATGGCAGAGACGAAAACCGGTTCCGACTTTACATACATAGCAGCATGCAAAGCGTTCCCCCAATATGCTAGACATTGTCGAAAGTCGACGGAAGAGGCAAAGATGGGAATCGGAGAAGAAGTAACCGTCTCCGAGATGATAGAGAAGTTGGAATGGCAGTAGCAGATAAAATTTTATACACTTCTGACTTCATCAAGTTTATTTCCAAAACAATAAAATTAAAAACAAAAACAAAACGTTTGGCCTAAAAATGTCATAAAAGCGAAGTGGCTAGATTTGATATTTTTTTGAAAGAATTGTCTAAATTTATAAATTAGTCCAATGTTAAACCCTAGAACTTAAAAGTTAAATTATATTCAATTTCATTTTATTTATTATAAGTATATGTAATTTATGAAAATGAATTATTATTTTTAATATATGAACAGCGGCTATAGCCTACAAGGCTTAAGCCTACCCGCGAATAAAAATTTAATATTTTTCAAAATTATTTATCACATAAAAAATTTATATAAAATTTTGCAAATTGTAGTTGAGAGTTGAGACTAGTAACCCGTGGGCAACCCGAGACCCGTTCGGCCGTGACCGATGAACCCGCGACCCGATGAACCCAAACCCGCTAACCGCAACCAACCGCGACCCGACTAACCCGCAACCCGATGAACCTGCAACCCGACTAACCCGCAACCCAATGAACCCGACCCGTGGCCCGCCCAGCCCGCCCGTTTGACAGCTCTACCTGCCACTGGCCTCACTGACCCACCGTCAAAGCACGAGCCCCACTGTTGATGGCGACCCCATGAGATCCACTAAGGGCTTACCACGTGGACCCCACGCTACGTCAGCTAGACCGTATAAATACAAGGTCACCCATTAAAAAGAGGACAACACACACACTCGGGACCATACACCTCATACTGCACACTAATACGCTGCACGCTAAAGGATGTTGGCTTCCGCCCTCACCAAAGGGCTCTCGCCCGGTACTTCTATGTTACCTGCTCTTATACCCGTTTACATTGTCCCTCACTACTCTTAGAGTTTGGTGTTAATAACCATGGTTAAACCCATAGGTTAGACCAAAAGTGGGGAAAATGAACTAATAGGCCATATTAGGGCTGGGAAATGGTTACAATTAAATTGGTTAAACCGTAACCGCATTGGTCAAACTTGGTTACCGGGTACCCGTAACCCGGTACATAAAATTGTGTCGTTTAGCATTTTGGATTATACTGATGTTTTAGTTTTTACGGTTATTTATCCGGTTAAACCAGAAAAATCGAGTCTAACCGATAATATACAAGAAGAAATTAAACACTGAACCAAAATAAAAACCTCAAACATGGGCGAAGCCAGGAATTTGATGTCGGAGCCACCGATAATAATAAATAAAAAATTATTAATAAAATATATTAGTTTAAATTTATTTTTACTTTAATTTTACATGACACTCTTTAAGATCATTGAAATCACTCAAAATAGAGTCTAGACTAAAAGTTTCAGATATATCGCATTCAATGTATATAACTAAGTTGTGAGCAAAAAACTCATTAAGTTGAAACTTTAACATCTCTTTTTCTTGTTCTGTAAAATCAATAGCATAATACTCATTAGCTAGCTTAGAAATAACATCAATATCAAATGCATTATATATTCATTTGTAGGATCCAAACATGTGCTAGACTTCAAAAGTCCAATGACAATTTCATCAAACCTTGATCGTATCTCTTCTTTGTGATTATTGATGGCACCATTAAACACATCGAAGTAATAATAGTGCTCATTGGTCACAATATATTGTTGACGACCACTTCGACCTTCATAATATGGAAAACCAAGATCTGGAACAATGATATCATATATTTCAAAGAACTTTTTATGATATTGGAATAGAAATAATGCCAACCGTCCTCTCTAAAATTGTTCAAAATATTCATCGTAAGTGCCACCAAACTCATTGCATGAACGATGTCTACATAAACTATTATCTATTGAGATTTGAGGAAAAATCTCTTTTCATTTTATTTATAATGATCTTCACACTTTTCCTTTTTTGAATTGGAGATCTCTTTTTATTTTATTTATAATTATATTCATACATTTTCCTCTTTAGAATTGGAGAAGGTTATAAATCATTTTCTCTCTTTTCAACAGGAGAATAAATGAGGTGTGAGATTGAGAATTGGAAAAACAATTAATTGTAAAAAAGCAACAATAAATTTGCTCCCTAGATTTGAACTAAGATTTGTAGTATATAAAAACCAACAAACCATCTCACCTCCTTAACACTTTATGTTTATTGATGCACACCATATATATATAGTATTTAAAAAAAAAATCTCAGGAGACAACATATATAATAAATTTTCAAAATTCTCGGGACCTCAATGGCATCCCCGAGACCCTACATGGCCGCGCCCCTGGCCTCAAACCCCAAATTAAACATGTCACTAACAAATTAATAGTTTAATAAAATATTATAATATGCCAATCAGCAACCTTACTGCCTAACATACTAATTAGTAATTGGCGGCAAGACGACATCCCTAAGTTATATTTTTAATAGAGTAATATTCTAAATACTTATCTAATACACGATTATACCTACAATTCGTCGGCAATTGATATACAACTCTCCTGTTAGTATAACTCTATTACTTTTCATTCTATTCTAAAGTAATTTATGTAGTGATTTTGACCTTTGGAGAATAAACTATGAAGTTCTCCCCAACCTAGAGTTATACAGGTTGATGTTGTGATTTGTGATTCAGTGATTGCAACGTGCATCGGTAAGAGCAGGGAAAATGAGATTATTGTCTACTTAGTCCTTATAACTACTTTTAAGCTGAAAAACTCAATGTCATGTTTTTAGATTACGGTCTTAACCTGAAATTGATTTTGTGTTTGGTGAACCGATCGATTCTCGGGAAAAACCGTACCCGAATGGAATGTGAGTTACCTAGTTTTTAAGAATAGGTGCGGTTTAGGTTATTCATTTAGACAAGAAACGGTTGTGGTTTCTCGCTAACCGACCGAATTTCAGCCCTAGGTCATTTCGCTAAAAGAGAGTTTGAACTTCTAACCACGTGGTTAGAAATTATGGCTTCATCGAGTTAATTAATTTATATGTAAAAACATTAATAACAATCGCTAGAAGGAGGGCTTGAACCTCCGACCTTGTGGTTAACAGCCACACGCTCTAACCAACTAAGCTATTCCAGCAATTCAATGTATATTTATACAGTGGGTTTAATTACGTTTGTAACAAGCAAATTAAAACTTTGAATTTTTTTTTTTTGCTTTAAAATTTATATGAGTTATATTTTGTATCTTTATCATAATCACTAGTTTAGTTAGATCAATAATGTGAAACAAAAACAACAAAACTCTATATATCGAAGTAGGAATCCCGTGCTTGTCTTTATATAAGGACACTATTATTAGGAATTGTTAGACTAGGAACCAGATCCAATGGATTAGAATAAAATGGACAAAATAGTCAATTTGGAACCAATATATATAATATAGGAACAAAATATTATGATTTTAGCACAAACCGATCAGTTCTACAAACTATCGTGATCCCAAAAAAACCACCTCTTACAAAAGACCTCCAACCATTGATCTCCACTGCCAGTTTCACTCAATCCGACCTTCTCTGCCACAAACCCGCCACTAACCCCCGTTTCATCATCTCTTACAACATCTTCTCGTCAACAATGGCGGATCCAGAGTGGATCAAGACACTGGGTCATTTCATATGTGTTAGGCTCAATCTACAAAATCACTGGGTTAGTCTATTTACACAGACGAAAATATACATAATTTCGTAACTCTAGACCTATAAGTGGGGTGGGCCGCGGCCTGGGAAACCCCACCCCCAGATCCGCCCATGCCCGTCAACGAGGTCCCTCCCACTGAGTGTCATGTCATCCACAACCTACTCCTTCACTATGACAACCAGATTCGAGTGACCGAGCAGTGGAGCTAGACCGTAATACTATAGTCGCTAACTTCCATGAGACAAGAGCTATCAGGTTCAAGCTTCGAGTTTGTTGATTGGAACCAGATGCAAGTCACCGTGAGATTGGAAGCCGTAAGATTTGAATCGATCTGAAACTAAAACCAAATCTCTAGTTAAAACTCACAGCTTTCAATCTCCAATGAAAACCATGTTCCAGTTGATTTTGTTTTGGACTATTTCTTGAAAATAAATGGCTCAAACCTATAATGTCTTGGTGTTATTAACACAAAACACTAACAAATTAAACTAATAGGTCATATCGCCAAAAAGTGTCAAATACATTATTCTAGCAAAACCTTTGACCTTTAATTTTTACGTCAAATCTAGCCAATGTTTGTCACATTTTTAACATAGTTAGTGACAATGCAGACGAAACTCGCGTGAAATCTATTTGACCAGTCAACTGGATGCCACGCCAATTTTGTAATTATAAAGGGTTATTTAAACTAAATGAAAATAAAGAAAAATTTAAAATTAAATAAATAAAACATTAATTAAATGGAACGTTTCTTTACACTACCTGTCATTACTTCTTGACCCAACTCGTTGGCCACCGTGGACCACTACTTTCTCTCCTACCACCTCATTAGTTTCATCATTGATGGTGTCGTTCCCTAATTAGGTTGATGGGTATGTGCGCGAATGAAATTGACGAGAACGAGAAGTTGAGTATGGAGGATAAGATAACTGGCCGATAGGACTCATTCTAGCGTCTATCAACTCAATTATGAATCTCCTAATGTTAAATTCTTTATCTCTAAAAATGAGCTCTCACTCCATAAGAGGGGATTAGTACGGAGGGGCTTCAATTCAAGATGGCAATCATCAGACGTGGCGGATGATCAGAATTTATCTGTGACGATAAAGAGGATTCTAAATCAAAATCGACCAATCGTTAACCAACCCACCATCACGAGTCAAGATTTGAAAAAGCTCCACGTTGTCGATCTTCTATGATTCAATGTTATCAGATCCATCGTTGCCATGATTGTTTCCCTTTAGTAATATTTTTCTTGTTTCCCATCCATCTCTATGAGACTCACCATCTTGACAAGAATTAGGTTTACCGATTAATCCCAGATCCAAATTAATCGAGCCAGGAGAGTTGGGTGATGGTTGGGAAAGGTGTCAATAGAGAGGAGGGTGCCTTCATAGGAGATCGGCCGATACCCAACCGGGGTGGAGGACGGGAGTTACATGACATGTATAAAAATGTGAATGTGATAAATACTTGCCACTTCAACTTGATAATCACATATCTAACCAACGCTTTTATGGATACTAATTATACCTTTTATAGAGTGAACTAGCATTTTTCTCGACCGTTGGCGAGCTTCAAATTATGCAATATATAATTCTGAATTTCATTTAGAGATGAGAAAAATATGAGAGAGGAAACCAACCTTCTTAGGCATTATAAGTTTATAACACTATATTTTTGTTAAATTTGCATAAATGCTCAACTCCCGCCTATTCATTCAAATTAAGCATGTTGTCTATATTATTATAACATATTTTCTTACCCAGCTACTGAGTTACTGGTAGAAACATTACACATGAGCCCATGAAAAATATTTCTATCCATGATGGAGAAATGAAATAAACTTCTAGCAAACAAACATAAATATTAAAAGTGGACAATAACTTTTATTATCAGTATGACGATATTCATATAAATAAAAAATGACATGAGAAAAGAATAGCAATATTTCCAAAAAAATAGAGAGTATAAAAAATAATAAGATGACTACTCCATTCCAGCCGGTACCTAGTTAGAACGGGTAATAGGGGTGAGAATCAGTCAATTCGGTCATTAACCGATGAAAATTGGTTAAACTATGGTTAACCGACCTCCAAGTAGCTTTGACCCAAAATGCAAAGTGGTCAAAGTAGGAGGGGGTAAAAGAGCGATTTATAATATAGGGGGCTATTTGTTAAGTTGGCAAAGTAGAGGGGGGCAAAGTGCTATTTTTCCTAAATTGATTAATATCATAAATTATACACCATGTAAAGTACCACTTGCATTAGAACTCATTATTCCATTATTGTTTCGGTCAAGGTCGGTAAACCGCATTTTAACAATTGACCTACTTGCTAAAAATGGTTAGCCACTTCTTAGCCGACCGACCAATCAATTAACTAATAGTTTACCAATTTTGGCTGGTTAATCGATTTTAACCATAAATCTTAACCGAATTCTCATCCCTAGCGGTAACATTCATGAGTTTGGAAAACCCGGTATCCAGTTAAAGCGAGTAACGTTGACTGGTATGGCAAACCCGGTACGAAGTTAGAGCGAGTAACTGGTGAGGACGGGTTTTGATCTATCTGCCCCATACTCAACCTGATGGATACCCGATATGAAACGACGTTGTATTAGCCACAATATATCATCTATATGTTTAACAGACCTCGCCCAATTTCTCCTTCAGTCATTCAATTCTTCACTTCAACTCATCGATCAAGCAGTCTGTCGTTCACTCTCAAAACACTACTAATGCTATAAAAATCGTAGCTTCGCCTTGAAAATCTCTTTGCAATCCAAATGCAGAGAGATTTGGGGTTCACCTAATGGGTAGCGGGTTTACCCAATACCCATTCTGATGGATGGTTTGGATTTTGTACCCGTCTAGTCTTGTTGGATGGGTACGGGTAATACCCGTTTAATAAAAGGATGGGTAATGGATACTTGGTATCTGGACCCATGGGTATACCCATTGCCAAGCAGAAACAGTAATTTGATATGAAAGTAAAGTTAATGATGATAAAATCAAAGCATTAAAGGATATTAAGAAGAAATAATATACATAAAAAGATATAATTAATAACAAATTGACAAAGTATATGATTATAAATACCTACTTGAATTCTCTAATGAAGCCCACTCCATAATTCGCACATCGAAGCTTTAGATTTTTTTTGGAAAGAAGCAAACCTCGAATAACTCTTGACACTAAAATTGGTATTAGTGAATACGTTGTATTGTTGTTTGCAAAAATGTTGTCGAAAAAAGCAATAGGATAATGCCACGAGTTAGCATAATCAATACCGCGACGACACCAGAACGTTTTCCATATAGGAAATAGAGATTTTATCTTTCTAATTTCTAATGAAAATAAGAAACATTTTCCTAGTTATTAGGAGTTCCATTTGAATCTGTAGCTTAATACAATTAAATTAAAAATAATACCCACCACGGTTAACATTAAGAACGGAAAGAGTGTGTATCCGAAATTAAAACTAAAATAAAGTGAGAAGAATTTTTCAATTATGATTTCTAATGGCATAGTAAATAGAATGAGACTGATAATTCGAGAAATATGAGCAAGAAAGTTGAAGAATAAAATTATAGTCAAACTTTTATAAAAAAATTCTTATTAGAATTCAGATAACTTGAGAAAAATAAACTAATATAATACTTCAAAATATAAATAAACTAAATTAAATCTTTGTTTATTAAAAAAAAGTAAAAAAACTCATTCCATCTAATTAGTAGAAACCATACTTGGGGATGGTGGGAAACGGTTTTCAATTTCCAACTCTTATATTTTTTTTTTATAAATATTGATTTACTTTTTAACCATATTCAAATTATTTTTTAGATTTATTAATTGAAGAGTGGTGATTGGTGGAATTCCTACACTTAAGGGGAGAAGGAATAAAAGGGGTGTGGATTTATATTTGCTTATATATATACTAGTTTTGTTTCCGGCCCGTTGCCCGGAATTGTAATAAGTGTTTTTGGTCAATGTTAAGTAAATAAAATAATAATATAATTAAAATTATATATTAAAAATTATTTACTTGCAAAAGATAAAAGATTAACAAATGAGTATATTCACATTGTGTTTGAAGGTATAAGAGGCTATTTTGGGATTACCTACAAATGTGTCTACTTGATGATGTGAATATTAGAACAAATAAATGTTGAAAGTGAATAATTATCTAATCGTTCAAAATTTATTTAATAATGTAAAAATATAAATACCAACACATTTTAATTTAGTATGCTCTAATATATATTAATTTTCTTTAATTACAACTAATTGAATTGTTGAGTTCTATAAGTTTTAATTATATTGAAAACGGATAGAGCGAACGTTCGCCGGTCTTAAACCTAAGGGTAAGGAGTTATGGTGGTGTCTTAGTAATTGATTGAATGAGAATCGAAATCCGCTGATCTGTTGATTGCCAATGCTCTGGGGAACGAAGGGGGATTCAAAGTCTAAGTTCGTCTGTCATCCTTGTTTTCAAACCCTAATTCTCAATCTGCTTTAGTTTAATCTTTTTAATTTTTCTGCATTCCTTAGAAGTAGAAGTCGTGGAACTCACACCACGCACAACGTGTTTACCTTTGAGTATTTTGCTAGTTCTGAAGTAACCAATCATAGAAAGCCCTCGGAATACGATCTGCTATACGCTTTTTAGCATTAGTAGTTTTTATTTGGTTGAACCCCGACCAACGACCGGGCGGTTCACCAATGATGGACCTGTCAATGAGCATGGATATGCTACAACCGACTCAGAGGTGGAAGTATCTGGTACTAGAGCTCATCAGGGTTTCAATCATTTGATTGATGAGTCCGACCGAACTAGTGACCCAGAATTCCAGGAAGCGATGGAAAATCTTGGTATCTCTGGGTTGAGGAGGAGGAAAGTTAGGGCTACCTACCAGGCCGACGGTGGTGTTGAAGTTGACCAGCTCAATGAAGTTGTTGTTAATAGAGTTCAGCAGGAGGAAGTCCTTATCGACGTAGAAGAGAATATGGATATGGAATTCCTCAATATGCCAAGCATGGAAATTCCTCAGAATCCGAACTCCGATGCTGATGATGAGGACTCAGATTTTTGAAGTACGACCCTAAAACATTTTCTAGGGCCTTTGTGTCTAGGGTTCCCAAGTGTGATTCCATTGAGAGTAATATCTGTGAAACTTTTAATGGGTGCATCGTCAAGTTCCGTTGTCTGAGGATAATCAACATGTTAGAGGGCATACGCACATATGTAATGTCTCGTGTGGTGGCCAAATTGAAATTGTTGAACTCTTCAGAATGTAGGATACTGTGTCCTAGGATACAAGAGAAACTAGAACGGTCAAAGGTTGTTGCCAGACACTGTCATGTGCTTCAGACTCTAGAGTTAGTATGTGAAGTAGAGATAGGTGGGAAGGGGTTTGTCACGGACTTAGATAAGAACTTGTGTAGTTGTGGTTACTGGGAGCTCAGTGGCATCCCTTGCGTGCATGCCGTCGCCTCGACAATACATCTTAGGAAGGACATAGAATATTGGACGCACTTGGCGTACACTACCTGCCATGCTAGAGAGGCTTATGGGTTTGAGGGCATACCAGCCGGGGTTATAAAAACCCCTTTGGTTAGGCTGATGCCGGGGGGCCTAAAAGAAATAGAAGGAAGGAGAGGCAAAAGATGGAAGTCAGACCTGCAAGAAATGGATCTGGAACCGTAATAGGTAGAAAGGGGGTGGTCATGCATTGCAGGAACTGTGGGTTGAGAGGCCACAACGCACGTTGTTGTCCAGACAAGGAGGTTGCCACAGGAAGCGTGCCAAGGCGAAGCAGAAGGCCACAGGGTGCTGATGCAGAACATGAAAGGGCAAAAAGGAGAATGCAGTGCAGTAAATGTCGTGATCCAGGCCACAATACAAGAACCTGTCCTATGCTCAAAGGCCTGCAGGTATGCTTACTAGTACATCTTCTTCATATATCAAATTCAGTGGACACACACTGTCTTTACATGCTTTTATTATGCAGGCTGTGGTTGATCCAAATACATCAGCTAGAGTTAGGGAAAATGAAATCCGAACTGTGATGCAAGGAGTAGGTGTTTACACTAACGAACTCACTGGGAACTCTTACTACAGGGTATGCACGATTATGGAGCTTTCACCATTTATGTTTATTATGTGCTCTAACTTGCCATGTATGTTTCAGGCTGGATTAGGACCAAGAGGGCCAGATATTGGAGCTGCTGATGAGATTGTAAACCAAGCTTCACAGCCTGTACCACCATTTGCTACTCAACCTACTGAAGGAGAGATGTAAGGAGATGAAGAAATAAGCATGAAGGAGCTGGGTCATCCTTAATTTGTGCTCCATTTTGTTGGATATTGTCATGTGTTGTAACACCCTCAGAAATCGTCGGACTGAGGTCCATTACTTTTGAACTCCTTTGTGTCTGTATTAGGTTTGGGAACTGACCCACTTATTTTGGATTTATCAGTAAGTCTGTTGAACCTTCCTTGGAGTTCAGATTGCAAACAAACTACTTTTTATTCGAAATATTCTTCGCATTACACCCGTAGACAAGCACATAAACAAGCAATTGGAAGCAAATACCAGCTCAATCCTACAGTCTACAACAACAAACGATCCCTAAACCCAGAAAACTGACAATTATCAGCAAAAACCTAATCTCACGAAGTCCTCGTTCAAGTGTAACCCTAATGGAGCGGAGTTCATCCAGACACGATTCCAGATCTGAACAATTGTCGCCGGTCGTCGATGACCACTGCTCGACCTTCGGTTTGTCGTCTGCCCATTTGAAATACCCACAGTCCTTCGAACTGTCTTCCCAGTACGGACAACGGTAGAATGACCTACCGTTGTTCTTCGTCGTCCGCGCCACCAGCAATATCGCTTCGCGGTTGTGAGAACAAGTTCTCAGTCGGGATGGCGTCCTCATCGGCATAGCCTTGACAGCAGCTCCGCTTGATCTGCAGCTGGAACGAGAGGGAGATGAATCCATCTTTGCCGTCTTCAATCGTTGGTTTATCAACTAGGGCCGGCGGAAAGAGAGCTTCGAAATGCTTGTAATGGCGACGTCGAGAGAAACAAACGAGAGTAAGATAAAGTGGAATGGAAAGAGGATGAGGACGACGTTATTCCCCCCTTTACTTATATTTTTTTTAAACTAACTCGAAAGTGGAAAATCTAGTCAACAGGTGAGTCAGCATGTGACGAGGCAGTTTGACTGAGTCAACAAACTCCGTTAGCACCCGTGTCCACGGAAACGAGGAAAAGATGACGGCATGTCATTTGATACTCAGAACCCAATAGTTGGTGACGCCCTCCAGATAGGGCACAGGTGGTATATACACGAGTAATTACGCGATAGTTCGTGACAACTGAGGGTATTAGGCCATTAATTAAGATAAATAATAATTATTCAGTTTTTGATTACTTAATTAGTATTTTGTTTTATAAGTTATAATTAGAATTCATCATGGAAATTATTTTAACTTTTTATTTTATTTTGACTAGAAAAGGTGATGTGTAAGAGGTAAATATAATACTAATTATTTTTGTAATGTATGAGTGTTTAGTATTCTAAAAATATAATTAACTCGAGTAATTAATTTGTAAATACATTCACGAATTAGAAAAGAGAGATAAAAATTTTTAATTTCTAAACACACATAATTTTTATTAAATGTTAGGACTTAGGACTACTTTTATACTTTGTTCAAGTAAATGAGGGTATTTTGGCACATTCACCCATACACTCACAATTCACCACTTATTTAAATATCACTATCCCAAACAATGATATCAAACAATCACTTTTACTAATATCAATATACTAACATATCAATATATTCCACATATCATGATATGTAGATATCCTCCAACCAAACGACCCCATGGTCATAATTGTTTTTCCATCTTTAATTATTCTTCTACAAGATTTCGGGTGAATTTCAATCCGTTTAACGATTTTTTTATGATTGCTTGATAGATATAAATATTTTAAAAAATCATGACAGACATAAATGCACAAAAATCAAAATAACGACTATAGACGGACATAAAATGAGCTAAGAAAATTAACTCGAAAATGACTTAAATTTTATCTGTTTGTCCATATCGAACAATGATGAACAACCATACAAAAATTAAACTAAAAGAATTTAAATTTGGTATTCATAAGCTAGATTTATCAAAATCAACATAGAAAATTATAATGTTGCCTATATTCAGGGTTGGAGCAATTACTGTTTTGGAGATAGCCTTAGAGGATCAACGTGGTCAAATATTTTATCTTTTTCAGTTCTAATACATTGGTGGGTTCAAAGACCATTACACGAGTATTATTGATGTCCTACCCTAACCGCGGTGAACAACTACCTTGGACTACCTTGCATAATCCTCTGCTTGTAGAGTGGGACATTCAAATATTTGGAGGATCAAATTACCTTGCGTATTCGGAGTTGGAAATGGGAATGTCTATCACCCGTTGGCATTCATGTTTTAATGTAGTCTGTAATCTTTGAACTTGGTTTATGCAATGTCATAAATTTAAGCTTTCATACACTCTACGTATGACACTCAATAAACTAATGACCCCCTTGTGTTGGGGACAAGTCATCGATGATCATAGATTGCATTGGATGTGTTGGGCCAGTTTAAGCCCACCAAAGGATTATGGTGGCTATGGCTTCCGAGATGTTTCCACCTTTAATCGAGCTCTACTTGCTAAGTATTGGTACCGTAAATTGCAAATACGAAATTAACAAGCAAACATGCAAGACAAAAGGACTAATACGAGTCCATCAACTTCACGATTGTCCTTAAGAATTATTATTCCCCTCTACGTCACCCAAGGTTAACGGAATCAATTCTCTGAGGATAAAACAGATTTACCTCATAAGCATAGCGATGTTTCAAACGCAAGTGACCAACGAACACAATGAAGGGTGGAAATCACACGACTCGATTGAATGCAGAAATTTGTCCTGTAATGAGTTTGTAGAGAGGAAAAAATGATGTGTAAGGAAAGTGCAGGGACTGATCTGTATTTATAGTAAATGAAGGGGTGCCTTCTGAACAGACACAACTATTCAGGGGGCAGTTGGGCAATTTAAACTGAATAGACATGTCGGTTCGCGCCTAAACTGGTTTAAAACTAGATTCTGGTTTGGATTTAAACCGCATATTCTGGATGACTTTTCGGTCAAACCAAATCGACTGGGTCGCAAAAGAATTGAATCAAATCAAATCTTTTGACCAAATCCAAATCTGAATCCGAGGCCGAGGCGAGGTGACGACGACGGCGTGAGGGCCCATCACCACCTCAACCCTTTTACCAACCTTAGTGGGTTTGAACTCTTATATCTAGCTCCACTTTCCCATCAATTAGCTTTGTGGTATCATTCCTTCATTCACACCTCAAATCTCCAACAATCCCCCACATGAATGGAGAATGCTAAGTTTCTAAAACTATGCAAAAACTGTGTGATTTGCTCGCAAGAATTAGCTGCATCTGAATAAGTAGGTTTTCCTTTGAACTTTTCGTAGTGAACATACATCAAGTATACTCGTCCATCGATAGATTTGATATCTTTGAACCGTAGACTTTTTGTGTATACTAAGACAACGTATGTCACACAGCTAATCCTTAACCGTCCATTGGTTCTCACTGTTGTGTTCGTTTTAGCCCTGAACACCGCCTGGTCTCATGAGTGCGTATAGAACTTGGCCTACGTTAGTTCTCCTTGAAGCGGCTCCACTTCACACTCACATAGGTGATTTCTAAATGTGTATTCGTAAATATGTCATTTGACCAACTCTAGGTCAAACTTAGAAACCATTAAAAGCCTTTCGTTTATAGGCTTGCCCTTAATTATTGAACATTGTCTCATCATGAGAATGGGTTTGTGAAATTTCGACAATGTTGGACCATCAAACACAACTTTGTTTTCTCCTTGAACCTACATATTGGGATCTCCAGTCGACTACGTAGAGTTTCTGTCATGTTGATTATGTCCTTGGTCATAATCTCATTTCCCTCGATGACTTCTCAACTACATCTCTAGTTAGGCCTTTTGTAAGTGGATCTGATATGTTATCCTTTGATTTCACATGATCAGTTGAGATAACACCACTAGAGATTAGTTGTCTAACTGTGTTATGACGTCGGCGAGTGTGACGAGATTTACCATTGTACATAACACTTTATACCCGTCCAAACGCCGTTTAACTATCACAATGTGTACTTATTGGTGATAACGGCTTGGGCCAAAATGGAATATCTTCCAAGAAATTCTGAAGCCATTCAGCTTCCTCACCAGCTTTGTCCAAAGTAATGAATTCATATTCCATTGTTGAACGGGCTATGCAGGTTTGCTTGGAGGATTTCCAAGATACTGCTCCCTCACGAACCGTAAACACATATCCACTCGTGGACTTGCTTTCGGTTGAACCAGTGATCTAGTTCGCATCACAATAACCTTCAAGCACAATCGGATACTTCGTGTAATGCAAAGCAAAATTTTGGGTGTGCTTCAAGTACCCCAAAAACAGGTCTTATTGCCATCAAATGAGTTGCATTTAGATTTCTCGTGTAACGACTTAACTTACTTATGGCACATGCAATATCTGGTCTAGTACAATTCATGATGTACATCAGACAGTAACACTTGAGCGTAATCCGTTTGCGCTTCACTTGCACCCTTATTTTTAGCAAGAGCAAGGCTCACGGCTATTGGCTCTTCACTTCTTTGAACTCAAAATACTTGAACTTATCAAGTACCTTGTCAATATAATGAGACTGAGATAGTGCTAAACCTTGAGGAGTCTTATAGATTTTAATCCCTAGAATAAAATCAGCCACCCCCAAGTCTTTCTTATCAGATGCCTTCAAAAACACTCGTTTTGTAGATGTAATGTCGATAATATCTCACCTCATTATCAACATGTCATCCACATACAAACAAACAATGACTCCATGATTAGGAGTGTCCTTAATGTAAACACATTTATCGCACTCATTAATCTTGAACCCATTTGACAACATCATTGCGTCAAATTTCGCATGCTATTGTTTAGGAGCTTGTTTAAGTCCATACAAAGACTTGACCAATCGACACACCTTGTTCTTGTCCTAGAACAATGAACCCTTCAGGTTGTTCCATGTAGATCTCTTCCTCCAGGTCGCCATTACGAAAGGGGGTTTTAACATCCATTTGATGGATTTGAAGACCATAACAATCGAATCGATGTAATTCTTGTGACTGGTGAGTAAGTGTCAAAAAAGTCAAGACCTTCTTTTTGTCTAAATCCTTTGACCACTAGTCTCGCTATATACTTGTCAATAGTACCATCATCTTTCAACTTTCGTTTGAAGATCCATTTATAACTAAGAGATTCATTTCCTGGAGGAAGATCTACCAACTCCCATGTATGGTTATGCAAAATGGACTCAATTTCACTATTGACCGCCTCTTTCCATTAATGAGATTCAGAAGAGCTCATCGTGTCGTTGTATGTTTGAGGCTCATTTTCTAACATGAAAGTCAGAAAATCAGGACCAAATGTTGCAGGGACCCTTTGACGTTTACTCCGTCGTAGGTCGTCTACATGAGGTACAACATCCCTTGTTGTGTCCTCCACCTTAGGTAGAACATCCATAGTCATATCTCGAGATCGCATGGAGCTCTCACCAACACTTTCGCTTACACTCTTGTAAGGAAAGATGCTCTCAAAGAACTCTGCATTATCAGATTATAATATCATATTAGAATTGATGTCGGGAACATCCTACTTGTGGACTAGAAAGCGATATGTTTTACTCGTATTAGCATACCCAATAAAGATACAATCAATAGTTTTTGGTCTTATCTTAACATGTTTCTGTTTAGGAACTTTCACTTTAGATAGACACTCCCCTACACTTTGAAATATTTCAAGCTAGGTATACGCCCTTTCCAATTCTCATATGGAATGGTTTTTGTCGTGCTATAAGGCACTCTATTGAGTATCTGGGTGGCTGTCAAAATAGCCTCCCCCCCACGCAAATTATGTGGAAGACCAGAATTTATGAGCAACGCATTCATCATTTCTTTTAATGTGCGATTTTTCCTTTTGGCAACTCCATTTTGTTGTGGAGTATAAGGAGCCATCATCTAGTGAATTATTCCACTCTCTTGGGACAATCTAGAAATGGGAATTCATATTCACCACCTCGATAACTGCGGATCATTTTGATCTTTTTGTTAAGTTGATTCTCAACTTCCAATTTATATACTGCTTAAAAGCATCAATCGCCTCATCTTTGCTGTTAAGCAAGTACACACACAACAATATCGGGTACTATCATCGATAAAAGTTATGAAATACTTTTTCCCACCGCGAGAAGGTGTAGATTTCATGTCACAAATGTCCGTGTGAATTAAGTCTAGCGGCTCCAAATTCCTTTCAACGGAATTATAAGGATGCTTCGTGAACTTTGATTCTACGCATACTTGACATCTCGACTTAATGCACTCAGATTTAGGCAATATCTACATGTTCATCATTTTCCGTAAAGATTTGTAATACACGTGTTTCCCAGATGGGCATGCCTCAAAGTGGTCGACTCAAGTAAGTAAGAGGAAGATGATGCGTCATTTTTGTAACATCCCCGTCCAACCGAACGATTTGGAACTCGAGTTTGGATGATTGAGACATTGGAAACAATGTTCTTGAGGCCCCATCGAAGTCCGAGACGTTCATAATTGAGTCGGGTTGAAGTTACAAGCGAGTACGTAGGTGAAAATTTGTCAAACTTGGCAGACAACAACACACGGCCGTGTGTCTTGTGTCTGACTATAAAAGGCTGATTTTCACGGATTTCCATAACTTCCCTCTCTCTCTTTCCTCTCAAAAACCCCTTTGACGAACCAAAACCCCCAAGCTTCAAACCTTGATTCTGGGAGCTACAGAGGTCCAATTGGCGATCCATTTCTTGCTACGCGTTCGTGGAGATGAGAGGAAGAGATCACATATCTTTGTTCTGGATATATCGGAGTTAGCTGCTGTCAGTGGCAGAAGGAAGAAGCTACATTTTGGAGCTGTAGAGCTTGGCTGTTCGAGTTTCTAGAAGTTGTTTAGAGTCTCGTCTTCTTGTCAGGTGAGGGTTTAGCGTCTGATAGGTAGTTATGGTCGATGTGAGGAGTTGAAACTTTGACCTAGATGAATGTAGGGATTGCATGAAATTGGAAGAGAGTAAAAGATGATAACCGTTCTGTAATTGATTGCTATTTGATTTGTGCTGGTTGTTGATTGATGAGTGATTGCTAATTGGTTGTTTGGGTTGTGATTGATTGTTGATTTCTATGTAACTGGGATTGGGGTGATTGATTAATGATGATGTTAAATGGATCAGAACTAGTAATGAGTGATAGGAGGGACAGGTTGTGATCTTGTGATTTATGCATGTATACTTTGCCCGTTGTTAGTTGTGGTTGTAGGAGAGTGGTCCTGCCAATGTGGGGTCGCCCTATTAATGATGAACAAGAGGGTAACCCTAGACTTGCGACATGGCTATCCCTGTACTTGTAGGAGGGGTGGCCGGCAAGCTAGCAGTTATCCTTGTTGTGATTATTAAATGCTGTCAATGATGGTTACAGGAGGATGGCCCTGCCAATGTGGGGTCGTCCTATGAAGGATTAACAGGAGGGTAGCCCTAAGACTCACGACATGGCTATCCTGTACTTGCAGGTGGGGGTAGCCGGTGAGCTAGCTGTTTACCCTTAAACTATTTATGATCTACGAGATGTTAATTGAAATGGATTGTGATTGTGGATGTGATATTGGATAAAACGATGATATGTGTTTGATGACACTCGATTTGACGTGATTTTCAGCCTCATCTAAGCGACATTTTTTTGCTTAAGACACGGTTTTTAGGGTAAAATAGCAAATATTCACTCAACTGCTCTATCTCGTGCCATTTCGGTTACTTTGGCCCATTTCGGGTCTGTTTGATGGTTTTCTAGTGTTTTTATAATAGCACAGGTTTTTGCCATCAAATGATGTAACCAGGGACGTGTCTAAAGCATTGGAACCTCGAGGAATCGCACTGAAATCGATCCAAGAAGTCAATCAAGTTAACACATTTTCTGCCCAGCTTTACAAAGGAATTTTCGGTGAAAATCCCTGAAGTTTTTGGTGAAAATTACAGAAGAAACCGTCAGAGCTTAAAGGTGAAGTTTTCGGTGAGAATTCCTACTCTTCGCCGAAAACTCTCAGCGCAACCCACACAGGAGAAACAGTCGACCGAATGCAACTTTTCAAGGAGGTTTTCGGCGAAAACTTTCTAAGTTTTCGCCGAAAACTAAAAACCTAATCCGGCTGGGAATAGGTTGAAGTATAAATACAAGTCGGCGACCACAATGACATATACACTTTTTCCAAGGATTAATTTCCAGTCTTAAGAAGTTCGAGAGAGAGTTTAGAGTTGAAGAGCCACGAAGAGATCGTGACGCCATCTTTTGCACCTCGGAGACTTGGAGCTAGGAGTGAAGATTACCGAAGAGCGGAGCTTTGCCAGACTCGTCTTAATTAGGTTTTGCAGTTTCTATCTGTTCTTCCTTTCCATGATGAACTCTATTTCAGTCTCTGTTTCTTTCGCTATGAACATGAGTAGCTAAACTTGTAGAGTTTAGATTAGATGAACCCTAAGTGACCCAGGGCTTTAAAGCGGTCACGGATCGGCGATAATTAGATTTAAAGTTCAATTAGTTTCTCTTGCATGTTTGATTTGTTCTTCGTTGTTTGTGTTTCTTTTCTAGCTTGATCACCTAGACTAGATTCTTGTTAAGCTGAGGATAGTAGTGAACGTTCGCCTCACTTCAAAATACCAAGTCAACAGTTAACCTATTCATTGGAACAATTTCTCTTTATAGGAACTAGTTAGTGTTAATCCGCTGCAAAGTAACTCATTAATCACTAGTAATCGCGCCAGTTAGTTTTCCGTTGCAGAAGCAAACGCACGGGCGGTCAATTAATCTTGGGAGTTAGATTGGATAGAGCGAACGTTCGCCAGTCTTAAACCTATCATGAGTTATGGTGGTGTATAGGAATTGATTGAACGAGAATTGAAAACCGCTGGTCTTGTGATCGCCAATGTTCTGGCGATCTTATGGGGATTCGAAATCTAAGCTTGTCTGTCGTCTTGTTAAGTTAACCAATCTTTCAACTGTTTTCTCTTTTCATTTCTTATTTCCTGCTTTATAGTCTAGAAGTCGTGGAACTCACACCACGCACAACTTGTTAAACCTGAGTAAATTGCCTTCATATTTGAGTAGGCGATTAGTAGAGATCCGTGGAATACGATCTGCTTAGCTTTCTGCTTAGTAGTATTTGATCACTATTTTATAGCTCATCAGTGTTATTGGATGAAATGATGCTATGTATTGTTGGATGACTTGATGTTATGTATCGTTTGGGTGATAGTGGGCTATGTGAGATGTGGGTTGTTACTATGATTAGTGATGTAGAATTATGCCATAGTTTTGGGTAGGGGAAATTGGTACATGGAATTGGTAATGGAATCAGTACATGGAATTGGATGATAGAATTGATAACAGTAATGGGTAATGGAATTGGTACGTGGAATTGGGTAAAGGATTTGGGACTTGGTTTGATTGATTGGGAAATTTGCTTTATTGATATGTGTACTTGATTGGATTGTGATATGTGAATGTGGTTTGGAATTGGAGTAATGATGGAATTGTTGATGAACTTGGTGATTAGTTTGTGTTGGGTTTGATAAGGAACTTGATGGATGGTTTTGAAAGATGATATCTATGACGAATAAATTATGTGATTGAATGAAATATTAGAAACTGGTTGGAGCCTGCACTGCCCCCATATTGTCACCTCTCTTGGAAGAGTGAGGTGCGATCACACCTCCTGAAAGAGTGGCGTGATCTATTGTTGTATTGATGTTGTGTCGATGTAAGTTTGGGCCCTGGATCCTTCTGGAAGAAAGGATGCATCTTGGACCCTCTTGGAAGAATGGGTGTGATGACACTCGATTTGACGTGATTATCAGCCTCATTTAAGCGACATTTCCTTGCTTAAGACATACTTTTTAGGGTAGAATAGCGAATATTCACTCAACTACTCTATCACGTGCCATTTGTGTTACTTTGGCCCGTTTCGGGTCTATTTGATGGTTTTCTAGTGTTTTCATGTTAGCACAGGTTTTTGCCGTCAAATAAAGTAGCCAAGGACGTATCTAAGGCGTTGGAACCTCGAGGAATCGCACCAGAATCGATCCGAGGAGTCAATTAAGTCGAACCAAATCCTGCTCCCATTTACAAAGAAGTTTTCGGCGAAAATCCCTTGGAGTTTTTGGCGAAAACTCATGAAGAAATCGGCAGAGCTTATAAGAAGAACTTTTCGGCAAAAACACTAAGTTTTCACCGAGAACCGGCGGTCCAAAAATCACAGGAGAATTCAGCCGAGCGGTCAACCCATTTACAATGGAATTTTTGGCGAAAACTCCCTAGGTTTTCGGCAAAAATTCCAGGCAAAATCCGGCGGTATTAGGGTTAAGTATAAATACTTAACCGGCAGCCCTAAAAAAAAGACCATATCTCATATCTCATAATACCAAAATACTTGAAGGCTTCTAAAGAGTTATGGAGTAGAGTTTAGAGTTCGAAGAGCCAGGAAGAGATCGTGACGCCATCCCTTTCATCTCGAAGACTCGGAGCTAGGATTGTAGATTACCGGAGATCGAATTCTGCCGGAGTCGTCTTAATTAGGTTTTTCAGATCCTTTTCCGTTCTTCCTCTGTTCAAGATGAACTCTATCTTTGTCTTTGATTCTTTTGTGAAAAACATGAGTAGCTAAACTCGTAGAGCTTAGACTAGATGAACCCTAAGTGACCCAGGGCTTTAAAGCGGTCACGAATCGGCGGTGATTAGATTCAAAGTTCAATCAGTTTCTCTTTCATGTTTGATTTGTTCTTCTTTGTTCATGTTTCTTGTCTGGATTGATCACCTAGATTAGATTCTTGTTAAGCTAAGGATAGAAGTGAACGCTCGCCTTACTTTAAAATATCAAATCGAGCAATTAACCTAATCATTGGAGTGTGCCTTTCGTAGGAACCAGTTACGGTTAATCCACTGCAAGAGTAACTCATAAATCGTTAGTAATTGCACCAGTTAGTTAAGTCGTTGCGAGAGGCCACTACAACATAACATAGCTACAGAGGCAGATTCATGGAGGCACATAGAATATTTGCCTCTAAATATACTTTTAAAGAACAAATACTATATGTGCCTCTATAGATGAATATATCTGCCTCTAATTGTATTTTATTTATTTATTTTAATATTAATAAATAATTTTTATAGTTTTAGAGGCAGATAATTATAATTGCCTCTATAAGTCAATATGATTACATCTTTTAGAGGCAGATAATTTATAACTGCCTCTATAGGTTATATGAAAGCTCTTTTAGAGGCAGATAATTTGTAACTGCCTCTATAAGTTTTTTGTCTTACACAAAAAAAAACTCTTTTTGAGGCAGATAATTTATAATTGCCTCTATAGGTTGTATAATTAAAATTTTTAGAGGCAGATAATTTATAATTGCCTCTATAGGTTGTACGATTAGCTTAGAGACAAATAATTGATCTATCTCTATATGATGAATGATTAAAATTTGTAAAGGTAGATAACTTGTAAACTTTGTATTATTTTGTATCGATAAATGTTAGATAATATATAATTAATTATATATATAATAAACGCTAACGATTTTCTTTTCTAATAATGAGTAAGAAAAAAATTTCATTTTTTCAATTTGATTTCTTTTTCTTGGCATAGTTTCTCCATATCATTGAGTTTTATAATTTATATTTAAAAACTGCGTAAGAAGTACCAGTAAGTACTCCTGAGCCAAGTGGTAAGAACTAAGAACTTAGCGTATTTCTTTGAACCACCCGGGTTCAAATCTCATAGATAGCAAAATAATAGAGAGTAATATATGTAAGTAGTGGAAGAGTTCAATAAAGGAAAATGCCCTGGTAGGAGTAAATTCTTTTTAAAAGCATATATATATGCCTCTAAAAAAATATACCAGCAACAAAAATAAGTGTCTCTAAAAGGTGGCTAAGATGACAGATAAGTGTTGTTTAAAGATGCAATTGCCAACAATTATATCTGCCACTAATTCTTCCATTTAGTGGTAGATAATATGTGCCACCGTATTTGCCTCTAAAGACTTTTAGCCGCAGCAGCGTTAGTGGCACTTAACTATCTGCCTCTAAAACTCTATAGAGGCAAAAAAATGCTTTTTAGAGGCAAATAGTGTGTGCCTCCGTAGCCAGGTTTTGTTGTAGTGGGCGACCGTACCCGGACGGCTAATTAATCTTGGTAGCTAGATCGGATAGAGTGAACGTTCGCCAGTCTTAAACCTAAGGGTAAGGAGTTATGGTGGTGTCTTAGAATTGATTGAATGAGAATCGAAATCCGCTGATCTGTTGATTGCCAATGCTCTGGTGAACGAAGGGGGGATTTAAAGTCTAAGCTTGTCTGTCATCTTTGTTTAATCAACCAATCTTTCAATATGTTTTCAGTTTTAATTTTTAATTTTCCGTGCATTTCTTAGAATTAGAAGTCGTGGAACTCACACCACGCACAAAGTGTTAAATCTGAGTAATTTGCCTTTATATTTGAGTAATCAATCATTAGAAGACCCGTGGAATACGATCTACCCTAGCTTCCAGCTTGGTAGTTATTTGATAAACCTGTTTACGACGGTTCATCAAATTGGCGCCGTTGCCGGGGACTTCTTTTGATTGTTCGAAAGAAGAACTGGCATCTTATTCTTCTACTTTCCATCTTTCACCTTTCCATCCACTTCGATTTTACACTGGTTTTGTTTCTATTTTTGTTATTTGTAGGTTGTTCACAGGTGTATGCACCGCCGCCCGCTCACGCGCTCTCAAACTGCCAAGGACGACAAGGCTAAGAGTGTAGAGAGACCAGGCAGTTCTGCTCCGCCAAGACAATCACAGATTCCGAAGAGAGGCAGAACCAATCCACTTCCATCCGTCACTCCGATCAAGATCGAGGAACTGAAGGAGAGTTCATCATCTCCATCTTCATCGTCATCTTCATCCGCTTCATACACCGAGTCACTTTCACCTCCCCCATCTCCTATCATGGATGATCAGCTACCACCACCACCACCACCAGTTACACAGAAAGAGTCTAGCTGACTACAACAAGCCGAGCGCGACTAGCGTTCGATCCTCTATCGCCGTGCCGCGCATTGAAGGAGATCCTGACTATGAGATCAAGATTCCATTCTTGACTTAGGGATCTACAGTTTAAAGGCAGGCCACTATACAATCCGTGCACGCATCTGGCGGACTTCCTCGATCTCTGCAGCACTTTCAAGAACGTAAATCTCGACAAGAACACTCTTTGCTTGAGAGATTTCCCGTTCTCTCTGAAAGGCGCTGGTAAGAGGTGTCTTACTGGCAAACCACCTGGCTACTACACCGACTGGGAGAATCTTGCTCAAGACTTCGTCGAAGAGTACTTCCCTCCTGCCAGAACAACAGCCTTCAAGGACAGCATCGCCCGATTCTCTCAAAAGGAAGGAGTGAGCTTATATGATACTTGGAATCAATTCCAAGAACTTCTCTACAATTGTCCTCATCACGGTTTCGAGCAGAGGCAGTTAGCTGAAATCTTTGCTTGAGGTCTTGGAGAAGAATCTGCCAAATGGGTCAATTCCCTAGCTAAAGAGGATTGCACTACACTTACACCTGAAGCTGCTCTTCTTCATTTCGCGAACTGTGCTTCCAAGTCGAGGAACTGGGAACGACAATCTGAAGGATCAAGAAGCAAGCTCGATCTCGAAGCTACTATCAAGGCAGAAGCAGAGAAGCATCTAAAGAAGTCTTCTACACCCATCAAGCCGCCGGCAGCCGCTGTCTACGTTGCCGATTGCGAGTGGTGTGGAGCTTGTGCGCATAATGGAGGCTGATGCCAGAATTTTGGTAAAACAGAAGTCTGGTCTGCCGAAGAAGTCAATTTCATTCAACAGGGCTTCAGCAACAATCAGAATGGTTATGCTGGCTATCGTAATTTCAGGTAACAGGGGAATTATCAAGACAGACCTCCCTACAATGCTGGTGCCAATCAGAACCAGAACAACCGACCAGCTGGTCCAGCTCAGGATCAGAAGCCGAACCATCGCCGGTAGGTGTCTACCAGCCACTGCACCGCAATCCGGGTAACTATGGAACTGCTCCTGGCAATCACCAGAATCACTACCTGAATAATACTTATACAGGGCAGCAACATCAGAGGGAAAACAACGTCAGTGAACTGGACAATAAGCTTAGTCAGATCATCACCAGGCTTGACGATCATGACAGTCAGTTCAAGGCCCAAGCTCTTCTCAACCAAGAACAGATCGCATCCGGTCAAAGAATTGAGCAGGCTGTTAACCAGATTTCTAGCATGCTAGCATCTGGTCGACCATTTGGCCAACTTCCGAGCCAAATCCGAGAAAGGAGCAAGCTAAGATGGTATCCGTTCAAGAACCGTCATACTCATCTACTAATGCTTCTTCTAACTTATGCAGGACCGATAAAGCTCCAGAAAAGAAGGAAGCACCGAAGGAAGTGCCTAAGGAGTATGATCCTCCTCTTGCTCCATACTACGTGAAGCCTCCTTTTCCAAGAGCATTACTACCGAACGCGAGGATCGAGACTGGCATGTGGGGAGGTAAAGAAGGATATCATGACGCTCGTAGCAAGAAGCCTTCATCGCCATATCCAGCTAAGTGTTTTGATCCTGGTTCTTTCACGCTTCCTCTAGTTATTAATGATGTTGAGATAGAACGTAGTTTGGTTGATCTAGGCGCGTCTGTCAATGTTATGCCTATGAGTTTATTTGAAAAATTGTACATAGGAGAACTTGAACCAACTAGCATACAACTTGTCTTTGCTGATAGATCACTGAAAACTCCGAGAGGAGAGATAAAAGACGTTGTTACTAAATGTGGTCCTTTTACGTTCTTAGCTGACTATGTAATCATAGATACTAGTAAGGATGATTCTACCATTCTCATAGGACGACCCTTCATGGCAACAACTGGAATGCAAATTAACATTCCAAATGGTTCCTTAACTTTGAGGGTTGGTAAAGACACGATAACGTTCCGCCTTAAAGACGGAATGAAATATACCCCTTTGAATGAAGAATCTCATTGTCTAGCTGTTGAAACTGTGGAGTTGACTCCGGTCAACTCCGATACTGACATCTCTTATAGTGTTCCTAGATCAATTGCTGTTGCAGGTGTTGAACAGATTACTAAGCAGAAGCCAAAATCTGCTGTTCAGAAGCCGCCAAAGAAGAAGGAACTGAAAGCCTCTTCTTCACCGCCGAGCAAGGAACCTGGCAGGTCACGGAGAAGGAATCAGAAGAAGACGAAAACTCAAATGGTCTGGAGACCACTTGTGCCGCCACCTTCATCCGAGCCAGCTGCACCGCCAATTCATTCCGAGTTACCGGCACCGGAACAAGTATTGAAGGGGAAGCCAAAAGCATCTCCTAAGGAAATACCGACGATCACCGATCCTGGTGATACAAAGTCGGAGGTTAAAGAGAAGACGAAGCCGATCGCTCTCATTCCGTCCACCGTCTTCCTTGTAGGGGATGATCCCTCGAAAGAACTTTTTGGTCCGTTCAAGATCACTGATCACCTTCCCGATGGACGTACCAAGCTCATACATGCTAACGGGAAGAAATTTATGCTTGACGGAGATGCCCCGAAGCTCTACTTCATGAACTCCGATGCTAGCGTTAAGGAGATCCTGAGTTGGGATGTCTCCTAATACCGTCCAGGTATTGTCCAGCTCAAGGACGTTAATAAAAGAGCGCTTCATGGGAGGCAACCCTCGGCTGGAGTCAGTTTTTCATTTGTGTCAAACTTAGTGTTTTAGAGTCGGTTCGGGGGAGCCAAAAGTGTCAGTTTGCATGATTTCTAATTTTTCGTGTGTAGTCTGTGTGTCATCTTTTCAATCGCAAGTTGTTTGAGGGTTTTCCAATTTTTGTGGATTTAATTGTGATTTTCTGAAGTTTGTCGGGATTGCGAAAATATTTTCAATCGTACAGGTCAAAATTTTCGGCGAAAACTGACCCATTTTTCGGCAAAAACTTCCTTGAAAATCCCACTGTGTTTTCTGGTCAATTTTAACTAAACTTTTCGGCGAAAACTCTATGAGTTTTCGGTGAAAACTCCTTTGAAAACCGGCAGACGTTTTTCACTTGTGTTTTCGGCAAAAAATTGCACACATTTTCGCCGAAAACTTGAGACAAAATCAAACAATTTTTCCTTTTATTTCCCGGTCACACTCTCTCTCTCCCCCTCACTTTTCATTTTCGAAACAATAACCAAAACTCTCCCCTGTTTAAAACCCAGCCGCCGCACTTTCACCGTCGCCGCCATTTTGAGCCGTAGATCAGTCGAATCGGAGCTCTAGAGCTCTCGTTCAGCCAAACCATAATTTTCTTGATTTTTCACCGATTTCTCTTTCTCCGTTCATTTTCAGCACTCATGGCTTCAAGGTAAGTTGTAGAACTTTTCATTCCGAATCTTTTGACATGTTGAATGCTAAATTTCGTCGGGGTTGACTTTCAGTTGACTTTTCGGTTTACCTCGATTTGCGTGCCAACTGATTTTGTGTGAACTAGGTTAGCTGAATGTTTTGGACTGATCTAGCATGCTTAGGGAGAATTGTACTGAAATATAATACCATTTGATCATGTGTTGATGTGCTTAAGGATCGATTCTTTGCGGTGTTGACTTTTATGAAATGTCGGTTTGACCAGGAATTGTCTTTGCTTATTTGGCTGCCATGTGTGTTCATTCACGATCATATATCTGTGCTTGCCATGTGAGTTTATAATTATGCCGTCATTTCCCATTTTGAGCTAGTAATTGCCATGATTAGGGTTCAATGTGCTATGATGTTGACTTTTTGAATGTCGATTTGACTTCTGATCCCTAATTATGTTATGAACATTCCGGCTAGACATATGCATGATTTGTGATTTATCGTGATTACCGGTTACTTAATTTGCTTACCCCCACTCGGTTTTCCTCATTTCTTTGTGAAATTGAGTTTTTCTACTAAGTGTGAGGTGGGTTATTAGTTAATTAATTTGGTTTCATTTCTGGCTATAGGAATGTCACTCATGAGCGCAGGACTAAGGCGCGACTTGACACCGCCTCTAGCTCCCGAGTCCCCGCTCTCGTCACACCAGCCGTCCAGGGCCCTCCACCAGCTTTTCCTGGCCATGTCGGGTACCACTCTATTGTTGCCCGCCTGCCCCAGTACTACTTCGAGCGCTACCAGAGGCTCGAGCATGTTCCTGGAGCTGATGTTCGCCCATTATCTATGGAGTTACTCTTCGAGCACGATGAGGACTGGCACCGGAATGTGCTCGACGCATTGATACCTGCAGGACTACTGGAGCTGACCACCATAGCTGCTGACTTCCCAGACGTCGCTCTCTAGGAGTTTTGGGCGACATTCGATCTGGACGAGCACAAGAAGAGGCAGCGCAAGAAGGTCGTCTCTTTCTATCTTGGCGGGGTGTACAAGGACTTCACCTACGATGAGTTTGCAGCTCATTTCGGGATCCCTCGCGAGCACTACGAGGGACATCACCTCGGCTGGGAGAACAACACCGGCAGCGGAGACGAGTATGACGCGCTATGGAGCCACATGACTGGAGTGCCTGTTGCTCGGACCACGGAGCATAACTCAGTTAAGTCCCTCTCTCACCCCCTCTATCGATTCATTCATATGGTTTCGCGTAGATCACTACTGTTTGCCCCAGAGAAGGACCGCCACCATATCAGCAGAGAAGAGCTTCTCCTTTATCGCGCAATCTGGGAGAGTTACCCTCTTCATCCCGGATGGGTGCTTGCACACTTATTCCGCCAGAAGACTCAGAAGCTGAAGCCACCTCGCTCACTCCTGGGAGGCAACTTTGTCGGCTGCCTCATCATCTCTCTTGGCCTCAGCCAAGAATATGGCCCGGACGTCCCACGCCGCAGAGTGTACACCGTCGGTGGAGATTTAGCGGTCGAGTACTGATGACGTTAGATTTACCGCGTTTATCTCGCCACATTTGAACGACATTCCTCTTGTTTGACCCTGAATTGTGATGAACTTGAATGATTTTATTGTAAATTATGTTTGATTCCCCGTTAGCCCTCTTTTGGGTCGTTTGACGTATTTTCAAGTTATTTTGATGAGATTTCAGGATTTCACATCGTAGAAGACTTTTCTACGAGCTTGGCGGTTCAAACGGGGATCAATTCGGAGCACAAATGAGGTTGGAATTGCCGAAAGAAGTTCGGAGCAAGAAGCAGCATCAAAAAGTGCGGTTTTCAGAGGCAAATGTGCGCCGGCGCACTTTTCGAAGTGCCAGGCGCACTTTGCAATTTTTTCTGCAAACTTTTGGCGAAATATTCAAGATGTGCGCCTTTTAGGGGTCAATGTGCGTCGGCGCACTTTTTGACCCCGCCAGGCGCACATTTGGCCATTTTTCAGCACTTCGACGAAAATTGGGTTTTTAACCCAATTTCGAGGAGAGAGAAGATACACATGATTTTTTTGCAATTCTCTACTTTTCTCTGATGAACCAGACACTCTCGGAGGTGAAGACAGAGTTTTGGAGACGCGATTGAGCGAGGATTAGCGGGGATTGACTCAGGAGTTTCGAGGATTAATTGAGATTAGGTCTACTCGGAGTAAGATGTCTTCTTCTCTAGTTTTCTTCTTCTTTGTTGCTGAGATTTCTTCTGTAACGATGTCTGGCTAAACCTCTAGGGTTGTTTAGATTAAATGAAGCGTTTGATAGGATTTTGTATGGATGATTTCGGGTTTCTAACCCGTTTATGTTAATCGATGATCTTTCAGACTTAGATGCGGTTTCTCCTAAACCCTAATTTAAGCTTTTTGATTCTGGCAACTTGATCAATTGTTAGTTTCTGGGTTTATCTTTGAATTGCGGGTCTGACCATGAACGCATTTCATTCTAGAGTTTAGGAGGTCGTTAGGTTCTCCAATAGCTTGACCATAGGATTGTCAGAACCTAATCTCTTTGCATGATTTTTGTGGCATTTCACTGTTCTTGATCGTTCTTGATTTCTTGCAAGTTAGCTTGACCATAGGAGCTTGTAGGTTTGATAGAATTGAATCTCTACGGCCTGACCATGGAGTAGAGATTACAAAAGGATTTGCCGAGTCGTCTAGTCTGTTGAATTTCGTCGATTGCATAGTTTCATCCATCTAAACCGAACTAGCGTGGATTCGAGTCTGAACAACCGCCTTAGTCTATCTGAAAAACCCCAATCTGCTTTAATTACTTTGTTTGATTTCATTTGCATTATTAGTCGATTAGTTCATTCACAACCAATTCTCAAACCCAAACGAAACCCCGAATAGCTTTGACACACTGTTCTGAGTAATAGAGAAAGGAAGGCCCTTGGGAAGTAACGATCTCTTTGGAGCAATCCATTGAGTAAAACTTAGTGCGCATTAATTTGCGCATCAAGTTTTTGGCGCCGTTGCCGGGGAACTTTTCTTTTTCTAGGAAAGACATTGTGCGTTTTAATCTTTTCATTCATTCTTTTATCATCTCTTATCTCCCACATTTTTATACTACTTGGTATTCTTCATTTTTGTTGTTTCAGGCAAAATTGCAGGTTCGGAGGAAAAACGGGCTAGTAAGCGCATAGCTGAAAAGGGTAGAGTCTTCTACACTCACTTTGGCACTACTCCGGTACCTCCTCCTCCCGCCAAGACACCTAAAACAAGGAAGAACCTTTTCACATCTTCATCTACATCTTCGCCTTCCCCATCTACCATTGCTACTGCGGATCCTCTCACAGATCCTCCTGTCCCTCCTGAGATAGAAATTATGGCAGAGAGGACATTGAAGGATTACTATCGACCGACCATAGATGGGACAGCTTCGTGCTTTCAGATTCCCAACACGGGAACTAGGAATCTGCACATCCCATCTCACTTGATCAACATGATTCAAGCAAACGGGAACACTTTCTCTGGATGTGTTAATGAGGACCCGAATGCTCATGTGAGGAACTTCTTGAGGCTGGCTCATACAGTCTCTAACAATGAAGCGGATCATAATGCAGTCAAGCTTCAGCTTTTTCCTTTCACTCTGAAGGGTCAAGCAGAACTGTGGTTGTATGATCATCCTGCAAATCACTTCACTACGTGGGATGGTCTGGCTAAAGCATTCCTAGAAGAATTCTTCTCCCCTTCCAGAACCGATGCACTCAGGGCACAGATAACAGGTTTCACAAGTGGTCCGGAGGAGAACTTCTATGAGGCTTGGCAAAGATTTCAAGGGCTTCTCCGAGCTTGTCCTCACCATGGATGGGATGGCTATAACAAGTTCTCTATATTCCTCCGAGGCTTGGATTATGAGAAGAGGAAGGATTTCTCTTTACAGCTAAATACAGACTTAGATGATATGACCGCAGCCGCGGCTTTGGCTACTTGCAAGGCCTTTGCCATGAGGATCAAGTCTCTAATGCAAGCTAATCCCTTAAAGGTGGACGACAGGAGTCTGGGGCAAAGGAGATTTTCTGCTGATGCCCAATACCCTGTTCCCACAGTTCCTGCACCAGTAGACCTCGTTCACAGTCAGTTGGAGTTAGATAACTCGAAATTGGAGATGGAAGTGCAGAGATTAAAACATGAGCTGGAAAGGGCTAGGATAGCTCCTTCACCGGGTGTTCCTACAGCTCCACCGCCAGGGTTCAAGATGCTTTCTAGAACCACTCCTTCCTCTGCTTCTACGCCATAGACTGTAGCAGCAGTCACCGCCCCGTGTTCAAACTGTGGTGGTCCAGATCATACAACAGAAAGTTGTAATTGGAAGTTTGAGGGTAACCCAGACCAACAACAAGAGGAGGTTGATTATGTTGGTGGACAGAACCAGAGGAACTACCAAAACCAGAACAAAAATTTCAGAAATTCCAATGGTTATCAGAATCAAAGCTCGCAATGGCAGAGTAGAGGAAACTGGAACAACAACCAGAATCAGAATCAGTTTCAGGGAGGAAATCAAGGGGGATACCAAAGGAATTATGGGAATCAAAATCAGAATTCCCAATGGCAAAACAGAGGAGGCTGGAATAACAATCAGAACCAGAATCAAAATCAGAATCAGAATCAGAACCAGCACCAGAATCAAAATTAGAATCAGAATCAGAACCAGCACCAGAACCAGCACCAGAACCAGAACCAGAATCAGAACAACAACGGTGGTTCAAGCTCATCTGCGCCTAAGTCCTATTCCGATATCATGTTGGATAAGATTTTGGTTGAAACTCAATCAAACAAGAAGGACATCTCACACCACGACTCTTCTCTCCATAAGCTGGCTAATCAAATGGCAGGAATCACAAATCTTCTTAAGGAGAAGGGTATTGGATCTCTACCTACCACCACTCTCCCTAATCCGAACCAGAATGAACATATGGGAGCTATGGAAACAAAAAGCGGAAAGAAGCTGGCAGATATTCCCATGAAGCAGGTGCCAACTCTAATTCCTCCTCCTCATCTCATTGAAGAAGAGGACGTGGGGGAAGAGGAACAAATTCAGCAGCCAGAAGAGGAAAAGACACCGGTTATTCCCTCGTCTCCAATACCGGTGGCTAACCCTCACAAGCCTAAGGCACCTTATCCTGCCAGGCTTAATAAGGATCTCTACGATGCTCAATACCAGCTATTCCTGAAGATGCTGAACAGGGTTCATGTTGACATGTCGATGAAGGAGATGATTGTGATGATGCCGAAGTTTGCCAAGTACATGAAGATGCTAGCCACTAACAAGTTGAAGTTGCAAGAACTTTTAGCTCTCACGGAGGAAGAACAAGCGAACTTCCCTGAGCTATTTGAAGACTTGGAGCTTAATGAGGAGGTATCTACCATTGTGCTAAATTAGCTTCCTATTAAGCATCGTGATCCAGGTTCTTTCACTCTACCTTGTCGCATTGGTACTTTCCGTGTTGGACGTGGTTTAGCGGATCTAGGAGCTAGTATCAATGTCATGTCATATAGTTTAGCTTCTGATATAGGAATGCTTGATTTTAAACCAACTCGCATGAACGTAAAATTAGCTGATAAATCTTCTGCTGTGCCTAGGGGTATTTTAGAAGATGTTATTCTTGAAATTGGTCCATTCAAGTTTCCTACTGATTTTGTCGTGATTGATGCTCATGCTGATATGCCGTTGATTCTTGGTCGTCCATTCTTGTATTCAGCCGGCTCTCTCATAGATGTGCTAGGAGGTACTATAACTCTTAGGGTAGGAAAAGACCATGCTACATTTCGTTTAGATAATAGCATTCAATTTCCTCACCACTACGATGACTTGTGTGCTGTTGAAGAAACTGTAACTGTGCTTTCTACCTCTGTTTTTACTAACCTAGTGAGTGAAGACTCGCTAGAGAAGTGTATTGTTTCTGGTCAGTTTGTTGATGCAGGAGCAATTCGAGATGAACAGGTAGCATCTATGAGCATGTATGAAGAAGAGGAATATGTTGACCAGGTTCCGGAAACTGCTTTCACACCGCCACCGGAGCGTCGACTTTTGACTTCATATGAAGAAGCTCCGGAACTTGAGTTGAAGGACCTGCCTTCGAACTTAGAGTATGCATATCTAGGAGATGACTCTAAGCTTTCGGTCATAATTAATTCGACCCTCACTCAACCGTAGAAGGATGAGCTCATACGGTTGCTTAGGAGGCATGTGCGTGCTATTGCTTGGAGGGTGACAGATATAAAGGGAATTCATCCTTCCCACTGTATGCATCACATCTTCCTCGAGGAGAACCAGAGACCTGTTAGACAACCTCAACGACGTCTTAATCCAAACATGATGGAGGTTGTAAAGAAGGAGGTGATCAAGCTTCTGGATGCTGGGATTATTTATCCCATCTCTGATAGTAACTGGGTGAGCCCGGTTCATTGTGTGCCTAAGAAGGGAGGCATCACCGTGGTACCTAATGCAGCGGGGGAGCTCATCCCTACGAGGACAGTTAACGGGTGGAGAGTCTGTATTGATTACAGACGATTAAATGATGCTACAAGAAAAGACCATTTTCCCCTTCCTTTCATTGATCAGATGTTGGAGCGCTTGGCGGGTCATGAGTATTACTGCTTCCTGGAAGGGATGTTCGGGTATTTTCAGATTCCCATCGCGCCGAATGATCAAGAAAAGACCACTTTCACATGCCCGTTTGGTACTTTTTCCTACCGCAGAATTCCCTTCGGACTCTGTAACGCGCCAGCTACGTTTCAGAGATGCATGATGGGTATCTTCGATGAGCTCATTGGAGATGCTGTGGAGGTATTTATGGACGATTTCTCGGTATATGGACATTCTTTTGAACATGGCTTGAAGAACCTTGAGAGAGTCCTTAAGAGATGTGAAGCCACAAATTTAGCTCTTAGCTGGGAGAAGAGCTATTTCATGGTGACGGAGGGCATTGTGCTTGGGCACAAAGTTTCGAAGAAGGGTATTGAAGTTGATCCGGTGAAGATCGACACCATTGCCAAGCTACCACCTCCCTCTTCCGTCAAAGCAGTAAGAAGCTTTCTGGGTCATGCAGGGTTTTATAGGTGGTTTATCAAGGATTTTTCTAAAATCACCTTGCCTATGACTCGATTACTAGAGAAAGAGGATCCTTTCCTCTTTGACGAGAAGTGCATTACAGCTTTCGAGACTTTGAGGAATAAGCTTGTTTCAGCACCTGTAGTTGTAGCTCCGAATTGGAAACTGCCCTTCGAGCTTATGTGTGATGCGAGCAATTATGCCGTTGGAGCGGTCTTGGGGCAGCGGATTGAGAAGAGGTTCAGGCCTATCTACTATGCCAGCAAGACAATGAATGAAGATCAACGAAATTACACAACTACCGAGAAGGAAATGTTAGCGGTAGTCTTTGCCTTTGATAAGTTCCGCTCCTATCTTCTTTTTTCTAAAATTACTGTCTTCACAGATCACGCAGCTATCCGATATCTTATGAGCAAGGCGGATGCTAAGCCAAGGTTAATCCGCTGGATTCTCCTCTTGCAAGAGTTTAATTTTGAGATCCAAGACAATAAGGGGTCGGAGAATGTGGCTGCGGATCATTTGTCACGATTGAGGAGCATGAGCAGAGTTCTGGTGATAATCTAGTGATCCGAGAAACTTTCCCGGAAGAACACCTATTTGCTATAATGATAAAAGAGGCAGAGGGTCCTTGGTTTGCAGACCTCAATTATCTGGCCACAGGTGAAGTAAGGACGGACTTCTCCCGTCAAGAAAGGAGGAAGTTCTTTACAGAGGTTAAGAAGTACTTCTGGGATGATCCTTATTTGTTTCGGATTGGCTCTGACGACATCATCCGGAGGTGCGTAACTCTAGCGGAGGCTGGAGATATAATGGAGCATTGCCATTCTGGACCTGTCGGTGGCCACCATGGAGCAAACCGAACTGCTCGGAAGATCTTGGCTTCTGGATTTTTCTGGCCTACTATCTTCAAGGATTGCCAGGATTTCATCAAGGCATGCGATGCGTGCCAACGAGCAGGTAAGATTTCTAAACGAGATGAAATGCCTCAACAAATTTATGTGGTTGTTGAAATCTTTGATGTGTGGGGGATCGATTTTATGGGTCCTTTCACTCCTTCTTTTGGTAACAAGTACATACTCGTGGCTGTGGATTATGTATCGAAGTGGGTAGAAGCTCAAGCTCTCCCCACTAACGATGCCCGAGTTGTTGGAAAGTTCCTTAAGAAACTTTTCTCTCGTTTTGGTGCACCTCAAACCATCATTAGTGACCGTGGAACTCATTTTCAAGGTCAATTTGATAAGGTGTGCCAGAAGTTTGGTGTTACCCATCGTTTGTCCACGGCTTACCACCCTCAAACGAGTGGTCAAGTCGAGGTGTCAAACCGGGAATTGAAACGGATTCTTGAGAAAACCGTCGATCAATCCTCTAAGGATTGGTCCACAAAGCTTGATGATGCGCTTTGGGCATATAGGACGGCGTTTAAAACGCCTATAAGTACCTCCCCATATTTTCTGGTATATGGGAAAGCGTGTCATCTGCCAGTAGAGCTCGAGCATAGAGCCTACTGGGCCCTTAAGCTACTGAACCTGGATGCTAGTCTTGCAGGTGAAGAGAGGAAATGGCAGATGTTAGAGCTTGAGGAATGGAGAGATCGAGCTTATGAGAGCTCAAAGATATACAAGGAGCGAACTAAGAAGCTCCACGATTCACGTTTGCGAGGGAACAAGGAGTTCAAAGAGGGGGAACAAGTGCTCCTTTATAATTCACGGCTACACCTTTTCCCGGGCAAGCTGAAATCTCGTTGGATGGGTCCATTCACGGTTTCTAAAGCCCTTTCTCATGGCGCTGTGGAGATTTTCAAGGCCGGAGAAGAAGCATTTAAGGTGAATGGCCATCGTCTGAAGCCATATATAGCTGGAGCATTCGTTGGTGTGGCAGAGGAGTTTAGTCTCGAGGCACCGTAAACCAGGTATCGTCTAGCTCAAAGACGTAAAACGAGAGCGCTTCTCGGGAGGCAACCCGAGTCTGGAGTCTTTAAATTTATTGAGTCGAGTCCGTGGTAGAGTCGTGGTGTCAGTTTTTGTGTGTGTGTCAGTCCCTGAGAGTCAAATTTCGTGATTTGGTCGCTTTAAAACCTCAGATTTTTGGCAAATTTTTCATGATTTAATTGATTTTTCCGAGTATCAGGTCAAAAAGTGTGGTTTCTGGAGGCAAATGTGCGCTGGCGCACTTTCCGAAGTGCCAGGCGCACTTTGCAATTAAATTTCAAAACTCTCGGCGAAATATTCAAAAAGTGCGGGTTTCAGAAGCAAATGTGCTAGGCGCACTTTTTGAAGTGCTAGGTGCACTTTTCATTTTATTTTCAAAACTTTCGTCCGAATATTCAGAATGTGCAGTTTTTGGGGGGTATTGTGCGCCGGCGCACTTTTTAAAGTGCTAGACGCACTTTTTCCCCTGAAACGCGTTTTTGACTCCTCTCCCTCATTTTTTTCGGATCAAACCCTCCTTTTTCACTCTCTCTCTCTTCGAATTCAGCAAGAACAAAATCCCTCCTACAATCTTGTTCTTCGAGTTTTTCAACCCATTTTCACCCAAAACCTCCGATTTTCACGAACCCATACCAAAATCTTCGTCTCTTCTCATTCTCTACTTGATTCCGCCCTTGCCCAACCAATTTTCGCTGATTTTGGTTGAGTTTCAAGCTTGGGTCGAGTAAAACCTAGTTTTGGTGCTTTTCGGTTCGTTGGTCAATTTTCGTGAGGATTTTGCTATCACTCCTTTGAGGTACGTTGCTCTACACTTCACTACGAATCTATTGCACCAATTGTTGTTTAGTTTCATTGAAATTTTCGGATTGGTGGTGTTAGAGCTAAGAACCCTAATTTTTTAGATTTGGGGTTTGGTTAAATTGACCTTGGATTCTTGCAATTGACTATCTAAGATAGCTATATTTTGAATCGTGACTTGTTTGGACTTCGTTTGCTTGATGAATTGCATGATGTAGGGTACTTTCCCATACCGAGTTTTTGCAATTTGGGGATTTTTGGGGTTGGATGAATTCTGATGATGTAGGGTGTTTTTGAATGATCCTAGGGTGTGTTTTGGCATATTGAAGAGATTGATTTGGACTGCTTGTAGCTTGCTTCAGCTATGTTGAGAATTTTACCTTAGTGCCGGTTCTAAGTGTTCGATGCTCCATGTTTGACTAGTTGCTTGACTTAGACAGGATGATTGATTTCTTTGTGATTGTCTATTTGATTCAGTAACATTGTGTCTTTGTTCCTTTGGTTAAATGCTTAACTTGATGTCATGGCTACTTGTTGAACCGTACTAAGCATGATTCGATCTCGATCACTTGGTTGCATTGCTTGCTGTTTTGGATGGTGGTTTGTGCATCTCAGCATGTTTGCTCTGTCCTGAACATTGATTATTACCATCATCATACCTAGCTTTCTGTTAAGTCTAGCTCATATCTCACTTTAGTTTGTTTGAGTTGCAGATTATGGCTAGTTCATCAGGACAGGGGCAATCTGCCGCGCGAAATGCGGGAACATATCGGCTGACGAGGAGGAACCTCGCCGACCATTCAGTTCGGTGCCTCTTCCGGGTCCTAACGATCCGCCGCCACCCAGAGGAAGCGTACCTGGTCTGCATCGGTTCATAGATGGCCTTCTAGATAGCACCCACTGGACAGCTTACTGGCAGATTCACCACCTTAAACCCACACCGGGGTGAGGGTTGATTTTGAGGGCATCAGAGAGCAATGTCCGGAGTTCCATGAGCTGCTAGTGCATCGGCTGACACGCGCCGACTTGCTGAGACTAGTTCAGGTGGCAGATCCCGCACCACTTCTTCCCCTCCAAGAGCTTTGGAGTACATTAGATTTAAACCCGAGGGTGAAGAACACGTATACGAGGCACATTCAGTTTCGCTTGGGAGGAACTCTTTTCCATGAGTCCTACGACTCATTTGGAAGGTTGTTGGGGATTGACCAATCCGCGGATCTCAGAGTTTTCAAGATTAAGGAATCGGGACTCGACAAAACTGAAAACAACACCAGAACGTGGCGAGAACTCACGGGCAGGGGTGGATCATTTGTCACCAACAAGTCTAAGTATCGCGACATCAGATGCCCGGTATGGCGGTTCCTTCACGTGATTTTCATCCGATCCATCTGCCATCGAAGCACCGGTGGTCATCATTTCTATGGAGATGAGATGCATCTGGTCCGCTGCATGCTTGGCGGAAGGAAGCTCCATGTGGGATATCAGGTCGCACAGTTCTTCTACAAGCGAGTCACTGGTGCCGTTCTACCTCGCACTCTTCCGGGAGGATGGTACGTCGCTCGCATCATTGCGACCGCGGACATTAGAGATAGGTGGCCACCTGAGGTGTTTGTAGGGTTGACACCCCCGAGGGAGCTAGGACCTCAGTACCTGATGGCTCAGGGGTGGGTTCCCCGACCAGTCCCGCCTCCGCAGCCTGAGATTCCAGTTCCAGAGGGCGACGCTCCAGAGCCACCCCCAGTTTATGCAGCAGGGCCTGATCAGGCAGAGTTTCGGACACCACTTGAGCGAGTTCAGGATTGGCAGGCAGTTTTTGGAGAGGGTGGACACCCTTGGCAGCAGCAGCAGGAGGCCAGATGGACTGAGATGACTGCGTGGCGCACCAGCTTTAGCCAGGGTACTCTTCCATGGCAGGAGGAAGTCCGCGATTTTCAGCAGCAGCAACAGGCATGGCACGAGCAGGAGATCCAGAGGATGGACACTCAGCATGCACAGCAGATGGCGCTGCTTCAGCAGATCCTCGATCGGCAGTCGCCAGCTCCAGCTCCAGCTCCTCGCCGACAGCGGGCTCGTCGTGATCGCGACCAGGATCAGGATCAGTGATTGACCTCAGGATTTTTTTTATTTCCTTTTTCTAGACTTTTACTTTTTATTTTCGGAGTGGATTTTGAGTCGGTTTATTTTTGAGTCGGTTTGTTCTTTTGAGTCTTTGTGAACCTTGAGTCGAGTCATATGTACTGTTATCATCTGAATGCTCTGATCGTGTGATGTTTTCTCTTTTCCACTTAACTCAGGGTATATGGCCAAACCTCTTGTGCGTCCAGTTTTGATCAGGACGTTCATGCCGACAAATTACTGATGCCTTCTATGGAAACCTTATGATCTACTTCCTGGTACCCCTAAACACCTTTGTTTTTCATGCTAATTGTTTGGTGTGGAACATTGAGGACAATGTCCAAATTTAAGTGTGGGGTGGGGTGTTTATTTTTGAGGGTTTCTTTGTTGTGATGTCAGTATGCTGTCTTCAATGATTGAATCTTGTTCTGTTCTTGACTTGCTATGCTTAACTGATTTAAAATCTTTCGCAATGATGCTTAGACTGTATTATCTAGAACCTATAACCAGCATGTTTGAATTGAAATTAAATGAATCCAGTCAGAACAGATTTTAGAATCACTCTTGTAGCTTCACTTTGATTTGCACGAAAATGATTCGAACCCGACTAACAGCTTTTGGTGAGCTTTTGATCCGTTGCGCGTAAACTTGCAACTTGTCTCTTTTTGAGTGGCTTTATTGTACTTGAATGCGTTAAAATTTGCATGATACCTATTTGAAACCACACGATCACACGAGTACTAGAATGATAGGGGCACCTAGAATAGCTACCTAAGCCAGAAGCCGTCCCACTATTATTTCCCCTAGGTGTAAACCTTTGAGCTTGGCCTGTTCTTTCGGTTCGATACTACGTTACAGCTTATTCCCATGTTTTTGTTCACCCCGTTGATCCCTTGTGGTAGTGGCATGAGATTAGCTAACCGGAAGTCGGTCTGAGGTGACTTGCCTCTAGCCAGTAAACCAGTGGTCTTAGCTAGTATGTCCAAACGTGTAAACCCCTCTAGCAACTTAAAAATTTAGCACTTTTGAAAGAAAAAAAAGGAGAAAAGTTCAAATGAAGTGTCAATTGTTAGTAGTTTTCAGACTTAAACGTTCTTCTCCCTACATATGGAAGAACGGGAAAAAAAAACAAAAAAAAAACAAAAAAAAACAACAAAACAGGAAAAAAGTACAAATAAATAAATAAAGTGCTAAGTTGCTTGAGGGTATCGTAGGACGAGCGTACATTATTCCACCCGTATCTGGTTAGACGATAGGAATCCTTAGATTTTGATTCGAGGGAAGCTAGTCGATTGCTGCACCGCACTTTACCTTGCATCATCATTCATCCCATCATCCATTCATCATAAGCCCTTGTAGTATAGAATCATTACTGTCCCTAGCAGGGAAGACCTTCTTGACTAGTTACTCGTGTTGTCACAGTGGTTGATATGGTGGTTGAAATGCAAATTTATGACATAATTTGGTCAATGAAAGTGATTGAGAGCTTAAACACGTCCCTAAACACAGAGTGAGAGAGTTCCCTATTACTATATTCTCTGTGCGAGGAAGTCTGGTCGGTTAGGTCGGATTCGTGCTTGATTGGTGCTTGTCACTTGATGTGTGCAGATGATAGTGAGACTTAGATTTGTTTGGTGGATTTTCTTTCATGCGTGGGTTGCGTTTTCTGAATGATACAGTCTAGGTTAAATTGTTAAGAGATTGAACTTCGGTGTTGTTGATCTTGTCATTTGTGAATTAGGGCGAGATTCAAAAATTCTATTTGTTTGAGGACAAACAAACGTTTAAGTGTGGGGTGATTTGATGACGTTAGATTTACCGCGTTTATCTCACCACATTTGAACGACATTCCTCTTGTTTGACCCTGAATTGTGATGAACTTGAATGATTTTATTGTAAATTATGTTTGATTCCCCGTTGGCCCTCTTTTGGGTCGTTTGACGTGTTTTCAAGTTATTTTGATGAGATTTCAGGATTTCACATCGTAGAAGACTTTTCTACGAGCTTGGCGGTTCAAACGGGGATCAATTCGGAGCACAAATGAGGTTGGAATTGCCGAAAGAAGTTCGGAGCAAGAAGCAGCATCAAAAAGTGCGGTTTTCAGAGGCAAATGTGCGCCGGTGCACTTTTCGAAGTGCCAGGCGCACTTTGCAATTTTTTCTGCAAACTTTCGGCGGAATATTCAAGATGTGCGCCGGCGCACTTTTTGACCCCGCCAGGCGCACATTTGGCCATTTTTCAGCACTTCGACGGAAATTGGGTTTTTAACCCAATTTCGAGGAGAGAGAAGATACACATGATTTTTTTGCAATTCTCTACTTTTCGCTGATGAACCAGACACTCTCGGAGGTGAAGACAGAGTTTTGGAGACGCGATTGAGCGAGGATTAGCGGGGATTGACTCAGGAGTTTCGAGGATTAATTGAGATTAGGTCTACTCGGAGTAAGATGTCTTCTTCTCCAGTTTTCTTCTTCTTTGTTGCTGAGATTTCTTCTGTAACGATGTCTGGCTAAACCTCTAGGGTTGTTTAGATTAGATGAAGCGTTAGATAGGATTTTGTATGGATGATTTCGGGTTTCTAACCCGTTTATGTTAATCGATGATCTTTCAGACTTAGATGCGGTTTCTCCTAAACCCTAATTTAAGCTTTTTGATTCTGGCAACTTGATCAATTGTTAGTTTCTGGGTTCATCTTTGAATTGCGGGTCTGACCATGAACGCATTTCATTCTAGAGTTTAGGAGGTCGTTAGGTTCTCCAATAGCTTGACCATAGGATTGTCAGAACCTAATCTCTTTGCATGATTTTTGTGGCATTTCACTGTTCTTGATCGTTCTTGATTTCTTGCAAGTTAGCTTGACCATAGGAGCTTGTAGGTTTGATAGAATTGAATCTCTACGGCCTGACCATGGAGTAGAGATTACAAAAGGATTTGCCGATCGTCTAGTCTGTTGAATTTCGTCGATTGCATAGTTTCATCCATCTAAACCGAACTAGCGTGGATTCGAGTCTGAACAACCGCCTTAGTCTATCTGAAAAACCCCAATCTGCTTTAATTGCTTTGTTTGATTTCATTTGCATTATTAGTCGATTAGTTCATTCACAACCAATTCTCAAACCCAAACGAATCCCCGAATAGCTTTGACACACTGTTCTGAGTAATAGAGAAAGGAAGGCCCTTGGGAAGTAACGATCTCTTTGGAGCAATCCATTGAGTAAAACTTAGTGCGCATTAATTTGCGCACCAAGTACGCCCTTGAGCTGGACCTCAGTCCACAGGTGGCGGCAGATCCTCCTCTCCATCACGAGGCCGAGTCGGAGGAAGAAGATGATTCTGGGGAGCCGCAGCCCCAGTCAGAGCCGGTGTTTCACGATCATACACCCTCGCCACATCATCGGGCAGGGTATGAGTACCAGTCGCCGCCGCCCATTCTAGAGCCATACCAGGCGCCTCACCCTCAGCACCGACCGCATCCCGCGGATATTGGAGAGCTGTACGAGCGACTCCATGAGTGGCGCATCACTGACAACGCCGCTCATGACGCCAGATGGACTATTATGCAGCAGCACATGCGTCGCAATGACGAGAGGTATGAGGCACAACTGGCATGGCAGCGACAGATAGGCGATGCCCTCCACATTCCCCCTCCCGATGCGCCTGACCAGCAGTGATCGGGTTGTATTCCTTTTCTGGTCCTTTCTTTTTATTTCTTATTTTCGGATTTTGATCCAACTTTTTTCTGTGTGGATCCGGGGCACTTGTCCCGGTTTCCTTTTTATCTTTCATTTGTTTTTGTTTTGCAGACAATTGGTAGATTCCCTTTGCTTCGCTTTGGTAGATTGCCTCTGCTCCGAGGATCCGTGCTCATCCCCTACGCCAACCATCTCGGTCCAGGTTCTTCTTCTACTCACTCTGAACTCTAGATTTAGTCCTGTGAGGACACAATACGATTTAAGTGTGGGGTAGGATGCTAGAGAACCTTGCATGAACTTGATTGCCCTTGATTGTGTTTTTGTGTGCCTCGTGATTCCTGTCCAGTCTCTCTAGCATTAGAATGGCTCAGTTCTTGATTTTTGATGTTAAGTTGTTGTTCAATTTTTCATAATGATGCTTAGACTACTTAACCTAGAACTTGAGAACCAACGTGTTTACTTTGATGCTAAATTGCCTGGTCAGAACAGATTTTCAAAATCACACTTGTAGTTTATAGCCTTGATTGCATGAAAATGACCAAATCCGACTAGCAAACCAACTGTGAGCTTTTGATCCATTGCACGTAACTTGCAATTTCAATTCTTTTTGAGTGATTTTCTGTTTGCTTGAATGAGTTAGAATTTGCATGAAACCTACTCGAGACCACACGATGACACGAGTTCTAGAATGATAGGGGCACCTAGATTCAGCTACTAAGCCAGATAGCCTACCAAATGATAAATCCATTAGGTTTAAACCCTTGAGCTTGGCCTGTTCTTTCGGTTTGACAATACATTACAGCCATTTCCCATTCTTTCATTCCCCGTTGATCCCATGTGGTCGTAGTTCCAGATTGACCTACCGGAAGTCGGTTTGTGGTAACTTGCCTATAGCCATTAAACAGGTGGTCTTAGCTATTATGTCCAAACGTGTAAACCCCTCTAGCACCTAAAAGAAAGAATTGGCACAAAGAAAAAAAAAGAGAAAGAGAAAAATAAAAGAAATGTCAAAAAAGAAAGCAGAAAATTTCAAAAAAGCAGAAAAAAAGAGAAAAGTTTCAAAGTTCTTAGTTCAATAAACATTCTTCTCCCTACATATGGAAGAACGAAGTCAAAAGAAAAAAATGTGTAAAGAAAATAAAAGTGCTAGGTTGCTTGAGGGTATCATAGGACGAGCGTTCACTATTCCACCCGTGTCTAGTTAGACGGTAGGAAGCCATAGGCTAGATTCGAGGGAAGTTAGTCGAAAGCTACACCGCACCCAAGCCATCATCATACACTCCCATCAACCATCGCATCATAAACCCTTGTAGTGTAGAATTCGTTACAGTCCTAGCAGGGAAGTCCTTCTTGACTAGTTACTCGTGTTGTCACAGTCGTGGAGACGTGGTCGAATTGCAAACTTATGACAGAATTCAGTAACAGAAAATGATTGAGAGCAGAAACACGTCCTTAAACATAGAGAGTGAGAGTTCCCCGTTACTAAATATTTCCTGTGTGAGGAGTCTGGTCGGTCAGGTCAAATTTGTGCATAATCGGTTGCTATTACTTGTGGTGTGCAGTTTTTAGTGAGACCAGGTTGTTTGGCTGATCAGTATGCATGTTAGGTTTCTTGTTCTAGGAATTATCTGTCTAATAATTCATTGTGTTTAATTGAACTCCAAATTAATAAATCTTATCATTTGTGAACATGAGCGTTTCTATTCAGTTTGCTTGAGGACAAGCAAAAGCTTAAGTGTGGGGTATTTTGATGACACTCGATTTGACGTGATTATCAGCCTCATTTAAGCGACATTTCCTTGCTTAAGACATAGTTTTTAGGGTAGAATAGCGAATATTCACTCAACTACTCTATCTCGTGCCAATTCTGTTACTTTGGCCCGTTTCGGGTCTATTTGATGGTTTTCTAGTGTTTTCATGTTAGCACAGGTTTTTGCCGTCAAATAAAGTAGCCAAGGACGTGTCTAAGGCATTGGAACCTCGAGGAATCGCACCGGAATCAATCCGAGGAGTCAATCAAGTGAACCAAATCCTGCTCCCATTTACAAAGAAGTTTTCGGCAAAAATCCCTTGGAGTTTTCGGCAAAAACTCATGAAGAAATCGGCAGAGCTTATAAGAAGAACTTTTCGGCGAAAACACTAAGTTTTCGCCGAGAACCGGCGGTCCGAAAATCATAGAAGAATTCAGCCGAGCGGTCAACCCATTTACAAAGGAATTTTTGGCGAAAACTCCCTAGATTTTCGGCAAAAATTCCAGGCAAAATCTGGCGGTATTAGGGTTAAGTATAAATACTTAACCGACGACCCTAAAAAAAAGACCATATCTCATATCTCATAATACCAAAATACTTGAAGGATTCTAAAGAGTTCTGGAGTAGAATTTAGAGTTCGAAGAGCCAGGAAGAGATCGTGACGCCATCCCTTTCATCTCGAAGACTCGGAGCTAGGATTGCAGATTACCGGAGATCGAAGTTCTGCCGGAGTCGTCTTAATTAGGTTTTTCAGATCCTTTTCTGTTCTTCCTCTATTCAAGATGAACTCTATCTTTGTCTTTGATTCTTTTGTGAAAAACATGAGTAGCTAAACTCGTAGAGCTTAGACTAGATGAACCATAAGTGACCCAGAGCTTTAAAACGGTCACGGATCGGCGGTGATTAGATTCAAAGTTCAATCAGTTTCTCTTTCATGTTTGATTTGTTCTTCTTTGTTCATGTTTCTTGTCTGGATTGATCACCTAGATTAGATTCTTGTTAAGCTAAGGATAGAAGCGAACGCTCGCCTTACTTTAAAACATCAAATCGAACAATTAACCTAATCATTGGAGTGTGCCTTTCGTAGGAACCAGTTAGGGTTAATCCACTGCAAGAGTAACTCATAAATCGTTAGTAATTGCACTAGTTAGTTAAGTCGTTGCGAGAGGAGACCGTACCCGGGCGGCTAATTAATCTTGGTAGCTAGATCGGATAGAGCGAACGTTCGCCAGACTTAAACCTAAGGGTAAGGAGTTATGGTGGTGTCTTAGAATTGATTGAATGAGAATCGAAATCCGCTGATCTGTTGATTGCCAATGCTCTGGTGAACGAAGGGGGGATTCAAAGTCTAAGCTTGTCTGTCATCTTTGTTTAATCAACCAATCTTTCAATCTGTTTTCAGTTTTAATTTTTAATTTTCCGTGCATTTCTTAAAATTAGAAGTCGTGGAACTCACACCACGCACAAAGTGTTAAATATGAGTAATTTGCCTTTATATTTGAGTAATCAATCATTAGAAGACTCGTGGAATACGATCTATCCTAGCTTCCAGCTTGGTAGTTATTTGATAAACCTGTTTACGACGGTTCATCAAATTGGCGCCGTTGCCGGGTAAACTCCAGTGGCGCCTAATGAACTCACATAGATAAATGAATGACGTGTGATTTGTGTATGACGTGTGTAGTGGACGTGCTTGTGAGGTGCCTTGTGATGTGTGTGTGTATAGGACGCGATTATGAAATGCGTTGTGATGTATTGTAGACTATGTTGGTTGGATCTGTGAACTGAATTGAGTGGTTGTGCTGAGATGTGGGACTGACGTTGAATGAATTATGATCATGATGGTGTTATGAATTGTGAATTGTTAATATGGAGAACAATGTTATGAACTGTGAATTGTTAGTATAGAGAACTGTACTTGTGTGATAACCTAGACTGCTTAAGGATGCTTAATAACTCACTTAGTGATTAAACTAAGAAAGGTGTTGTATTGTGATTGTGTGTGTGTGCGTTGATGGTGAATGCGAGATGCGATGTGATGTGATGTCGAACTGTGTGTAAGTGATGTAATGCTGAATTGTATGAACGACGATGATGCTGTTTGGTGATATGATGTTGAACTATGTACACGATGAACTTTGTTATATTGTTGTTGTTATGGAATGTGGATGTTGAATCGAGTACTGCACCTATGTGATCACCTAGACTGTTTTAGGGAATTAAAACGTGGATGGTTGTGTCTGGTTCCATTGTTGATGTGTGTGCGGAGTTTGGAATCGCTCTGTCAGGTTAGGTTCGGCGCATAGTTAAACACAGTGGGTTCACTCAGTTTGATTAGGAAATTGATCCCCCCCCCTCTTCCCCTTGCAGGTGTGTTTGGTTAGCGAGAGTGTGTTGAGGTTCAGGTGCTTTCGGCTGAGTTCAGAGGAGTTGCAGGTTGGAGTTGTGAAGTGAAGATTAGTGGACTACTTGGAGTGACCATCATTTTGGTTTTTATATTTCAGTTGACACCTTTGGTTGGGAATTTTTTAATCACTTGAGTTTTGGATTTCGGATTTTAGTTTGTACTTGGTTTATTTAATGAAAGCGCTTCCGTCGCACTCTTGATTTAAGTTTTATTTCGATTTTCAATGATTGTTCTTCCTCTTATTTTGTTTTTGTATCTTCGAGTGACACTCATACCGTTTCGCCCACGGGTAAACCCGAATTGATTCGGGATGGATGTTACAATTTTTATTGATGGTCATTACATTATGTTTGAAAAGGCCATCACACAGATAACCTTTTCCGACAAACATGTCGTTCTTACTTATTACAACTTTACCAGAAACAAAAACAACCTTAAATCCATGTTTGACCAAGAGCGCAGTCGAGACCAAGTTCTTGTGAATTTCAGGCACATAAAGAACGTTGTTGACTGTGACAGCCTTGCCCGAAGTCATCTTCAGGCAAATTTTTCTTGAAACCTTCAACATTAGCAGTTGAAGAGTTCCCTGTGTATAGCTTCTCCACAGCATCGGATGAGGCGTACGATGAAAATATCTCCTTTACAACACATACGTGGAGGGTAGCTTCGGAGTCAACCCACCACTCCCTTGGATTGCCCACCATGTTGCACTCGGAGAGAACAGCACAAAGGTCATCGACGTCGTCTTCCACCAAGTTAGCCTCACCCTTGCCCTTGTTATGATTCTTAGGGGCCTTACACGCAAAAGCCTAGTGTCCCGTCTTGCCACAGTTGTAGCAACTTCAAAAGAACTTTTGCTTCTTCGTGTTCTTTTGGGTCTTCGTCCCAACACCACTTGCTCCACCTGAATTCCTGTTCCTCTTCTTGGAAGAGGACTCCAAAATGTTCAAGCCTTGAACATTGTGTCCCTTTTCCACCAGCCGATTGTCCTCTTCGATTCTCAAGCGGACAATCAGATCCTCAAGCGTCATTTCCTTTTGTTTGAGTTTCAAGTAATTTCTGAACAATTGCATCTAGGAGGCAACTTCTCAATGAAAGCGACAACCTGAAATGTTTCATTGATTGCCATTCCTTCATTGTAAAGCTCGTGGATTATTACTTCAAGCTCATCAACTTGCTATACTACTAGTTTAGAATCAACCATTTTGCAGCCAAGAAATTTTGATGCAACAAACTTCTTTAGGCTGACATCTTCGACCCTGTACTTCGCATCTAACGGTTCCCACAACTCTCTGGAAGTGGCGAGGGGGGCATATACGGTATATAGCGTATCAGCCAACCCATTGAGAATATAGTTCTTGCACAAGAAGTCTGAATGCTTCCAAGCTTTTATTGCAAGAAATCTGTCTTTTTCTGGGACTTGTTCATCAGGATTCAGTACAGACTCCTTGATGTATTTTTGCAATCCCAATGTACATCTTTTGTTGCCAATGCTTGAAGTCGGCGCCCCCAAAACTTGTCAGGCTTCTTTGCCAGCGCCAGGGCATGCCAAACTTGGCTTGTTCGCCTTGGTGGGAGAACCCAGGTGGAATCTCAGGTCCACTCATCTTTTAGTTAAATACTGAAAATAGAACAAACAAACTATTAGTAACAAATACCAACAGATTTGAGTAGACAACTACAAAAGCTGTAATCTCGGCGGACTAGAAAATCAAAAAAAATTTAGTCTCCACTAGGTGAGTAGAGAGTCACTCAGACTCTAATCTTGGTGAGTAGAGAGTCACTCATACTCTAATCTCGGGTGAGTAGAGAGTTACAAAGACTCTAATCTTGATGAGTAGTTGTAGAGACTCTAATCTCGGGGTGAGTAGAAAGTCACAAAGACTCTAATCTCGTTGAGAAGAGAGTCACAGAGACTCTAGTCTCAAGTAGGAGTAGAAATCCGTAGATTTAGTCTCCAACAAATGTGTATCATAAATTTAAGTAATATGCAGAAACTATATAAATCGTAAGATAGTTATCCACGTATAGAAAATGATTAACCACACGAAACCAACAATTAAAATACTGACTAACAAAAACGTCAGTAGCAAAATTGAAGGAAACAAATCAAACAATGACATGCATAACACGCCAATCAGCAAACTGATGACTAAAATCACAGCAAGAAACAAATGCCATGATCAAACAATACTATTAATGAAGTAAAAACGCCAATTGTCAAGAGAGAAAAGCTAGTGACTAAAATGATCACAACATAAAGATAAAAGACCAAACGTTGGACGGGCGGTGTGGATCAGCATTCACCTTTTGCCAGGGTTGGAAAGTTTTCAACCTTTTCTCAACCATTAGATCATCCTTTGACCTTTTGACCAATTCAGTGGTCTAGCTTGTTAGGGGTATTTAGGACTTTACACACATAATTTATTTTTATATTTAAATTAAATACTTATTATTCTCAAGTGACTGGCCAACAACTCTCCGACGACCGACCTCAGAATCCGGTGACTTTTCCGGTGATCGGCCAACCTTCGGCGATACTCCGACGACTTTTCCGGTGAAGGCATGTTAACTTGTGAACACCTTTTTTTGCTATTAACTAGTTAATAGAGTTTTTTTTACTTATAACTAGTTAACATGGGTTTTAAACTGATACATAGTTAATAGCATTTTTTGTTGATAACTTGTTAACAGGTTTTAACATGATAGCTAGTTATCGAATAATCATATAATCAAAATTTTAACGAGATTTTTTGTTAACAGGTTATCTAATTAGTTATGTTATTTTTACCTAGTTAACAGTTTTAGGTGATAACTTGTTATCAACATTAGTTAACTAGTTATCAATTAGTTAACAGGTTATTCTGATGTTAACTAGTTATTTTATTAGTAACTAGTTAACTAATCGACTTAACTAGTTAACATCATGATTTAGATAACTAGTTAACAAATTTTTTACTTGATAACTAGTTGTTTTGTTAACATCGTGATTGGGTAACTAGTTAACGAGATTATTGGATAACTAGTTAACGAGATCATTTGATAACTAGATAACATCATGATTTAGATAACTAGTTAACAAAAAAATTAGTTGATAACTAGTTATCAAATTTAGTTAACTAGTTATTTTGTTATTAACCAATCAACTTATCGAGTTAACTAGTTAACATCATGATTAACTAGTTAACTAATTTTCCAGTGATTTTTTACTGATAACTAGTTAACTTGATTCTTCACTGATAACTAGATAACTAGTAGTTATTAAATTGTTAACTAGTTAACTAATCAGGTTAACTAGTTAAACAATCAGGTTAACTAGTTAAACAATCATGTTAACTAGTTATCAATGTCAACAACATAAAAAATAGTGACTAAAATTGCAAATATTAATACTAAATAACCAAACTAACTAGAAAAACACTTCCCTAAAAATCCTCCAGCAAGCAAATCCCTATCATGAGGTGGAGAAATGGCTACTAGACAAGCGAGAGATAAAAATCAATTTTTAGATCTGGCCAAAAGGAAAGTTGCGATGAAATCATCATTTTTTGCCAAAGCTTCTTACGTCCTTGGCTTTGTGAACTCCAGTCCCTCAATATCTACAAAGTATTCATCCACCAAAGTTATCAAGCATCGCCGAGCTCTGATGCACCCAAGTCGTCTCCTCCATTAGCTCCACTAGAAGCTGTAGAAGAAGTACAACGAAAACAGTTATTTGATGATGAAAAGCGCAGTGGCGACTTTCTAAGGAGGTGTAGATGTCGGATCTCCTCGTCGCCGGTATCTCCAGCGATCCTCTTCGCTGGGATCTCCTCCTCGCCGGAGATGTTGGGTCCTCCTCAATGGAGGAAGGGGAGAAGTCGTTGTTGGGGGGACGAAGGCAAGAACAAAACTGAACGGAGGAGAATGAGATTGATCGAGGATGATTGAGTTTTGGGTGAAAGAGGAAGAAGAGCTCCTATGAGGAAGAAGGAATAAGGCGTCAGAGACAGAGAGTAAAGCCATAGCAGAGGAAAGGATGAGTTACATAGGGTTGAGCGGCGGAATTGAACATAGATTATATTAGAGTTGAATGAACATTTTCTAAATCCCCGAATGACCCTTCCTATCAAAATGGTTGGAACGTTCCAACCCTAGAAGGTTAGACGCAGATCCGAGCCCGCTAATCAAGGCAATTAAAATACTGTATAGGAATCCAAACATTATGTGATATTGCATGAAACTCAAATCATGCAAAAAGAAAAACCTAATACTACTGATGCATAAACAGCAACACCAATAGAAAACAAAAGGGAAATTATGCCATACAAACCTTAGCATGCAATCTACGTACAAATCATGCAAAAATCGTATGGCAAAAGAACCCACAAATAGTAGCAGTAACGGTAGAAAAATACTAACAATTCTTAAGATTATTGGTATCGTAAACTACAAAAACGAAATCAGCATGCAAACATGCAAGACACAACTCACAAGCACTAATATGAGTCAATCGACTTCACAATTTGTCCTTAAGAATTGTTATTCCCCTCTACGTCACCCAAGGTTAACGGAATCAATTTCCTAGGATAAAATGGATTTACCTCACAAGCGTAGCGGTGCTTCAAACGCAAGTGATCGACGAATACAATGAAGGGCGCAAATCACACAACTCGATTGAATGCAGAAATTTGTTCTATGCAAAGAATGAGTTTGTAGAGAGGAAAAAATGTTGTGTAAGGAAAGTGCAGGGACTGATATGTATTTATAGTAAATGAATGAGTGCCTTCTGAACAGACACAACTGTTCAGGGGTAGTTGGGCAATTGGCCTGTTTGAACCAAATAGACATGTCGATTTGCTCCTGAATCAGTTTAAAACCTTATTCTAGTTTGGATTTAAATCGCAGATTCTGGATGACTTTTCGGTCAAACCAAATCGGCTGGGATCGCAAAAGAATTGAATCAAATCAAATCTTTTGACCAAATCCAAGGTTGAGGCGAGGCAATGATGATGGCGCGAGGGCCCATCACCACCTCAAGCCTTTTACCAACCTTAGTGGGCTTGAACTCTTATATCTAGCTCCACTTTCCCATCAATTAGCTATGTGGTATTAAATGCCCCTTAGCTCATTCCTTCATTCATACCTCAAATCCCTAACACTAAGTAGTGTTGGCTAATAATCCAGTTCCTGGAACTCTCTTTGACCAAGGTTCTCAAGAGTGTCTATTTCCCAAATACTTTGGTATTCAGTCCAATGGATGTGCTCTACCCTCTTGGGGGTGATAGAGCTTGATGCACGACCATGATCTGCTTATCCCGAGATTATAATGGCAAACAAAATTTGGGGCATTAGTTGACCCTTGACATGATCATTGGCTCCTAAGGGTTGTGTCGATGCGTTCAACTCTCTATTTCTCTAGAGTCTACCTAGCTCTATCTACTGTGGTTTATTTCATATGCAATGGTGTATGGAACTTGCTGCTTCTTCGATATCGGTCCACAAATATAATGTTAATGTGGTTCAATCAATTCTACTTGCTCAAAGTCCACATGGTGATTATATTGACTCATATGGCACCACTCGCCTACTAGAAGTTACTTGGATTTGTCAAGATATGTTTTTTCCATGCAATCTAGGTGTGATATGTTATCTTCTAACACGACACGTGTAGATCTGAGTCTTTGGCAATCTGTTTGGGCCCTAGAGATCCAACCTAGGTGTGATTTGTTCTCTTCTAACATGATGCAAGTAGATTTGAGTCTTTGATAGTCTGTTTGGGCCCTAAAGATCCAACCTAGGTGTGACATGTTCTCTTCTACATGACACAGGTATATTTGAGTCTTTGGTAGTTTGTTTGGGCCCTAGAGATCCAACCTAGGTGTGACGTGTTTTCTTCTAACATGACGTAAGTTGATCCGAGTCTTTGGTAGTCTATTTGGGCCCCTAGAGATCCAATTACCTAACTTTAGCTTCTTTCTTTAGAAAGTTCTACACGGTATATTGCCCACCCTTGAAAGAAATCTCGCGTCAAAGCTTATGGTATAAATTTAGTTTGCCCAACTTGTCTTATGGAAACAGAAAGGATTAAACATCCATTTCTACATTGTGTGGTGGCTAAATGATTTCTTTCCTTGTGCTTTCTTGACCCTCCACAGTTTGGTGACACTCATATTGCCATCTACTACAAGTCTATTTCATTTATGCAACCAGATCTGGTCCCAATTTGGGTAATGGCCTGGTGTTGCATCGGGAAGAGCGGTAACCAATTAGTTGATGTGCAAATAACCCACCTAAAAGGGTAGATTACTTACACACTCAAGGTCGTATTCCTGAGGCTCTCTCAAAAACTAATACACACACAATTGGTAGATGGTCTAAACATTTAGAAAGGGTTTTGGTTTGAGCAAGTAGTTCAAAAGTGTATGCAATAACTAAGCGAGTAAGACAATAACTAAACAAAGAAGATTGGAGTTCAAATAAGAGAAGAGGAGGTTAACTTAATGGGGGATTTCTTTATGCTCAAGAGAAATGAAAGTCAAGTTGAGTCAAAAGGATCAATGTATATTCAATTGGTCATGCATAACACTTAGGTAGAACCAATAAGCTCTCGCAAGATTGCTTTGCTACTCGTAAACCACATGATCTACACTATCGCAATAGAACCAAATGAAAAGAGTGCCTTAATCAAGTTCAATGGAATGCTCAAACATCTAATCTCCTAATTAACATCTCCTAACACAAGGCAATGATGCAAGATACTTTCGTATCAATTATAGAACACTAAAATAACAATCACAAGGTCTTTCAACCTCTAATTGAGCAAAAACTCTAATGCACACCAAGTGTTTGTGAAAATGCCAACAAAGAAAACCAAGTGGAAAAAGGTTGTAAAAGAGTGATTCAATCTCTCAAATCATCAGTCACATTCCTTAAACCTTAAATCAACATCAACCAATCACTTTCTTACATTGAATGAAGTAAAATGTACCATAGAATACCAAACAAAGCTCAACATGGCATACAAGCACAAGGCTTAAGAACCAATCTCTTACAACATTGACCATGAAGGACTCAACCCATACAATCATCCATCTATCCTAGCATGAATCATCACCCCACTAAGTTAAACCCTAAAGCTTAGCCTAGCACAACCATGGAGAGGATCTGAGATGGAAAGGAAGAGATCACCATAACACCCATGGAGGAATCTTCACTCTTACACTTCAAAATGCCAGTCCAAGGTCAGAAGCTTCAATCCTCAGCTCCAATTGTTCCAATTTGGGTCTTCAAATGAGATCCTAGGATTTTAGAGGTGTGAGGGACGAAGTGGAGTGTTTTTGGGTCGTGGGTATGTGTTTGGGGTTCAAGAGGAGTGAAAGAATCCTCAAAATATGTCAAAATTGTCAGTATTTATAGTGTAGGGGTAAGTGCATGGCGTGCACACATGCACGGTGTGCACCCCTACACTCCGCAAAAAATTTGATCTTACAACGGCCCTATCTCCCTCGTCAGATCTTGCCACGGCCCTAGCTCCCTTTTGATCCTATGGATTCCTTTTCACCTCTACTATCATGTCCTGGTCTGAAAATGCAAAAATACGACTAGAAAGCACATCAAATGGGGCCACAAGTGATCCCCGGGCAGCAATAATGCAAACTGTGCAAAAGAACTCAAAAAGCACACAAACCAAGACATAGAGGGATCAAACACAGAGTAAACACGGGTAAATCGTAGGTTACTAATGCATGCAATAAGGGCACATCATTAGTCTTTGATCACGTAACATCCCAACCTTTTCTGACAAGATATTGTCCGCTTTGGGCCCAGCACTCACGAATTTGTTTTTAGGTGTTGGTGGGATTCGAACCCATGACCTCCTCCTCTCAAGATCAAGCTCCCACCACTACGCCTCAAAACGCGTCATGTTAGTTAAGGTTGAACTATTCCACATAGCCCATTGATCTCCCCCGTCCTCGTTGAGGTTTGCCCCACCATCACTCAAGAGTGACAGAGAGAGGCTCTGATACTATTTGTAACATCCCAACCTTTTCTGATAAGATATTGTCCGCTTTGGGCCCAGCCCTAACGGATTTTTTTTTTGGTGTTGGTGGGATTCGAACGCATGACCTCCTCCTCTCAAGATCAAACTCCCACCACTACGCCACAAAACGCTTCATGTCAGTTAAGGTTGAACTATTCCACATAGCCCATGGATCTCCCCTGTGCTTTGTCGATGTGGGATTTGCCTAGGATGTCACATACACCCCCCAGGGATTCAATGCCCTCGTCGTTTGCCCCACCATCATTCAAGAGGGATGGGGAGAGGCTCTGATACCATTTGTAACACCCAACCCGAATCAACCCGATGAAACCCGTGGTTGAACCGGTTATGAGCATCACTAATAAAAGAAACAATGTAAATAACAAAGTAAAAGCCAATATTCGAGAAAATGTAAACGAAGGAGGCCTCCATGAAAAATATAATCGTGTAAAATCCAATCTCAACATAAAACCATAAATCCAACAGAACCTCAAAAGTCACTACAAAAAAAGGGTTTTACCGTCGGTTTCAGCGAAAGTGTTCAGCGTTGGTCGACCGGTCGACCGACGCTAAACGTAGACTAGTGTTTTGGCGTCAGTCGATACCTCGACCGACGCTAAATATAAACCCTAATTAGCTAAAACCTACCTCCCCCGCCGCCTCTCTTGTTCATATTCTCCTTCTCAGAAAACCTACCTCCGCCACCTCCCTTCTCATTCTTCTTTTTTCTCTCTTGTTCATCTTCTCTTTTTCTCTGAAACCAGAACAATCGGCAACCGCAACGGCGGTTCCAGAACAATCACCTCCGCCGCCTCACTTGGTCCAAGCACCCTGCTCTGAAAATCACCTCCGCCGCTTCTAAAAAGAACGATTTAGCATCGATGATTCTAGCTCGATTCGGCACCGACGATTCCTTCCTCCGCCTCAGGATTCCAGCTCGAGTCCAAGCACCCAGCTCCGCGGTCTCCAGGCAGGACATCGCGGCCTTGTTTCGATCTAGTACGTGAGTATGGTGATAGAGATCTCGTGGATATGTCGAGGAAGTTGAAGGGGGGATCTCTCGAAGAGGACCTTGAGCGTGACAACGTGATTTTGGATGTTGCGTAGTGGACAATTGCGTTGAGCTGAGCAGCTGTGACAACGTCGGAGGAGATGGGTTTACTAATTGCTTTGATTCCGGGGTTGGCGCTTACGCCGCGGGCGAGGGAGCAGATGAAGCTGCTGCTTAGAACTCCAACGAAGAAGCGGCTACAGATGTAGCTGCTTTTTTGTGATTTTTCAGTAGATTTAGCGTCGGTCGATCAACCAAAAACTGACGCTAGAATATAGCGTCACCAGTTCTAGCGTCGGTCATGCCGACCGACGCTATTCAAATTAACGTCGGTCGATGACCGACGCCATTTCACGCGTACGACCGACGCTAAAACCCTTTTGTTTGGTAGTGAGTACATAAAAATCCCCCAAATATCCAAGGTCAACTGAAAAGGAAAATAATGAGTCAACTCCGAGTAAATGCCAGTCTTCACCTCATAGCTTCAAGTTGTGACTTCTCGCAATCGACCCACACCTTATAGCTACAACCACACCGCTCACTAGCCACGAGATCCTGAAAGGGGAAATGAATCAATTTACCATTGAAATTGAGTGAACCCACTGGGCTTACCTATGCGCTGTCGTAAACCTAAGGAGCGGTCCCAAACTCCGCACAAGACATCAACAATGGAACCAGACCTGACCCCTTCCAGATTTTAACATCCTAAGCAGTCTAGGTGATCACATAGGTTCAGTTCTTCATTCTCATTCACAATCAATAACACAAATATAATCACAAACGAATAACATACATCCACAACACATGAATCACAACCAGTTCACAATCACCAACCATACTCACAACATCATACATACACACATGCAACCACAAATTATTATACTAGGTGAGTTATTAGGCGCCAAGGAGTTATCCACACTACCACCGTCGGCCCTCACATCCACACATCCTGTAGGATCTTTCCCTCATGGGGAGATAACACAATGCATCCCCTAAGGGATCCTTCATTCACGGAGTTCATGGGTTCGAATCCCACCAACACCCAAAAACAAATCCGCGAGGGTAAGCGGACAATATCTTGTCGGAAAAGGTTGGGATGTTACAGATCACACTCATTCCACCTTGGACTGTTTGTTTTGACAGTTCCACAGTCAATAGTGGGAGCATCTCTAGGTCTTTCTCATCCTCCCCTCCCATCCTACCCCTCCCTAAACTTGGCGTCCTCCACCCTCGTTGCATCTCAAGATCAATGTTGACAAGGTTGTACGTCTTGGAATTGGTCGATCCATGGGCTAGGTCCTATGGAATTATGCATGTGTGGTTCTTCAAGTAGTTGGCACGCCATACCCGGGTATAGTCGACCTTTTTTACCATAATTACTTGCATTATGTGATGCTTGCACTTGGTATCTTTGGGCATGTGTTTTGCAGGCGGACATAGAAGAGGGCACTGAGCTGGTTATGTCATGTTTTCAAGACTTGCAATCCACCTCGAGTAGAGCCATTATTGAAAAACTCTTTCATATGAAAAATGAAACCCTTTCTTAGAGCTTTAAAATTATTAGCGGTTAAAATGTGTGAATTATTAAATTTTGTGAAGAAAACGGAAGAAAACAAAATTAGGGAAAGAAATAATATCCTGGGGCGAGGGCCGACTAACCAACAAACAAGAGAGGAGTGTTCAACTCCTTTTTTTTTGTGATAATCCCTTTCTCTCTGAGATAATCGAAACCTAAAGCCCCAAATCAGAGAGAAGAGAGAACAACGTGAACTGATAATCTACGACTACGACCGCTCCTTCTTTCCTCGTTGCTATCATCCATCTTGTTTCTTGGTTAGTTGCCTTGCCTGGCCATGAATGTGTTTTTCTTATCCGAATTTTGAGTCTCACTCTTTTTATTTTGGTGCAGTTGGCGGAAATGGCTTCTCCAAGTTCAACTACTGCTTCGACTTTCCTGCCGATGATTGCTCCTGGCAGTATCAGTCCGAGTGATGGCAGTTTCCTTAGGAATAAGGGCTTCAATCCCATACAGCCTCCTCGACAATTACCCAGCCTACTTCGCTGCACCCCTTTGACCCGATTTCATGCCAAGTCTCATTCAATCTTCACGCCTAAAAGGTTCACATCCTACCTCTCCCCGAATTCTTCTTTCTTGCTTGTGAAACAATTCAATTGAAATCGTTTGTTCAGAAGGTTAAGGTTTCTGTTTAGTTTTAAATTTTTTTCCCACTCATTTTCCCGTTTAAGTTTGGATGGTTGATTACTGCTTTCCAGTTTCGCCTGTCTATTTTCGATCACACATCTCCTGAGGGATAGCTTTTATCATGTGTGTTTTATATGCATACTATCGTTATGGAATGCACTTCATTTACACTTTTGGGCTTTGTGTTTTGAAGGTTGACAAATGACGTTGGTTATGGGGGTGGCAGTACGTATAGAAAGAAGATTAAGGCACGCAGACATTATAGCTCCTTTCGTGGCCAACAAATGGTTGAGGCTTCTTTTCCCAAACCATACCAATGCACATCTTGTACCATGAGATACCGACAAAGTCCTTCTACATTGAAAAAATATGTACCCGGACCTTTTTATGACAAGTCTAGTTTTCTTCTTCCTCGTCATTCACTTGGTCGTGCTTCTGTAAGTAAACAGTTCAACTTCAATTTACTGCTTGTTTGAAATCGTAAATGCTCATGACATAGTTGCATAAAGTATTATTATTGCTGGATTTGGGCATTCCTGGATAGCACTCTATTATTTCTACTATATGAATGTGTCAATAATCTGACTTGTCCGAGCAGTGTTTTCTGGTTGATTCAGTCTGAATTCCTAACATTAATTTTGGTTTGTTTGATAAGAAGCAGAGTCTGTATGTGTATCCTAGCTTGTTTATTCAACTGCAATCTGTTATTATTCTTTGAAGGGGTACAAATGATTATTTCAGCTCTTTCAAAATTGGATAAGAAAGCATGAGTAACAACATTCCTGTAACATATGACAGCAAGAATTATGACCTATTCCAATCTTCATTTCTTCTGTCTGTTAAACATTTTCTAGTATACATATCTTATCCATGTATCCGAAACCTGCTAATTGCTTCTACCATTTCCATGTGAAGTGCCTTCATGTTCCCCATGCTTCTGTGGGTCCTAATGAGCCACATGCTGCAAGTACAGCCTGCCCTGATGGAGTCCTGGAGAGACAAGATTCAGATATGCTATTCTCTGAAATAGAGAGGATGGGTTTGACTGAGTTCTTAAGTTCTGAACTGCAGTCTCACCCAAAGCTATATCGTGGGCAGTTGAAAAATGGGCTCCGCTATCTAATCTTACCTAATAAAGTCCCACCAAACAGGTTTACCTCTAAACTTCTGTACTTTAAATGCTTCAAGCTTGCAGTGTCAACTAAGTGAACAAACTACAGCTTTACTTCATGTAGTTCTTTTCAAAAGTTTGTCATATAGTGGGATAGTGGATTGCTGGTGGTGATATGAAGAGCTTTTTTAGAGGCCGAGTTGAAACATAAAATGTTCATGTTAGATGAAGTAATTGTTGAAAGTTATACGGAAATTCTGTCTACAACCATGTTAATTGTGGCAAACCCAGCTGATACTGTTTTGTGACACGCAAGTTTAGTGATTGTATGAGTTGTAAAGGGGAAGTAACCTTCAAGTGCATTTGATGTGAAATACAGAAGATGTTGCATAGCAGATCTTTGTTGATATCAAATCTCAGTTTTCTGAGCTAATTTGGCAATTGTTGCAATGTTTTCGTCTCAATGGAGATATTATCTTATCCCTGTAGGTGCTTTCTTTCTTGAGTCTTTCTAATACTGTGGTCATTTGCTCTCTCTCTTTCTCTCCCTGTGCACATGTGTCTCACTTGTAATGTTTTTACATTTAGGTTTGAAGCACACATGGAAGTACATGTAGGATCTATAGACGAGGAAGAAGATGAGCAGGGAATTGCACATATGATTGAACATGTTGCATTCCTTGGTAGTAAGAAACGTGAGAAACTTCTTGGAACCGGTGCTCGATCTAATGCTTACACTGATTTCCATCATACAGTCTTCCACATCCATTCACCGGCAACTAATAAGGTTCATCATCCTTTACCTGCTTCCCCCCAAAAAAAAAGCTATTGAACTTTGGATTCTTTTCCTATTTTCACCTTCTTTTCTCAGTTTAGTTTTGTATATATACACTGCTCGATGAATATTTTCTTAGGTTTAATTACTGGCTCTGCAGGTTTTCAAATTAGGATAAGTTGACTATGGAAAGTACAGATACATGCTTTTCCCCTTGTAGTGTGGAATTCGTCTCTTGTATTTGTAGTTTGTATATATGTTTAGGGGGAGTTATTGCTTGTATTATGTACCTCTAATAAATTGATTTAGTCAATTGCTTGGTAGTTTACATGTGGTACTACTTGTCTGTTGATTTTGCTACAGTTGGTGATACTTATGGAAATGATTGTGTTGTTAGGGTGCTGGTGGAGATCACCTACCATCTGTTCTGGATGCCTTAAATGAGGTAAGGGCAGAAGGAACATTACGATAAATTTAAGATCCATGGTATGTTTAGAGGATATCATTCATTATCTTCTCAAATTTACTATTCGGTGGACAGATCGCGTTTCACCCAAAATTCCTTGCTTCTCGAGTTGAAAAAGAACGGCGTGCTATACTTTCAGAACTACAAATGATGAATACAATAGAGTACCGTGTTGATTGTCAGGTATGAAGAATTCCACTGAATTTGGACTTTATGTGGTTAGCATCATAGTCTTGCTTATTAACATCCATTCACTGTGGCATGTATTGCAGCTATTGCAGCATCTGCATTCTGAAAACAAGCTAAGCAAAAGGTTCCCTATTGGATTGGAAGAGCAGATTAAGAAATGGGATGCTGACAAGATCAAGAAATTTCATGAACGTTGGTACTACCCTGCTAATGCAACCTTATACATTGTTGGTGACATTGATAATATATCAGAGACAGTTCATCAGATTGAGGTATGCCAAATTGACTAGAAGCTGAGTGGTTGATCAGTCTTACTGTTTCCATTAACAATTGTAATGTTGTTTTGTCAAAAAAGGGGAGTTTGGCGCAATCATAATTTTGATTATTTTAATGCAGACCGTCTTTGGACAAGCTGGCGAAAACGAGGTAGCACCAACACCTACACCGAGTGCATTCAGTGCAATGGCTAATTTCCTTGTTCCAAAGCTCTCTGTTGGAATGCCTGGAAGTTCACCCCAGTCATCTACTTCAATTGATCAATCCAACACCTTGAAAGCAGAAAGGTATTCATCTCGACCTCCTGTGAAGCATGATTGGTCCCTTCCTGGCAGCAAGGCATTTTTGAAGCCCCCCCAAATATTTCAACACGAGTTTCTACAAAATTTCTCAATCAACTTATTTTGCAAGGTACGAAGTGCTCTTGTGAATGCCTACTCTGCAACTTGATCATCTTGATCCCTACGATTAATGTCTGACTTCCTTTGGCACTTGTGGGTTTCTGTTTCATGTGCAGATTCCAGTAAACAAAGTTCAGACTTTTGGTGATTTGCGTAATGTTTTGATGAAGCGGATTTTTCTATCTGCATTGCATTTTAGGATTAACACACGATACAAGGTTCGTGCAGCTTGGTGTTTGCAGATTCTGGGTTCAAATGATTATTTGGGCCAAGTTTTATCTAGTTGATTTTCTTAGTTGTAAGTTCTGAATTGAAATTGATGGCCCCTCATAATTTCCAGAGTTCAAATCCGCCGTTCACTTCAATCGAACTGGATCATAGCGATTCAGGGAGGGAAGGTTGTACTGTTACAACTCTTACAGTTACAGCAGAACCAAAGACTTGGCAAAGTGCAATCAAAGTTGCTGTCCAAGAGGTTTGCAGTCTTCATTGTTCATTTATCATTATCCCACGTGGCTTGACTTGATGGATTTTTCTATTATGATGCTTTTGTTTACATGGTGGAAGACCAAATGAGGAACTCCTTTTTATTTTCATTCACTGCAGAGTGCTGCACTCTTTACATATTGAAATATCAAAGCGTAGGTCCTAGTGAGACCTATGTATCTGTTTGATGCTTCCTGAGTGTTTACAGAAAATGTGTTCTACTGATGTGCCGGTCTTCACTTCTTAATCATATCTCTTTCCTTTTTGTTTGTTTCCCTTGTTCTGTGCTTGATGCAGGTTCGAAGGCTCAAAGAGTTTGGTGTCACCAAAGGTGAACTAACTCGCTACATGAATGCCCTGCTGAAGGATAGTGAACATCTAGCTGCCATGATAGATAATGTGTCATCAGTTGATAATTTGGAGTTCATTATGGAGAGTGATGCATTGGGCCACACTGTAATGGACCAGAGACAAGGCCATGAAAGTTTGGTTGCTGTTGCTGGGACAGTTACTCTTGAAGAAGTAATTTTCGTTAATGATCTTATACTGATTATGTTGCATGCACTTTTTTGTTTACTGATGTTATTAATTCAGAGGTGCGACACCATAATCTCTATGACTGTTGGTTTGCTTGAATTGTGTAGTCAGTACTCCAGCACCATCTGGAAATGCACTGTTTGGGGACAGTTTTCTTTTCTGTTAGTATTTGCATGTTGAATGTTCTAGACTTCCTGTCAATGGTTTTATGAATTGATATATTTCCTGACATAAATTGCATTGTTATGTAAGCTTCCTATAAGTTCCCTATCATGCTTGGTTGAGATGGAAGATGCGTTTGATGTTAAACTGTTCACATATCAGATAACTTGGATTGAATCCTTCTTTCTAGTACTGCTTATTTCTTACAATCCTTTTCATTGTTGGTCTTGTAGGTTAATTCTGTTGGCGCTGAGGTGTTGGAATTCATCGCTGATTACGGAAAGCCTAGTGCACCTGTTCCTGCAGCTATTGTTGCTTGTGTTCCAAAGAAAGTGCACATTGAAGGAGTTGGAGAAACTGAGTTCAAGATATCTCCTACCGAGATTACAGAAGCCATTAAGTTTGGGTTGGAGCAACCCATTGATGCTGAACCAGAGGTCAGTGTTGCGCATCTGGCCCTTTTAGTAAAAACTTCCATTTCTAAATGGGTTGCCAAACAATTTCCATCACAATTAACATAAGCCCTTGAGACAAACTGCAATGCATGAAATTATGTTATTGCACCTCTTTTTAAGGCTGTTGGCAGAAACATTACTGACTTTTTAATGTCTTATTGTGTCTGCAGCTTGAGGTACCGAAAGAGCTAATTTCTTCATCGCAGTTAGAGGAGCTGAAGTTGCAACTCAGGCCTTCCTTTGTTCCTTTAGATCCAACAGTTAAAGTTACCAGATTGCATGATTCTGAAACGGGGATCACTCAATGCCGCCTTTCAAATGGAATATCTGTTAATTATAAGGTACATCTTGGTCAAAATCCATGTGGATTTTCTGATTCTCACTTCAAGACCTAAGAATATTAGGTGCCCATTTTCTTTTTCTTTACTCTTGATGTGGTGGTGCTGTGTATACATGTTAATACTAGATATTGGTGACATGTCGTTTTTTAAGTAGCCACTGATGTTCATTCATAATGCTATTCAGATCTCAAATTCTGAATCTCGTGGTGGCGTGATGCGACTTATTGTTGGTGGAGGGCGAGCGGAAGAAAGGTTGGATTCCAAAGGATCTGTGATTGTCGGTGTTCGAACCCTTAGCGAGGGAGGTCGTGTAGGAAACTATACAAGAGAACAAGTAAGTGACATTATTACTACTACTATGGCTGTCACTTTCAGCTGCTCTCTGCACCCCTTTCCCCTTATATCAATGATATACTCTTCTTCACTATTCATTTATTGTATATCCAAGTTCTTGCAGTTATATCTATTATTTAACTTTGTTATTACCAGACACGGATCCTCTTATAACCTCTAGAATATTCCAGATAACTTAGCCTATAAGAAAATGTTCCAAATATACTCAGTACACTGTGATTATTCCATCAAATTAGACCGAGTACCCTCTTATGCTTTCAGATATGATGTCAAAAGTAAGATTTGTGTTTTATTGTTAGGGATCCAAATGCAAAGAGTTTTAGGCAATCAGAAAATCCTCAGGAGACCTTTTCTTTATGGACTTGTACTTAATATATTTCTCTGAACAACTACCTGTTTTCAAATGAGTGTGGACGCATGGGATATGAGAATACATTCATAGGGACCTGTATATCAGTATACAAGTAAATACATCTTTATATGGCAAGATTTTTGAAGCATATAGGTGCACAAAATATTCAAAATCTCATATATTTGGATCTTCCAGTGTGGAGATATCCATGAGGCACTTGGGAAATGTTGATGCAATAATTGCTGCTGGAGTACTCCTCCCAAGTATAAACAATGTTTGGCTGTGTAATCACGTTTTCACAAATTGGCATAGTTTATTGGGCAGAGTTTGGAATATTGACACCGAACACTTTCATACTAAGCATGTCTGATACATGAATTAACCATCCTAAACTTTTTATCTATTGCTAAATTGGATGCCTTGTATGAACTGTGATGTAACAGGTAGAACTTTTTTGTGTGAATCACCTAATAAACTGCTCCCTGGAATCGACTGAAGAGTTCATTTGTATGGAGTTCCGGTTTACACTGCGAGACAATGGGATGCGAGCAGCGTTTCAGTTACTTCACATGGTGCTTGAGGTCTGTACTTCACTAGCACGGATGCTTTCAATTTTAGAATGTGTATACAACTTTTTTTTTCCTTGATGGTTCTTGGATTGCTTTGTGATTGATTGGTTTCGTTGTTTGAGTGGGATATGGTTTGACACCAATATAACAGTGGCTCATTTGTATTGCTGATTGCTGAACTGCAGAATAGTGTTTGGTTGGATGATGCCTTTGATAGAGCAAGGCAATTGTATCTGTCATATTATCGGTCCATCCCCAAAAGCCTGGAACGTGCAACAGCTCACAAACTCATGACTGCCATGTTAAATGGAGATGAAAGATTTATTGAACCATCACCACAATCACTGCAGAATTTAACACTTGACTCGGTGAAAGATGCTGTGATGAATCAGTTTGTTGGTGGCAACATGGAGGTGGGTGATAAATTGTCTATGCTTTATTTCTATGGGTGCTTATGCATCTTGTTGTCTAAAAGTTATGGCTGTGCTATCTTTCAGGTGAGTATTGTGGGGGATTTTACCGAGGACGAGATTGAAACTTCCATCATTGATTTCCTAGGCACAGTTACAGCAACGCCGGATTCTTGTAGTCAGCAAGAAAGAAGTCAAGTGTTGTTTAGAAACTCGCCATCCAACTTGCAGTCCCAACAAGTGAGAATTAAAATTTGTATATTGAAATTTTTACATGTTCATATTCAGATATGAGAAGCCTGCTATCCAATTTAAAATTGTTAATCTTCAAGGCTTTAAATTAGATGAAGATGGCTGCTCCTTATCTTCATTCCACCTGTATGGTATAGTTAGTGTGTATATATTGGTTAAAATAGGTTTTTTTTTTTTTTATCTCTGGTGTGACTGTGGAACTGTATATTTACCAAGTTAACCTTTTTGGCAGAGTCCTTTTAAAATGGTCTCTACGATTAATTTGTGCTTCTAGTCTTCTGTGTTGCATTTAAAATGGACCCCAGTTTGGCAGTTATTATGTGGCTTGCTTGATTTGATGTCTCCGTTGGCAATAGAACTTGGTTACCAAGTGCTACTTCCTCCTATGAAGAACATCAACAACCCTCATAAGCGGAGTTTAGATCATGCATAATAGCTTGAAATTTGAGTTCTTTAAATTGAAGCTAGAAAGTGGAGACTATGAAGTTTGACTTGCATGTCCAAACGACTAAATATGATTTCATACGGAAACAGGTATTCCTGAAGGATACAGATGAGAGGGCTTGTGCATACATTGCGGGTCCTGCACCAAATCGTTGGGGTTTAACTGTGGATGGAAAAGATCTGCTTCAGTCATTTAGTGGCACAAGTACTTCATCTGGTCAGTATCTGCCTTACTATGTTTATTGGAAATGCATATAGTTTTATGATTCTGCAGTGACCTCTGTGTCAGAAAGTATCCTAGATTGATATGCCAGAATAAGGAAGTGAGAGAGCAAGTTCCTTTCATAGATGCTGAAGCATCAAGATATCTGATGGACAAGGGATTCCTTTCATTGTACATGCTAGTAGTTTCCTATGAAAGCTTTGATCCTCATTTATTTTCAGTATGCCAATTTTGGGCAATGGTCTGAAGTTTGGTATATTAATATAGTATTGCAGTTTGCAACATAACTGCAGTTATACGACACCGTTGAGTCATACAGGTTTTCAGTTCTCGAAATTCCTTGTCTTATTTGTTGATGGCTAATTTGGTCATCTTCTGGAGTTTCTGGAGTTCTGCAAAAGTACATAATGGACCTCGTATCTCAATGCTCAGTTTTAACTTTGAGCAAAAAATTGTTTCTGATAGCTGGTTCTTTGTTTTTGCCATGTATGGCATCGCGACAATCTACAGAGGGGAAGGATGCTCAGCAGGAACTACGCTCAAAACTACGCAGCCATCCCTTATTTTTTGGCATTACAATGGGCTTACTGGCTGAGATCATAAATTCAAGGTAATTGATGCCAACGTATGCACTTGTGGGTCTTCTCCCATTTTTTCACAGTGCATTAACTAGTTCACATTTGTTGTTTAGCTAGTGTTCTTATTATCATTGATCAGGTGTACATCTGCAGACAGATGAGCTAGTTAAGATCTGGTTAATTGAGAGAATCTGTATCTTAGTGTTTTGAACCATCCAGTCAACACTGAGTTCATTTTGATATTACCCCTAGTGGAAAAGAAAGTCAATAATTTTTAATTGGACGAGAAAATGTTTTGGTAATTTACCTAGTTAGAAGTAATGCTGATTGATTGAATTAACTTGAAATAATGTTGGAAAACACTTTTGTTCTTATTTACTGGAGTTACTCTATTGCAGGCTTTTTACTACAGTTAGGGACTCTCTGGGGTTAACGTACGACGTATCATTTGAGTTAAGTCTGTTTGATAGGCTAAACCTTGGATGGTATGTGATATCTGTAACTTCAACGCCAGGCAAGGTGGGTGTTGTTCTCCTAACTTCTGTGAGTGCTGCTGTATTGGTGTGATGTTCTCTGAATGATTGTCATTTTGATTCTTTTAATCCTTCAGGTCCACGAAGCTGTTGAAGCATGCAAAAGTGTCCTCAGAGGATTGCATAGCAACAAAGTAGCTCCAAGGGAATTGGATAGGGTTGGTCTTCATTTGTTGGATTCAGTTACCCTTTAGTTGTTAGTTCAAATAATGTGAAGAGGGTCCTGTTGATGAACCTAATTGGGTTGTTTGGCAGGCAAAGCGCACTCTCCTAATGAGACATGAAGCTGAGATCAAGTCGAACGCATATTGGCTAGGATTGATGGCCCACTTGCAAGCTTCTTCTGTCCCTAGGAAGGTAATAGTGAACGACAGATCGAGTTATTACTATGCAATTGTAAATGGTGTTCGGTTTCTCATTCCAAATGGTTGGCTCAATTGCCACCAGGAAGAAAAGAACAAGTTTTTAGTTGGATCATTGGTAACATCTGTTCCTATGGGTTTTGCTTCAGGATATTTCATGCATTAAAGATCTCATTTGGCTCTATGAAGCCGCGACCATTGAGGACATATATCTTGCCTACGAGCAATTGAAAGTGGGAGAGGATTCCCTATATTCATGCATTGGGGTTGCGGGTACCCAGGCTGGTGAGGATGTTACTGGTAAGTACACATATTAATTGTAGGATGGAGTGGATTATACCCATATGTTTATGTGGTTATGAGCGACAGGGATCATCGTCAGTCAATCGTATTTATAGTCTGGGTATGTTTCATAGTATATAGGCAGTTGGGCAGTTTTATTAATGGGAATGACCGTGTATCTTGCAGTTATATTGGAAGAGGAGGAAGAACTGGTAGATGATGAGTTTGGGGTACCAATGCCGGCAGGAGGGCGGGGTTTATCCACCATGACCCGGCCAACAACTTGATCTTCCTTCCCAAGTCTGTCAATTCAGGGGATGGCTTTTGTTTTGCACTCTAAGAACAGGAAGATCAAAGTAGCTAAACTCGCTGGTTACTTGATTTTGGCCACTACTACTGTGGTTTGAAGCCTGCTCTTTGCTGCTGCCATTCACATACGATCGGCACTGGATTGCTGGAATGCACGGCTGTGCCTCCGACGGCCAGATGTATCATCATTTTTCAATGGGTAATTCATTCGTTAGTCAGGTTTTTATAGGCTAATAATACTCTTGTCTCATTATGTTCTAAGTAACAAATACAAAAGATTGCCTTTTTGTGGGTGTACTGGAAAAAAGTGGTAATTGAACGAGTTCCATATATAAAGGGAGGGAGTTACTATTGAATGAATAGTGTTTGCTTCCCTCCGTTAAATTTCATATATAAATGGAGAAGAGGAGTTACTATTGAATGAACAGTGTTTGCTTCCCTCCATTAAAGTATTTGAAAAGTGGTCTTTTTTGGGTCTTGTGTTGGGTGAGTTTGTGAGTTGTGAGGGTAAGTTTATGGGCTTGTACCATTATCATCTCCACAATTGACATTGCAAAAATGGTCTCGCCCCTCTTGTCATTGTCCACAGATTTTTTTTCTTGTGTGCTACGTATTATGTCAATTAATCAATGAAGACTCTTCTATTTCTTTGGTTCTTTTTTTGGCTGCTCATTTCACAATCATGTCGCTATGTGCTAATCAACACTCTTCTATGTCTTTTGGTTCTTTTCGATTGCCCATTTCACAGCCATCTCGAAACATGACATCACTGCTAATCAAAACTACCATTACTTGTCCTCTAAAATTTCCCGCTGCATCGCGCGAGTAATTCTAGTACTATTAATAATGAATGAAATTATCAAGTTTCTTGTATTCATGATGGTAACATGAATCTGTCATCTTTTCGTGTTCCAGTTTCGTAGTCAAGTTTTGTCGAGCGATGGTATTACATAATACTTTTTTAACAGATTTACCCGTATATACCTTCACAAGATCAAATGTTAGTAAGAAATCATGAATACATAACATGAAATCAAATGCATAGAATAACGTAAGAAATTCGAGTCAATCGAATTCACGGTTTCTCCTCATGGTTCCCGCAAGCATGGATAACAATTGTTCTTTCTGCTAAAATCTCCATTGGAACAATCATTGTTACGGGATGAAATATAACCAAGGTCTATTTTTTGATGGGTCAAATACTTTAATAGTCCTGAAACTTTAGGACGGGTTACAAACTAGTCTTGAAACTTCAGTTTGTTGCAAAGTTGTCCCGTTAGTTCAAACTTCATTACGACATGGTACTATTTGTCACGTCAGCCGGTCCACGCCAGTTAAAATATAATAAAATAATAGTCTTAACCTAAATTAAATTAAACCCTTTAATCAAATCGATCAACTTAAAATAAAACCAAAAATCTTGAATCCACAATCAATTTCACCATAAGCTAACGTTTGTCTTCTCTTTATATCAGATATTCCAACTTCTTTCTCTGCCTTCCCTTGAAGCGGTGGAACTCCACCCTGCAACTCGTATAATCCTACCCCTGACAATAAGAAGAAGAAAGAGAAGTCAGCTACGACGGTGGACGCATGTGGTGAATCTGGTAATGGCGGATCGTGTGGAGCTATTTTTGCTCTGTCACTGGTGTCGGGTGGCAGTGTAGGAGAGAGATGTGAAAGGTAAGGCAGAGAAGGAAGTCGGAAAGTCTTCGAGTTTTTGATTAGGTTGGGTAAAATTGATTGGGGATTCAAGATTTTTGGTTTTAGGTTAAGTTGATTAGTTTGATTAAAAGGTTTAATTCGATTCAAGCCAAGACTATTATTTTATTTTATTTTAACTGACGTGGCAAATAGTACCATGTCGCAACGAAGTCTGAACTAACGAGACGACTTTGCAACAAACTGAAATTTCAGGACTTGTTTGTAACCTGTCCCAAAGTTTCAGACCTACTTAAGTATTTAACCTTTTTTGTCTGAGGCTGAATCGATTGAATTAGGCCAAAAAAATGGGTTAACAATGAATTAAAAAAACTCATACACAAAAAATGGTGTTTTGGCGTGATTATTTTCTCAATAAATTATATATATATATTATATATAATGGGACAAGGGGAGTTACTGTTTAATTAACCGTGTTTGCTCTCTTCATAATAGCTCCCCGGGCTCTTCAATTGATGTTCATTATTATTCTCTTCAAGTGGTTGATTCTTTTCTTTGCTCATGTTTCTGAATTATGCGAATGTAAGGATGCCATTGTTTGTAACAACTGAGAATGATGAAACTGAGGCCAAAAGCTGAAACATTTTTGCATCAATATATAACTTACATGTTTGATGGAAGATGTAAAGATTAAAAAATTGCAGTGGCAACGTGAGAATAACAAGCTTCTTTCATGGATACATATCAAACTTCTGATTCTTAAGCCTGTTGATTATGTTGTAAACGTGCATCATGAAACATGAAATTTATTTCAGACATTAGATTCAACATCTTACAACCAAAGCGATTAGAAGTATTTTCAGAACAAAGGAAATGTTTCAGTTATCGCAATGTTATGGATGAACTTCACACTGGGACAACTTTGGACACAACCCACCAAACGAAATATAAATATACAACTTGTGCATTAATCAGAACATTGGTGCAACCGATGATCTCAGAAGTTGTCGCAGCATAACGCGAGATATTTTTAGTATGAATAAACTCACAAATATGGTACACATCATAACATGAGTACATTGTTGGAATATTTGTTCTCCTTATGACATATTAAACTAATTGAGCTGAGTTGTATTGTATTTGTATCCTACATCCAAAGCTATATTGGGGCTTGCTACCATTGCTTTCAACTTATTGTAGTTTTCAAACACACACCCAATCATTTCATAGGCCTACAAAAATTGTCCATCACTATTGTGAATTATATGATTGAGTTTGTGAATGAATATTATTGATATGTCAAATACAATATATAAAGGTGAATGGAAATAACTAAGTTCTATTATGAAGGAACTACTAAGTCCACTACGGTTGTTGAAGCGAGAAAGTAGGAACAAAATATCTGGTTGTTATCATCCCCCCGCAAGCTGAACAGTGGGTAGAACTTGAAGCTTGTTCCGCAAGAGGGCGAAGCGATCTCTATGTAAGGCCTTTGTGAAGATATCAGCAACTTGGTCCACAGTAGATATATGGTTGACATGTATAGTTTTGGCGTCGACATGCTCCCGTATGAAATTGAAGTCGAGCGCCACATGCTTGGAGCGAGTGCTTATAACGGGGTTTTTGGTAAGAAAGATCGCCCCAATATTGTCGCAAAGCAAAGTAGGAGGGCCGGAGATGGGTGCGTAGAACTCAGTCAGTAAAAGTCTCAGCCACATAAGTTCGGCAACTGTATATGCTAACGAGCGATGTTCTGCTTCCGTGCTTGACCGAGCTACAACCTTTTGTTTCCTCGATGTCCAACAAATAAAATTTAGTCCATGATAGATCGCATACCCGTATTGGGAGCGACTATCGTCATTGTCTGACATCCAACCAACATCTGAATAAGCAAGCAGTGACGTTGAGGTTGTCGGTTGAAATCGTAAGCTGTGATTAATGGTACCTTTAAGATATCTCAAGATTCTCTTAACAGCCTACCAATGTTGCACCGTGGGAGCATGCGTATATTGGCAAACACGATTCACAACGTAGGTGATATCTGGTCGGGTGATGGTAGCATACTGTAAGGAACCGACAACTTGCCGATAGAGCGTTGAATCTTGGAATGGATCGCCAGCTTTGGTGAGTTTACACTGAACATCAGCTGGTGTAGCTATAGCTGAAGCAGTCTCCATATGCTCCTTTGTCAATATCTCAGATATGTAATGAGCTTGAGAGAGATGCATGTCGTGGTCCTTTTTAGTAATTTCCAAACCAAGAAACTAATGTAGCGTACCCAAATCCTTTAGAGCAAAAGTCGTATCGAGATCAGAGATGAAGCGAGAGACGAACTGACTGTCACTTCCCGTTATAATTAAATCGTCGACATAAACAAGGACGTAGGTTGTGGCCGATGTGGTTGACTTGACGAACAGATAAGTGTCCGCCTGACAAGCTCGAAACCCTTGGTGAAGAAGATAACCATTGAGTTTGTTGAACCAAGCACGTGGGGCTTGTTTCAACCCATATAAAGCCTTTTGTAGTTTGCAGACGTAGGACAGGTGAAGCTGGCTCTCAAATCCCTGAGGTTGGCGCATATAAACCATTTCGGCTAGATCACCGTTGAGGAAGGCATTGTTGATGTCCAATTGACGAAGATTCCAACCTCGAGAGAGAGCAATAGAGAGAACAAGCCGAATCGTCGTCGGCTTGACGACAGGGCTGAAAGTCTCATGAAAGTCTACTCCTGCCTCTTGACTAAAACCTTGAGCCACAAGCCTCACTTTGTATCTGTGAATATTGCCATCAGAGTGCTTTTAATCCTGTATATCCACTTACAACCAACAACATTAGCATTAGTAGGACATGGAACAAGGTTCCAAGTGTCATTCCTCAATAGAGCATCATATTCCAAACACATAGCCTGTTGCCAACATTTATGTTTAATTGCATGTGTGTACGTACGTGGTTCAATTGATGTATGGTCAAGATTAGCTGTGAAGATTTTGGGTTTGAGGGAATTGGTGGTGGCACGTGTAGTCATGGTATGGGTTTTATTTAGGGCTGGACGGTAGTGACTTGTAGTGGGTTGAGTATATTTGGCTTGAGAAGGAATAGTATGGCGTTGGTATGATGGGGAGGTGTTCGTGTGTGATTGATTGTAGGGAGGTAGTGGGTGTTGTGGTTTGTGCGTCCAGACGTATGGGTGTTGGTGATGTGGGTGATGTAATTGTATCATTAAGGAGTGGCAACTCATCAGATCGGCTACCCATCATGGCTGCCGCTTGTAATAATTCGGACGAGCTCGAGAGTGGTGGCTATGTTGCAGAAGTTCGAAGGGTGGTACCCGGTGAAGTATAAGGAAAAATAGTTTCGTCAAAAACCACATGGCGGGAAATATATAAGCGAGAAGTTGGTTGGTGATAGCAAAGATAACCCTTGTGGGAAGAACTATATCCTAGGAAAATGCACGGTAGAGAACGAAAATCAAGTTTGTGTTTGTTGTAGGGGCGTAGAAAGGGGTAACAAAGACACCCAAAAGTCTTTAAAAACGTATAATCGGGGGAAGTGTGGTAGAGACGTTGATAAGGTGAATCATAATCGAGAGTAGGTGTGATGGTGCGATTATGGAGATAAGTGGCGTTTTTAAACGCATGTTCCCAAAAAAACTGAGGAAGGTTGGATTGAGCCAAAAGTGAAAGCCCTTTTTCAACGATAATTCGATTCCTGCGTTCGACACCACCATTTTGTTCTTGCGTGTGTGGGCAAGAAACGCGATGATGAATGCCATGTTTTTGTAAAAAACTAGAAACGTTTCGAAACTCTCCACCCCAATCAGTTTGTAGGTTTTTGATTGCACTTTGAAATTGTGTGTTAACCATTCGGTGAAAAAGTTGGAACATGTAAAAAACTTGGGATTTGTGAGATAAGAAATAGACCCAAACGAACTTTGTGCAATCATCAACAAATAATAGAAAATAACGATTTCCATTCAAAGAGAAACAAGGAGAGGCCCCCCAAACATCAGAATAAACCAAGTCAAAAGGTTTTTGGGAAGCAACATGAGTGGAAGAAAGATGAAAACGATGACTTTTTCCTAGTTGACAAGAACCGCAAATACTACGAAATTTATTGCTAGAAATGGGAAGTTTAAAAGTAGAGACGATACGTCGAAGAAGTGGTTGATGCGGATGAGCCAATCGCTGATTCTAGCCATGAAGAGTGGTCCGAATACCAGTGAGAGCCATGGTCGGAGGAGAGGGTGGTGTAGATCGGATAGGTAGTCGATAAAGCCATCATTGATATCTCCCCGTAGTAGAGTTTGACCCTGAAAATTCTTGACAAGACAGTGAGTAGGCCAAAATTCCATATAGACATGATTATCACGAGTGAGCTTAGAAACACTTAATAAGTTTTTGGTTAAGTTCGGCACAATAAACACAATTGGCAAACGAAGACTATGTAAAGAACACGAGCCCACATGAGAGATTGACAAATGGTTACCGTTTCCAACTTGAAGCTTGTCCTCGGCAGCGTAGTCATCTGCAACTGTCAGCTTTCCAAGATCGGGTGTCACGTGGTCAGTGGCTCCTGTGTCGAAATACCAAGCGGGGTCCACGACTGTGGAAGAGTCACTATTGTGGGCAACGTATGCTTGATGAGGTTGTTGCCTTGAGTGAGAAGAGGCCCGGGAACGTGGAGGAGGGCGGCGAGAAGGGAAATCCAGCTGATTGGATCTCTGCCAACAATCAATCGCCTCATGACCCAAGCCACGACAAATTTGACACTGGGGACGAGTGTGTGAGTCCCCCGATCGGGCAGAAAAATCAGATGAGCCACTGTGGGTGTCACTTGGACGAGCGCGCGGAGAGAAGGATCAGGAAGCTGGTCGGGAAGTGAACCGAGCCGGATAGGAACGACTTGGTGGACGGTGTACATTATATGCAGCAGCTTGGGGAGGCGAAGGAGTCGGCAGAAGAGCTCCAAGCCTTGTGCGATCGTGCTCTAGGCGAGACTCTTCTTGAAGGAGGAGTCCGATCAAATCATCTACTGTCATAGAATCAACTTTCATCATAAAAGAAGTAGCAAATGCACTGTAAGAGGAATCCAAACCCGTGAGTATATGGCTGATGAGATCCTCATCGGAGATGGGTTGTAGGGTGTCCGCCAGGGAGTCCGCAATAGCTCGCTTTTTCTCGATGTAGTCATACATGGATAATGCACCTTTGGCCAGTGTTTGAAGTTGAGCTTTAAGCTGTATCCGCCGAGCCCAAGTTTGTGACTGAAAGCTAGTCTCGATACACTGCCAAGCAAGATGAGACGTGGAAGCACGAGCGACAAGAGCGAGAGCACGGTCGGTGAGAGTCGACTTGAGCCAGAGAAGAACGATGCGATCTCGCTTCCTCCAATCTATGTAAGTTGGGTTGACCTCAATGGTAGTGACGTCGGCTTCGGTAGAAACGAGTCGAGTCTCCGAGGGGGGAGATGGAGCAAGAACATGAGCTTCAAGTTCGTAAGCCTCGAGAGCAGAGATGACGGTGCTGCGCCAAAGAGAATAATTCTCACGATCCAACTTGATCGTGAGCAGAGGGGGTTGAAAAGAGAGAGTTGGTGTTCCAACGGAGGTTGCAAGGCCAAAGAGACTGGCCATTGTTATGAATGGGAAGAGGGAAAAGAAATCAGGGTTTAGAAAGGGATATGAGTAATGACGGTAGAGAAGAGGGAAAGAAAAAAGGTTGGCTCTGATACCATATATGATTGAGATTGTGAATGAATATTATTGATATGTCAAATACAATATATAAAGGTGAATGGAAATAACTAAGTCCTATTATGTAGGAACTACTAAGTCCACTACGGTTGTTGAAGTGAGAAAGTAGGAACAAAATATCTGGTTGTTATCATGAATCAAGTCTTTGCTGTCTTGCAACTGGTCAACTTATCTCAAGATAAATCAACTACTTTAGTCAATGGACACCCACACTCGAGGTATCGATTTTTAGAAAATAATGCACTCATTCTACTCATTTCATAGGATAGCAGCATGATCTCAAACACGAGTGTCTTCCACAAGAGATATCCATTAATATATCTGTTTGTGACAAATAACTTAGGAGTGGTGTTAAGCTGCCGAAATAACACTTCATTTTTTGTCCTCTAGAGGTAGCAATAGGCAATCCCAAAGAGAAGTACAATGTTTGTAGACTTCCGACATTATATGATTCAATGCAGGAGTGGCGTCTCAACGAAAGTTTGATCTTCAAAAGAAAATGCTAGTTTCTCGAGGGGGGGAGTAATGTTGATGGACACAATCTTGCAACACATCTAGGCTTGTTCCATTTGAGTCAAGACAATGAAAACACTTACTTGAGTAGGCTTATTATGTGACGTCTGTGCCGTTCTTGTTAATATATCAGGCCCATTAAGGGCCCCAAATTTATGAAGACGGATTAGGGTTGCACAACTCTACCTCATCATAGTATATAAGCGTTTTCCCTGTAATAGAACAATAACTCTTCTCCTGCACTCTTCTTCTTCCTCTCTGAAATCAGAATACAAACAGTCTCTTCTTCTCCGTGAATCAGCTAACATTACGTAAGTGAACCACGTTATATCTGTGTTTCGTCTCTGCTTTTCTTCTCGTTATCTACTCGCTCTCAATCGTTAACATGGTATCAGAGCTTCACAATCAATCATATTTCGAATCTATCAATGTTCGTTTCGATGGAAACAACTATGCTTATTGGGCATACTCCTTCCGCACCTTCATCAAAGGCAAAGGACTTATGGGTTATCTTGATGGATCATGTCCTCTTCCTACAGCTTCCTCTGTTAGTGAGGTGACTCTGAAACATACCGATTCCGAATCTGGACTGGGAAAATCAGCAACCTCAGTCCCTTATTCATCAGCTAACTTGGACGAGCTGATCGCTTCTTGGGAAATGGCCGATGCTCGGGTCCTCTCATATATCCTCGGTTCTGTGGATTCATCTATTGCACTATCTCTGCGTTCATTTCCCACATCAGCTGCTGTCTGGTTACATCTACAGGCTACTTATTCTCACTTAAGTGCGTCAAGACTCTTTGATCTTGAGTTTGCGTTGGCTAACCTCTCTCAAGGTGAGCGAGATGTCAATCATTACTATCTGGTAGCGGACAATCTCTGGACTGAAATTGATTTGCTCTCTACATCTATGCTATCTACTGCTGCCAATCTTGAGATTCAAGCCGAACGTCGCCGTGCTCGCTCATTCCAATTCTTAATGAGACTACAACCAGAATTTGAACAAGCTAGGTCACAGTTAATATCATCTAATAAGACTGGGATGTCGGAGATTATTGGCGAATTGGTTCGTGCAGAGACACGCCTGCGGACTCAGGCTCAACTCGATAGCTCTTCGATTCCAGCCACTCCTGGTACCGTGTTTGCAGCTGGCAAGTCACGACCACAATTTTCCCCTTCCAACTCAAAAGCACAGAATACTAGCAATGGGCAGAATCTGTCATCACTCACTGCAAATAAAAGCCCTAGCGAGATCCGTTGTCACCATTGTTTGGGCATTACATATCACATTGCCGCAAACGCAATATCTGTACTTACTGCAAAAAATCTGGTCATCTCATACCCGATTGTCGACTTCGTCTTAAAAATAATGTTCGCACGGGTCGTGGCTCTTCGGGTTCGGGTTACATGGTTCATGACTCAGCAACAAGTTCCAGTGTAGCTTCTGATGTAGGTTCCATTTCGTCTTCGAACTTCCTTAATGAAGGTTCACTTGACTCCATGGTTCAAGCGGCTCTCACTCGGGTCCTTCCTCAGGCCCTGAATTCAGCCTTTGCTTATGTTGGCATCTCAGGTAATGACCATAAATGGTTTCTCAACTCTGCTTCATTTAATCACATGACTGGAAACTTGGATTTATTTTCCTCTGATTATAAGCCTGTTATGAACCAACAAGTTGAAGTGGCAAGTGGTCAGAAACTTTCCATTAATGGAATTGGCACGGTTGCGACACCTCGCCTTGTTTTACCCAATACTCTTCATGTTCCAGCTTTAGTTCCCAATCTGATTTCTGTGGGTCAACTAATGAAGAATGGTTGTCTTGTCTCTTTTGGCACTGATAGTTGTGTGATACAGGATCGTCAGATCAAGAGGACGATCAGAACAGGAAGTAAACAAGGGCGTACATTTCTCTTGGATCGGTTGGTGGCGCCACCTATGAACAATGTTACTGCTTTTTCTGCTTCTCCTCGTTTATGTTGCTCTATTGTTCCTAACTCTAATAGTTTGTGGTCATTGTGGCATTCTCGGTTGGGTCATCCTCATTCAGCTAGACTTATGGATATGTTTCAGAAAAATAGGTTACCAGTTCGTTTTCAAACTAAGGATTTAGTGGTTCCAGAGTGTGTGAATTGTATTGAAGCCAAAACTATTGCTCATACATTCCATTCAAGTACTACTACTATCTCTGATATGTTTGATCTTGTGCATACTGACTTAGGGGGACCTTGTTCAACCACATCTTGGCTTGGCTTTCGCTATTTTGCTCTATTCATTGATCACAAGACTCGGTTTACTTGGGTGTATTTTCTGCGAATGAAATCCGAACTCACGAATGCTCTTCAGGACTTTGTGGCAATGATTCAAACTCAGTTTCATAAAACCATTAAGATGGTTAGATCTGATCTGGGTGGTGAGTTCACGTTTACAGTTCTTCATGAGTTTTATCGTCATAATGGCATTCTATTTCAGCAATCTTGTCATGGGGTCTCATAACAGAATGGCCTTGTTGAACGTAAACATTACCACATTCTTGATCTCACTCGAGCTCTTCTTATACAATCTCGTGTTCCGGCTCAATTCTAGGTTGAAGCCATACGCACGATAGTATATCTTGTGAATCAGCAGCCTACCTTGGTTCTTGGAAATTTATCTCCATTTGAGGTATTATATTCTCGCTCTCCTGACTATTTGATGACACTCGATTTAACGTGATTATCAACCTCATTTAAGCGACATTTCCTTGCTTAAGACATGGTTTTTAGGGTAGAATAGTGAATATTCACTCAACTGCTCTATCTCGTGCCATTTGTGTTACCTTGGCCCGTTTCGGGTCTATTTGATGGTTTTCTAGTGTTTTCATGTCAGCACAGGTTTTTGCCATCAAATACAGTAGCCAAGGACGTGTCCAAGGCATTGGAACCCCGATGAACCTCACCTGAATCAACCAGAGAAGTCAATCAAGTCAACACAATCCTGCTCCAATTTACACATGTTTTCGGCGAAGATATCCTTGAGTTTTTGCCGAAAACTCAAGAGGAGATCGGCAGTTCTTCACAAGAGGAGTTTTCGGCGAAAACTGAGAAGTTTTCACCGCAAACTCCAAGCCATTTCAACCAGGAGAAACAGACGGAACAAGCCAACATTTCAACGGGAGTTTTCACCGAAAACTCCCCAAATTTTCGGCGAAAAATCTAGTGGATTTCAAGCAGACCGCGGTTAGGTTTAAATACAGAAACCGGCGGCTAAAAATATATCTAATAACTTACATTCTGGACAAGAATTCCAAGACAGATACTAGAGAGAGGACGAGTGAAAAGAGTTCGAGGAGCCAGGACCGGATCGTGACGCCATCCATTCATCTCGGAGAACCAGTGCTAGGAGTTGAAGATTCAGCAGATTGAAGCTGCAAGGATTCATCGAAATTAGGATTTACAGTTCTTCTCTGTCTTTCCTACCTGAGATGTATTCTTTGTTTTTCTTCGATTCTTCTTTATTGAATATGAGTAGCTAAACTCGTAGAGCTTAGATTAGATGAACCCTAAGTGACCCAGGGCTTTAAAACGGTCACGGATCGGCGGTGATTAGATTCAAAATTTATTCAGTTTCTCCTTCATGTTTGATTTGTTCTTTGTTCTCTATGTTTCTTGTCTGGTTTGGCCACCTAGATTAGATTCTTGTTAAGCTAAGGATAAAAGCGAACGCTCGCCTTACTTTAAAACACCAAATCGAACAATTAACCTAATCATTGGAGTGTGCCTTTCGTAGGAACCAGTTAGGGTTAATCCCCTGCAAGAGTAACTCATAATTCGTTAGTAATTGCACCAGTTAGTTAAGTCATTGCGAGAGGCCACTGTACCCGGGCGGCTAATTAATCTTGGTAGCTAGATTGGATAGAGCGAACGTTCGCCAGTCTTAAACCTAAGGGTCAGGAGTTATGGTGGTGTCTGTGAACTGAATGAACTAGAATTGAAAATAGCTGGTCTGTTGACTGCCAATGCTCTGGTGATCTAAGGGGGATTCGAAGTCTAAGCTCGCCTGTCGTCTGTCAAAGTCAATCAATCAAACTCATTTATTTCTGCATTTAATTTTTCAGTTCTTTTAATCTTGCTTATTAGTATAGAAGTCGTGGAACTTACACCACGCACTACGTGTTCAACTTTGAGTATAAAAATTGCCAACATATTTGAGTAAGCAAGTAGGAGAGGCCCGTGGAATACGATCTACTTAGCTTCCCAGCTCTGTAGTATTTGATACCCTGTTTTACAACACATCAAATTGGCGCCGTTGCCGGGGAACTTCTTCTACTTCGTTGAAAGAAGAGCTGGCAATATTTACTCCTCTACCTTTCCATCTTTTATTTCCCGTCACACTTCGATTTTACACCGTTTGTGTTTGTTTTTGTCCCTTGCAGATCATAGCAGGTACATAATTGGATTACTCCCGTTCCATCTTTCCCATCCGCAATGGCTGCTCCAAAGAGTGTTGCGGACTACAGTAAGCCGAGCGCATCTAATGTTCGGTCCCCCATCACCGTGCCTTCTAATGACAATGATCCTGACTATGAGATCAAGATCCCCTTCATGGGACTAATCTCTAGGGACGTACAATTTGAAGGAAAGCCGGATGATTATCCGTGCACACATCTGTCTGACTTTCTGGCTTTCTGTGAAACCTTTAAGTCTGGGAACCTCAACAAGAACGCTCTATGCCTTCGAGCCTTTCCATTCTCTCTTAGAGGCGCAACTAAGAGATGGCTTGGAAGCAAACCACCCGGTCATTACACCGATTGGGAAACCTTAGCTCAAGATTTCGTTGAGGAATACTTCCCTCCATCAAGAACAACTGCCTATAAGGACATCATCTCCAGGTTTACTCAGAGAGAAGATGCAAGCTTGTACGACACTTGGAATGAATTCCAATCCCTTCTCTTCAACTGCCCTCATCATGGGTATGAAGACAGGCAGTTGGCTGAATTCTTTGCTCGTGGTATGTGTAACATCCCCGCCCAACCAAACGGATTGGAACTCGAGTTTGGATGGTTTAGACATTGGAAACAATGTTCTTGAGGTCCCATCGAAGTTCGGGACGTTCGAATTTGAGTTGGGTCGAGTTAAAACACCTTGGGGGTGCATTTGATGATACGTGGGCCGTGTTTCATGCATTGAGTGTTAAAATTCGGATTTTAGGAGTTTCTTCACTTTTTCATTTTCTCCATCTTCCCCCAAACCCGTGTTTGAAGAACCAAAAACCCATTTGGGTCAATCCTTGATTCCGGGAGTTGTAGAGCTCCGATTGACGATCCGTTTCTTGCTACACGTTCGTGGCGGTGAGAGGAAGAGATCTCTAGTCGTGGTTCTGGCTGGGTCGGAGCAGGCTGCTGTCCGTGGAAGAAGGAAGAGCTACGTTTTTGTGTCTCAGCCAGAAATCTCCAAAACTTCAAACCTCGATTCTGAGAGTTGTAGAGATCCGATTGGCGATCCGTTTCTTGCTACACGTTCGTGGCGGTGAGAGGAAGAGATCTCTAGTTGTGGTTCTGGCTGGGTCGGAGTAGGATGCTGTCCGTGGAAGAAGGAAGAGCTACTTTTTGGTGTCTGAGAGTTTGGTTGTTCGGGTTTCTTGAAGAGTTTAGAGCCTCGTCTTCTTTTCAGGTGAGGGTTTAGCGTACGATAGGTAGTCTTGTCGGTGTGAGGAGTTACAATTCAGACTTAGAAAAATGTAGGGCCTTGCATGAAATTGAAAGAGAGTAAAAGGGGAAAATTGTTCTGCAATTGATTGTTCTGTGAAATATGCTGTTTTGATGATTGTTGGATATTTGTTAATTGATGGATTGGTTGATGATTGATGGCTGTTTGTGATGAGTTTTATTGGAGAAATTGATTAACATGGATGATAAATTGATCGGAACTAGTAAAGAGTGATAGGAGGGACGGGTCTGTGAACATGAGAATTGTGTATATTATGCTATTGTCAGTCTGTGGTTGCAGGAGGGTGGTCCTGCCAATGTGGGGTCGCCCTTAATTGATGAACAGGTGGATGGCTCCACCAATGTGTGGTCATCCAATGAAGGACGTACAGGAGGGTAACCCTACGACTCATGACATGGCTTCCCCTGTACTTGCAGGTGGGGGTGGCCGGTGAGCTAGTCGTTTACCCTTAAACTGTTTGTGCCGTGGGAGGCGTTGAATGTCTTGTGATGTGTGGTTATGTGTGATGTGGGATTATTGAATGATTTGGATCGTGTGGGTTTACATGATGTTGGGATTGAGATGATGCTAGGTGTTGAGGTATGAATTATGCAACGTGCCTTTTAGGTAGAATTGATGATGCGTGTGAAGGTGGTTGTTAATGTGTTTAGGGTGGTAGACTATGACTTAGAACTGCTACTGGAATCGGTAGGGAATGTAGGTATGGAATTGGACAATAGAATCGGTACATGGAATTGACTTATGGAATTGGTTAAGGGAATTGGTAAATGGAATTGAGTAATGGAATTGGGTGGTGTGATTGCATGAACTAGTTGAACTGGGGTCGTATGATTGATTTGAATGAAATTGATGCTGTGTGTGATGGTGATTGATAGTGTGTCTTTTGGTTATCGTAGTAAGGTTGGAGTCTTGAATGTGGATTGGTAAATGGTAGAGAAGAATGAGGATGTCAGAATTGGTCGAATTGTGGCTAGGAATCGTGTTGGATGAATTATGTGAACTAGATAGATTATGTGGTTTAATCTAGTAATGCTCAATAGGAGAGTTGAAATGGTAAATTGATGCTGTCGTGATTGTTACTGTTATGTGGTGTTGGGTGACTGGTGTGATTGTATGGTTGACTTGTGTGAGTGTATAGTTGACTAGGTGGCTAGAAATGGGAGTGCGGAGTTTAATAGACTTAGAACAGAATTAGGTCTTGCATGAACCTATGAGAGTAAAACTGAATAACTGTCTTGTGATTGACGTATGATGATTGTGCTGATCTATGTGTGATGTGGGGATTGGGATATAAGATGATAGCTAATGTATTTGATCTAGAAATGTGAGATGAGATGGGGTTGGATGCGATGAATTCTATGATTGTATCTATTATTGCCGGTTGTGGTTAGACTAGAATTATGTCTAGAATTGGAACATAGAATTGGTGTTTGGAACTAGAACGTGGAATTGTGTGGTGGAATCATGGTGTGGATTTGTGATGTGGGTTTGTGTTGTGGTATTGTGATGTGGCATTGTGATGTGTAATTTGTGTAGTGGATTTGTAAAGTGGAATTGAGAAGTGGGTTTGTAAAGTGTAATTAATCAAATGGAATTGGGTAAATGGAATTTAAATGATAGAACTGGAAGGAGCCAACGTTACCCCAAATGTGTTTCACCCACCGACGGACTGGTGGTTAGGGCCTACCGACGGACTGGTAGATTAGTCTCCCGACGGGGAGTGGAATTGTGGAATTGTGGAATTATGGAATTGTGGATATGTGACGTGTTCCCCATGCGGTAGGGGAGCACGAGGCCGGCGGGGTAGAGCGGGGGAATAACTCCTTATGGCGCCTAATGAACTCACCTAGATCAATGAATGTGTGGTATGTGTTAGTGATGAGAATGCTTGGTTATGTGCGGTGGTGTATGCGTGTTTGTGAGTGTGTGTGGAATAAGATGCATGTGTGATTCGTGTATGGTATGTGTATTGGAGTTGTTAGTGAAGTGCCTAGTGTTGTGTTGTGAATTATGTTGTTGTGATGAGATGTGAGATAGGAGTTGAATGGTCTAGGATTGATGATGATGATAAGTGTGAATTTGGGTAATGTGGGTGTTGTGGTTAATGTGTGGGTGTTGTGGTTGATGTGTGAGTGGAAGTGTTGTTAGTGATAGTGAGTTGTATTGTGATGTAATGTTGAACTGTGCGCTACATGAGTTGGCTATATCGTGTACTTGTGAATGGATGACTTGGGTTACATTGTTGAGACTGTTAGTTGTGGGCAATGGACTGAGTAGTGCACCTGTGTGATCACCTAGAAAATATGAAGGAGAAATGGAGAGTAAATGTATGCGTGTGAAGGTGAATGTATGAGTATTGATTAAATTGGGGGACGAGTGGTTACATGATTTTGGTTATGTTTGTGCATGTGGTTTTCTCTGTTGCATAATGTGGAGTTGGATGCGGTGTAATGTTGAGCTTATGCATGTTAAACTCTTGTGGATGTTAATTGAGATTTGAGCTTATGTGATCACCTAGTATCATGTTAGGAATTAAAATGAGGATGGCTGTGTGTCAGATTCCATTGTTGTTTGTGTGCGGAGTTGGGATCGCTCTTAGGCTAGGTTCGGCGCATAGTTAAACCCAGTGGGTTCGCTCAGTTTCATTAGGAAGCTGATCCCCCCCCAGTTTCTCTTTTCAGGTGTTCGGTTGAGTTCGGAGGAGTTGCAGGTTGGAGTTGTGAAGTGAAGATTAGGAAGCTATTGTGGAGTGACCACTGTTTTAATTTTAGATTTCAGTTGACACCTTTGGTTGGGAATTTTGTAATCGTTTTGAGATTTGGTTTCGGATTTCAGATTTTATGTAATGAAGGCCTTCCGTTGATTTTGAACTTTTTAATGAAGAGTTGTTTCTGTTTCCGCTGTGTTTTACTCCTTTATTTAAATGCTGTATCTTCGAGTAGCACTCAAACCGGTTCGACCATGGGTAAACCCGGGTCGGTTTGGGACGGGTGTTACAGTATGCGTGAGGAATCTGCAAAGTGGGTCAACTCCCTAGCTGGTGGGGATTGCACCGCTCTCACCGCTCAGGGTGCTCTTTCTCATTTTGGTAGCTGTGCTTTAAAGTCAAGAAGCTGGGAGAGACAAAGGGCGAGTACCAAGAGTCAGATGAGCGTTGCAGATCAGGTTAAGGCAGAAGTTTAGAAACATCTACAGGCAGTTGGCATCTCCCTTGATCTTCCGTCAGCTACAGTTTTTTCGGCTGACTGTGGATGGTGCGGAACTGTGCTCATAACGGCGGAAGCTGCCTCAACTTTGGTAAAATAGACGAATGGTCTTCAAAAGAGGTGAACTTCATCGGTCAAGGCTTCGCCAACAATCAGAAAGGCTACGCTGGTTACAGAAACTACGTACCGTAGAACCAGAACAACCGGTTTGCAGATCCTTATCAGAGACCTCCTGGATTCATTGGAGGACAACAACAGTCTCGAGCAAAACTGCATTACAATAAGGACGAAGACTATGAGAAGAAGTTCGATCAGATCATGAGCAGACTCGACGACCACGACAATCAGTTAAAAGCTCAAGCCGCACTCAATCAAGGACAGAGGGCTCAAAGCCAAAGGATAGAAGATGCGATAAGCAATATGACAATACTTTTTACTAGCAATCCTTTCCTTAATCAAGCGGCATTTCAAGCAGACCTCGGTACAAAGAGCGAACACGCTCAAGCTATCACCACCAGGAGCGGAAAGCAAACAACCGACCCAAAGGCTCCGGAACCTGACGTGATACCAGATACCAGTGCTGCCATGGATATGCCAGAGATCGAAGATATCACAGAAGAGGAAGAAGAAGCACCGGCTCCTCCTCCCAAGGTAGTTCCTGAGCCCATCTTGGCACCATATGTACCTCGGATCCCCTTTCCAAAAGCTGCAATGAGCAAAGCCAAGGATCATGACACCCAGTATAAGAAGTGGTACAATGTTCTTAAGACTGCAGAGATCAAGATACTAGTAACAGAAGCTGTAGAGATTATACCACCACTTGGGAAGTTCTTTAAGGATCTCCCATAAGACTGCCGCCACCACCGCCAGTTAAGTGTTCTGATCCCGGTCCTTTTACATTACCGTGCATCATTAATGGTATTAAAATTGATCGTAGTCTGGCTGATTCTGGTGCTTCTATTAATGTTATGCCTGTTTATCTATATGAAAAGCTGAACCTAGGGAAATTAAAACCGCTTACTTTGCATCTCGTGCTAGCCGATAGGTCTGTCAAACTGCCTAGGGGGTGTAATAGAAGACGTAGCTGTTTGTTGTGGCCCTTTTACCATAATTGCAAATTTTGTTGTTCTAGATACCCGTGAGTTAGACGGAACGCTTATCTTAGGTCAACCTTTCTTAACAATTGCTGGTGCAAATATTAATTGCAAACAAGGCCTGTTAACTTTAAGTGTAGGACAGGAAAGTGTTACATTCCGCATTAAAGATAGCATGAGATACTCTGTTGCTCAAGATGATAAATGTTATACTGTTGATTCTATGGAGTTGGCCTCGGCCAACTTCATCACTAATGCCTTATCTAGTGATCCGCTAGAGTTGTGTTTGATTTCAGGAATTGACAGTGCACTAGAAGATCCAGAGCAGCGCCTATGGCAAGATGAGTTAGACGAGCAGAAGGCGACATTGACACCCATTAATGCGCCTACACACATCGGCCAGCATCGAGTCGGATCACTACATCATATGAGAATCCGCCAGAGCTCACCTTAAAGGAGCTGCCTGACCATCTAGAGTATGCATTCCTGGGGAAGGAATGCCAGCTGCCAGTCATCATCAATTCGAATCTATCTCTCGAGCCGAAAGAGCAACTGATCAGGCTACTCAAGAAGCATGTCCGAGCCATTGCCTGGCAGTTGGCCGACATCAGAGGCATCTCTGAAACCTTCTGCAAGCATTGGATAGTTGTAGATGAAGAGTTCAAACCAGTCAGACAACCGCAACACCGATTAAACCCTCTGATGCAGGAAGTTGTGAAGAAGGAAGTCCTCAAGCTTCTGGATGCCGGTATCATCTATCCTATTGCCGATAGTCCTTGGGTCAGTCCTACTCAAGTCGTCCCGAAGAAAGGAGGAATCAAAGTCATCCCTAATCCGAAGGGTGAGCTCATTCCAACTCGCACGGTTACCGGATGGAGAGTCTCTATCGATTATCGGCGACTCAATGACCAGATGCTAAAACGGTTGGCTGGTCATGATTACTACTACTTTCTAGATGGGATGTCCGGTTACTTTCAGATCCCCAGCGAGCTCGATGATCAAGAGAAGACGACCTTCACCTGCCCGTTTGGTACGTTTGCTTATCGTCGCATTCCCTTTGGTTTATGTAATGCTCCTGCCACTTTTCAGAGATGCATGCTGGCTATATTTGGAGATCTGGTCAAGAATGTGGTGGAGGTATTCATGGACGACTTCTCCATCTATGGAGACTCATTTTCCAAGTGCCTGACCAACCTGGACAAGGTGCTAGCTCGTTGTGAGGAAACCAACCTGGCTCTCAGTTGGGAGAAGTGTCACTTTATGGTTACCGAAGGCACTGTTCTTGGCCATAGGATCTCTAAGCTCGGTATAGAAGTTGATCGTGCCAAGCTTGAAACCATCGCCAGCTTGCCGCCGCCGACCTCGGTCAAGACAGTTCAAAGCTTCCTCGGTCATGCTGGATTCTACCGGAGATTCATCAAAGACTTCTCCAATATCACTCTTCCAATGACGAAGCTTCTTGAGAAAGATGTTCCTTTCGTTTTTGATAAAGCTTGTCTTGCAGCCTTTGAGACTTTGAAGACTAGACTCACCACCGCACCGATCCTTACAGCACCAAATTGGAATCTTCCATTCGAGATCATGTGCGACGCTAGCGACTTCGCCGTTGGCGCGGTTCTTGGTCAGAGAAAAGAGAAGAGAGTTCATCCCATCTATTTTGCTAGCAAGACGTTTAACGATGCTCAAAGGAACTACACTACTACAGAGAAAGAACTCCTGGCCATCGTTTTCTCCTTTGACAAGTTCAGACAGTACATGGTTCTTTCACATACCATCGTCTATACAGATCATGCTGCTCTGCGCCATCTATTGGCCAAACAGGATTCGAAGCCACGCCTCATCCGGTGGATCCTTCTTCTCCAAGAGTTCGATATAGAGATTAAAGACAAGAAGGGAGCTGAGAACCTGCAGCCGATCACCTCTCACGACTCGAGGAATCACAGCCTATCAATGATTCTTTCCCTGACGAGTTGTTGCATGTCGAAATTTATGAACAGGTCAACAACATAGCTATCGAGCCCTGGGCAATCCGTCACGCTCAAGAGCTGAGTAACGCAGCCGATTCAGAAGAGCCCTGATATGCCACCCTGGCTAATTATCTATCTCACGGTGTCGTACCTCCTGAGCTGGATTATAATGCACGTAAGAAGCTCTTCAAAGAGGCCAAGTCATACTTCTGGGATGAGCCGTTCTTATACCGTATCAGTATTGACGGAATGATCCGAAGATGTGTCTCCTACATCGAAGCGGCTGACATCATGCGTAAGTGCCATGAAGGCCAGTTTGGAGGACACTTCGGAGGCAACCGCACTGCAAAAAAGGTACTTGAAACTGGTTTTTACTGGCCTTCAATCTTCAGTGATTGCGATGCTTTTGCTCGTCATTGTGATGCGTGCCAACGATCAGGTAACATCTCTAACCGTAATGAGATGCCCCAAATTGTTTCTTTAACTGTTGAAATCTTTGATGTTTGGGGAATTGATTTCATGGGTCCGTTCACACCCTCCAACGGAAACAAGTACATCCTTGTGGCCGTTGATTATGTTTCTAAGTGGACTGAAGCTGAAGCTCTACCCACTAACGATTCAAGAGTGGTGGGTCGGTTCCTTACCCGTCTTTTCACGCGTTTTGGTTCACCACGCTTCATCATAAGCGATAGGGGTACCCACTTCCATGGACATTTCGACCGGGAGTGCAAACGCTTTGGCGTCACCCACCAAATGTCCACAGCTTACCATCCTCAGGCTAATGGTCAGGCAGAAGTAACAAACCGTGAGCTCAAGCGGATTCTTGATAGGACAGTTGGCCGGCTCGCAAAGACTGGTCATCTAAGCTCAATGATGCCTTATGGGCTTATCGAACTGCCTACAAGACTCCCATCGGTACCTCACCGTATCAGCTGGTCTATGGCAAGGGATGCCATTTGCCAGTTGAGCTTGAGCACAACGCGTTTTGGGCTAATAAAGAGTTGAATATGAGCCATGCAGTAGCAGGTAATAAGCGCCATGACCAGATCGCTGAGCTTGAAGAACACCATCTCCATGCATATGAGAGCACGAAGCTTTACAAAGAGCGCACGAAGAGGATTCATGACTCTCAATTAAAGACGATCAAGCAGTTCTACCTTGGAGATGAAGTTCTCTTATATAACTCTCGATTGAAACACTTCCCGGGTAAACTGAAATCCCGATGGTTTGGCCCTTACACCGTGGTGCGGCAGACATCCTTGGGCAGCGTCTTAATTAAATTGCATGATCAAGAGCCGTTCATGGTCACTGGCCACAGGCTAAAGAGGTATCTGTAGGGATTAGCTGTTTCTTTCATCGACGTGCACTACTTTACGTCAGAACCATGACACGAATCCAGGTATCGTCCAGCTCAAGGACGTTAAACAAGAGCGCTTCGTGGGAGGCAACCCACGGCTGGAGTCAGTATGTTTTCGTTTGAGTCGTTTTCTTTTAAATCCCTCATTCATGTTAAAAAAAATACTGTCGAGTCGATTTTCAAACGAGTTTTCGCCGAAAACTCGGGTTTAAAACCAACCCGATCCTCCTGTTTCTCGCCACCAAAGACTTCTCGCCGAAAATCCAGACTTCTCGCCAAAAACTTTTTTATTTTAAAAGCAATTTTTGCCAAAAAGTCCCCCATTTTTTCGCCAAAAATTCTATGTTTTTCCGCCGGGTATAAAACCCCCCCTTCGGCCTCCTTTTCACGAAAATCCCCCCATCCGAAAAAGGATTTTCGCCGAGCTCCTTTTTCTTTTGAACGGCCGAGCCGCCTCCTGTTTCAGCCGCCGCCAAGCCCGCCGCCGATCAGGATACCGCCGCCCGCCCGCCCGCCCGCCACCCTTCCCCCTGCTTGTTTTCCGGCTCCAGCCCTAGAATCGGAGCTCCACAGCTCCGGTTCCACCCGAACAAGTTTTTCGAGCTTTTCATCGATTTCCCAGATTTCAAATCGTTTTCTCGAGTCATGTCTTCACGGTTAGTTGTTCAGCCCTTGATTTTGAATCTTTTGGCTTTTTGACTTTCGGTTTTCGGCATGGTTGACTTTGGTTGACTTTTTGGACTTTCCTCAATTTACGTGTTTGCTGTTTCGGTGTCATTTGGCTAGACTTTGGCAATTCCTTTTGATCTTTTTGGCCTCGTGAATTGATGTTTGTGCGATCGTGCTAATGGATTCTTTCGTGCTCTGTGTTGGCCATTCCTTTGTTGCTATGTCTCGATTCGGTGATCTCTCGGTTAATTTGCTTGCCTCCACTTGTCAACCTAAGTGTGGGGTAGGATTCTTGTCTTCTGATTCTGGTCTTCCCTAAGTTCTGTTTTACAGGGCTCCAAAGCGATTCAAGACCACCAGTGCAGATAGAGCGCAGCGATCCTTGGCTCGTCAGAACAGGGCTCCACCCTCCAATCCGCCCACACCATCTACATCGATACCGGCGGTCGTGAACGTCACCTCGCAGGTTGTACCGGCCCCTGTGATTCCTATCTCCTGTGTTCCTGCACCCGCCAATGGAGCCTTGCATCCTTTCATCGCTGCCCTTGAGCCACACCAGCTAGCGGTGTATCAGAAGACAAAGGACATTCCTCCGGCCAAGATGGCAGTGCTCTCCCTTGACAGTCTCAAGAACCACAATCCGGCTTGGCACTCCACCGTCGACCTCGCCCTCACCAAGGACGGCCTGCGATCCCTGACCACTCTTGGTTCGCCCTACCCTCTGGTTGCCCTTCAGGAGTTTTGGAGCTCTTTTGAGCGCCATATGCCAATACCCAACAGTCTCCAGAAGTTTGTTTCCTTCCGCCTCAGCGGTGTTCGATATGAGAAGACCATCAATGAGTTTGCTCTCTTGCTCGACCCCCTTGCCAATATCCAGGGTGCATCCCTTGGGTTCACGGACGTCTACTCCATCAAGCGCGACCCTTACCCTGAATTATGGAAGTGGGTCTCCGGCCAAACGGAAGTCAAGCCTATCGTCAACCCCACGGTAGGTGACATTACTCACCCAATTCTTAAATTCTTACATTATGTTTGGGTGCAGTCTTTGTGTTATTGCAGCAAGACGAGCCGTCACCATGTTTCCTTAGAGGAACTCGTGCTGTTCCGTGCTGTCGAGGAGGAGGGAAATTTCAACATAGGATGGTGGCTCGCGAGGTTCTTCCACAAGCGCACTACAACCAAGAAACTTCCTTCTGAGCTTCCAGGCAGAACCTTCATATCCTGTATGATCGACACCCTACAGATCAACGACAAATGGGGCCCCGAGATACCTCACATTCAGATTGAGCACCTCGATGCTGAGCTAGCCGTCGCACGAGGCATCGATCTTATGTGCAGTCTTGAGGAATACAATTTGCTACCCCGCCGTCTGAAGAAAGCACCGCCACAGCCGGTTGCATCTCCTGTTCTTCACGTGCCTCTCCTAGAGCTGCCGCCTCCACCTCAGCCACAGATGCCCACCGAGATTAACGAGAGGCTGGCGCGCATTGAGCAGTGGCAGCTTGATTACTCTGCTGGTTCGCTTCAATGGCAGAAGGATCGAGTGGCGCAAGAGGAGACACGGAATGTGTGATGGGCTATTTTACAGCAGTTCATGGCCGACCAGGCAGCCAGACACAGGGATGAGCTCGCATGGCGACAACAGATGGAGCAGCGACTTGGCATTTCGCCTATCCCGACCCCACCTCCACCCCCACCTTCAGAACAGTGATCAGGTTATTTCTATCCTTTCCAATTCTTTTCTTTCTTCTTTTCGGATTTCGATCCAATTTTTTCTGTGTGGATCCGGGTGATATAATCCAACAATGCTGCCCCGACGCCAACCGGTATTCCTACACCCCACCAGGATCCCCTGGCCTAGGCAAGACCCTAGTGCCTCTCAAGAAGCGCATGAATCCAAGGGCAGGCCATCCTCGAGCCCTAAAGCCAAGGTATGACAAGAAATATCGACTAAACCCTTCACTTGCAGGTAGAAAGACTTCGAGGAAGGGAATGCTATCCCAAGCCATGCTGATGGCCGAGGGTATAAGCCCTAGCACCGAAAAGAAGCTTCAGCCTGCCCCTAGCCTGACCTCTAGGAGCCCTGAAGAAGAAGCCGGTTCTTTGAGTGACCCTCTGGAAGCATTTCTGGAGTACAGAAGGAAGAGAGCCCAAGAACCCTTGGCCCGAAGAGGAGAGCTATCAAAGATTGAACCTGAACGGAGGCATGAGAAGACTTGGAGTCCTTGGCCCCGAAGCATGACACTTGGGCTGACCACGGAGAGCTACGTCCAAAGCTACCTAGAGGCCTACCTGAAGCTTAAAGAAGAAGGCCCGAGCGGAAAGAAAGAAGGTCCAAGAGGAGAACAGCCACAAGCCCTAAACCGGCAACCGGGCCGATCAAAGGAGTTTTATGGAACCGGGCATGAAGAACATATCTTTTGGACAAGAAGCCCGGTCACTGAACCCGCCCGAAGCCAAAGCCCGCGTCCGCCACCCGAGTCAAGCCCGGCGTTCGGCCGGTCAAGCCCACCGGGCCGCCACACGCGCCCAACCGGCCCAAGCAGCCGTACGCGGCTAGATTAGGGTTTTTGACCTAATTTAGGTCTTTTATTCTGCTTTAAAGACTACAACTATTATTTTATGTTTATTCCTTTTTAGTAGGATTATTTAGGTGTTTTAGGAGACTATTTAGGAATATGACTCTTTAGTTTATTATTATTTAGAAGTAGTAATTAGGGAGGAGAGCTTGTTCCCTCACCTATATAAGGAGGCCGCCGGCCACCCTTGTAAGACAGACTTTTTATGAAATAAACCCCCTTTGATAGAACTCAGTTCTTGAAACCTTGTTGTATCTGCATGTTGCGATACTGAAGGCCCCGACTTATCATCAAGAGCATCCATCTCTTGGCGTGGCGTCATCGACTGGACACTTCTGGTTCCCGGCTATATACAGCCGACGGGTCAAAGTACTTATCCGCCCCCGGTTCCCGACGGTTCTACCTCATTGCACGGTCTCCAACTTGCGGTGGTTAGGGTCGTCTGCCCACGGTTGCAGCGGTTCACATCAGTTGGTATCAGAGCACGGTTCAGCTCACGGACCACAATCTATCCCAGTCTCCAGGTTCACCTGGATTCATATCCTTTACTGATTTCTTTAGAAAATTGATTCGAAAATTCCCTTCTATTTCAATTCTTGTTTTAGTTTCGAGAAAAGAAAAAGAAAAGAAAGCAAGACCACCTTGCCACGTTATTTCCTTTCGTTGTAAGTTTATTTCTAAGAAGAGGGAATAGAAAATTGCTTCCGTTCGATAGTACTAACCATGGCAGACGAGAGACTAGCCAACATAGAAGGCAACATTCGGAACCTTGGAGCTACCATGGCCGCCGTCCACGAAGCCCTAGCTCTGCTTCAAGCCGAGAGGGGACGAGACAGGCACCGAGAGGACAGCCCTGAAGACCCAAACAGAAGAGCCCGACGACTAGCTCAGGAGATTGACGATGACTTGAGCAACCTCAAGCTCACCGTGCCAAAGTTTGCTGGCAAATACAATGCCGACGAGTACCTAGATTGGGAGAGAAGTATGGAGGATTTCCTCGAGTGCCACCGCTACTCCGAAGGTAAGAAGGTAATCCTCGCCACCCTTGAATTCACTGACTATGCTGCCCTATGGTGGAGCCAGTTCAAAGGACGGATACAAAGAGACGAGGAGGACCCTATCGAGTCATGGCGAGACCTCAAGAGGACCATGAGGAAGAGGTTTGTCCCGAGTACTTATACCCGAGACCTACACACATCCCTCCGGAGCTTAAAGCAAGGCACCATGTCCGTGGAGCAATATACCAAGGAGATCGAGATGTTGGTAGCCAGACTTGACCTCCGAGAAGAACCCGAAGTGAAGATAGCCCGGTTTGTAGGAGGGCTACGCCCGAGATCATGTATCAAGTCAACATACTTAACTATGCTGACTACGAGGAGCTCAAAGCCCTAGCTAACCGCGTGGAGAGAGAGTTGAAGAGGGGTAACACGACGAGACCAGCCAGTGCCCCGTGGAGAGGAGGCTCGACTACCAGCCAAGCCTCATGGAAGTCCGAACAGCCCCGAGGCTCAAGTTCACGGCCTAACCCTAACCCTAGGGGTTCGGCACCACCGGTAACATCTGCCCAACCTACTTCTACGGTTCAGAATTCTAACCCACGTCCTAGTGGAATTGTATGTTTTAAGTGTCAAGGTAGAGGACACATCTCAAGGGACTGCCCTAACCAACGGACGATGGTAATAAGAGAAGGAGGAATCGAGACGGACAATGAAGAAGAGGAGAAGAAGGAAGAAGAAGAGGAGTCAGATGAAGGAGAAGAAGTTTAGCCCGAAGGGCTCGAAAAGTTTGCAAGGGTCACTTTCAAAACCCTAGCACCCGGCGCCCCGGCCTCAGCCCCGGCCCCTACCCCGGCCTCAACCCCGGCCTCAACCCCGGCACCAGCCTAGCCTTAGTCCCGGCACCAGCCCTGGCCCCGACCCTGGCACCAGCCCTGACCCCAGCCCGGCACTGCCCTAGGCCCTAGCGCCCCAACGCTCCCGGCCCCAGCCTCGGCACTGCCCTAGGCCCTAGCGCCCCAGCGCTCGGCCCCAGCCTCGGCACTGCCCAGGCCCTAGCGCCCCAGCGCTTGGCCCCAGCAACGGCACTGCCCCAAGCTCCAGCGCCCCAGCGCTCGGCACTGCCCCAAGCCCCAGCGCCCCAGCGCTCGGCCCCAGCCTCGGCACTACCCCAAGCCCCAGTGCCCCAACACTCGGCCCCAGCCCAGGCGCTACCCCACCAGACCCCAGCGCCCCAGCGCTCGGCCCCAGCCCCCGTTGGCACTGCCTGACCAGCCCCGACGCCCCCGCGCCCGACCCCGACTAGCGCTACCCACCCAGCCTCGGCGACCCAGCACCCGGCCCCGGTGTTGCCCTACCCGGCCCCGACGCCCCAGCACCCGGTTCCGACTAGCGCTACCCGCTCAGTCCTAGCGCCCCAGCATCCGGCGCTACCCTGCCCGACCAGGCCCCGGCCGACCTAGCACCCGGCCCCGACCTGTCGCTGCCCAAGGCCCCCCGGCACATCACCACCCGACGTGGCCCCCGAGCACGAGTCCGGGGCGTCTCTGCCCGACGCTCAGCCCCGGTCCTACCCGACCCCGGCTGCCCCGACATGATGATGGCCGACGCTGCCGACTTGCCCGCCGCACCACCAGCCGTCGCCACCGCCGACCCTCCACTGCCCGCCGCCGCCACCTCACCACTGGCCGCCACCGTCGGTTTTCTACTGCCCGCCGTCACCTCACCACTGGCCGCCACCGCCGACTTCCTACTGCCCGCCGTCGTACCACTGCCCGACGCCACCGCCGCCCCACTGCCCGGCGCCGCCACCCTGCCCAGAGTACCCTGGTTCACCTCCGGCACCCCCGTGCCCCGACCCGATGCTTCACCGCCGATCCCCTGTGCACCCCAGGTTCAATGGGAGATCCCCTCCCGACGAGTTTTAAGAGCTGCCCCGAGCGAAAAAGATCCGGATGCTGACCCGGATGTGGAAATAAGTAAGGAGCTCTCACCCGCTACCTCCCCGAGCCTTAACATTCTTGTTGATAGATTTTCAGGAGAAGGAGCGATGGAGACTGATGGAGAAGGTACTAAAGGACCCGAGCCCTGGTCCATCACTGAATCAAGTGATACTCCTCAGTCTAAAGATAATGCTGCTGAAGATTGGAAGAGGATGATGAGTGTTAGGAAAGGACCCGAGATGGATTTGGGGACAAATCCAAGGCAAGAAGAGGGGGATGATATAATCCAACAATGTTGCCCCGACGCCAACCGGTATTCCTACACCCCACCAGGATCCCCTGGCCTAGGCAAGACCCTAGTGCCTCTCAAGAAGCGCATGAATCCAAGGGCAGGCCATCCTCGAGCCCCAAAGCCAAGGTCTGACAAGAAATATCGACTAAACCCTTCACTTGCAGGTAGAAAGACTCCGAGGAAGGGAATGCTATCCCAAGCCATGCTGATGGCCGAGGGTATAAGCCTTAGCACCGAAAAGAAGCTTCAGCCTGCCCCTAGTGATGCTGCAGTTTTAGCGGTATCAAATAACTACCAAGCTGGAAAGCTAGGGTAGATCGTATTCCACAGGGTTTCTACTAATCGACTACTCAAAGAAGCTGGCAAATTACTCAGGTTTAAACACTTAGTGCGTGGTGTGAGTTCCACGACTTCTAATCTAATCAAGCAGGAAAATAAAAGACAGAAAAGTAAAAGGTTGACTAACGAGAAGATAGACGAACTTAGATTTCGAATCCCCCTTAGATCACCAGAGCATTGGCAATCAACAGATCAGCGATTTTCAATTCTAATTCAATCGGTTTCTATACACCACCATAACTCCTTACCCTTAGGTTTAAGACTGGCGAACGTTCGCTCTATCCGATCTAACTACCAAGATTACCTAGCCACCCGGGTACGGTCGCCTCTCGCAATGACTTAATTAACTGGTGCAATTACTAACGATTTATGAGTTACTCTTGTAGTGGATTAACCCTAACCGGTTCCTACGAAAGGCACGCTCCAATTATAAGGTTAATTGTTCAATTCGATGTTCTAAAGTAAGGCGAGCGTTCGCTTCTATCCTTAGCTTAACAAGAATCTAATCTAGGTGATCAATCCAGACAAGAAACATGAACAATGAAGAACAAATCAAACATGAAAGAGAACTAATTGAATTTCGAATCTAATCACCGCCGATCCGTGACCGCTTTAAAGCCCTGGGTCACTTAGGGTTCATCTAATCTAAGCTCTACAAGTTCAGTTACTCATAACGATAACACATAATCAAAAGCAGCAAAGGAAATCATCATACAGAGGTAGAACAGATAAGAACTGAAAAACCTAATTCTGACGACTCCCGTGAAGCTTTGATCTCCTAGATCTTCAACTTTAAGCTCCGAGTTCTCCGAGGTGGAAGGATGGTGTCACGATCTCTCCACGGATCTTCAAACTCTCTAAACTCTATCTATCGACCCTAGAGTCGGCTGACTCTCAAAAGTCTGATTTGTGAAAATATGAATAATGATTGATTCCCTTCTTTAGGCCGCCGGTTTAAGTATTTATACTTAAACCCTAAGTAGCCGGATTTGTGAAGGAATTTTTGCCGAAAACCTAAGGGAGTTTTCGCCAAAAATTCCTTTGTAAATTGGTGCTTCCGTCGGCTGATTTCTTCATAACTATTCGGCGAAAACTTTATAGTATTTTCGCCGAAAACTTCAATGTAATTCATCTCATTCCGCCTGTGGGTTTTCTGAAGGTATTTTCGCCGAAAACTTCATAGTGTTTTCGGCGAAAACATTGTGCTGGGCAGTTGGATCTTTGGTTCTGACTCTGGTTTAATTTCTGGTTCGATTCCGGTTCACTCCTTGAGGTCTTGAACACGTCCGTGGCTACATAAATGATGGCAAAAACCTGTGCTTTCACAAAAACACTAGAAAACCATCAAATAGACCCAAAAAGGGCCAAAGTAACCAAATCGGTAGGAAATAGGGTAGTTGAGTGAATATTCGCTATTTTACCCCTAAAACCACGTTTCAAGCAAGGAATTGTCGCTTAAATGAGGCTGATAATCACGTCAAATCGAGTGTCATCAAAATACCCCACACTTAAGCTTTTGCTTGTCCTCAAGCAAACTGAACTAGAACACACTCAAATTCACAAATGACACGAGATTAAACCGAGATTCAATTCTAACAATTTGGTTTAGACTGTTCCACGTAGAAAAAGTGACCTACACATGCAAGAACATCAATCAAACAAGTTTTCGATCTCACTAATTTCTGCACACTTCAAGTAGTGGTTTTAACAAAGCTCGTTTCTTGGCAAAACAATTAATCATAATTAACCGACTACGATAACACCAATTCTAATCAAAAAGACTTTAAGCTCTAGCCATTATGTGGATGCGGAGGTAGGAAAAGTGACGTGGCTATTGACTCGACTTCATCCGTTTCTAGATCTGCACGTTACATGTTCTAGCTAGGACCGATTTAAACAACAATTTATTCAAGTTTCGAACTTCTTCCTTCAATTTATTTACTGCATACTAGTGCTCGATACCAAACACTTCACTTAGGTGTTGGACCTGCCTAGCTCACAGTATTTGTGCCTATGCTAGTGCTCAACCCGAACACTTCACTTAGGTGTCGGGCTTGCCTAGCTTTATTTTTAGCACTTAAAGAACTTAACAATTACTTTGAACAACTCAATTACTTGATTTAACAATTTAGCCACTTGATCCTAGCTAGTTATAACTTTTTACAAGACTTCGAATTGGATTTCCGCCTAATCTCAAGCCACAATCACAGGTGAACAAATATGGAGTGAAAACATGGGAGAAGCTAGCATTTATCATCTTAGAACGGTGTTATCGAGCTTTGTGATTAACAAGCAAAACTGTTTAATTGATTCAAATTTCAACTACAAGAGTGATTCGTGATCTGTTCTGACCTAGACTCATTTAATATCAGTTCTGACACGTTGGTCACAGGTTTTAAGTGGAACAGTCTAGACGTCATTGTTCAAACTTGAAGTCAATTTAACATCAAAAGTCAAGAATTGAGCAATTCTATGCTAGAGAATTTTCAAGTTTGAACCACAAAATCATAGATAGCAAGCAAGATCATGCATAATCCTATACCCCACACTTAAACGGTTCTGTGTCCTCACATAACTAATCTAGAGTAGAGAGATACGAAGAACCTGGAAGGTGATGGTCGTTGTAGCAGATGAGCACGAAGAGTCCGGAGTAGAGCGAAGTAGCTACTCAAGTTCCTACAAAACAAAAACAACAAAAAGATCAAAAGGATAACGGGACAAGTGTCCCAGATCCACACAGAATAAAAGTCGAACAAAGAAGGTTTAGGAGAATTTTGAAAATATTTTGACTCTTTTTTTTTTTAAAGGTTTTCAAAAATTTTCTGACCCAACTAAAGTTTTCGCCAAAAAACTGGTGAAGTTTTCGGCGAAAACTACTTTGAAAACAAAGACAGACGACTTAACTAAACATTTTCGTCGAAAACTTTAGAAGTTTTCGGCGAAAACTACTTCAAAAATAGAATAGACTCAAACAGACTAAGGTTTTCGCCGAAAAATCTGAGGAATTTTCGCCGAAAATTTGACCTGACACAAAAAATTAAAACTACTTTGAAAACAAAGACAGACGACTTAACTAAACATTTTCGGCGAAAACTACTTCAAAAACAGAACAGACTCAAACAGACTAAGGTTTTCGCCGAAAAATCTGAGGAATTTTCAGCGAAAATTTGACCTGACACAAAAAATTAAAACAGACAAAAATAAAAGAAAACTGACACTTTGGCTCCCCGAAACCGACTCGAACGACGAAAAAGACTGACTCAATAATTCAAAAATGGACTCCAACCGTGGGTTGCCTCCCACGAAGCGCTCTCTTTTAACGTCCTTGAGCCGGACGGTACCTGTTAGGGACCCCAACTTAGGAGTTCCTTGAAGTCAATCGTCTTCTTCAAGGACAGCGGTTGAGTGCCATGTAGCACTCCAGACGAGTGATGCAGCCGGTAGTGCTCCAATAGATCGCGGTTCTGGTTGGATGACCAGTTCTTCTCGAATTCTCCTACTCGAGGAGGAAAGAGGTAGTATGGCATGGCATGGTCAATGAGCTCCATCTTCTCCACCTGATGCTCATCAAGAGGTCTCTCAGGATCGAGTGTGTATACTTCCAAATCCTTGACGTCTTCGATTCCCACGTGCTCGTCTCTGGCTTGATCTATAGGATGGCTTGGCGGAAGCTCAATTGAGGATATCTCCTCAATTTCTTCGTGCTCCTCTTCAGCTTCAACTTCAAGATGGATTGGCTCTATGTCTTCATCAACCGCCACCGCCAAGGATTCTTCATCAGATGCTTTTAGCTCGCAATAGTTATGGGTGAGATTGTCATGTTCATCTTCGTACGGCTCTTGAGCATCTTCTTCCATAAGTGGATTTGGTTGCTCGAGCTCGACATCCACCATGTTACGAGCTTGTAGCTTCGAAAGGAGATCATCCAAGGCGGATTCTACTCTTGCCGTCTGTTGTCGATGCTGATGAACCGGTATATACACCTCTTGGTGATTTTGTTGGTGGTGTGTAGCTTCTGGCTCTTCTTCGAAATGTTCTTGAGCATCTTCTCCCTTCAATTGCACTAGTCGCTTGAGCGCGGCGTTCAATGCATCAACAGCATCGTCCGTTGATTGGAGGTTGTCGATCGCGGCTTGGGTGCTTGCCATCCATTGTTGATGCTCATAAGTGTGTAAATCCATCTCTTGGGAGTCTTCGAGATATGGTGCTTCATTGATGTGCCACTCTCGGTACCGGTCATCCCACCTATAATCCTGCATGATCAAAACTAAGAAGCACTACCCAGGTAAATCATGGAAATATGGAGGAAAATAAATGGTAGGCGGAAAGGTAGAAGAATAATTTGCCAACTCTCCTTTCAAACAATTAGAAGAGTCCCCGGCAACGGTGCCAATTTGATGCTGCAGTTTTAGCGGTATCAAATAACTACCAAGCTGGAAAGCTAGGGTAGATCGTATTCCACAGGGTTTCTACTAATCGACTACTCAAAGAAGCTGGCAAATTACTCAGGTTTAAACACTTAGTGCGTGGTGTGAGTTCCACGACTTCTAATCTAATAAAGCAGGAAAATAAAAGACAGAAAAGTAAAAGGTTGACTAACGAGAAGATAGACGAACTTAGATTTCGAATCCCCTTTAGATCACCAGAGCATTGGCAATCAACAGATCAGCGATTTTCAATTCTAATTCAATCAGCTTCTATACACCATGATGACACTCGATTTGACGTGATTATCAGCCTCATTTAAGCGACATTTCTTTGCTTAAGACATGGTTTTTAGGGTAGAATAACGAATATACAATTGATTGCCCGATCTCGTGCCATTTGTGTTACCTTGGCCCGTTTCGGGTCTATTTGATGGTTTTCTAGTGTTTTTGTGTTAGCACAGGTTTTTGCCATCGAATAAGTAACCAAGGACGTGTCTAAGGCGCTGGAACCTTGAGGAATCAAACCGGAATCGATCCAAGGAGCCGATCAAGTCAAACCAAAAGTCTGCCCATTCACACTTACATTTTCGGCGAAAATAAGCATATGTTTTCGGCGAAAATAATAGTACAAATTGACTGACGCCAAGTGAAGGAGATTTTCGGCGAAAGTGTTGAGTTTTCAGACCGAGAAGAAAAGGCAGAGAGATCAGCCGGCGGGACTTCCATTCACAAGCATGTTTTCGGCGAAAATAAGTCACTATTTTCGGCGAAAATATCAGAAGAAATCCGGCTGACGGCGGCCCAAAATAGGAGATACATCATAATTTACATCAGAAAATACTTTTTGAATCAGAATCCTCTCAAGTTCTGGAGCGAAGAGTTAGAGTTCGAAGAGCCGGAAAGAGATCGTGACGCCATCCCTTTCATCTCGGAGAACCGGAGCTAGGAGTGTAGTTTACCGAAGATCGAAGTCTGTCAGAGTCGTCTAAATTAGGTTTTTCAGTTTCTTTTCTGTTCTTCCTCTGGATGATGAACTCTTTCTTTGTCTTTGTTTCTTTTGTAATAATCATGAGTAGCTAAACTCGTTAGAGCTTAGACTAGATGAACCCTAAGTGACCCAGGACTTTAAAGCGGTCACGGATCGGCGGTGATTAGATTCAAAGTTCAATCAGTTCTTTTTCATGTTTGATTTGTTCTTCATTGTTCATGTTTCTTGTCTGGATTGATCACCTAGATTAGATTCTGGTTAAGCTAAGGATAGAAGCGAACGCTCGCCTTACTTTAGAACATCAAATTGAACAATTAACCTTATAATTGGAGTGTGCCTTTCGTAGGAACCGGTTAGGGTTAATTCACTCCAAGAGTAACTCATTAATCATTAGTAATTGCACCAGTTAATTAAGTCGTTGCGAGAGGCGACCGTACCCGGGCGGCTAGTTAATCTTGGTAGTTAGAACGGATAGAGCGAACGTTCGTCGGTCTTAAACCTTAGGGTAAGGAGTTATGGTGGTGTCTTAGTAATTGATTGAATGAGAATCGAAATCCGCTGATCTGTTGATTGCCAATGCCCTGGGGAACGAAGGGGGATTCAAAGTCTAAGTTCGTTTGTCATCCTTGTTTTCAAACCCTAATTTCCAATCTGCTTTAGTTTAATTTGTTTTAATTTCTCTGCATTTCTTAGAATTAGAAGTCGTGGAACTCACACCACGCACAACCTGTCTGTATTCGAGTATTTTGCCAGTTTTGAAGTAGTCAATCTTAGAAGACCCCTGAAATTCGATCTGCTTTAGCTTTTTCTTAGCTTAGTAGTTATTTGGTCGAACGTCCGAACAACGACCAGGCGGGGTCCAACAAATTGGCGCCATTGCCGGGGACCTTCTTTTGATTGTTCGAAAGAAGAACTGGCAATTTATTCTTCGATTTTCCATTTTTCACCTTTCCATCCACTTCGATTTTACACTGGTTTTGTTTGTCTTTGTTATCTGAAGGTTTACAGGTGTATGCCTCACCGTCCTTGGACTCGCTCTCAAACCGAACATGCTAAGAGTGTAGAGAGACCAGGTAGTTTTGCTACACCTTTACGATCACAGATTCTGAAGAAAGGCAGATCCAATCCATTCATCACTCCGATCAAGATCGAGGAACCGAAGGAGAGTTCCTCATCTCCATCTTCACCTGTACCGTCATCTTCATCCGCTTCATACACCGAGTCACTTTCACCTCCTCTATCTCCCGCGATGGACGATAGATTACCACCACCACCACCAAATGGCGATCAACCGCCGCCGCCACCACCTGCACAGAAGAGTCTAGCTGACTATAACAAGTCGAGCGCGACTAGCGTTCGATCTGCCATTGCCGTTCCGCACATTGAAGGAGATCCTGACTATGAGATCAAGATTCCATTCTTGACCATGATCTCTAGGGATTTACAGTTTGAAGGCAGGCCCCTAGACAATCCGTGCACTCATCTTGCAGACTTCCTTGATCTCTGCAGCACTTTCAAGAGCGGAAACCTCGACAAAATTACTCTTTGTCTGAGAGCTTTCCCGTTCTCTCTGAAAGGCCCTGCTAAGAGGTGGCTTACTGGCAAACCACCTGGCTATTACACTGATTGGGATACTCTGGCTCAGGACTTCGTTGAAGAATACTTTCCTCCGGCCAGAACAACCGCCATCAAGGACAGCATCGCCAGATTCTCCCAGAAAGAAGGAGAAAGCTTGTATGATACTTGGAATCGATTCCAAGAATTTCTCTACACCTGCCCTCATCATGGATTCGAGCAGAGGCAGTTAGCTGAGATCTTTGCTCGTGGACTTCGAGAAGAATCCGCCAAGTGGGTCAATTCTCTAGCTGAAGGGGATTGCACTACACTAACACCTGAAGCTGCTCTTCTTCACTTCGCAAACTGTGCTTCCAAGTCAAGGAACTGGGAACGTCAATCTGAAGGATCAAGGAGCAAGTTAGATCTCGAAGCTACAATCAAAGCAGAGGTAGAGAAGCATTTGAAGAAGTATACCACACCGATCAAGCCGCCGGCAGCCTCTGTCTACGTTGCCGATTGCGAGTGGTGTGGAGCTTGCGCACATAACGGAGGCCGTTGTCAGAATTTTGGTAAGGCAGAAGTCTGGTCTGCCGAAGAGGTAAATTTCATCCAACAAGGCTTTGTTAATAATCAGAATGGTTATGTTGGCTACCGTAACTTCAGACAGCAAGGGAACTATCAAGACAGACCTCCCTACAATGCTGGCGCTAATCATAACCAGAACCAGAATAACCGCCCGGCTGGTCCAGCTCAGGATCAGAAGCCTAACCATCCGCCGGCAGGTGTCTACCAGCCGTCGCATCGCAATCCGGGTAATTATGGAACTGCTCCTGGCAACTGCTAGAATCAATATCTTAACAATACCTATCCAGGGCAGCAGCATCAAAGAGAAAACAATGTCAGTGACCTGGATAAGAAGCTCAGCCAGATCATCAGAAGACTCGATGATCATAACAGTCAGTTCAAGGCTCAAGCTCTTCTCAATCAAGAACAGATAGCATCTGGACAAAGAATTGAGCAAGCCGTGAACAATATCTCGAGCATGCTAGCATCCGGTCGACCATTTGGCCAACTTCCAAGCCAGACAGAGCCGAATTCGAGAAAGGAGCAAGCCAAAATGGTAACCGCTCGAAAACTCCCAAATTTAATTGCTGATGCTTGTTCTGTCTTACGCAGGATCGCTGAAACTCCGGAGGAAGAAGAAGAACAGGAACCGGAACCGGCGCCTAAGGAGGATGATCCTCCTCTTGCACCGTACGTCGTGAAGCCTCCTTTTCCTAGAGCATTGCTGCCAAATGCAAGGATCGAGACTGGCATGAAGGGGAACAAGGAAGGATATCCTGACATTCGTATTAAGAAACCTGCCTCTCCATATCCAGCTAAGTTATCTGATCCTGGTTCTTTTACTTTGCCTTTGGTCATCAATGATGTTGAGATTGAACGTTATTTAGTTGATCTAGGAGCGTCTGTTAATGTCATGCCTATGAGCCTTTTGGAAAAATTAAACCTAGGAGAACTTGAACCGCCTAGTATGCAACTTGTCTTTGCTGATAGATCACTTAAAACCCCTAAGGGAGAGATTAAAGATGTTGTTACTAAATGTGGTCCGTTCACGTTGTTAGCTGACTATGTGATTATGGATACTAGTACAGATGATTCTACCATTCTCATAGGTCGACCTTTCATGGCTACTACTGGAATGAATATTAACGTTCCAAATGGTTCTTTAACTCTAAGGGTCGGTAAAGAAACGAAAACGTTCCGTCTTAAAGATGGCATGAAATATGACTCTAAGAATGAAGAATCTCACTGCCTAGCTGTTGAAACTGTGGAGTTAACTCCGGTCAACTCCGTTACTAATGCTTCTTCCAGTGTCTCTAGATCAGTTGTTGCTGCAGATATTAAACATGTTATTAAGAAGAAGCCAGAAACTTCGGTTCAGAAGCTGCCCAAGAAGAAGAAGGAACTGCAAGCCTCTTCTAAGCTGCCGAGCAGACCTCGAGGAAAGAACAAGAAGACGAAGACCCAAATGGTCTAGAGACCAAAAATTCCGCCGTCTTCCACCGAGCCAGCTGCCCCACCAATTAGTTCCGAGAAACCGGCGCCGGAACAAGTATGGAAGGAGAAGCCGAAAGCATCTCCTAAGGAAGTACTGACGATCACCGATCCTGGTGATACCAAGCCGAAGATTGAAGAAAAGAAGAAGCCGACAGACCTGGATAAGAAGCTCAGCCAGATCATCAGAAGACTCGATGATCATAACAGTCAGTTCAAGGCTCAAGCTCTTCTCAATCAAGAACAGATAGCATCTGGACAAAGAATTGAGCAAGCCGTGAACAATATCTCGAGCATGCTAGCATCCGGTCGACCATTTGGCCAACTTCCAAGCCAGACAGAGCCGAATTCGAGAAAGGAGCAAGCCAAAATGGTAACCGCTCGAAAACTCCCAAATTTAATTGCTGATGCTTGTTCTGTCTTACGCAGGATCGCTGAAACTCCGGAGGAAGAAGAAGAACAGGAACCGGAACCGGCGCCTAAGGAGGATGATCCTCCTCTTGCACCGTACGTCGTGAAGCCTCCTTTTCCTAGAGCATTGCTGCCAAATGCAAGGATCGAGACTGGCATGAAGGGGAACAAGGAAGGATATCCTGACATTCGTATTAAGAAACCTGCCTCTCCATATCCAGCTAAGTTATCTGATCCTGGTTCTTTTACTTTGCCTTTGGTCATCAATGATGTTGAGATTGAACGTTATTTAGTTGATCTAGGAGCGTCTGTTAATGTCATGCCTATGAGCCTTTTGGAAAAATTAAACCTAGGAGAACTTGAACCGCCTAGTATGCAACTTGTCTTTGCTGATAGATCACTTAAAACCCCTAAGGGAGAGATTAAAGATGTTGTTACTAAATGTGGTCTGTTCACGTTGTTAGCTGACTATGTGATTATGGATACTAGTACAGATGATTCTACCATTCTCATAGGTCGACCTTTCATGGCTACTACTGGAATGAATATTAACGTTCCAAATGGTTCTTTAACTCTAAGGGTCGGTAAAGAAACGAAAACGTTCCGTCTTAAAGATGGCATGAAATATGACTCTAAGAATGAAGAATCTCACTGCCTAGCTGTTGAAACTGTGGAGTTAACTCCGGTCAACTCCGTTACTAATGCTTCTTCCAGTGTCTCTAGATCAGTTGTTGCTGCAGATATTAAACATGTTATTAAGAAGAAGCCAGAAACTTCGGTTCAGAAGCTGCCCAAGAAGAAGAAGGAACTGCAAGCCTCTTCTAAGCTGCCGAGCGCTAAACCGAGCAGACCTCGAGGAAAGAACAAGAAGACGAAGACCCAAATGGTCTAGAGACCAAAAATTCCGCCGTCTTCCACCGAGCCAGCTGCCCCACCAATTAGTTCCGAGAAACCGGCGCCGGAACAAGTATGGAAGGAGAAGCCGAAAGCATCTCCTAAGGAAGTACTGACGATCACCGATCCTGGTGATACCAAGCCGAAGATTGAAGAAAAGAAGAAGCCGACAGTCCTCATTCCTTCCATCGTAACACTCAAGAAGGATGATCTCTCCAGAGAACTTTCGGACCGTTCAGGATCATTGATCATCTTCCCGATGGACGTACCAAGCTCTTGCATGCAAACGGGAAGAGATTCACGCTTACCGGAAAAGTCTCGAAGCTGTACTTCATGAACTCCGACGCGAGCGTTAAGGAGAATCTGAGTTGGGATGTCTCCTAATACTGTCCAGGTATCATCCAGCTCAAGGACGTTAATAAAAGAGCGCTTCGTGGGAGGCAACCCACGGCTGGAGTCTGTTTTTAATTTGTGTCAACCTTAGTGTTTTAGAGTCAGTTCGGGGAGCCAAAAGTGTCAGTTTGTTTGATTTGTTATTTTTCGTGTAGAGTCTGTGTGTCATAGAGTTAGTCGCAAGTTGATTGAAGTCGTTCCGATTTTTGTGGATTTAACTGTGATTTTCTGAAGTTGGCCAGATTTGCGAAAATATTTTAACCCGAACAGTTCAAAATTTTCGGCGAAAATTAAACCCTATTTTCGGCGAAATCATTTTAGAATTTTCGAACCCAGTCTCCTGTTTCATATTTTCGGTTCGAAAAGTTGAGTGTTTTCAGCGAGCCATTTTAACTCCTATTTTTGGCGAAAACACCCTCTTATTTTCGCCAAAAACTCTCTTGAAAATCACCCAACTATTCCCATTTAAAATCCGGAGCTATTCTCTCTCTCCTTCTTTCATTTTCGTTCAAACACCCGAAAACTCCCCCCTTCTTCGTTTTTCAAACGCCGACCACCCCTCTCTTTTTAAACCGCCGTCGCCGCCGTTTTCCGCCATCGCCGACCGCCGCCGCTCAACTCCCTTTCCAATTCCGATCTTTTCAAGCCCTAGAACGTTCGAATCGGAGCTCTACAGCTCCAGTTCACCGAAACCCTTGTTTTCAGAGTTTTTCACTGGTTCCTTCCAAACCGTTCATTTTTAGCATCCATGGCTTTAAGGTAAGTTGTAGAGCTTTTCAATACGAATCTTTTGACATATGGATTGCTGAATTTCGTCAGGGTTGACATTCGGTTGACTTTTCGGTTTGCCTCGTTTTACGTGCCGACTGTTTCGTGTGAACTAGCTTAGCTGAACTTATAGAACAGTTCTAGCATGCTTAGGGAGTTCCGTGCTTAATTTCCATATCATTTGATCATGTGTTGCTATGCATACGATTGATTCCTTGTTATGTTGACTTGTGAAAAATGTCGGTTTGACCATGAACTGTATTTGATCGTTTGGCTGTCGTATGTCTTCATTCTCGTTCAGATTATCGTGCTTGCCATTTGAGATTATATTTTACCGTCATTCCCCAAGTTGTGATAGCCTTGCCATGATTAGGGTTCATTGTGCTATAAATGTTGACTTTCTAAATGTCGGTTTGACTTTTTGAACTCTGATTGTGCTTATCCGATTCTGGCTGTCCCTAAATATGTATTTTACTGTCTATGATTACCGGTTACTCTGCTTTGCTTACCCCCACTCGGTTTCCCTCATTTCTTCGTGAAATTGAGTTTTTCTACTAAGTGTGGGGTAGGGTTTTAGTTGACTAATCTGGTTTCATTCTGGTTTTAGGAACACAACTTATGAGCGCAGGACTAAGGCGCGACTTGATGGCACCTCGAGCTCAGGAGCTGCCGCTCCCGTCACACCTGCCGTTCTGGGTCCTCCACCCGCACTACATCGTCGGGCTGGATACCATCGCACTATCGCCCGTCTACCTGACTTCTACTTCAAGTGCTTCCAGAAGATCGAGCGCATTCGGGGAGCTGACCTGCGCCCTCTGTCCATGGAGTCCCTCTTGATCACGATGAGGACTACCACCAGAATGTGCATGACGCCCTAGCACCGGCAGGTCTCCTAAAGCTGACCACCATAGCTGCCGAGTTCCCAGACATTGCTCTCCAAGAGTTCTGGGCGACCTTTGATCTGGATGAGCACAAGAGGAAGCAGCGCCAGAAGGTTGTCACCTTTATCTTGGTGGGGTGTACAGGCAGCTCACCTACGATGAGTTTGCTGCTGATCTCGGCATCCCCTACGAGCACTATCACGATCATCACTTAGGCTGGGGCGAAGATGATGACGACGAGGAGTACCATGCACTCTGGAGCCACATGACAGGCGTACCTGGAGATCGCCTTGGGGAGCACAACTCAGTTAAGTCCCTCTCTCACCCTCTCTTTAAATTTCTTCATATGGTTTGGCGTAGGTCGCTTTTATATGTTCCAGATAAGGACCGCCACCATATCCTCAAGGAGGAGCTCATGCTTCTTCGAGCCATCCGAGAGAGCTACCCTCTCCACCCCGGCTGGGTACTGGCACGCATCTTCAGCCAGAAGACCAGGAGGAGGACGCCACCTCGTAGACTCCTGGGGGGTAACTTCATAGGTCAGCTCATCATCTCCTTCGGCATCAGCCATGAATATGGCCCGAACATTCCACGACACCGAGTTAGGACTGTTGGAGGAGACTTAGCGGTTGAGTACGACTTAGAACTCGACCTCAGCCCCCATGTAGCAGCAGATCCTCCACTCCAGCCTGTGGTCGAGTCGGAGGAAGAAGATGATGCTGAGGAGCAGCAGCCCCAGCCGCCGCCAGAATTCCAAGACTATATACCCTCGCCTCATCACCAGGCGGGGTATGTTCACCAGTCGCCGCCGCACATTCCCGATCCATACCAGGCGCCTCCCCAGCAGCCTCGTCACCACCCCGCGGATGTTGGAGAGTTGTACGAGCGACTGCAGGAGTGGCGCATCACTGACAACGCCACTTAAGAGGCGCGATGGACTATTATGCAGCAACATATGCGCCGCGCCGATAGGCGGTATGAGGCACAGCCACGCCAGCTCGGCGAATTTCTCCACTTTCCACCTCCCGGCTCATCGGACCAGCAGTGATCGGGTTGTATTCCTTTTCTGGTGTCTTCTTTTTATTTATTCTTTTCGGATTTCGGTCCAACTTTTTTCTGTGTGGATCCGGGACACTTGTCCCGGTTTCCTTTTTATGTTTCATTTGTTTTTGTTTTGTAGGCAATCGGTAGATTCCCTTTGCTTCGCTTGGGTAGATTCCCTCCGCTCCGAGGACCCGTGCTCATCCCCTACGCCAATCATCTCGGTCCAGGTTCTTCTGCTTCACTCTGAACTCTAGAATTAGTCCTGTGAGGACACAGTCCGATTTAAGTGTGGGGTAGGATGCTAGAGAACCTTGCATGAACTTGATTGCCCTTGATTGTGTTTTGTGTGTGCCTCGTGATTCCATTCCAGTCTCTCTAGCATTAGAATGTCTCAGTTCTTGATTTTTGATGTTAAGTTGTTGTTCAAACCTTCATAATGATGCTTAGACTGCTTAACCTAGAACTTGAGAACCAACTTGTATACTTTGATGCTAAATTGCCTGGTCAGAACAGAATTTTTAAATCACACTTGTAGTTTGTAGCCTTGATTGCATGAAAATGACCGAATCCGACTAGCAAACCAACTGTGAGCTTTTGATCCATTGCACGTAACTTGCAATTTCAATTCTTTCTGAGTGGTTTTCTGTTTGCTTGAATGAGTTAGAATTTGCATGAGACCTACTCGAGACCACACGATGACACGAGTTCTAGAAGGATAGGGGCACCTAGATTCAGCTACTAAGCCAGATAGCCTACGAAACGATAAATCCACTAGGTTTAGACCCTTGAGCTTGGCCTGTTATTTCAGTTCGATAATACATTACAGCCATTTCCCATTTCTTTCATTCCCCGTTGATCCCCTGTGGTTGTAGTTCTAGATTGACCTACCGAAAGTCGGTTTGTGGTAACCTGCCTTTAGCCATTAAACAGGTGGTCTTAGCCAATATGTCCAGACGTGTAAACCCCTCTAGCAACTAAAAGAAAAACGGCACAAAAGAAAAAAAAGTAAAGTAAGAAAAAGAAGAAAATTTCGAAAAAAATGAAGGAAAGAAAAAAAAATCAGAAAAAGTTCAAAGTTTTAGTTCAATAAAACGTTCTTCTCCCTACAAATGGAAGAACGAAGTCAAAAGAAAAGTTCAAAAGAAAGAAAAGAAAAAAAATCGTGTAAAGAAAAAGAATAAGTGCTAGGTTGCTTGAGGGTATCATAGGACGAGCGTTCATTATTCCACCCGTGTTTGGTTAGACGGTAGGAAGCCATAGATTAGATTCGAGGGAAGTTAGTCGAAAGCTACACCGCACCAAGCCATCATCATTCATTCCTATCATCCATCTCATTATAAACCCGAGTAGTGTAGATTTCATTACGGTCCTAGCAGGGAAGTCCTTCTTGACTAGATACTCGTGTTGTCATAGTGGTGGAGATGTGGTCGAAATGCAAACCTATGACAGAATTCGGTAACAGAAAATGATCGAGAGCAGAAACACGTCCCTAAACACAGAGAGTGAGAGTTCCCATTGTACTATATATATCCTGTAACACCCATCCCAAACCGACCCGAGTTCACCCGTGGTCGAACCGGTTTGAGTGCTACTTGAAGAACCAGCTTTAAAAGAAAAGAGTAAAACGCAGCGGAAATAGAAACAACTCTTAAATAAAAGCTCAAAGACAACCGAAGGCCTTCATTACATAAAAACCGAAATCCGAAACCAAAACTCAAAACGATTACAAATCTTCCAACCCAAAAGTGTCAACTGAAATCTAAATTTAAAACAATGGTCACTCCACAATAGCTTCCTAATTCTTCACTTCACAACTCCAACCTGCAACTCCTCCGAACTCAACCGAACACCTGAAAAGAGAAACTGGGGGGGATCAGCTTCCTAATGAAACTGAGTGAACCCACTGGGTCTACCTATGCGCCGAACCTAGCCTAGGAGTGATCCCAACTCCGCACACAAACAACACAACGGAATCTGACACAGCCATTATCATTTTAATCCTAGCATGCTACTAGGTGATCACACAAGAACTTACCTCCACCAGTACACACAATTAATAAGATTCAGCAATGTACACAAGTCATCAATCCTCACTACAACATCACTATCAGGGTTAGAACATGCACATCGGTCAATCTCATACCGCAATATAATAGCATCAACGAAGTCATCATACACACGATACAACACTTAATTACAATACATCTTCCAACACGAATAGCACCCACTTTCATACTTCAACCACACAACTCGCAATTCACAGTTTCACAGTTACTAACATCAACCAAGCACCACACTACCAACCCCTGTCCCACAGACTCCACACATCATACTGTCACAACACGACTCGACTCATTAAATTCTAGGTGAGTTATTAGGCGCCTAGGAGTTGCTCCACACCACCACTGCCGGCCAACAATCCCTGGTAATACAACCCAGGGTGATCTACTCAACGTAGACCGATACCACAACCATAATCCCAGGTACTAGACCCGGGTGATCCACTCAACGCAGACCGACTCAACAATAATCCCTGGTAGCTAACCAGAGTGATTCACTCAACGTGAACCGGACACAACTCAACACGTCTCAAGGTGGGCAGTGTGGACTCCTACCGGTTCTATCATTCAATCAACACAACCAATTACTCAACACTTACAACCAACCATCATACTCATCACACAGCTCATTCGCATCATTCAATCCAACCATCGAGTTGCTCATCAATTCCCACCACCAACATCAACATCAACCGCATACTCAACCATATCCCAAACTACACCACTTGCACTCATTCACACACCTCGACAACCACACACACACACACATAACATCATCACAATTCCACATCACACATAACCACACATCACAAGTCATCCAACGCCTCCCACGGCACAAGCAGTTTAAGGGTAAACGGCTAGCTCACCGGCCACCCCCACCTGCAAGTACAGGGGAAGCCATGTCATGAGTCGTAGGGTTACCCTCCTGTACGTCCTTCATTGGACGACCCCACATTGGTGGGACCATCCACCTGTTCGTCAATTAAGGGCGACCCCACATTGGCAGGACCACCCTCCTGCAACCACAAATTAACAATTCCAGGCAGAAATACACTTACAGCATCATACCCCTGCCCTCCTACGCTCGTTACTACATCCAATCCATTAAGCATCAAGGTTAATCTTTCCCCCATTCAATGCACATAACAAACAGCCCGCTATCATCATGCAATTCATCATATCAACAAGCATACAACAACCAACAATAATCGCAAATACTCACAATCAATCACATAACGAAATTCCCTTTTACTCTCTTTCAATTTCATGCAATGCCCTACATTCTTCTAAGTCAAGTTTCAATCCTCACGTCGACCAATTCTACCTATCGTACGCTAAACCCTCACCTGACAAGAAGACGAGGCTCTAAAACAACTCCCGGAACCCGAACGACCAAGCTCTACCACTCCAAAGTCGTAGCTCTTCTCCTCCTCACCGACAGCAGCCTACTCCAAACCACCGAGAACCACAATGTGCGATCTCTTCCTCTCGTCGCCACGAACGCGTAGCAACAAACGGATCGCAAAACGGAGCTCTACAACTCCCAGAATCGAGGTTTGAAGTTTAGGGGTTTTTGGTTCGTCAAAAACGAATTTCGGGGAAAGAGAAAGAAGGGGAAGTTCTGGATTTCCGTGCAATTTCGTCCTTTTATGCACGAAATGTGCGCCTGACATGTCAAAATGTGCGCCGGCGCACATTGACCCCCAAAAGGAGCACATTTTGAATATTCAGCTGAAAGTTTGCTGAATTAATTGAAAAGTGCGCCTGCCACTTCTAAATGTGCGCCTGCGCACTTCAGGGCCCAAAATCAGCACTTTTGGTACTGTTCACTGTTCCCCTCTTTTGCAACTTCAACCCGGCACACACCCAAACTCCCAGACCTCAAGAGACCCTCTTAAGTACCGTTTCCGGCACTCTAGTCACCCAGACTTGAGTTCTAACCCGTTCGGTTGGGCGGGGATGTTACAAGTCTCCACAACTTCAAAAGATTTCGTCCCCGAAATCACAACCCGACTTGCTCTAGCAATGCAACCATACATCACAGCAATAGATGCAGCAATTCAAGATCACATTACCTCCCGAAATTCCCTTTTAACGGCTCTAGCAACACACACCTTCTAAGGGCACTACCCCACACTACTTCAAACTTCTACCTAACAGACACGCACAACCGAACCTCAACGGCACCACTCACAACAAGAACACAACCAAAACACAATCATACAAAACTCACTCAAGAGCACGACCACAACGCAAGAGCTCAACAAAGCACACTCACACCAACAAGAACTATGAAGCTAACACCTTCGACTAAAACTCACACCCTCAAGCACTCTACTCACTTAACCAAATCTACAAGGCTCTACTCTTCTAACCAATTTCCCAACCTGCTACTACTTCCACTCTCAACTACTCCGCCACCCTCTTCACTACAGGAGGACACAAAACGTTTCAGTTGACCAATTTTCAGAAATCACATTTCATTTCAAATCACTTTCCTTTCAAATTCACAACACTTTCCTTTCAAAACTTCCCACCCACTTCAAAACGATTTGAAAATCCCTGAAAAGTTGGTCCTGTGCCGGTGCTTCTTCCCTTCCTCCTATGAGGTTAATTACTCCTCTAGAAGCAGAGACGAATCACCAACACAGCAGCAACAACCAGGCTCTGATACCACTTGTAACACCCATCCCAAACCGACCCGAGTTCACCCGTGGTCGAACCGGTTTGAGTGCTACTTGAAGAACCAACTTTAAAAGAAAAGAGTAAAACGCAGCGGAAATAGAAACAACTCTTAAATAAAAGCTCAAAGACAACCGAAGGCCTTCATTACATAAAAACCGAAATCCGAAACCAAAACTCAAAACGATTACAAATCTTCCAACCCAAAAGTGTCAACTGAAATCTAAATTTAAAACAATGGTCACTCCACAATAGCTTCCTAATTCTTCACTTCACAACTCCAACCTGCAACTCCTCCGAACTCAACCGAACACCTGAAAAGAGAAACTGGGGGGGGATCAGCTTCCTAATGAAACTGAGTGAACCCACTGGGTCTACCTATGCGCCGAACCTAGCCTAGGAGTGATCCCAACTCCGCACACAAACAACACAACGGAATCTGACACAGCCATTATCATTTTAATCCTAGCATGCTACTAGGTGATCACACAAGAACTTACCTCCACCAGTACACACAATTAATAAGATTCAGCAATGTACACAAGTCATCAATCCTCACTACAACATCACTATCAGGGTTAGAACATGCACATCGGTCAATCTCATACCGCAATATAATAGCATCAACGAAGTCATCATACACACGATACAACACTTAATTACAATACATCTTCCAACACGAATAGCACCCACTTTCATACTTCAACCACACAACTCGCAATTCACAGTTTCACAGTTACTAACATCAACCAAGCACCACACTACCAACCCCTGTCCCACAGACTCCACACATCATACTGTCACAACACGACTCGACTCATTAAATTCTAGGTGAGTTATTAGGCGCCTAGGAGTTGCTCCACACCACCACTGCCGGCCAACAATCCCTGGTAATACAACCCAGGGTGATCTACTCAACGTAGACCGATACCACAACCATAATCCCAGGTACTAGACCCGGGTGATCCACTCAACGCAGACCGACTCAACAATAATCCCTGGTAGCTAACCAGAGTGATTCACTCAACGTGAACCGGACACAACTCAACACGTCTCAAGGTGGGCAGTGTGGACTCCTACCGGTTCTATCATTCAATCAACACAACCAATTACTCAACACTTACAACCAACCATCATACTCATCACACAGCTCATTCGCATCATTCAATCCAACCATCGAGTTGCTCATCAATTCCCACCACCAACATCAACATCAACCGCATACTCAACCATATCCCAAACTACACCACTTGCACTCATTCACACACCTCGACAACCACACACACACACACATAACATCATCACAATTCCACATCACACATAACCACACATCACAAGTCATCCAACGCCTCCCACGGCACAAGCAGTTTAAGGGTAAACGGCTAGCTCACCGGCCACCCCCACCTGCAAGTACAGGGGAAGCCATGTCATGAGTCGTAGGGTTACCCTCCTGTACGTCCTTCATTGGACGACCCCACATTGGTGGGACCATCCACCTGTTCGTCAATTAAGGGCGACCCCACATTGGCAGGACCACCCTCCTGCAACCACAAATTAACAATTCCAGGCAGAAATACACTTACAGCATCATACCCCTGCCCTCCTACGCTCGTTACTACATCCAATCCATTAAGCATCAAGGTTAATCTTTCCCCCATTCAATGCACATAACAAACAGCCCGCTATCATCATGCAATTCATCATATCAACAAGCATACAACAACCAACAATAATCGCAAATACTCACAATCAATCACATAACGAAATTCCCTTTTACTCTCTTTCAATTTCATGCAATGCCCTACATTCTTCTAAGTCAAGTTTCAAATCCTCACGTCGACCAATTCTACCTATCGTACGCTAAACCCTCACCTGACAAGAAGACGAGGCTCTAAAACAACTCCCGGAACCCGAACGACCAAGCTCTACCACTCCAAAGTCGTAGCTCTTCTCCTCCTCACCGACAGCAGCCTACTCCAAACCACCAGAACCACAATGTGCGATCTCTTCCTCTCGTCGCCACGAACGCGTAGCAACAAACGGATCGCAAAACGGAGCTCTACAACTCCCAGAATCGAGGTTTGAAGTTTAGGGGTTTTTGGTTCGTCAAAAACGAATTTCGGGGAAAGAGAAAGAAGGGGAAGTTCTGGATTTCCGTGCAATTTCGTCCTTTTATGCACGAAATGTGCGCCTGACATGTCAAAATGTGCGCCGGCGCACATTGACCCCCAAAAGGAGCACATTTTGAATATTCAGCTGAAAGTTTGCTGAATTAATTGAAAAGTGCGCCTGCCACTTCTAAATGTGCGCCTGCGCACTTCAGGGCCCAAAATCAGCACTTTTGGTACTGTTCACTGTTCCCCTCTTTTGCAACTTCAACCCGGCACACACCCAAACGTCCCAGACCTCAAGAGACCCTCTTAAGTACCGTTTCCGGCACTCTAGTCACCCAGACTTGAGTTCTAACCCGTTCGGTTGGGCGGGGATGTTACAAGTCTCCACAACTTCAAAAGATTTCGTCCCCGAAATCACAACCCGACTTGCTCTAGCAATGCAACCATACATCACAGCAATAGATGCAGCAATTCAAGATCACATTACCTCCCGAAATTCCCTTTTAACGGCTCTAGCAACACACACCTTCTAAGGGCACTACCCCCACACTACTTCAAACTTCTACCTAACAGACACGCACAACCGAACCTCAACGGCACCACTCACAACAAGAACACAACCAAAACACAATCATACAAAACTCACTCAAGAGCACGACCACAACGCAAGAGCTCAACAAAGCACACTCACACCAACAAGAACTATGAAGCTAACACCTTCGACTAAAACTCACACCCTCAAGCACTCTACTCACTTAACCAAATCTACAAGGCTCTACTCTTCTAACCAATTTCCCAACCTGCTACTACTTCCACTCTCAACTACTCCGCCACCCTCTTCACTACAGGAGGACACAAAACGTTTCAGTTGACCAATTTTCAGAAATCACATTTCATTTCAAATCACTTTCCTTTCAAATTCACAACACTTTCCTTTCAAAACTTCCCACCCACTTCAAAACGATTTGAAAATCCCTGAAAAGTTGGTCCTGTGCCGGTGCTTCTTCCCTTCCTCCTATGAGGTTAATTACTCCTCTAGAAGCAGAGACGAATCACCAACACAGCAGCAACAACCAGGCTCTGATACCACTTGTAACACCCATCCCAAACCGACCCGAGTTCACCCGTGGTCGAACCGGTTTGAGTGCTACTTGAAGAACCAGCTTTAAAAGAAAAGAGTAAAACGCAGCGGAAATAGAAACAACTCTTAAATAAAAGCTCAAAGACAACCGAAGGCCTTCATTACATAAAAACCGAAATCCGAAACCAAAACTCAAAACGATTACAAATCTTCCAACCCAAAAGTGTCAACTGAAATCTAAATTTAAAACAATGGTCACTCCACAATAGCTTCCTAATTCTTCACTTCACAACTCCAACCTGCAACTCCTCCGAACTCAACCGAACACCTGAAAAGAGAAACTGGGGGGGGATCAGCTTCCTAATGAAACTGAGTGAACCCACTGGGTCTACCTATGCGCCGAACCTAGCCTAGGAGTGATCCCAACTCCGCACACAAACAACACAACGGAATCTGACACAGCCATTATCATTTTAATCCTAGCATGCTACTAGGTGATCACACAAGAACTTACCTCCACCAGTACACACAATTAATAAGATTCAGCAATGTACACAAGTCATCAATCCTCACTACAACATCACTATCAGGGTTAGAACATGCACATCGGTCAATCTCATACCGCAATATAATAGCATCAACGAAGTCATCATACACACGATACAACACTTAATTACAATACATCTTCCAACACGAATAGCACCCACTTTCATACTTCAACCACACAACTCGCAATTCACAGTTTCACAGTTACTAACATCAACCAAGCACCACACTACCAACCCCTGTCCCACAGACTCCACACATCATACTGTCACAACACGACTCGACTCATTAAATTCTAGGTGAGTTATTAGGCGCCTAGGAGTTGCTCCACACCACCACTGCCGGCCAACAATCCCTGGTAATACAACCCAGGGTGATCTACTCAACGTAGACCGATACCACAACCATAATCCCAGGTACTAGACCCGGGTGATCCACTCAACGCAGACCGACTCAACAATAATCCCTGGTAGCTAACCAGAGTGATTCACTCAACGTGAACCGGACACAACTCAACACGTCTCAAGGTGGGCAGTGTGGACTCCTACCGGTTCTATCATTCAATCAACACAACCAATTACTCAACACTTACAACCAACCATCATACTCATCACACAGCTCATTCGCATCATTCAATCCAACCATCGAGTTGCTCATCAATTCCCACCACCAACATCAACATCAACCGCATACTCAACCATATCCCAAACTACACCACTTGCACTCATTCACACACCTCGACAACACACACACACACACATAACATCACACAATTCCACATCACACATAACCACACATCACAAGTCATCCAACGCCTCCCACGGCACAAGCAGTTTAAGGGTAAACGGCTAGCTCACCGGCCACCCCCACCTGCAAGTACAGGGGAAGCCATGTCATGAGTCGTAGGGTTACCCTCCTGTACGTCCTTCATTGGACGACCCCACATTGGTGGGACCATCCACCTGTTCGTCAATTAAGGGCGACCCCACATTGGCAGGACCACCCTCCTGCAACCACAAATTAACAATTCCAGGCAGAAATACACTTACAGCATCATACCCCTGCCCTCCTACGCTCGTTACTACATCCAATCCATTAAGCATCAAGGTTAATCTTTCCCCCATTCAATGCACATAACAAACAGCCCGCTATCATCATGCAATTCATCATATCAACAAGCATACAACAACCAACAATAATCGCAAATACTCACAATCAATCACATAACGAAATTCCCTTTTACTCTCTTTCAATTTCATGCAATGCCCTACATTCTTCTAAGTCAAGTTTCAACTCCTCACGTCGACCAATTCTACCTATCGTACGCTAAACCCTCACCTGACAAGAAGACGAGGCTCTAAAACAACTCCCGGAACCCGAACGACCAAGCTCTACCACTCCAAAGTCGTAGCTCTTCTCCTCCTCACCGACAGCAGCCTACTCCAAACCACCGAGAACCACAATGTGCGATCTCTTCCTCTCGTCGCCACGAACGCGTAGCAACAAACGGATCGCAAAACGGAGCTCTACAACTCCCAGAATCGAGGTTTGAAGTTTAGGGGTTTTTGGTTCGTCAAAAACGAATTTCGGGGAAAGAGAAAGAAGGGGAAGTTCTGGATTTCCGTGCAATTTCGTCCTTTTATGCACGAAATGTGCGCCTGACATGTCAAAATGTGCGCCGGCGCACATTGACCCCCAAAAGGAGCACATTTTGAATATTCAGCTGAAAGTTTGCTGAATTAATTGAAAAGTGCGCCTGCCACTTCTAAATGTGCGCCTGCGCACTTCAGGGCCCAAAATCAGCACTTTTGGTACTGTTCACTGTTCCCCTCTTTTGCAACTTCAACCCGGCACACACCCAAACGTCCCAGACCTCAAGAGACCCTCTTAAGTACCGTTTCCGGCACTCTAGTCACCCAGACTTGAGTTCTAACCCGTTCGGTTGGGCGGGGATGTTACAAGTCTCCACAACTTCAAAAGATTTCGTCCCGAAATCACAACCCGACTTGCTCTAGCAATGCAACCATACATCACAGCAATAGATGCAGCAATTCAAGATCACATTACCTCCCGAAATTCCCTTTTAACGGCTCTAGCAACACACACCTTCTAAGGGCACTACCCCCACACTACTTCAAACTTCTACCTAACAGACACGCACAACCGAACCTCAACGGCACCACTCACAACAAGAACACAACCAAAACACAATCATACAAAACTCACTCAAGAGCACGACCACAACGCAAGAGCTCAACAAAGCACACTCACACCAACAAGAACTATGAAGCTAACACCTTCGACTAAAACTCACACCCTCAAGCACTCTACTCACTTAACCAAATCTACAAGGCTCTACTCTTCTAACCAATTTCCCAACCTGCTACTACTTCCACTCTCAACTACTCCGCCACCCTCTTCACTACAGGAGGACACAAAACGTTTCAGTTGACCAATTTTCAGAAATCACATTTCATTTCAAATCACTTTCCTTTCAAATTCACAACACTTTCCTTTCAAAACTTCCCACCCACTTCAAAACGATTTGAAAATCCCTGAAAAGTTGGTCCTGTGCCGGTGCTTCTTCCCTTCCTCCTATGAGGTTAATTACTCCTCTAGAAGCAGAGACGAATCACCAACACAGCAGCAACAACCAGGCTCTGATACCACTTGTAACACCCATCCCAAACCGACCCGAGTTCACCCGTGGTCGAACCGGTTTGAGTGCTACTTGAAGAACCAGCTTTAAAAGAAAAGAGTAAAACGCAGCGGAAATAGAAACAACTCTTAAATAAAAGCTCAAAGACAACCGAAGGCCTTCATTACATAAAAACCGAAATCCGAAACCAAAACTCAAAACGATTACAAATCTTCCAACCCAAAAGTGTCAACTGAAATCTAAATTTAAAACAATGGTCACTCCACAATAGCTTCCTAATTCTTCACTTCACAACTCCAACCTGCAACTCCTCCGAACTCAACCGAACACCTGAAAAGAGAAACTGGGGGGGGATCAGCTTCCTAATGAAACTGAGTGAACCCACTGGGTCTACCTATGCGCCGAACCTAGCCTAGGAGTGATCCCAACTCCGCACACAAACAACACAACGGAATCTGACACAGCCATTATCATTTTAATCCTAGCATGCTACTAGGTGATCACACAAGAACTTACCTCCACCAGTACACACAATTAATAAGATTCAGCAATGTACACAAGTCATCAATCCTCACTACAACATCACTATCAGGGTTAGAACATGCACATCGGTCAATCTCATACCGCAATATAATAGCATCAACGAAGTCATCATACACACGATACAACACTTAATTACAATACATCTTCCAACACGAATAGCACCCACTTTCATACTTCAACCACACAACTCGCAATTCACAGTTTCACAGTTACTAACATCAACCAAGCACCACACTACCAACCCCTGTCCCACAGACTCCACACATCATACTGTCACAACACGACTCGACTCATTAAATTCTAGGTGAGTTATTAGGCGCCTAGGAGTTGCTCCACACCACCACTGCCGGCCAACAATCCCTGGTAATACAACCCAGGGTGATCTACTCAACGTAGACCGATACCACAACCATAATCCCAGGTACTAGACCCGGGTGATCCACTCAACGCAGACCGACTCAACAATAATCCCTGGTAGCTAACCAGAGTGATTCACTCAACGTGAACCGGACACAACTCAACACGTCTCAAGGTGGGCAGTGTGGACTCCTACCGGTTCTATCATTCAATCAACACAACCAATTACTCAACACTTACAACCAACCATCATACTCATCACACAGCTCATTCGCATCATTCAATCCAACCATCGAGTTGCTCATCAATTCCCACCACCAACATCAACATCAACCGCATACTCAACCATATCCCAAACTACACCACTTGCACTCATTCACACACCTCGACAACCACACACACACACACATAACATCATCACAATTCACATCACACATAACCACACATCACAAGTCATCCAACGCCTCCCACGGCACAAGCAGTTTAAGGGTAAACGGCTAGCTCACCGGCCACCCCCACCTGCAAGTACAGGGGAAGCCATGTCATGAGTCGTAGGGTTACCCTCATGTACGTCCTTCATTGGACGACCCCACATTGGTGGGACCATCCACCTGTTCGTCAATTAAGGGCGACCCCACATTGGCAGGACCACCCTCCTGCAACCACAAATTAACAATTCCAGGCAGAAATACACTTACAGCATCATACCCCTGCCCTCCTACGCTCGTTACTACATCCAATCCATTAAGCATCAAGGTTAATCTTTCCCCCATTCATTGCACATAACAAACAGCCCGCTATCATCATGCAATTCATCATATCAACAAGCATACAACAACCAACAATAATCGCAAATACTCACAATCAATCACATAACGAAATTCCCTTTTACTCTCTTTCAATTTCATGCAATGCCCTACATTCTTCTAAGTCAAGTTTCAACTCCTCACGTCGACCAATTCTACCTATCGTACGCTAAACCCTCACCTGACAAGAAGACGAGGCTCTAAAACAACTCCCGGAACCCGAACGACCAAGCTCTACCACTCCAAAGTCGTAGCTCTTCTCCTCCTCACCGACAGCAGCCTACTCCGAACCACCGGAGAACCACGATGTGCGATCTCTTCCTCTCGTCGCCACAAACGCGTAGCAACAAACGGATCGCAAAACGGAGCTCTACAACTCCCGGAATCGAGGTTTGAAGTTTAGGGGTTTTTGGTTCGTCAAAAACGAATTTCGGGGAAAGAGAAAGAAGGGGAAGTTCTGGATTTCCGTGCAATTTCGTCCTTTTATGCACGAAATGTGCGCCTGACATGTCAAAATGTGCGCCGGCGCACATTGACCCCCAAAAGGAGCACATTTTGAATATTCAGCCGAAAGTTTGCTGAATTAATTGAAAAGTGCGCCTGCCACTTCTAAAGTGCGCCTGCGCACTTCAGGGCCCAAAATCAGCACTTTTGGTACTGTTCACTGTTCCCCTCTTTTGCAACTTCAACCCGGCACACACCCAAACGTCCCAGACCTCAAGAGACCCTCTTAAGTACCGTTTCCGGCACTCTAGTCACCCAGACTTGAGTTCTAACCCGTTCGGTTGGGCGGGGATGTTACATATCCTGTGTGAGGAGTCTGGTCGGTCAGGTCAAATTCGTGCATAATTGGTTGCTAATTACTTGTCGTGTGCAGTTTATTAGTGAGACCAGGTAGTTTGGCTGATCTGTATGCATGTTAGGTTTCTTGTTCTAGGATCGAGCTGTCTAATAATTCATTGTGTTTGATTGAGCTCCAATTTAATCGATCTTATCATTTATGAACATGAGCGTTTCTATTCAGTTTGCTTGAGGACAAGCAAAAGCTTAAGTGTGGGGTATTTGATGACACTCGATTTGATGTGATTATCAGCCTCATTTAAGCGACATTTCTTTGCTTAAGACATGGTTTTTAGGGTAGAATAACGAATATTCAATCGATTGCCCTATCTCGTGCCATTTGTGTTACCTTGGCCCGTTTCGGGTCTATTTGATGGTTTTCTAGTATTTTTGTGTTAGCACAGGTTTTTGCCATCGAATAAGTAACCAAGGACGTGTCTAAGGCGCTGGAACCTCGAGGAATCAAACCGGAATCGATCCAAGGAGCCGATCAAGTCAAACCAAAAGTCTGCCCATTCACACTTACATTTTCGGCGAAAATAAGCATATGTTTTTGGCAAAAATAATAGTACAAATCGACTGACGCCAAGTGAAGGAGATTTTCGGCGAAAGTGTTGAGTTTTCGGACCGAGAAGAAAAGGCAGAGAGATCAGCCGACAGGACTTCCATTCACAAGCATGTTTTCGGCGAAAATAAGTCACTATTTTCGGCGAAAATATCAGAAGAAATCTGGTTGATTAGGGTTAAGTATAAATACTTAACCCGGCGGCCCAAAAGAGGAGATACATCATAATTTACATCAGAAAATACTTTTCGAATCAGAATCCTCTCAAGTTCTGGAGTGAAGAGTTAGAGTTCGAAGAGCCGGAAAGAGATCGTGACACCATCCCTTTCATCTCGGAGAACCGGAGCTAGGAGTGTAGTTTACCGAAGATCGAAGTCTGTCAGAGTCGTCTAAATTAGGTTTTTCAGATTCTTTTCTGTTCTTCCTCTGGATGATGAACTCTTTCTTTGTCTTTGTTTCTTTTGTAATAATCATGAGTAGCTAAACTCGTTAGAGCTTAGACTAGATGAACCCTAAGTGACCCAGGGCTTTAAAGCGGTCACGGATCGGCGGTGATTAGATTCAAAGTTCAATCAGTTCTTTTTCATGTTTGATTTGTTCTTCATTGTTCATGTTTCTTGTCTGGATTGATCACCTAGATTAGATTCTGGTTAAGCTAAGGATAGAAGCGAATGCTCGCCTTACTTTAGAACATCAAATTGAACAATTAACCTTATAATTGGAGTGTGCCTTTCGTAGGAACCGGTTAGGGTTAATTCACTGCAAGAGTAACTCATTAATCATTAGTAATTGCACCAGTTAATTAAGTCGTTGCGAGAGGCGACCGTACCCGAGCGGCTAGTTAATCTTGGTAGTTAGAACTGATAGAGCGAACGTTCGCCGGTCTTAAACCTAAGGGTAAGGAGTTATGGTGGTGCCTTAGTAATTGATTGAATGAGAATCGAAATCCGCTGATCTGTTGATTGCCAATGCCCTGGGGAACGAAAGGGGATTCAAAGTCTAAGTTCGTTTGTCGTCCTTGTTTTCAAACCCTAATTTCCAATCTGCTTTAGTTTAATTTGTTTTAATTTCTCTGCATTTCTTAGAATTAGAAGTCGTGGAACTCACACCACGCACAACCTGTCTGTATTCGAGTATTTTGCCAGTTTTGAAGTAGTCAATCTTAGAAGACCCCTGGAATACGATCTGCTTTAGCTTTTTCTTAGCTTAGTAGTTATTTGGTCGAACGTCCGAACAACGACCGGGCGGGGTCCACCACACCACCATAACTCCTTACCCTTAGGTTTAAGATTGGCGAACGTTCGCTCTATCCGATCTAACTACCAAGATTAACTAGCCGCCCGGGTACGGTCGCCTCTCGCAACATCTTAATTAACTGGTGCAATTACTAACGATTTATGAGTTACTCTTGCAGTGGATTAACCCTAACCGGTTCCTACGAAAGGCACGCTCCAATTATAAGGTTAATTGTTCAATTCGATGTTCTAAAGTAAGGCGAGCGTTCGCTTCTATCCTTAGCTTAACAAGAATCTAATCTAGGTGATCAATCCAGACAAGAAACATGAACAATGAAGAACAAATCAAACATGAAAGAGAACTGATTGAATTTCGAATCTAATCACCGCCGATCCGTGACCGCTTTAAAGCCCTGGGTCACTTAGGGTTCATCTAATCTAAGCTCTACAAGTTCAGTTACTCATAACGATAACAGCAGAATCAAATGCAGCAAAGGAAATCATCATACAGAGGTAGAACAGATAAGAACTGAAAAACCTAATTCTGACGACTCCCGCGAAGCTTCGATCTCCTGGATCTTCAACTTTAAGCTCCGAGTTCTCCGAGGTGGAATGATGGCGTCACGATCTCTCCACGGATCTTCGAACTCTCTAAACTCTATCTATCGACCCTAGAGTCGGCTGACTCTCAAAAGTCTGATTTGTGAAAATATGAATAATGATTGATTCCCTTCTTTAGGCCGCCGGTTTAAGTATTTATACTTAAACCCTAAGTCGCCGGATTTGTGAAGGAATTTTCGCCGAAAACCTAAGGGAGTTTTCGCCGAAAATTCCTTTGTAAATTGCTGCTTCCATCGGCTGATTTCTTCATAACTATTCGGCGAAAACTTTATAGTATTTTCGCCGAAAACTTCAGTGTAATTCAGCTCATTCCGCCTGTGGGTTTTCTGAAGGTATTTTCGCCGAAAACTTCATAGTGTTTTCGGTGAAAACATTGTGCTGGGCAGTTGGATCTTCAGTTCTGACTCTGGTTTGATTTCTGGTTCGATTCCGGTTCACTCCTTGAGGTCTTGAACACGTCCGTGGCTACATAAATGATGGCAAAAACATGTGCTTTCACAAAAACACTAGAAAACCATCAAATAGACCCAAAAAGGGCCAAAGTAACCAAATCGGTAGGAAATAGGGTAGTTGAGTGAATATTCGCTATTTTACCCCTAAAACCACGTTTCAAGCAAGGAATTGTCACTTAAATGAGGCTGATAATCACGTCAAATCGAGTGTCATCACCTAGTCTGACCTCTAAGAGCCCTGAAGAAGAAGCCAGTTCTTTGAGTGACCCTCTGGAAGCATTTCTGGAGTACAGAAGGAAGAGAGCCCAAGAACCCTTGGCCCGAAGAGGAGAGCTGTCAAAGATTGAACCTGAACGGAGGCATGAGAAGACTTGGAGTCATTGGCCCCGAAGCATGACACTTGGGCTGACCACGGAGAGCTACGTCCAAAGCTACCTGGAGGCCTACCTGAAGCTTAAAGAAGAAGGCCCGAGCATAAAGAAAGAAGGTCCAAGAGGAGAACAACCACAAGCCCTAAACCGGCAACCGGGCCGATCAAAGGAGTTTTATGGAACCGGGCATGAAGAACATATCTTTTGGACAAGAAGCCCGGTCACTGAACCCGCCCGAAGCCGAAGCCCGCGTCCGCCACCCGAGTCAAGCCCGACGTTCGGCCGGTCAAGCCCACCGGGCCGCCACACGCGCCCAACCGGCCCAAGCAGCCATACGCGGCTAGATTAGGGTTTTTGACCTAATTTAGGTCTTTTATTCTGCTTTAAAGACTACAACTATTATTTTATGTTTATTCTTTTTAGTAGGATTATTTAGGGGTTTTAGGAGACTATTTAGGAATAGGACTCTTTAGTTTATTATTATTTAGAAGTAGTAATTAGGGAGGAGAGCTTGTTCCCTCACCTATATAAGGAGGCCGCCGGCCACCCTTGTAAGACAGACTTTTTATGAAATAAACCCCCTTTGATAGAACTCAGTTCTTGAAACCTTGTTGTATCTGCATGTTGCGATACTAAAGGCCCCGACTTATCATCAAGAGCATCCATCTCTTGGCGTGGCGTCATCGACTGGACACTTCTGGTTCCCGGCTATATACAGCCGACGGGTCAAAGTACTTATCCGCCCCCGGTTCCCGAAGGTTCTACCTCGTTGCACGGTCTCCAACTTGCGGTGGTTAGGGTCGTCTGCCCACGGTTGCAGCGGTTCACATCACCGGGGCACTTGTCCCGATATCCTTTTGATCTTTTCGTTGTTTGTGTTTTGTAGGATCTTGAGTAGCTACTCCGCTCCGCTCCGGGCTCTCCGTGTTCATCCACTACACCACCCATCACCTTCCAGGTTCTTCGTATCTCTCGCTCTCTTTTTAGTCCTGTGAGGACACAGAATAGTTTAAGTGTGGGGTAGGATGTTAGGATTATGCATGATCTTGCTTGATTTTCGGTGATTCTGTGGTGCAATTTTGAATCCCTCTAGCATAGAATGGCTGAATTCTTGACTGGTGATGTTAAATTGACTTCAATTTTGAGCAATGACGTCTAGACTGTTCCACTTAGAACCTGTAACCAACGTGTCAGAACTAATATCAAACAAGTCTAGGTCAGCACAGATCATAAATCACTTCTTTAGTTGAAACTTGAATCAATTGACTTGTTAATGATAAAGTTCGATAACACCATTCCAAGATGATAAATGCTAGCTTATCCCATGTTTTTTACTCCATATTTGTTCAAATGTGATTGTGGCTTGAGATTAGACGATTATCCAATTTGAAATCTTGTGTAAAAAGTTATAACTAGCTAGGATCAAATGGCTAAATTGTTAAATCAAGTAATAAAGTTGTGCAAATCAATGTTAAGTTCTTTAAAGTGCTGAAAATAAAGCTAGGCAAGCCCGACACCTAAGTGAAGTGTTCGGGTTGAGCACTAGCATAGGCACAAATACTGTGAGCTAGGCAGGTCCAACACCTAAGTGAAGTGTTTGGTATCGAGCACTAGTATGCGGTAAATCAATTGAAGGAAAAAGTTGTGCTTGAAATAAAATGTTGTTTAAAGCGATCCTAGCTAGAACATGTAACGTACATATCTAGAACGGACGAAGTCGAGTCGATAGCCACATCACTTTTCCTACCTCCGCTTCCACATCATGGCTAGAGCTTAAAGTCTTTTTGACTAGAATTGGTGTTATCGAAGTCAGTTAACTATGATTAATTGTTTTGCCAAGAACTGAGTTCTGTTGAAACTACTACTTGAAGTGTGCAGAAATTAGTAAGATCAAAAACTTGTTTGGTTGATGTTCTTACATGTGTAGGTCACTCTTTCTACTTGGAACAGTCTAAACCTAATCGTTAGAAATTGAATCCCAGTTTGATCTCGTGTCATTTGTGAGTTTGAGTGTGTTCTATTTCAGCTTGCTTGATTGAGGACAAGCAAAAACTTAAGTGTGGGGTATTTTGATAACACTCGATTTAACGTGATTATCAACCTCATTTAAGCGACATTTCCTTGCTTAAGACAAGGTTTTTAGGGTAGAATAGTGAATATTCACTCAACTGCTCTATCTCGTGCCATTTGTGTTACCTTGGCCCGTTTCGGGTCTATTTGATGGTTTTCTAGTGTTTTCATGTCAGCACAGGTTTTTGCCATCAAATACAGTAGCCAAGGACGTGTCCAAGACATTGGAACCCCGAAGAACCGCACCTGAATCAACTAGAGAAATCAATCAAGTCAACACAATCCTGCTCCAATTTACACATATGTTTTCGGCGAAAATATCCTTGAGTTTTCGCCGAAAACTCAAGAGGAGATCTACAGTTCTTCACAAGAGGAAGTTTTCGGCGAAAACTGAGAAGTTTTCGGTGAAAATTGAGAAGTTTTCGCCGCAAACTCCAAGCCATTTCAACCAGGAGAAACAGACGGAACAAGCCAACATTTCAACGGGAGTTTTCACCGAAAACTCCCCAAATTTTTGGCGAAAAATCTAGTGGATTTCAAGCAAACAGCGGTTAGGTTTAAATACAGAAATCGGCGGCTGAAAATAGATCTAATAACTTACATTCTGGACAAGAATTCCAAGACAGAGACTAGAGAGAGGACGAGTGAAAAGAGTTCGAGGAGCCAGGATCGGATCGTGACGCCATCCATTCATCTCGGAGAACTAGTGCTAGGAGTTGAAGATTCAGCAGATTGAAGCTGCAAGGATTCGTCGAAATTAGGTTTTACAGTTCTTCTCTGTCTTTCCTACCTGAGATGTATTCTTTGTTTTTCTTCGATTCTTCTGTATTGAATATGAGTAGTTAAACTCGTAGAGCTTAGATTAGATGAACCTTAAGTGACCCAGGGCTTTAAAGCGGTCACGGATCGGCGGTGATTAGATTTGAATTTCATTCAGTTTCTCCTTCATGTTTGATTTGTTCTTTGTTCTCTGTGTTTCTTGTCTGGTTTGGCCACCTAGATTAGATTCTTGTTAAGCTAAGGATAGAAGCGAACGCTCGCCTTACTTTAAAACACCAAATCGAACAATTAACCTAATCATTGGAGTGTGCCTTTCGTAGGAACCAGTTAGGGTTAATCCACTGCAAGAGTAACTCATAATTCGTTAGTAATTGCACTAGTTAGTTAAGTCGTTGCGAGAGGCGACCGTACCCGGGCGGCTAATTAATCTTGGTAGCTAGATCGGATAGAGCGAACGTTCGTCAGTCTTAAACCTAAGGGTCATGAGTTATGGTGGTGTCTGTGAACTGAATGAACTAGAATCGAAAATAGCTGGTCTGTTGACTGCCAATGCTCTGGTGATCTAAGGGGGATTCGAAGTCTAAGCTCACCTGTCGTCTGTCAAAGTCAATCAATCAACCTCATTTATTTCTGCATTTAATTTTTCAGTTCTTTTAATCTTGCTTATTAGTATAGAAATCGTGGAACTTACACCACGCACTACGTGTTCAACTTTGAGTATAAAAATTGCCAACATATTTGAGTAAGCAAGTAGAAGAGGCCCGTGGAATACGATCTACTTAGCTTCCCAGCTCTGTAGTATTTGATACCCTGTTTTACAGCACATCACTATTCCCGACTTCGGGTTTTTGGTTGCACGTGCTTTGTCCTCTTACCAAGAAAGGATCGCACTAAATTATCTCCTAAGCAGTTCGGTGTGTCTTCTTGGGATATACCGACCATCATAAAGGCTATCTATTTTATGATCCACAACAACGATGATGTGCAAGATTTCACTCACAAGATTCAAGGTTGTATTCCACGAGGTTCTCTCATAAGCTAATACTCACAAGGTTCATGAACGGTCTAAACATTTAAATTGAGATTTAGTTTTGATGACAAAGATTCAAAATCATAAACCAACCAAACAAGTAAAGCAATAGCTAACAAGGTAAGTTGAGGATCAAACAAGAGAGAAGTAGGTTAGCTTAGCAAGGGGTTTCTTCAAGCTCAAGGATCATGAAAGCTGGATTGAATCTCAAGCAACGATGTATAAACTAATGACCACGCAATTCACTCAAGTAGAATCAAAGAACTCTCACACAATTGACTCTTTACTCCTAGACCAAATGCACCATGCTTTCGCTATGTGAACAAAGGGAATGGAGTGCCTTAGCTAGCTCAATGAAATGCTCAACACTTGATTTCTATGCTAACATTCATCTAACACAAGGTAAATGATGCAAGACACTCTCATGCCAATCATAAAACACTAGTCTAGCAATCAAAAGGGTCTTTCAACCTTCAAATGAGAGAAAACTAAATGCACACCAAGTGTTCTACAAAATGACAACAAGGAAAACAAGCTCAAAATGTTTGCAATTGCATAATCCAATCTCTCAAATCATTCAATTACAATCCTAAAACTTTAGATCAACATCAATCAATCATTCTCATGTATTGAAAGACATAAACAAAGTATCAAAGGAACAAGTTAAGTTCCATGAACAACAAGCACAAGGTCTAGGATCATCATCTTACACAAATGGCTATGAGAAACTCAATCCATACAATCAATCACCTATCCTAGCTTGATCCATCCCCCACTAAACTAAACCTAAGCTTAGCCTAGCATAACCATGGAAGGAACCTGAAATTGAGTAGAGGAGATCATCCTTGTTTCCATGGAGGATCTTGCAACTTGGCTCTTCAAGCTTCAATCCAAAGTATGGAGGACTTCACTTAGCTCCTTGATCTTCAAGTTGATCAACAAAGGAGGGAGAGGGATGATCGGTTGAGAGGAGAAGGATGATCGCCGATGATGAGTTGAGAGAGAGAGTCGGGCTGTCGAGTGTGAAAATGAATGAATGAATCCCCCCTTTTTCCACCGCCACTCATTCTTTATATGCTGCGCTGGAAATACCCAAGTTTTCGGCGAAAACTGTATAAGTTTTCGCCGAAAATCCCTTTGAAAAACCCTGGGCAGCCTTGCATTCCTTCATAGGTTTTCGGCAAAAACTCTGGAAGTTTTCACCGAAAACTTCTTCACAAACCCAACGTCGGCCTCCTGGAATTCTACTGTTTGTGAACACCGAGGGTTTTCGGCGAGAACTTAGAGTTCTCGCCGAAAACTTCTTCAGGGAAAAGTTGCATTTTTCTCGATTTTGCAACGGCCATATCTCCTCCGTCCTAGCTCCGATTGACCTCCCGTTTGATCCTACGTGCTCCTTGTCACCAGTACTATGACACCAAGGCCTGAAAATGCACATATAAAACTCCAATAGGCACTTAAATTGCCCTAAGTTTTCGCCAAAAATCCCTTTGAAAAACCCTGGGCAGCCTTGCATTCCTTCATAGGTTTTCGGCGAAAACTCTGAAAGTTTTCGCCGAAAATTCTTCACAAACCCAACGTCCGCCTCCTGGAATTCTACTGTTTGTGAATGTCGAGGGTTTTCAACGAGAACTTAGAGTTCTCGCAGAAAACTTCTTCAGGGAAAAGTTGCATTTTTCTCGATTTTGCAACGGCCATATCTCCTCCGTCCTAGCTCCGATTGACCTCCCGTTTGATCCTACGTGCTCCTTGTCACCAGTACTATGACACCAAGGCCTGAAAATGCACATATGAAACTCCAGTAGGCACTTAAATTGCCCTCAAAGTGGCACTTGGACAACAAAAGAGCACTTTGCATAAAACTTCCATAAAAGCATATAAATCATGGCAAAATGAGATCAAACATGGGATATCCCTAGGCTAATCGAGGGCTTAAAATGCACTAAATATAGTCACATCAAACGACGTATATACACTGCCACTCATGTAGTGTTCCAGGAATTAGCCTTTCACTACCACACCACCGCCTCCTCATCTCATACCACCACTGCCCCACTCCAATTGCCTCACTTTGATGACCTAACCCCACCATATAATCATACCTTCAGTCCTACACCTTCCTCCCACCAATCTCCATCAACATCAACTATTAACCCATCTTCCCATGCTTCTACGTCCACTTCCTCCCATACTTACACTCCCACATCTAACCCACCAACTCCAGTACCATACATTGACTCCTCTGCCTCCTCCCAAGACGTACACTCTCCGACACCAACTACTATCCCAAACCAACCTATAACTCATCGATCCACTCGTACAACCCATGGCAACCTCCCTCCTCGTTATACTGATTATATCACCTATGCTACCTCCGGGGTTCCCATTCCCCAAACTTACCACCACGCTAAGGATGACCCCCATTGGCAACAAGCCATGCAAGTTGAACTCGACGCTCTTCACGATAACCACACATGGGATTTAGTCCCACGTCCAACGACGGCTCCAGTCATTGGTTCCTGATGGGTCTCTAGAACGGTATAAAGCACGACTTGTTGCTCAAGGTTTTCGTCAGGAATATGGGATCGATTACGATGAAACATTTGCACCGGTGGCCAAAATGCAAACAGTTCGAGTTTTATTGGCCCAAACAGCTCAAGGGGTGTGGCCTCTCTATCAACTCGATGTAAAAAATGCCTTTCTCCATGGCACCCTCAAGGAAACTATTTGTATGGAGTGCCCTCCCGATTATTCTCGTTCCACTCCTGGTCAGGTTTGTCTTCTCCGACTCTCTCTTTATGGGTTGAAACAAGCACCTCGTGCGCGGTTTGAAACTTTTCAGTCCCTCATTCTTCGTTCGGGTTTTAGTCAAAGCCAGAATGATCCCTATTTGTTCAGTAAGCAAACTGCGGTTGGGATAACCGTTCTTCTAATTTATGTCGACGACATGATTCTTACGGGTAGTGATGCGTCTGGAATTGAGGATATCCGCAAGGTGATGAGTGATAATTTCAAGCTCAAAGAACTTGATGATTTATCATATTTTTTAGGTATACAGGTTTGCCGCTCCTCTACTGGCATATTTATTCATCAAGAAAAGTATGTGGCTGATCTGTTAACCTCGGCTAAGATGGACACTTGTCGTCCGTGTCCTACACCTATGGAAGCCAACCTAAAGCTTCGACGGGAAGAGGGTGAATTGATTTCTAACCCTACTCTTTTTTGGAGAATTGTTGGCAGTTTGATTTATCTCGCAGCCACTCGTCCGGATATTGCATATTCAGTTCAAGTTGTCAGCCAGTACATGACGTCTCCACGAATACCTCATCTTGATGCTGTCTTACGGATCCTTCGGTACTTGAATGGTATTCGTTCCTCTGGTATATTTTTCCCGACAAGCGGGTCACAACAGCTCTCGGCTTTTGCAGATTCGGACTATGCGGGGTGCATGGACACTCGTCGATCCACATCTGGTTGGTGTGTTAAGTTTGGTGATTCCTTCATTTCTTGGCGTTGTAAGAAACAAGATAAAGTATCTAAGTCCTCCTTGGAAGCTGAGTACCGGTCTATGTCTGAAGTCTGTTCTGAGGTAGTCTGGTTGCGGCACCTCCTTCTCGACCTTGGTGTGCAGGTTCAAGAGTTGGTTAAGTTATTTGCTGACAACACTAGTGCAATTCAAATTGCTACGAATCTGGTCCTTCATGATCGTACGAAGCACATCGAGACACATGTTCATTACATTCGAGATCTTGTGAATTACGGGGATATCCGCTTATTTTACTTGTATTCTGAAGACCAGATTGCCGACCTCCTCACCAAAGCTGTTCCTACGAGTTGTCATTGGTTTCTATCGAACAAATTGATGTTGCGTGATCATCATCAATTTGAGGGGGGCTGTTAATATATCAGGCCCATTAAGGGCCCCAAATTTATGAAGACGGGTTAGGGTTGCACAACTCTACCTCATCATAGTATATAAGCTTTTTCCCTGTAATAGAACAATAACTCTTCTCATGCACTCTTCTTCTTCCTCTCTGAAATCAGAATACAAACAATCTCTTCTTCTCCGTGGATTAGCTAACATTACGTTAGTGAACCACGTTATATCTGTGTTTCGTCTCTGCTTTTCTTCTCGTTATCTGCTCGCTCTCAATCGTTAACAGTTCTGAGCTGGTGAGAAGTCTTTATTGCGCCACGAGTAACATGAATCATCTAACCTGATGTGTGCCTTCCCAATGCAAATAGTAGACCATAGAGATGACCTCTCAATATATGGAACATTAATGAGAAACTAGTACATCATCTTGAAACTTTTGCCAGTATCTTCCATGCTCTAGACCAGCTTGTCCTCTCTAATGGAATCTCAAGAAGGAGCCCTACAATTGCAACATGTATATCTAAGGAGGTTATAGGAAAAAGAAAATTCCTAGTTACCTAATTTGGAGTCCACCATGTCTACAACAATTTGATTGACATCAACCAAAAACACACTTGAGATAACAGTGTCAACCAGTCAACCCCTCATGGATCCACTAATCCATTCAAAAGGATGTGGTTTAACTATCGTGGATGTTCATACATGTACCTACTGTTGGGGATTTGATATGTGAATGAAGGAATGAGCTAAGTGGTGTTGAATACCACATTGCTAATTGATGGGAAAGTGAAGCTAGATATAAGAAATCAAGCCCACTAAGGTTGGTAAAAGGCTTGAGATGGTGACGGGCCCTCGCGCCGTCGTCGTGGCCTCGGATTCGAATTCGGTCAAAAGACTTGATTTGATTCAATTGTTTTGCTACCTGGCCGATTCGGTTGACCGAAAAAGTCATCCAGAATCTGCGATTTAAATCTAAACCAGAATCAGGTTTTAAACCGGTTCAGAGGCGAACTGACATGTCTGTTCGGTTCAAAACCGGTCAACTGCCCAACTGCCTCCTGAAGAGTTGTGTCTTTTCAGAAGGCACCCTTTCATTTACTATAAATAGCAAATCAGTCCCTGCACTTTCTCCTACAGATTTTTCCCCTCTCTAAACTTATTCTCTGCACAAAAAGCTCTCTGCATTCATTGTTTTCAAAGGAATCGAGTCGTGTGTAATTGCGCCGTTCGTTGAGTTCGCCGATCACTTGCGTTTGCATCACCACTACGCATGTGAGTATCCATTTTATCCTGGGAGAATTGATTCCGTTAACCTTGGGTGATGTAGAGGGGAATAACAATTCTTAAGGACAGATCGTGAAGTCGATCGAATCAGATTGTCCTTCTGTTTGCATGCTTGCTTGTTGCTCTTGTTTTTGCAGTTTACTGTACCAATAATCTTAAGAATTGTTAAATTGCCGTTTACTGTTTCCCCTTCTTCAACTCTTGTGTTCTCGTTTTTTTTCCTCTGTCCAGTAAAATGATTTATTGCTTAAATCATGTTCTGGTCGTTTTGCCTGCTTAAGAGTTGATTTGGGTTTTTTGCATGATCTGATGTCATGCATGCTATTTTATTTGCTTGATTTGTTATCTTGCATGCTATTGAAGTTTGCATGAACTGTTATGTTGCATTGCATGCTATTGAAGTTTGCATGAATAGTTTTGGCTTATCTTTTCTGCAATCAGTTTGTTTGTTCTTGTTTACAGTTTACGGTACCAATACCTACTACCTAGCTTCATAGTTGACCAGGTCTGTATCATGCCATCAAAAAAAGAAAGAAACCTCTAGTTCTAGAGCACTTCTAACCAAAGGAGAGATGTCCATGCCATAAACACTCATTACCAAGAAAGAGATCACCAGAAGAGCATGTCTCGCCAAATTAGGGATTTTTTTCGGTGACAAAGGAGAAACTTTGTCTCCTGCACAAAGTTAAATTCTCACCCTTGATCTCATCCTATTTTCCTAATTAATAATCTTATCTAATTAAATAAATTATTTAACTGACCCACAATTCCCACTTCGGCTTCTTCCATAACCGCCATATTTTCTTTTTATTTTCCTAATTTAATGGTCAATTATTATTGTTATATTTTTTAAATCCCCATCCTTAAAATATGGAACAAAATATTTTGTTTACTTATTTCACTACTCCTATATCCTTTTTCTTCCTTCTATAATATTTTTTGGCTTGCATATACTCAAATATAAACTGATGACATATATTCAAATATAAAATTCCATCTAACCTAACTGATGACATATATTCAAATATAAAATTCCATCTAACCTATCATTGGCTGGAAAACGTGTTAATGGTTCATTACTAATCGTAATTTTTTGCCTATTGTATGTGAAAATTAATCTAATTAGTAGATCAATGAGAATGATACAAATGCACCGAAAATGAAATAATATCAGTACTGCTCGAAATACTAGTATAATAATTACTACAATGATGCTCTGATAAATACTATTATAAGTCACCAATGTAAATACTAGTACTGATTCAATACATACAATGGTTGTTTATAACACTCAAAATTGATAAAGTTACAGATTAAACCATCGAAGCTATATGATTCAAAGTAGAGCTAAGAGATCCAACAATTATGACTTTGTCAGCTAAAGACACCGATGCTCCTTCAGCTCCTGCAAACATACCGACCAAAGATCAGAAACAAGATTGTTCCAATCAAAACAATATGCGCACTAACAAACAGGCAGCTTGAACATAAACTCATACATGACGATTAATCCAACGCATACTAGTATTACGAATATACAAATATTGTGAATATACTAGTATTGAATGTACCACAATTCTCGATAATTTTCATATTAACCATATGATTAATACCCCAAGCATCTTTCTTTACCCCTGCCAATAAATTCAGTTTAGAAGCAAACTTTAAATTGAGATTCATGAGTTTCATACTGCTCTGTTTTTGTTTTATAAGAAAAGCAATAGTTACTTGGGTAGATCATCCTATTTCAAAATGTGTAGATGGCAGGCGGCTGGATGTTTTTTCTAGCAGTTTTACTACCAAGAAAACTAAACTCATGAAATCGTGATTGAACATTAAAGCTCAATGCAAGGATTCACATAAGGCGGCAGAGTAGTATCATTAAAATCTGGAAAGTTTTGAGCCAAATCATCGCTTTAGAAAACGTAATCAAACATACTAGTACAACGAGCATACAAGTATTGTACAGATTCATTGAATTTGATGTGAAGCAACACAAACACAATACCATAATTCACTTAACAAGGATTTGTGGAACTTCCGGATTAGAGGAGTGTTTTTGTTGGGTTGTGTGGGTAGTAGGCTACTGGGTGTTATGTTTTGTGGGATGTGCTCTGTCTTTTTCATTGGGAAAGGAAGGCGTTTGAGCCTTAGGGATTAAGTTAGGGGGTTGGGTTTTTGGCGTGGGTATTGCTGATGTTGGTTGGGTAGTTTATGCTTGGCTCCATTTCCAGAAATCAAGTGGTGTTAATCCAATTTTAGATCCAAACAAGCTAGAAAGAACAAACAGAAAAAAGCCTAAACACGATTTCCAGTGCAGAATTAAGTGGTGTTAATCCAATTTCAGAGTATATTTTTGTACAATACTTGTATCCTAGTAGTACTAGTATATACATGTACCTACCTCTATCGCAAATCAATGGCAGGAGCAGAGTCGTGGCTTCAGAATCCTCGATTTTCTTCGGCGATATGGGAAATTAGATGTGGCCAGGATCGAATCCTACAGATCAGATGGGGCAAATGGAATTAATTACCAACAAAACAAGGATGAGCGCCGGCGGGGGAAGCTTACCTGTTTATCGGCGGCGAGGCTGATGCTTGAGACGCGCGCGGAGTCGTCAGGAACCACCGACAGTCAGCGATGGCAGGGGAAAAGCTCGCCTCACCAGAGACGGCCACCGCACGGGAAAGAGGCACCGGACTGGACAGCCGACGCCGTCCGAAAAGTAATCGCCGTCCGGTGGAGTGTGATCGCCGTCGGCGCCGTCGGTGAAGAGCTGTTGATTTTCAGAGGTTGAGAATGGTGGGGCTGTCGCGAGAATTGACCTAGGGTAGTGGACAGCAAGTAAAAAAATTAAAACAAAAACAATAATTTTGGCCTAAATATATACTAGTTCTACCATCCGTTAGATTCAACTTATGGAGATCTGACGGCTGTGGAGTAACTTTGTATAGGATACAAAGTGTAGTATTTGTCACCCACCGCGCTCCCGCCAAATTAGGTAGGAGCACTTCTCACCAATGGAGCAGACCTCATTACTCATTAGGGGGGCATTCCTCATTAATTAACAGACCCCTAGTAGTATGAGAATATTGACACATATTTTGCATGCATCATTTAAGTGAATCCCATACGACCGGGAGATTTTAAGGTGAGAAATCCTTAATATTTCTTATTTAAGAACTCGAATCTGGACTGTTGGATTTGTAACCGTAATAACTATAATCGAGTGGTACTAAATGTACCAAAGGGTATATTAGTAAATGTATAATAATAATAAGTTATATAATTAATATTATTTAAATATCAATGAACGTGGGATAACTTCCCACTTAGTTGGCGGTTTTCATTGGCGGAGCCACATGTGAGTTAGTGGGGTCCTGGGACCCCACTTGGAAAAAAACCTTAATAAAATACCAAGGCTGCCTCTTCAGGAATCAAACACGCGACCTCGCGTTAATGAGACAGCCATTTCAACCATCAGTCCGCACAAGCTTTACTGATTATATATTACGCGTATATGTACTTCAAGCGAAATAGAATAAGCAAACAAAGACATTAAAACGTCCCAGAGTCTCTGCAACTGCAAGTCTGCAGCCCTAATTATATTTCTTTCTTCGAAAAATACTCTGTCCGACGGCGACGGTGGACTCCTTCAAGCCTCAAACTAGAGGCTCCATTCTCCAACTCTCTCTTCTCCGTCGACTCTTCCTTCTTCAACCTCCAATCCTCCATCATCGCTTTTTCTTCTCCAACCAAATCTTCCTTCTTCAACTATTTCAGGCTGCTGCAAATTCTAGCCCAAAGACGAAGTTTGAATCCCTAATCTCCAAGACTCCAAGTTCTGAGCTTCTAGCCAATTAGTTAAACCCTAAAGGTAATTTCAATTCTAACTAATAGATTCATGCTTTCAATTTCATCAATTATCATGAAAGTAGTTTGAATTGTGTTCATGTTTAATTGAAATTGAATTTTCAGTTATGAAGAGGTATTATTCAGCAATAAGAAGTTCAACTTCAGATTTACCAATTGCTCAAGAAGTGGAATCGCAATCAAGTGCCAGTGAACAATGCTTAAGCGGCCATCCTCCATCCCCGACGATGATATCTCAACCAAGTCCTACTTTGATGAATCGACATAAACAACAATGTGAGTCTTCTTTACCACCTAAAGGTGATGTTGATGTGAATCTGTTAAAAGCTGATCCAGGGTTAAGAAAGAAAATATCATGTTTTCATCCAAATGTGCAAGATGAGGTTAGAAGACTTTATATACAAAGGGGTCCTTGTCAACCTAAAGGTCATTCTTTTCCATTTAGAGAAATTGGTGGAAAGAAACGGAGATTTATTGCTTCTTGGTTTGATGATTATTGGTGGTTAGAATATAGTATTGAGAAGGATGCAGCATATTGTCTACCTTGTTATCTGTTTAGGCATGAAGAAAGTAAGAAAGGTGCAGGTGATTCATTTGTTAGTGAGGGGTTTACTTGTTGGAACAAAAAGAACAGATTTGATGTTCATGTAGGTGGACCTAGCAGTGCACACAATTCAGCTCTAAGGAAATATGAAGATTTGATGAAACAACCACAGAGCATCCAAGTTGCCTTCTGTAGACAATCATATGAAGCAAAAAAGGACTACAGGACTCGTTTGGAAGCTTCACTTAACTGCATCAAGTTTCTTTTGCATAATGGGTTGCCATTTCGAGGGCATGATGAATCAGAATTCTCGAGTAATAAAGGTTGTTTTTTAGAGTTGTTGGAATTTCACGCCCGTGGTAGAGATTCTATTCAACGTGTTGTGTTGGATAATGCCCCTCAGAATCAGCGTATGACTTCTCCTGACATTCAAAAGGATATTGTCCACGCAATAGCCTCAGAAATAACTAAAGAAATCATTAAGGACCTTGAAAATGATTTCTTTTGTATCTTGGTTGACGAGGCTCGTGATGTTTCTATCAAAGAACAAATGGCCATTGTTCTACGATTTGTAGATCGAAATGGTAGTGTCGTGGAAAGATTTATGGGTATTTCTCATGTGAAGGATACTAAAGCATTGACACTCAAGAATGAAATTGAAGCTATGCTTGTGAAGAATGGGTTGAGTCTATCAAGAATAAGAGGACAAGGCTATGATGGGGCTAGCAACATGAAAGGAGAAATCAACGGATTGAAGTCTTTGATCTTAGCTAAAAATCCATCTGCACATTATGTTCATTGCTTTGCACACCAACTTCAATTAACACTTGTTGTTGTTGCCAAAAATCACTGTGAAGTTAGTTACTTCTTTAACAGTGTAAGTCACTTGATTAATGTAGTTGGATCATCTTGTAAGAGACAAGACAGCATCAAAGAACACCAAGCTGCCAAAGTTGTTGCTGCTCTAGCTAATGGTGAGTTGGAGACAGGAAGAGGGTTGAATCAAGAAATGAGTCTAAAAAGGCCTTGTGAGACTCGTTGGGGATCTCATTTTGGGACTCTTATCAATTTGGCTAGCATATTCTCTAGTGTGATTGAAGTTTTGGATGACATGCTGCATGAAGGAACTAGTGAAACAAAGGTTGTGGCTTATGATACATTGCTTAAACTTCAGTCATTCAGTTTTGCTTTTATGTTGAACTTGATGATTAAAGTATTATCAATCACAAATGAGTTGTCAATAGCATTGCAAAGAAAAGATCAAGATATAGTTAATGCTATTCAACTTGTTCGTGTGGCCAAGTTAAGATTACAAGGAATGCGAGATCAAGGATGGGAGCTTCTTCTTCATGATGCAGTCTTATTCTGCAACAAGGAGAACATTCATATTCCTAGTATGAATGATGTTTTTGTTCTTCCTGGAAGGTCAAGACGTAATTCTCAACAGGTCACAAACTTACATCATTATCAAGTTGAAGTATTTTATACAGTTGTGGATATGCAGTTGCAGGAGTTGAATAGTCGTTTTGATGAAGTCAACACACAATTGCTATGTTGTTTGGCTTGTTTAAGTCCCAATGATTCTTTTGCTGCTTATGACAAGCAAATGGTGCTAAATCTTGCTAGATTTTATCCAACTGAGTTCTCAGATGTGCAAATCATGTTTCTTGAGCATCAACTCGAGACTTATATATTTGATATGCAAGCTAATGATGATTTCAAAGGATTGAAAGGCATTGAGGAGTTGTCTATGAAAATGGTGAAGACAAAAAAGCATGTGGTGTATCCATTAGTTTATTTGCTTCTGAAGATGGCATTGATCTTACCGGTAGCAACTGCAAGTGTGGAAAGAGCTTTTTCTGCAATGACTTATGTGAAGAACAAGCTTCGAAATCGTATGGGTGATGAGTTCATGTGTGATTGTTTAATAGCGTTCATCGAGAAAGACGTACTAGATACTTTGAGCAATGGATGTATTTTAGAGTACTTCCAAAATATGAAAACACGACGTGGATCGCTATAAATAAATAATAATAGCATATCTACCCGGATAATGCCCCTCAGAAAGACGTACTAGTTCGGTAATGCCCCTCAGAAAGACGTACTAGTTCTGCTCCCGCCGTCGGAATATAGCCCATCTCTACCCGGAACTCCGAATACCGGAAGATAGCCAGACTGAAAGTAGAGACTTCGTCGCCAGAGGACCACGAGATGACGACGTTCCGTAGGAAGAAACGAGTCAGAGTACTGAAAGTAGAAGCTTCGTCGCGGGAGGACCACGAGACGACAACGTTCCATAGGAAGAAATGAGCCGGAGTACTGAAATTAGAAGCTTCGCCGCTGGAGGACCACGAGCCGTCGTCGTACCGTAGGAAGAAACGAGCCGACGTACCTGAGGAAGAAGAAGAAGAGTCGTGGTGATACACAACCTTCGGTGGAGGAGAGGTCGGGTCCCCGCCGTGCCGGAGGAGGAAGAGAGCCGCCGGAGATATGAATAAACGACGGTTTAATCACCGCCGGACACAAAATATTGAATGAATTATTTCCGTGCCGGCAAGAAGAAGATGAAGCGACGGTTACTTTTTGAGCATTAGGGTTTTTCATAGTTAATATGGTATCATAATTATCTTAATATAGGTAGTTTTTAAATAATATATTTGACTAAAATATCCTTTCAACTACCTAAATTGTCTGAGCCTTTGGATTGGTACTATAAGATCCAATGATCCATAATAAAGTTCTTATATAAGAAATCTATAAGATTTCTCCCTATACAATATCCGCATACGACCGACATCAACCCCACTAATTTTGAATGCTTTAGTTTGAATAGAGCTGAACAATGTAAATTAATATTTATTAAAAAAAAAATCAAAATAGTTTATTGCGGTTAAAAACAAAAATTTACTAAAAACAACCGCGAGGAAATTGATAAATGAATAATGCATCCTTTAAATTGTGGGAAAAATACACATCAAGCCAAACGAGGCTCAACTTTTTGTTGGACATTCCTTCAGCCCATTTCACCTGTGGGCCGGACCATTTGCACAAACCGAAACACCGGTTCATAAACCCATTATGAACACAAAACCCTAGAGCTTCCCATTTTCATTAAAACTCTCTCTGAGCTCTGCCACCACCACTTAGCACCGCAGCTGCGTTCTCGTTCGTTCCCACAGCCACCAGCCGCCGCCATGGTATCCCTCTCAATTCCTATGAATCTCCATCTCTTTATTTCGATTTCCGTCGCTTCTGATATGGAACTTGACATCGTTATTTTCCTGTTTCGCCACAGGGGATTGACTTGAAGGCAGGAGGTAAGAGAAAGAAGACCAAGCGTACAGCCCCCAAGTCCGATGATATCTACCTTAAGCTACTTGTCAAGGTACTCATTGCTGATTCTATACTTTCTTAATTGAATTATAGCCAGTTTCTGATTCAATTGGATTTTGTTTTTGTTCTGTTCTGAGCAGCTTTACCGGTTTCTGGTGAGGAGAACTGGAAGTAGCTTCAATGCCGTGATATTGAAAAGGCTGTTTATGAGCAAGGTCAACAAGCCGCCGCTATCTCTTTCCAGGCTTATCCGCTTCACTAAGGGAAAGGTTTGGTTTTCCTTCCTTCTCTTAGCCTGAACAATCTGTTGGTTTCCTTTCTGTTTTGTTGCTGAGATTTTGCTTCTTTCGGTTGGTTTATTGGTGTAGGAGGGAAAAATCGCAGTTGTTGTGGGAACAATCACTGATGACATTAGGGTTTATGAGGTTCCAGCTATAAAAATAACTGCTTTGAGGTTCACTGAGACTGCTAGGGCCAGAATCGAGAAGGCTGGTGGGGAGTGCTTGACTTTTGACCAGCTTGCTTTGAGGGCTCCTCTTGGCCAGAACACGGTATGCCCTTCTTCTTCTTTGCTGCAATGTTGAATAAGTAGCTCCTTCCTTTGAATGCATTTGTATAGCTTATTCAATGTGTCAAGGATTGTGACTTTATTTCTAGTTTATAAATTCGTGAAAGGGTACTTCAGTCTTGCCTGTTGATTGAACTGTGATGAATTAGACCTTAATTCATGTCATTTATCGAAATGGTGGCCGCCTTCTGAACATTCAAAGAACTGAATTTGCATTCAGCTGAACTCCTATTTTGCGATGACTGTGAATATCTGCTTTGATCTTATCAGGACAGTAATTGTACCTGTGGGGCATTCAATTGCTAATTAGATTAGTTGGGTGTTGTATGTTGGCAGGTTCTACTGAGGGGTCCAAAGAATGCTCGTGAGGCAGTGAAGCATTTCGGACCGGCACCAGGTGTGCCACACAGCCATAGCAAACCATACGTTAGGTCCAAGGGAAGGAAGTTTGAGAAGGCTAGAGGAAAGAGAAACAGCAGGGGTTTCAGGGTCTGATTTGTTCGGTCCGCTTCCCAGAACATGGGAGAGAATCCTCAGTTGTGTTGTTTTTTCCTTGTAGTTCCAAATTTTGCTACAACTCTATGGCATCTATCCAACAAACTTATATATTTCATCTTTATATCAAAAATCTTCTGTCCGCCACTAGCAGCTCTTTATTAGTCTCTCGAGTTTTAGAAGTTGACGATCTAAGGATCGTGAACAAGTTAACTTATCCTACTGGTCCATGATCAATGATGCCTTCCAGAAGCAATGCAAATGATCCCTGCCAGTCCAGGTCACGTTTGGTTTGGGGCGATGCAACTTTAGAGACGAACATGTAGAATTTCTTAGTTTCGACATCTTTTATGGCAAGCTCCGAGAATTTCTTAGTTTCGAAAATTCTGTTCCCACACACATCTAGCCCAAGGGCAGAAGAAAAGGCAGTGGAGTGTGTCTTCTATACTTCCCTGACATCCATTGCAAAGGGCGTTTGGCGCACACCTTCTCTTCAAAAGATTTTCCTTGGTTGCTAGGCCGTGACGGATGCATCTCCATAAGAAAAAAGTGATCTTGCGTGGGAGGGATAAACTCCATAACCATTTCCAATTCGCCTCTGAAGCTTGTCTATTCTGCGAAGCAGAGGCTTGAGTGTCATCGTTATGGCTCACATGGTACGCCGACTTTACTGTGAACATGCCATTTGTTGAGAACTTCCACTTCCACTCGTCCTTCAGCTCTGGGGGCCAATTGGGATCCTTTTGATGGCCCTCACCTCTTCCGGCGAACAAAACTGTTCAAGCATCTCTTCATTCCATCGCCGAGGGCCCTCAAGCATCAAGTCTGCTACTTTAACCTCGTCTCCAAGCCTTTCAGCAGTCTGATGACTGGGGAGAGATGGGATCCATGGATGCCTATCCACCCAGCTATCATGCCCCCCGCCCACCACACGAATAGACCCCTTACCGAGAGTTCCTATTGTATGAACAAGTCCCGCCCAAACCCAAGACGGTCTAGCGCCCTTAACTGCATTGAGGAAGTCACTCTTTGGGAAGTAGATGCTCTTCAGAAGTCTTGCCCATAGAGCATTGGGGTTTGTAATAAGTCTCCAACCTTGCTTAGATAGAAGAGCCACATTGAAGTCATGGAAATTTCTGAAGCCGAGCCCCCCCTCCCACTTAGAGGAACACAAAATTCTCGCATTACACCAATGAATACTATTTCTCTCCACCGATCCCGCCCAAAAGAAATTCCTCAGCATCGAATCCATCTTCCTCGTCATTGTTACTGGCAGCAATAAGGCACTCATAATAAAAGACGGGATGGCCTGAATCACCACTTTGATGAGTGTCTCTTTACCAGCATGGGATAGAAGCCCTGTTTTCCATAATTGCCCTTGCTTCTTCATCTGATCCAGGAGGAAAGAGAAGGTTTCCTTCTTGGAAGTTCCCCATTCAGTGGGCACCCCAAGGTACTTAGAATGTTGATTAGTTGTCGCGAAACCAATCGTCCCAATGATATCACTTTTTGTCTGATTATCAACATTAGCGCTAAAGAAGACCGAAGACTTCTCTAGGTTGACCTCTTGCCCCGTCATCCTCCCGTAGAGGTTGATAGTATCAATGATGGTCTGAGCATGCCCAACAGTGGCCTTACCAAAGATAACCGTGTCGTCGGCAAAAAGACAATGAGTAAGGGTCGGACCTCTAATGTTCAACTTGATTCCCACCGCTTCCTCCAGCGCACTTCGCTTTTCAATCAAGAATGACAAGGCATTCGACATTAAGATGAAGAGAAAAGGGGAAATTGGGTCACCTTGTCGAATCCCTCTAGAAGGTGTAAAGAAGGGAGTTGGACGACCATTGAAAAGGATAGAGAATCGCACTGTCGCACTGTAGAAATGCACGTCCGAATCCACGAACATCACCTTGATGAGAACCCGTAAGCGCGAAGTAACAGAAGCAAGCAATCCCAATCCACCAAGTCATAAGCTTTACGCATATCCAATTTAAGCATCATGTCCTTTTTCTTCCCTTTCTTCCTGATTTTGAATTGATGGAGGACCTCGTGAACGATAATAATATTGTCTTGTATAACCCCCCCCCCCCCCCCCCCCCCCCCCGTGAAAGCCGCCTGCATCTCAGACACCAACTTCGGGATCCACTCTTTCAACTAAGATCTTAGAAATGACCTTATACTTGAAGTTGCAGCAACTGATTGGACGGAACTGGCTAATGCGGGTTGGGAGAGGAACCTTCGGGATGAGAGCAATGTGTGTGTCGTTCCAACCTTCTGGCAAAATTGCTGTTTCGAAGAACATTATAATCTCGTCACACAAATCATTGCCCACAATAGACCAGTATTTCCTAAAGAAGTCACCGGCGAAACCGTCCGGTCCCGGAGACTTGTCCGCTCCAAGAGCGAAGACTGCCCTTTGAATTTCATCATATGAAACCCTCTCTTCAAGTCTTTCATTCATCTGTGGAGTCACACATCTTGGGAACTCTTCCATCCCTACCAGAGTTCCATCAGCATTTCCTTTGGTAAACAAGTCTCTGTAAAAATTCATTGCCAAATTACGAAGCTCCACCTCCTTCGTAACCCATTCATCTGTATCAGTTTGCAAGCTAGAGATAGAATTCTTGTGCCTCCTGTAAATAGTTGAGGCGTGAAAAATTTTGGTATTACGATCTCCCGACGCTAGCTAGTTCACTTTGGCTCTCATGCTCCAAAATATTTCCTCCTCTTCCCAAATGTGATCAAGCTCGGATAAGAGCACCCCTTCTTCGTTAACAACATTGGGGCTCTCTCTCTGGCTTGTGATTCTAAAAGTATTCTTTGACGTGACTAGTTTACCAAAAAACAAAAGGATAGGATGCAACCTATTTTAAAGAAAACTAGTCAATTTGGCCACACTCTGCTGCAGAAATAAGTAGATGATTAGTGCTTGGAAACCTGTGTGCAGTGCATAATGCAACTAAATACAACAAAACTTATCAACATATTTCGTAACTTTCGAGAAGCACGAAAGCTACTAATATCTCTACGTATATGACTTATCAAAAACTCCTTTGAACTAGTAGAAACTCCAAAAATCCTTTCGCAACGTTCTTTCGAAACATTATAAAAAAACTGCTCTCCAAATCAATCGGCCAATTTTGGCACGAATAAACTACCCATCTCATCAGAGGATTAGAGGAATCAGAATTACTATTTCATTATGAATCGGAAATCTGTTTCTGCAGCTGCAAAAATGACAAACAGTCTGCAATCCAAAATTACACAGACACTCCATGAATTACATAGTTTAATTACAGACGGGAATCCTCCATTGCAATCAAAATGATAATGTTGTAAATCAAGCGCAGTAAACTACAGCGTTCCCAGAATAATGATAATCCATTTTCGGCTGATCGGCGATTGCAGGGAGAAGAAGAAGAGTAAAGAAAGGGCCAACAGAGAGAAATAGTCAAAAGCCAGGATGGTTGAATTCTACCAGAGATTTTTTTTTAGGACAACTCAACTCAACCATAATTGGTAATCTAATAATGAATGAATGTGTAGTACCAAGATTCATTTACTGCAACCTGAAAAGGTTTCCGTTTTTTGTAATCTGTACTACTACGTTATTGTTGCAGTACAACCCAACAATCTATTTTCTTAATCCCCCTTTTCCTCCTCCTCCATTCTGTTCTGTTTGCGTTAATTTCGAGATTTCTTCATCTTCTCCACTGTATCTCTCGCAATTCTTCTTTCTTCTTATATGCCTGCTTTGCTCTGAGTCCCGTTTGACGTTGTTTCCGTCATGGCGCCGATTCTTTGATTTTGTCGACTTGTCATATATACTAGTGTTGTTTGTCTGTTACAGTGAAGATAAATCCAACGCACTACACTCATTGCCGGTAATACACTATCCTTTTCAATGTGAGTTGCGATTCATTGGTCTATCTGGACGATGTTATTTGTCCAGTGATTGATTCTCATAGCAGTTGTTTGTAGTATTACAGGAGAAAGAAGAGCAGGGGAACAAACTTGCAGTTGCTGTTGTTATACCCAAGTGGTCTACTCAGCAATAATCTCAATGGACCGTAACAGGGAGGGCAGGGATGAGAGGTCTGAAACTGATGAAGTTGTTGCTAATGCTGATGCTGATGCTGATGCTAATGGGATGGAGGAGGATGAGAGAGGGTTGCTCCGTGGACGCAGCAGATCACATTTAGAGGGATTTTGGCCAGTATTGTAATTGGGATTATTTACAGTGTGATTGTGATGAAACTGAACCTCACAACTGGGGTGGTCCCTAACTTCAATGTCTCAGCAGCTCTGCTTGGATTTGTGTTCATGAAAACATGGACCAAACTCCTTAAAAAAGCTGGCTTCATAACCAAGCCCTTCACCAGGCAGGAGAACACTGTAATTCAGACTTGTGCGGTAGCTTGTTACAGCATTTCTCTAGCAGGTTGTTACATTTATCTTCTTCTTTGGCAACTCTTATCAGTATCAACTTACATTTTAATTTCCTGGCTGCAGGTGGTTTCGGGTCTTACCTGTTGGGATTGAACAGCAAGACGTATAACGCAGTTGGAGATAAAGTTGATCCAAAGGTGAATAATCCAGGGACTGTAAAGGAACCTGGTGTGGGCTGGATGACTGCTTTCCTCTTTGTCAGCTGCTTTGTTGGACTACTTGCTCTTATTCCTCTCAGGAAGGTAAAACGTCTGTTCAATGTTACATACAAAGTTGGGTAGCTTGGGACCATATATGTGTTTCACTTAATGTAATAATTTAGATATCTTTCTGCTTCTCCAGATCATGATAATCGACCACAAGCTGGCTTATCCAAGTGGAACTGCTACTGCAGTTCTCATCAATGGTTTTCACACCACTAAGGGAGACAAGATGGCCAAGTATGTCTCTCTTAATTTCTTCTCATTTTGGAATATAAGGGAACTGCTCTATGTTTGAAGCAAATCAACTGATACAGTGATTGTGGCACAGGAAGCAAGTCCAAGGGTTCCTGAGGTTCTTTTCTTTCAGCTTTGTTTGGGCTTTCTTTCAGTGGTTCTACAGCGGTGGAGACAACTGTGGGTTCCTTTCGTTTCCCACGTTTGGATTGGTGGCAAGGGAACATTTGTGAGTGCATCAACTAGATGAAAAATCGTGGCTGATATCATTAATTAACATCCCACTAGAACTCATTGCATATTTTCAAGTGGTTGCAGGTTCTACTTCGATTTCAGCATGACTTACGTTGGAGCAGGAATGATTTGTTCCATCTCGTGAATTTGTCTTTGCTCTTTGGTGCGGTGCTTTCTTATGGTATAATGTGGCCATTGATTGGTCGCCGGAAAGGAGATTGGTTTTCTTCGAAACTGCCTGAATCCAGTATGGAGAGTCTGTATGGTTACAAGGTCCACCAGCTAACTCATAAAAGATTTGTTATTTTGTTGTCATTTTGTTTTCTGAAATAGACTTCTTAACTAACAACTCCTTGGCAATGACTATGTCTGCTCTTCCAGGCATTCATTTCAATTGCTATGATCTTGGGAGATGGGCTGTACAATTTCATAAAGATACTTTATCTCACAGCTGCTAACATTATTGAAAGAGCAAGGGCAAGGGAAAATGTCAGAACACGTAAGTTGGATGTTTCTCATGAATCAGTTGACGTAAAGTTGAGACATTTTTAGTTATAAGTTGAGTGTATTTTATTTATATGTATGTACAGGCCCCGAATGTGAGACTGATCCAGCTTCTTTGAACGACCTTAGAAGAAACGAAGTATTTGTTAGGGAGAGAATACCAATTTGGATAGCATGCATTGGTTATATGGCGTTCTCAGTGGTATCGATCATTGTGATCCCTATCATGTTTCCTCAACTGAAATGGTACTATGTGGTGGTTGCGTACGTTCTTGCTCCATCACTTAGCTTTTGCAATGCATACGGTACTGGGTTAACTGATATGAACATGGCGTTCAATTATGGAAAGGTGGCATTGTTTGTGCTTGCAGCCATATCAGGGAAAGAAAATGGTGTAGTTGCAGGACTAGTGGGTTGTGGGCTGATTAAGTCAATTGTCTCCATGTCTTCTGATTTGATGCAAGATATGAAGACTGGTCATCTCACTTTCACTTCCCCTCGATCCATGCTTGTCTGTCAGGCTATTGGGACGGCGATAGGCTGCGTAATAGCTCCGCTTAATTTCTTCCTATATAACAAGGCATTTAACCTCGGGGACCCGGATGGTGAGTATAAGGCACCATATGCACTGGTGTACAGAAACATGGCAATAATAGGAGTGGAAGGATTCTCTTCTCTTCCTCGGCACTGCCTAGCGCTGTCATATGGGTTCTTCTCATTTGCAGTAGTAGCCAACTTGCTTAGAGATGTTGTACCGAAGAAAATAAGCAGGTGGATTCCGCTGCCAATGGCAATGGCAATGCCTTTCCTGATAGGAGGGAACTTTGCAATAGATATGTGTGTAGGGAGCTTGGTTGTGTTTGTGTGGCACAAACACAACAGTAGAAAGGCGAGGCTGATGGTTCCTGTGGTTGCATCTGGGTTGATATGCGGGGATGGGTTGTGGATTCTTCCTTCTCAACTTCTTGCTTTGGCGCATTTGCGGCCTCCAATGTGCATGAGTTTCTCTAGAGGAAGCACCTAGCTAGACAATTATTAATGTACTACTAGTTAGTTTAGTCGCGCTCTGCTGCGGAAATAAGTAGATGGGATTAGTGTTTGGAAACCCGTGTGTAGTGCATAATGCTAAACTTATTGTAGAACATAGATATTTCAAGATTACAGATCATACTTTCACTTCAACTGTAGTTCTTAGTTGTATCTTAATTTACAAATGTTAGAAGTTCTGTAGATTTGCTGACATGCAGGATTCAGGCGTCGTAGAGCAACAAGCATGGTACTTTGTCACTAATAACATTCAAAATATGACACAAATTCTTTCACCAATGAGTCCATAACATTGTAGAACATCTATTGAAATCCCTTGTACATGTAACTTGATCATATTCAGCCTTATTCATGCAGTGTTCCTAAGTTAGCAGAAAAAACCTAAGTTGAAAGATGAACACCAGTCTTTGCAATAGCTGTCTTATAAGTTGAAAGATGAGCAACACTGGAACACCATTAATTTAAGTAATGTGAGTAGAATACATTGAAACTGAAGCAATTGAGTATGCAACAAAATTTACAAAAGCTCTTTCCCGTTCTAGTCTCTCCCCTCACCATACACACAAACAACACCACTTTGGACAATTTCGCCTGCAGAATAAACCTTCCATCCAACCATTCTCTAAGAGCAGAACTGAATCAGAGAATCTAAGGCAAGCACAACAAAATTAGGCTCACAGGAAAGCTTCAAATGCCCCAACAATGCCAACTTCAATCTCAAGCAAGCCTTTATCATCCTTGCTGTTAAAACTGGGAATGATCCCCAATCATCGATCCTTTGATTTCACAGGCACCCCTTTGTACATTTGCACACGATCCCTAAGTCCATCTCTTCTGGGCCTTGCTACCTTATTGTTGGGGTCAAACAGCAGTGCTTCCTCGAATGCTTTGAGGGCTCCTTTCATGTCATTCTTCTTCTCATAAGCATCTCCCAGGTTGTTCCATGCTGTTACGTACCCGGGTTGTAGCTTCACTGCCTTCTCTAGCTGAGCTATGCCTTTATCTGTCTTCCCGTCTCGGATGTAACTCACCCAAGTGCATTGTACACCTGCTTGTGATGCCACCCAAAATGTCTTTCCATCATTAAGCAACCATGGGGTGGGTGGGAGAGTATCATTACTGAACTGTTTTAACCAAAATCATCTATGTACCTGTGCAAGATCCTGATCATCACCATCCCATTTCTCAATTGCTTGAAGCAAATATTTGGTGGCAGCAGGGTAGAACTTCCTCCTCAACATTACAGCTCCAAGTTCAAACAACTCTGTGGCACTTGCATCACCACTCCTTACTTGCTCCTTCAATTACAGAACACAAAGGCATACAGGTTTGCACCTTTCAGTACAGAGTACAAAAATGCAGAGGGAAAAGAAAGAACTCATTAAAATAAGGAGTAACCTGCCTGTAGTTCCTTAGCAGAAAGATCAAGTTCTCTACGCACGAGAACCTGGCGAATGACAAAGAACGTTCCAACACCAAGCAGTGCCAGCAGCAACAACAGATAAGAGAGCTGAATTCCCAGTTCAAATAATTCCCCCACCTCATAAGTGCACCTGGTCCAATACTTTCACTTGCATTTGCAGCTTGTGCAGACATCAAAAATGAAATTTGCTGAACGGAGAGAGCAGATATCCAAAGTATTAGGTTCCTCATGCATAAACTGTCCTCTAGGTTCCACAGAGAATCTGCAACATAATCCTTAGATCAGGAATTTATATGGCAATCACTTCACTTGCCTACTGAATAACCATTGAGAATTCTGGAAAAACCTACTAGTAAATTGGCTGCATGGCTCATCATAGAAGATGTGAGAGTGGCTACCGCAAGGTGCATGAGGTACCGAACTCGGATTATCCTCTTCACTTTTGATAAAATCACAAACGATATTAAAAAACCCATCACGTCAATGATAAGAATTACACAGATGCGTAAACAGATACACAGACACTCACTTTACTCGAACCATCTCTTCAGTGATCTTTGGATTGTGGAAAGTCCTGTCCACAACGGCCGACAAGTGGTGTCGGCCAGTCCTGGTGATGAATGAAGTAAATGCTGCACCATATGGTGTCCTTGTAGATGACGAGAAACAGGGAATCGACAGAGAAACAAGCGAGTACGAGAAGAGATGCACATGGTTCCTGTTCTTGACAGGGTGATGAACGACCTTGATACATGAAATGGGAATGTTAAGTGGGAGGCGTTTGCAAATCGATAGAGAGACCATCTCCATTGTTGTCTTGTGGAAGTTGACCGACCTACACAGTGAATTTCAACACTTAAGACAAGGCAGCATCTCATTAGGAAGAGATCAGACGTAGAAACTGGTGGCAGCTTCTTCAAACCATATCCAATTTGACAGTGTTCAAAACATAAGAACCCTACTACTTAGAAAACCTTGTGACAGTTGAACTTGCATCCAATAAGCTTGTGAATTCCCATACATGAAATAGCCAAAATTACAAAACCAACTCCATGATAGACTGTTGGGGTGGTGATCATAAAGTACCAAAAAACATCTAACCCCAACAGAAGAGAAGCAGAATCCTGAAGGAGAGTAATAGTGAGGCAAGCAAGAACCACCAATTTCCATAACAAGCTCAATTGTGAAACAACCACTCGGAGAAACAGTTGATTTTAGGGAAACAAAAGAGAATCAAGAAGGAGAAACAAGAAGAACTAGGTCACGAGCAGAAGTTTACTGACAGCCAATAGTATCCTACCAATGAATGGAGGTTGCAGGGAAAGAGTGGAATTCGCCTGAATGAGGGGAGTAGTAGCGGATGCCGATGCCTGGAACTGCAAGAGCTAAGTCAGCAAAACGAAAGGCAGAGTTTGATTATGGACCTGCCTGGTTGCATCCTGTCGTCGGCGGGGAAGGAAATGAGTAGGATTTGTGGATTGATATGGTTGGATTGGATAAGGAAACAACACCATTTTACCCGGTGGCTGTGAAACCCGGGTTAGGTTGGTTGCATAGCTATACGGTTATGGAAAAAGTATTAATAAAATTCTATTATAGGCTGCTATTTTAACAAATGACCATTTGTCTAACCCTAAAATCTAATCAAAATTTTTTTACTCCATTGATAGGGTTTTGACATTCCAACTATGTTTTAGTAAGTAATTTACAGAAAAAAAAAAAAAAAGAATCAATCTTATTTACATATCTTATCATAATATCTATCATAAATTTGCAGTAGTCACTATTGTGGGACGATGCTAGAGCGAACAACACCAGCCGTGCTCGGCTTTGCATAGTTAGATAAAGTTTTTTTACTATGATTAATTATGATCTCTTGTTCCTGGTGGAAATGTTTTTCTCCCTCAATCTTTGGTTGGGTTCTTGGATTGTTTCTCTGGTTTTCTACTACTAGAACCGCCCACTTCCATCTTATCCAAGTCCTTAGTCGGAGTTTTGAGCTTAGAATGAAAACGAGTAAAGGGTCTACTCATAAACCAACGAGAATCTTGCAAGCCAAAAACAAGAAAACCAAAGTAAAATCAAAGTGGGTGAAACACAAAAATGAACTGAAAATGAAGAATAGAAAAAAGCACTTTTTCACAAACACAAAGAAGTTCCTAACAATGACGGCAAAATTGGATCGATGTAGAATGATAGTCAAAGATAAACCTAAATTACCAAGGTAGTGAAGGATCATATTCCGATGGGTCTTCTAGACATAGCTACTTAAGGGGTGTTTTTAGGGTAGAAAGGAAAGAGTTTGTGAGTGTTAGTTCCACGATTTTTTAAGATATCAACAACAAACAATCAGAGTAACAAAAAAGGTTGACAAACGAATGCCGAAAGAAAGGTTGTTCTTAACTACTAGGAATAAGGGCTTAGACTCGAATCTCCCTAGGATACCAAGATGGACAAAACATACTCAGATGAACCAGATCTTAAGTTCAATTCGCCATCACAGTTCCTAGCTCTACGACTAAATTCAAAAATAGTCGCCTAACTAAACTCTCTATCGAGCTACCTACCTAGATTGAATAGTCGCTTCTGCATCTAGGGCCAAGTTGACACTCTAAGCGAATTTTATGAATTGCTCCTAACGATGGACTAATCCTTTAGGCCCTCTATCGATTGAAACTGATCAAACTAGTTGTGTTGATAAATTTTACAGTGGTGGTGATGAAGGATACCAGATCAGGTTGTCAACTCCGAGTTCACAAAGTTCCAAAAGAAATAAAGGCTATTGGAAAGAAGCTGGCAATGAATTGTGAGAACTTTGATCACAATCTTGGTTATTAATTATGTTGTTCTTCATATCCTAATTCCAACTTTCCTTGTTATTATTAAGTCAACACTAATTTTGGTTTAATTTCTTTACCAGTGGCTTGGTGGAGATTGTATGGAGATATCACACCTAATTTACAAAACATGGCTATGAGGATCCTTTCATTGACCTCAAGTTCTTCCGACTCTGTAAAAAACTGGAGTACTTTTGAGTTGGTTAGTCCATAATTCTCCATCAATATACTTTATTCAGTCTCATATTGTATTCATATTTGTAATGAACAATTGTACTTCTAGATACATACCAAGAGAAGGAATAGGCTTATAATGTGCCGTCTGAATCAACTAGTGTACATTCAGTTCAATTCTAAGTTGATGTCAAAAAAGAAAAAGATCAAGGAAAAAAATGTTGATGTTCTCCTATGTATGCAACCGAAGCACAAGGATTTCTAGTTGAGGAGGGGATGTTGATACATTGCATGTGTTCTAGGATGAAGATGATGGAGGATTGAACGACATAACATGAGATGTTCTTGATAATATGATGGGAACTATTGAACAACTTGAACTCTGTAGGAGTACTGCAAGATCGAGTGAGAGAGCTTCATGATGAAGAATTTGAGTTCGAAGATGAGGATTAGGAATAGAGAGGAAATTACTTTCAAGGATTATACACATGTGTCGTAGTTGCTGAGCAAATTTATTTGGATGATGATGATGAGTGATCAATATGGCTATGAGCCTATCATCGCCTTTATGGTTTATCTTATCATTTTATCATGCTTTTATGCTTCTTTGCTTCTTTGTGTGAACTTGAATCTTATTTAGTTTGAACTTTGTCAGTAACAAAAGTGTGACTTTGTGAACTATAATGTTAATTAAATATTAAGTTTGGACATTGTAAATTGTTTATTATAAGTGTTAGGCAGATGCTCACCGATATAACGACCTTGTGTTCCAAATAAGTAAGCTTTCTACAATTGACAAGCACTACAAGAAAAATACATTCTAACATCAGATTGCTAACAGCGGACAGGAATCCGCTGTTAGAATGTACATTCTAACAGCGGATATTTAAACAACCGCTGTTAGCTAACAGCGGACATATTTCCGCCGTTAAATTTTCGCTGTTAACGTTGAATTCACGGACGCGCCAAAATATCCCGCCTTAGCGGGAAGTCCAAATTTTGAGGAAAAATTTAACAGCGGATTAAAACCGCTGTTAGGTTATCCGCTGTTAAGTATTGCTGATGTGGCAATCCGTGTGCCCACCACCAACCAATCCCCAACCAATGCTTCTTTTCCTTCTTCTTCCCCACTTCTCCCTCTTCTAAAATCCCCTCTTCTTCCTTCTTCTAAACCCTAAATCCCCCTCTTTTTCACCACACCTCCACCGTTGGACTCCGGCGACCTCGCCTCCGGCCGAAGAAGAAGAAGATGGAGAAAGTATAAGAAGAAGAAGATGAAGAAGAAAGAAGAGAAGAAGAATTAAGCAGAAGAAGGCGAAGAAGAAGACCTGAAGAAGAAGTAGAAGAAGAACAAAGAGAAGAAAAATCAAGCAGAAGAAGAATCAAGCAGAAGAAGAAAAAGAAAGAAGAAGAAAAACAAAGAGAAGAAGAAGAAGAAAGTAGAAGAAGGAAGAAAGAAGAAGAAAGTAGAAGAAGGAAGAAGAAAGAAGAAAGAAGAAGAAGATGAATAAAGAAGAAGAAGAAGTAGACCTGATGCAGAACCTGCTCTGGCGAGATGCAGAACCTGCTCCGGCGAGCAGGTTTCTGCAATTTTTTTAATTCTTATCGGAATTCTAACAGCGGATATAATCCGCTGTTATAATTTTTTAAACGCTGTTACATTTAACAGCGGATATAGAGATATCCGCTGTTAGGTTTAACGGCGGACGCGTATCCGCTGTTAGATAGCCTTACGTTAGTCAACCTAACAGCGGATATCTATCCGCCGTTAGGATAGCTAACAGCGGCCTATCCGCTGTTAGACTAAATAAAAATCCGCTGTTAAACTTCCTTTTTCTTGTAGTGAAGTGTAGGCCAGATCACCCACCTTAACTGTGTTACTAAACTGGTCAAAAACTCTGTCTTATTTAACAGTCAATTTGAACAACGAGATAAGTTTGTCATACCAACCAAATGTTTGGTGTAAAAGTTATCATAAAATGGTTAAAATTAACATATTTCTTAAAAAATTTGAGCAAATTTGTGTATTAGATCGAGGTAAACGCTTTGGTGCACCCACTAAAAGTGGGAGTACCGGGTACACCCACTGATGTTTGTGCTATCTAGAGTGGTATTTTCATTGAACTAATCGTTTATATCAATAGATTTAATCTTAATAAGTCTAAATTGAGTTTAGTTACAATTTTTAGTCATCATAGTATAAAATTATACATAATGTTCTTCAGGTTTCTTTCTACAGCTGCATTTTTTCTCAATATGATAGATTATCATCTCTACCAAATTAGTTTTTTGTTCAAATCGTCCTATATATCCTTTAACAACATGTAGATTCTTATACTCGAAAAAACAAGATATTAAAAAACATGTTTATCTATCAAAATGTTAGTGGGTGTACCCGGTACTCCCACTTTTAGTGGGTGCACCGGAGTGTTCACCATTAGATCAAATATAAATTAGTTGAACAAATTTTTTTATATAAACATAATGTTGATGATCACAACCATTTTTGACAAAATAACTCACCTGAAGCAATAGTATAGTGGGTAGAGATGCATCAAACATATTCTAACACTAATCTGGATCTAACTGTTGCCCACAATTTCCCATCCAAATCAAACCACACTAAAAAAATCAAAGTGTTAGAAGCTATCACACAAATGACAACAAGAACAACCACAATTCATGGAAACAAATTAAATGGATGAAGAAGCAAACAATAAGAGTAAACAAAAAGGTTGACAAATGAATGTCGAAAGAAAGATTGGTCTTAACTGATGGGAACAAGGGCTTAGACTCGAATACTCCTAGGATACCAATATGGACAAAACAAACTCAAATGAACCAAATATTATGTTCAATTCACCATCACAGTTTCTAGCTCTAGGGCCTAAGTTCAAGGATAATCGTCTCACTAAACTCACTACCGAGCTACCTACCTTGACTAGATAATCGCTTTTGCATCTAGGGCCAAGTTGACACTCTAAGCTGGATTTTATGAATACGTACTCTTAACGATGGACTAATCCTTTAGGCCCTCTATCTATCGAGTGAAACTGGATAAACTAGCCGTGTTGATAAATTTTACAATATTGGTGATGAATTAGAGATACCAGATCAGGTTGTCAACTACGAGTTCACAAAGTTCCAAAAGAAAGAAAGACTATTTGAAAAGAAGCTGACAATGACTTGTGAAAACTTCTATTACAATCTTGGTTATTAATCTTGTTGTTCTTCAGATTCCGATTCCAACTTTCCTTGTCATTATTAAGTCAAAACTAATTTCGGTTTAATTTCTTTACTAGTGGCTTGGTGGAGATTGTATGGAGGAATCACACCAAATTTACAAAAGATGGTTATGAAGATCCTTTCATTGACCTCAAGTTCTTTCGACTGTGAAAGAAACTGGAGTACTTTTTAGTGTAGAATTCTCCATCAATATAGTTTATTGAATCTCATATTGTATTCATATTTTCAATGAATAATCGTACTTGTATATACATACCAAGAGAAGGAATAACTTACAACGTGTCATCTGAATCAATTACTAGTGTACATTCAGTTCAATTCTAAACTGATGTCAAAGAAGATCAAGGAAAAATAATAATGTCGATGTTATCCTATGTATTGATGCAACCGAAGCACGGGGCTATCTAGTTGAGGGAGGGGTTCATTGCATGTTTTTTTGGGATGAACATGATGGAGGATTGGACGACATAACATTGGATGTTCTTGATGATCTAATTGGAACTAATGAACAACTTGAAGTCTGTGGAGTTGCAAGAGTGAGATAGCTTCATGATGAATAATTTGAGTCCAAAGATGATGATTAGGAGAATAGAGAAGATATTACTTTCAAGGATGATGAAAATGTCGTAGTGGTTGAGCAAACTTATTTGGATGATGGTGATGAATGATCAATATGGCTATGAGCCTGTCTATGGTTTATCTTATCATTTTATCATGCTTTTATACACATTATGTGAACTTGAACATTATTTAGTTTAAATTTTGCCAGTAATAAAAGTGTGACTTTGTGAACTATTATGCTTGATGTTAATTAAGTTCAGTATGTTGTAAACTGTTTATAAGAGGCGCTAGGTAAAGACTCACCGCTCGCAAGACGCCTATATAACGACCTTGTGTTCCAAATATGTAAGCTTTCTACAATTGCCAGGTGTAGGCCACATCACCCACCTTAATTGGTCAAAAACTCTGTCTTATTTAACAGTCAATTTGGACAACGAGATAAGTTTGTCGTAACAACCAAATGTTTGGTATAAAAGTTATCATAAAATGATTAAAATTGACATATTTCTGGGAAAAAATGACCAAATTTGTGTATTAGATCAAATACAAATTAGTTGAACAATTTTTTTTGTATAAACATAATGTCTGATGATGACAACCATTTTTGATAAAATAACTCACCCCGCATGAATCAATAGCATAGTGGGTAGAGATGCATCAAATATATTCTAACACTAATCTGGATCTAACTATTATCCATAATTTCCTATCCAAATCAATCCACACAATTGACAACAAGAACAACCACAATTCATGGAAACAAATTAAATGGATGAAGTAGTGGTAGAAGGGAGAGGAGAATTATTATGATTATGAGAGACAAGGTTGAAGTTATGTCCATGAGCTTGGGCAGCCATGGCTATCTCAAACTGCTTGAGAGATATAGTTGGGAAAGATATGATCTGATCAGCTGGAGCTTTGAGCTTCTCCGTCCAATCCTCCTTCTCAGCATCAGCATCAGCATCATCAGCATCAACACCCTTCGTGCTGCCATCCAATCCTATGTGGGTTACATGTTTCACATCTGTTGGAAATCCAATCTCCATCTCTTCTTCATCTTCTTCTTCTTCTTCATCTTCTGCACTTTGCTTATACACTGCACATGTTTTTTCAATATGATGTAATTAATTAATATACAACTAGGTTAAAGAGTATGAAAAAAACACAATACAACCAATGTTGTTGAACTTAGGTGGCTTAAAATTTCATAATAGATTGATTCGTCTTTTGGACGAGCCAGTCAATTTTATCGCAAATCGCTAGTTCACAGTAATCCTCAATTTCAATTGAATTTTCGTAAGAAGAGAATTTACCAAATTTCAATCTCAATTTGATGCCTACTTTTCAAACCCAATTTTGGATCTAAACCGGGAATTAATTTGGTTGAACTTGATCAAAATTGCAAGCTTTTTTAGTGGGTGGCAGAGAAAATTTTCTTGTACTGAACTTTTCTAGGTCGTTGAATTGTAGATGAATTCACAATCCAACAATCCATAAAAATTCAGTACCTGTACCTCTTTTGGTGCTGAACTTTGAGTATCAGATTAAAATTTGATGAGTCACGAATTTAGAGAGACGGACCACCCGACCTGGTAATTTAATTTAATTAAAAAAGATAGATTACCAAATAGTTGAGAGATTGATGCTTTCATGGTCGTCACCAACTTGTTCACTCCACCGGCGGAATTGGACGGCCGATGAGGTCCAGTAATCTTGTTGTTCTTCCTCCTCTTCTTCTCTCTACTGCACAACACGGCCGCCGACCACCTCCATCTTGACAATTCGTCGTCTTCTTCTAATTCGTCTCTTCTGCTAGGAAGGGGCTTTGATTGTGCGGATGATTTGGTGGGAATTCGTTGTCGTCGTCGATGATGCTTAGAAGCATGTTGGTCGGCTGAGTCGGCGCCGGCGACCTGGATGCTGGAGTGAGAATTGCAGCCGGCGGCGATGATGGAGATTGGAAGAAATACGAATCTTTCAGCTATCTTGCTAGAAGAAGAAGAAGATGATGATTGGGTCATATTGATTAGAAGGTTTCTTCATGTACAGATGAGGATTGATAGTCTCTGGATTTACGGCGGGGAAATGCTTCCGGTGCTGGTGTGGAAATGATGAAGGCGCTACCTTCAGATTTTAATAGAGAGATAGAGAGAGACAAACACATATGCTGTAATATAATGACAATTCAATATTTATTTTATATTTAATATGTTTTTTTTTTACTTAATTGATTATTAGTTTATTACAAGTTAATTTGGATAAAAAAAATAAGGCCTGAGAGTCGGTTAATTTGGTTGAAAATGACTTTGGTTAGTCAATCTTGGAGAAGGCTTAATTGCTGATCGATAAAAAAAATAAGTTGGAAAAAATGACAGTAATTCGGTCAACTGACCCTTTATTCGTGACCGACTGGTTTTTAACTGACGAATTCTTTCGAATTTAATTGTAATTGATTTAACCGAATTAGATCATTTTTAACCAAATCTAACTGAGTTAGCCTACTTTGACCAAATTAACCTATATAGTTTTGCAAAATTCCAATACCATAATAGGATTTAGAGATGGGTTCGGCAAAGTCGAACCGATAACTGGCTTCCTTTCACTTCATTAACCGTTGAACGACCAATCACAAATTGATCGACCGATGTTTAACTAATTTCGGTAGTTTAATCAGTTTTAACCTATAACCATAACTGGATTGCCAACCCTAATCAAAAGTATATGTCTTCACTTAATTTTGCACTCAGTTCACTTATCATTTTGTTTGTACTGTGGTGGTCGCTTATTTTCAAACAACTTATATAATATTCTCATATACATTCGTTGTATTTTTTCATCTAAAATCACATTCAACATACCACACAATGTGAAATAATATGAAATAAATTCATCAATAAAAAAGACTAGACCGAGACGAAAAAACCGGCAAAAGAAATCCCACAATTTGAAATAGCAAACATGGTAAAAGAAAACATATTGAGCAATCTATTAATGAATGTATTTAATATGAATTTAGATGACATGACAAAATTAGGCAAATGATGGAGTCCCGAGAGCAGCAGAGCATCTCCCTCTTGGATACCGCTGATGGGACCAAAGACGCATCACCCACAATGATTGCTCGGGCCCAACCCTGTGTATGAGCAGTCGCGCATGCATTCCCGAAAGTTAATAGTTCTATGACAAAAGGGTCAGTGATATCTAGGTAGAAAGTTTCCGCTGTAAAGAGAAGAGCTCCAAACAAACAACAGACAATCATGTCGACCGCACCTCTAATTGAGTCCAAGTTTCTCCATATATATTTGTTTCATTTAATAAGAATTTATTCTTAAACAAAAATGTAACTGAGAATTAAAAAAAAAAAAAACAAATTATGTTTAACTACTTTAGTGTATGATTAATTTATAAGATAATTTTGGGTGTTAACTAAAAGGTGGGGACATTAGACATAATGTAGGTGTGGAGTGGGTTAAGTTAGTTGAATCGAACTGCTCATCATCACCCATTACCTAATTCACTTCAATATTATTCAAATATTTATTCTTTCTTACTCAAACAATCAACACAAACATTAATAGCTCAAAAAAACTCATAAACCTAACTAATTAATCAAATATCGGAGAGCTTGACGCGCCACACAATGGACAACTTTGTTTAACGTTCGAGGAATAATTATCAGCTGAATGAAAGAGGAAGCCTGCAGGTAGGAGAGAATGTCTGACACAATGACCCCGCTATGGAAGGAGAAACCATCATGACTTGAAACCATAGAAGTGACTACAATTGCATTTCGTTCAATGTCTACATTACTCTATCATCTTGCTAAGCAAACCGTGCACACATTCATACAAGTAAAGGAGTAAAAGAATGGTGGAATTCAGATTTACTCATTAGTTAGCAAATCTTAGAAAGAAAGGGATAGGCATGTGTGAAACTTCCATTTTAATTCACTAGTAATCACACTCCACTTTTTTTGACGTGGACTTTGTTGGCCCAATAAGGAATTGTTGAACCATAGACCTACTGGAGTGGCTCATAAGCAAAATTATTAATATCTTATATTTATTTTTTGTGATTTCTCACATTTTTTTTTATAATTTTTGCATCTCATATTTCGCATTTGGATGATGTAAAACATTTGTATTGGTTTTTTGGTCTTACTTATTCCGGCCAAGGATATGCGTCTAAACTTTTGTAAGGTTTGGATTAATTCCAATCTTTTTTCAACCATTAGATCATCTTTTGATCTTTTGATTAATTCAATAGTCTAGATTGGTAAGAGTATTCAGGACTTTACATACACAATTTAATATTTATTTTTAAATTAAATACTTATTTCTCTCCGGTGACAGACCGACAACTCTCCGACGACCGGTCTCATGAAGGAATCCCCTAGGTTTTCGGCGAAAACTCAAGAAGGAATCGGCTTAGTTCAACAAAGAGAGTTTTCGGCGAAAACTTAGTTTTCGCCGAGAACCCGGCGGTCCGAAAATCACAGGAGATACAGCCGAGCAGTCAAGCCATTTACAAAGGAATTTTCGGCGAAAACTTCATAGGTTTTCGGCGAAAATTCCAGGCAAAATCCGGCGGTATTAGGGTTATGTATAAATACTTAACCGGCGGCCCAACATAAAGAAAGATGGAATAATACCACATAATACCAATTACTTCGAGAATTCTCAAGAGTTCTGGAGTAGAGTTTAGAGTTCGAAGAGCCAGGAAGAGATTGTGACGCCATCCCTTCACCTCGGAGACTCGGAGCTAGGATTGAAGATTACCGGAGATCGAAGTTCTGTCGGAGTCGTCTTAATTAGGTTTTTCAGATCCTTTTCTGTTCTTCCTCTGTTCAAGATGAACTCTGTCTTTGCCTTTGATTCTTTTGTTATGAAAGTGACCCAGGGCTTTAAAGCGGTCACGGATCGGCGGTGATTAGATTCAAAGTTCAATCAGTTTCTCTTTCATGTTTGATTTGTTCTTCGTTGTTCATGTTTATTGTCTGGATTGATCACCTAGATTAGATTCTTGTTAAGCTAAGGATAGAAGCGAACGATCGCCTTACTTTAAAACATCAAATCGAACAATTAACCTAATCATTGGAGTGTGCCTTTCTTAGGAACCAGTTAGGGTTAATCCACTGCAAGAGTAACTCATAAATCGTTAGTAATTGCACCAGTTAGTTAAGTCGTTGCGAGAGGCGACCGTACCCGGGCGGCTAATTAATCTTGGTAGCTAGATCGGATAGAGCGAACGTTCGCTAGTCTTAAACCTAAGGGTAAGGAGTTATGGTGGTGTCTTAGAATTGATTGAACGAGAATCGAAATTCGCTGATCTGTTGATTGCCAATGCTCTGGTGAACGAAGGGGGATTCAAAGTCTAAGCTTGTCTGTCATCTTTGTTTAACCAACCAATCTTTCGATCTGTTTTTTTCAGTTTTAATTTTTAATTTTCGTGCATTTTCTAGAATTAGAAGTCGTGGAACTCACACCACGCACAAAGTGTTAAACCTGAATAAATTGTCAGCTTCTTTGAGTAGTCAATTGTTAGAAGACCCGTGGAATACCATCTACCCTAGCTTTCCAACTTGGTAGTATTTGACTACACGCACGCCAAAAGCGTGTTCACCAAATTGGCGCCGTTGCCGGGGACTTCTTTTAATTGTTTGAAAGAAGAACTGGCATCTTATTCTTCTACTTTCCATCTTTCACCTTTCCATCCACTTCGATTTTACACTGGTTTCGTTTGTCTTTGTGATTTGTAGGTTGTTCACAGGTGTATGCATCGCCGCCCTCTTACGCGCTCCCAAACCGACAAGGCTAAGAGTGTAGAGAGACCAGGCAATTCTGCTCCGCCAAGACAATCACAGATTCCAAAGAGAGGCAGAACCAATCCGCCTCCATCCGTCACTCCGATCAAGATCGAGGAACTGAAGGAGAGTTCCTCATCTCCATCTTCACCTCATCTTCATCTGCTTCATACACCAAGTCACTTTCACCTCCTCCGTATCCTACCATGGATGATCGGTTACCACCACACCAGGCGGTGCACAGAAGAGTCTAGCTGACTACAACAAGCCGAGCGCGACTAGCGTTGGATCTTCTATTGCCGTGCCGCGCATTGAAGGAGATCCTGACTATGAGATCAAGATTCCATTCTTGACTATTATCTCTAGGGATCTACAGTTTGAAGGCAGGCCACTAGACAATCCGTCCACACATCTGGCGGATTTCCTTGATCTCTGCAGCACTTTCAAGAGCGGGAATCTCGACAAGAACACTCTTTGCTTGAGAGCTTTCCCGTTCTCTCTGAAAGGCGCAGCTAAGAGGTGGCTTACTGGCAAACCACCTGGCTACTACACCAACTGGAGACTCTTGCTCAAGACTTCGTCGAAGAGTACTTCCCTCCTTCCAGGACAACAGCCTTCAAGGACAGCATCGCCCGATTCTCTCAGAAGGAAGGAGCGAGCTTATATGATACTTGGAATGAATTCCAAGAACTTCTCTACAACTGTCCTCACCACAGTTTCGAGCAAAGGCAGTTAGCTTAAATCTTTGCTCGAGGTCTTCGTGAAGAATCTGCCAAATGGGTCAATTCCCTAGCTGAAGGGGGTTGCACTACACTTACACCTGAAACTGATCTTCTTCATTTCGCAAACTGTGCTTCCAAGTCAAGGAACTGGGAGCGACAATCTGAAGGATCAAGAAGCAAGCTCGATCTCGAAGCAACCATCAAGGTAGAAGTAGAGAAGCATCTGAAGAAGTCTACTACACCCATCAAGCCGCCGGCAGCCACTGTCTACGTTGCCGATTGCGAGTGGTGTGGAGCTTGTGCGCATAATGGAGCCGATGCCAGAATTTTGGTAAAACAGAAGTCTAGTCTGCCGAAGAAGTAAATTTCGTTCAACAAGGCTTCAGCAACAATCAGAACGGTTATGTTGGCTACCGCAATTTCAGGCAACAGGGAATTATCAAGATAGAACTCCCTACAATGCCGGTGCCAACCATAACCAAGGCCAGAACCAGAACAGCCGACCAACTGGTCCAGCTCAGGATCAGAAGCCGAACCATCCGCCGGCAAGTACCTACCAGCCGCCGCACCGCAATCCGGGTAACTATGGAACTGCTCCTGGCAATCGCCAGAATCAATATATGAATAATACCTATACAGGGCAGCAACATCAGAGGGACAACACGTCAGTGAACTAGACAAGAAGCTTAGTCAGATCATTACCAGACTTGACGATCACGACAGTCAGTTCAAGGCCCAAGCCCTTCTCAACTAAGAACAGATTGCATCCGGTCAAAGAATTGAGCAGGATGTGAACCAGATCTCTAGCATGCTAGCATCTGGTCGACCATTTCGCCAACTTCCAAGCCAAACCGAGCCAAATCCGAGAAAGGAGCAAGCTAAGATGGTATCCGTTCAAGAACCGACAAACTCATCTACTAATGCTTCTTCTAATTTATGCAGGACTGATGAAGCTCCAGAGAAGAAGGAAGCACCGAAGGAGGCGCCTAAGGAATATGATCCTCCTCTTGCTCCGTACTACGTTAAGCCTCCTTTTCCAAGAGCATTGCTACCGAACGCGAGGATCGAGACTGGCATGTGGGGAGGTAAAGAAGGATATCCTGCCGCTCGTAGCAAGAAGCCTTCATCGCCATATCTAGCTAAGTGTTTTGATCCTGGTTCTTTCACTCTTCCTCTAGTTATTAATGATGTTGAGATAGAACGTAGTTTGGTTGATCTAGGTGCGTCTGTCAATGTTATGCCTATGAGTTTATTTGAAAAATTGAACCTAGGAGAACTTTAACCAACTAGCATACAACTTGTCTTTGCTGATAGATCACTGAAAACTCCGAGAGGAGAGATAAAAGACATTGTTACTAAATGTGGTCCTTTCACGTTCTTAGCTGACTATGTGATCATAGATACTAGTAAGGATGATTCTACCATTCTCATAGGACGACCCTTCATGGCAACAACTGGAATGCAAATTAACGTTCCAAATGGTTCCTTGACCTTGAGGGTTGGTAAGGACACGATAACGTTCCGCCTTAAAAACGGAATGAAATATACTCCTTTGAATGAAGAATCTCATTGTCTAGCTATTGAAACTGTGGAGTTGACTCTGGTCAACTCCGTTACTGACGTCTCTTCTAGTGTTCCTAGATCAGTTACTGTTGCAGGTGTTGAACAGATTACCAAGCAGAAACCAAAATTTTCTGCTCAAAAGCCGCCAAAGAAGAAGGAACTGAAAGCCTCTTCTTTACCGCCGAACAAGAAACCTGGCAGGTCGCGGAGAAAGAATCAGAAGAAGAAGACTCAAATGATCTGGAGACCAGTTGTCCCGCCACCTTCTACCGAGCCAGCTGAACCACCAATTCCTTCCGAGCTACCGACGCCGAGCAAGTATTGAAGGAGAAGCCAAAAGCATCTCCTAAGAAAATACCGACGATCACCGATCCTGGTGATACGAAGCCGGAGGTTAAAGAGAAGATGAAACCGATCGTTCTCATTCCTTCCACCGTCTTCCTTGTAGAGGATGATCCCTCGAAAAAACTATTTGGTCCGTTCAAGATCACTGATCACCTTCCCGATGGACGTGCCAAGCTCATACACGCTAACGGGAAGAAATTTATGCTTAACGGAGATGCCCCGAAGCTCTACTTCATGAACTCCGATGCTAGCGTTAAGGAGATCCTGAGTTGGGATGTCTCCTAATACCGTTCAGGTATCGTCCAGCTCAAGGACGTTAATAAAAGAGTGCTTCGTGGGAGGCAACCCACGACTGGAGTCAGTTTTTTTTATTTGTGTCGAACTCCTTGTTTTAGAGTCGGTTCGGGAGAGCCAAAAGTGTCAGTTTGCTTGATTTCTTATTTTTCGTGTGTAGTCTGTGTGTCATCATTTCAATCGCAAGTTGTTTGAGGTTGTTCCTATTTTTGTTGATTTAATTGTGATTTTCTGAAGTTTGTCGGGATTGCGAAAATATTTTCAATCGTACAGGTCAAACTTTTTGGCGAAAACTGTCCCATTTTTCGGTGAAAACTTCCTTGTAAATCCCACTGTGTTTTCTGGTCGATTTTAACTAAACTTTTCAGCGAAAACTCTTTTGAAAACCGGCAGACGATTTTAACTTGAGTTTTCGGCGAAAAATTGCACAAATTTTTGCCGAAAACCTGAGACAGAATTCACAAAATTTCCCCTATTTCCCGGTCTCTTGTCTCTCTCTCTCCCCTCACTTCTCATTTTTCGACCGAAAATTAAAAAAACTCTCCCTATTTTAAAACCTTCGCCGCCGCCGCCACTCTTTTGCCGCCGCCGCCACTCTTTCGCCGCCGCCGCCACTCTTTCACCACCGCCGCATCTCTCCCCTCCCTTTTCCGATCATTTCGAGCCGTAGATCAATCAAATCGGAGCTCTAGAGCTCCCGTTCTGCCAAACCCTATTTTTCTGATTTTTCACCGATTTCTCTCTCTCCATTCATTTTCAGCACTCATGGCTTCAAGGTAAGTTGTAGAACTTTTCATTCTGAATCTTTTGACATGCTGAATGCTGAATTTCGTTGGGGTTGACTTCGGTTGACTTTTTCGATCTACCTCGATTTGCGTGCCGACTATTTCGTGTGAACTAGGTTAGCTGAATGCATTGGACTGATCTAGCATGCTTAGGGAGAATTGTGCTGAATTGTAATACCATTTAATCGTGTGTTGATATGCTTAAAGATCGATTCTTTTCGGTGTTGACTTTTGAGAAATGTCGGTTTAACCATGAATTATCTATGTTCAATTGGCTGCCATGTGTGTTCATTCGCGTTCATATACCGTGTTTACCATCTGAGTTTATAGTTATGCTGTCATTTCCCTCTTTGAGCTAGTAATTGCCATGATTAGGGTTCAATGTGCTATGATGTTGACTTTTTGAATGTCGGTTTGACTTATGATATGACCATTCCGGCTAGACATATGCATGCTCTATGATTTATTGTGATTACCGGTTACTTACTTCGCTTACCCCCACTCGGTTTTCCTCATTTCTTTGTGAAATTGAGTTTTTCTACTAAGTGTGGGGGTGGGTTATTAGTTAATTAATCTGGTTTCGTTTCTGGCTATAGGAATGTCACTCATGAGCGCAGGACTAAGGCACGACTTGATACCGGCTCTAGCTCCTGAGCTCACGCCCCCGTCACACCCGCCGTCCACGGTCCTCCACCAGCTTTCCCTGGCCGTGTCGGGTACCACCCCACCGTCGCCCGCCTACCGGTGCACTACTTCGAGCGCTACCAGAGGCTCGAGCATGTTCCTGGAGCCGACGTGCGCCCACTATCCTTGGATTCCCTCCTCGAGTACAACGAGGACTGGTACCGGAATGTGCTCGACTCATTGATACCTTCCGGACTTATGGAGCTGACCACCTTAGCTGCCGACTTCCCAGACGTCGCTCTCCAGGATTCTGGGCGACATCGATCTGGACGAGCACAAGAAGAGGCAGTGCCAGAAGGTCGTCTCCTTCTACCTTGACGGGGTGTACAAGGCGTTCACCTATGATGAGTTTGCAGCTCATCTTGGCATCCCCCGGGAGCATTACGAGGGTCATCACCTCGGCTGGGAGAACAACTCCGGCAACAGAGAGGAGTACGACGCGCTATGGAGCCACATGACTGGAGTGCCAGGCGATCGGACCACGACACATAACTCAGTTAAGTCACTCTCTCACCCTCTCTATCGCTTTATCCATATGGTTTGGCGTAGATCTCTTTTGTTTGCTCCAGATAAGAGCCGCCACCACATCAGCCGAGAGGAGCTCCTACTTCTCTGCGCCATCTGGGAAGGTTATCCTCTTCATCCCGGATGGGTGCTTGCACGCATATTCCGCCAGAAGACTCAGAAGCCGAGGCCACCTAGCTCACTCCTGTGAGGCAACTTCGTCGGCCAGCTCATCATCTCCCTCGGTCTCAGCTAGGAATATGGCCCGGACGTCCCACGCCGCAGAGTATACATTGTCGGAGGTGATTTGGTGGTCGTGTACGCCCTCGAGCTGGACCTTGGTCCCCAGGTAGCGGCAGATCCTCCCCTTTAGCACGAGGAAGAATCGGAGGAAGAAGATGATTCTGAGGAGCCACAGCCTCAGCCAGACCCGAAATTTCATGATCATATACCCTCGCCACATCATCAGGCAGGGTATGACTACCAGTCCCCGACGCCCATTCCAGATCCATACCAGACACCTCATCCTCAGCACCAACCGCATCCAGCTGACATTGGAGAGCTGTACGAGCGACTCCAGGAGTGGCGGATCACAGATACCGCCACTCAGGATGCCAGATGGATTATTATGCAGCAGCACATGCTCCGCACTGACGAGAGGTATGAGGCACATGCTGCAGGTTGGAGACGCCCTCCACATTCCCCCTCCCGATGCACCTGACCAGCAGTGATCGGGTTGTATTCCTTTTCTGGTCCTTTCTTTTTATTTCTTCTTTTCAGATTTCGATCCAACTTTTTCTGTGTGGATCCGGGACGCTTGTCCCGGTTTCCTTTTTATCTTTCATTTGTTTATGTTTTGCAGGCAATCGATAGATTCCCTTTGCTTCGCTTTGGTAGATTGCCTCTGCTCCGAGGATCCGTGCTCATCCCCTACACCAACCATCTTGGTCCAGGTTCTTCTACTTTAATCTGAACTCTAGTTTTAGTCCTGTGAGGACACAATACGATTTAAGTGTGGGGTAGGATGCTAGAGAACCTTGCATGAACTTGATTGCCCTTGATTGTGTTTTTGTGTGCCTCGTGATTCCTTTCCAGTCTCTCTAGCATTAGAATAGGCTCAGTTCTTGATTTTTGATGTTAAGTTGTTGTTCAATCTTTCATAATGATGCTTAGACTGCTTAACCTAGAACTTGAGAACCAACTTGTATACTCTGATGCTAAATTGCCTGGTCAGAACAGAATTTTTAAAATCACACTTGTAGTTTATAGCCTTGATTGCATGAAAATGACCGAATCCGACTAGCAAACCAACTGTGAGCTTTTGATCCATTGCACGTAACTTGCAATTTCAATTCTTTTGAGTGATTTTCTGTTTGCTTGAATGAGTTAGAATTTGCATGAGACCTACTCGAGACCCACGCGATGACACGAGTGCTAGAATGATAGGGGCACCTAGATTCAGCTACTAAGCCAGATAGCCTACCTAACGATAAATTCATTAGGTTTAAAACCCTTGAGCTTGGCCTGTTTTTTCGGTTCAATATACATTACAGCCATTTCCCATTCGTTCATTCCCTGTTGATCCCCTGTGGTTGTAGTTCTAGATTGACCTACCGGAAGTCGGTTTGTGGTAACCTGCCTTTAGCCATTAAACAGGTGGTCTTAGCTATTATGTCCAAACGTGTAAACCCCTCTAGCAACTAAAAGAAAGAATTGACACAAAGAAAAAAAAAGAGAAGAAGAAAAACAAAAGAAATGTCGAAAAAGAAAGCAGAAAAATCAGAAAAGTTTCAAGTTTAGTCAATAACGTTTTCCCCCCTACAAATAGAAGAACGAAGTCAAAAGAAAAGTCAAAAGAAAAAAAAAAGTGTAAAGAAAATAAAGTGCTAGGTTTCTTGAGGGTATCATAGGACAAGCGTTCACTATTCCACTCGTGTCTGGTTAGGCGGTAGGAAGCCATAGGCTAGATTCGAGGGAAGTTAGTCGAAAGCTACACCGCACCAACGTCATCATCATACATTCCCATCATCCATCTCATCATAAACCCTTGTAGTGTAGAATTCGTTACAGTCCTAGCAGGAAGTCCTTCTTGACTAGTTACTCGTGTTGTCACAATGGTGGAGATGTGGTCGAATTGCAAACTTATGACAGAATTCAGTAACAGAAAATGACTGAGAGCAGAAACACGTCCTTAAACACAAAGAGTGAGAATTTCCCATTTACTAAATATTTCCTTTGTGAGGAGTCTGGTCGGTCAGGTCAAATTCATGCATAATTGGTTGCTATTACTCGTCGTGTGCAGTTTTTAGTGAGACCAGGTTGTTTGGCTGATCAGTATGCATGTTAGGTTTCTTGTTCTAGGAATTATCTGTCTAATAATTCATTGTGTTTGATTGAACTTCAATTTAATAAATTTTATCATTTGTGAACTTGAGCGTTTCTATTCAGTTTGCTTGAGGACAAGCTGATATGAACCAAAGCCAAGGTTGGCTCAATCCACACAACTCGGTTTGAACAATTTGCAAACGAAAACACAATCAGGATAGAAGATGGAAATTGGACCAGAACCCTTAGCTGTAGAGCTAAAAACTCAAGGTATCAAGTGTGTGCGGTACCACGAACTAAGGGGTGAATACCCTTATCTCGATAAACCAAACTTCCTAAGCCAAGCAACAACGAGCAAAAGCTTAAAGGAACAAATACTATAAACCGAAGTCTGAATTTCTTTAATTGTGAGCAAACAAGCTGATTTGAAACAAACTACAAAGAACCCTTTAAATAGGGTAGGAGCAAAATGTGTCCTACACCAGATTCGATGAATCTAGTCATCTAGAAAAACTACACAATTAATTGTTCACACTTAACTAAGTACATCCCCTTGTTCCAAAGTGGAAGTGAATGAACATTAATGCAAGTGCATGGTTCCAATGTGGAAGTGAATGAACATGAAAACAAGTGCATGAATGAAGATGAATTTCGTTCATGAGACCCCTCAACTTTCCGATATGGCAGAATGGTCACTGAAGATCACAAAACGTTTGAATCTTGCCGTTGGATCATCATTGAGTCTCGCCAACCATTCTAAGTAATGTCCAACATCCTTGCTCCAATTCTTCATGCTTTGGCATACTCCAAGCCTCCATGAATGTTGCCACCTTGTCCCTGAGGGCCTTGGTTTGACTCCTAGTGTTTGGACCAGTTGATGACCCAAGGATGTCCCCATCATTCCTCCCTTCTTGAAAAGGATTCGTCCTCGAATCTGAATCTGCAAAATCATCATAAAAAGGGGTTAAGTCGGCAACATTGAAAGTAGCACTAACGCCATAGTCTCCTGGTAAGTCTATACGATACGCATTGTTATTTAAGCGCTGCAAGACTTTAAAAGGACCCTCCCCTCTAGGTAGCAGCTTTGACTTTCTCTTTTCTGGAAACCGCTCCTTTCTGAAATGTATCCAAACGAGATCTCCTGATTCATACACCTTTTCCTTGCGTCCTTTGTTGGCATTTTGAACGTATTGTTTTGTCCTACGCTCAATGTTGAGTCTAGCTTTCTCATGCATCTCTTTAACATACTTTGCTTTTGCTTCCCCATCTGTATTAGATAACTCATGCAAAGGCAAAGGTGATAGGTCTAAAGGAGTCAATGGATTAAATCCATACACAAGTTCGAAGGGTGTATACTTAGTAGCCGAATGCACAACCCTATTATATGCAAACTCAACATGTGGCAAACACTCTTCCCAAGTTTTAATGTTGGACTTGATTATGGCTCTAAGCAATTGTGATAACGACCTATTGACTACTTTAGTTTGACCATCAGTTTGTGGATGACAAGTAGTAGAGAATAGTAGCTTCGTTCCTAGTTTACCCCAAAGAGTTTTCCAGAAATAGCTAAGAAACTTAGAATCACGATCCGACACAATAGTACGAGGCATTCCATGCAATCTAACAACTTCCTTAAAAAACAAATTAGCAATGTGAGATGCATCATCAGTTTTATGACATGGAATGAAGTGTGCCATTTTGAGAATCTATCGACCACCACAAAAATTGAATCTCTACCACCCCTAGTCCTAGGCAAGCCTAACACAAAGTCCATAGATATATCAATCCAAGGTGCAGTAGGAATAGGGAGAGGAGTGTATAACCCGTGTGGTTGTGATTTAGACTTGGCTTGGTGACAAGCCACACATCTGGCTAGGTGTTTCTCCACATCATGCCTCATTCTAGGCCAGTAGAAGTGCTCTTGAAGACATGCCATCGTTTTTTGGGAATTCCAAAGTGCCCCATTAACCCGCCTCCATGTGCTTCCCTGACTAAAACATCTCGACACGAAGAGTTAGGCAAACATAACTTGTTCTCTCGAAACAAGTATCCATCTAACCTATAATATTTATCATGAGCCGAATGTTCACATGCCTTGTACACATCTCCAAAGTCAGTATCGGTGTCATATAAGTCTTTAATGTATTCAAAACCAATGAACTTAACACCAAGAGTAGAGATAAGAGTGTACCTTCGAGATAGGGCATCAGCCACTATGTTCTCCTTACCTTGCTTGTAACGGATAACATAGGGAAAAGACTCGATGAACTCAACCCATCGTGCATGCCTCTTGTTCAGCTTGTGTTGAGCTTTGAGATATTTCAATGACTCGTGATCAGAATGGATGACAAACTCCTTTGGCCATAAGTAGTGTTGCCAAGTCTCTAATGCGCGAACAAGTGCATATAATTCCTTATCGTAAGTTGGGTAATTCAGAGTAGCTCCATGCAACTTTTCACTGAAGTATGCAATCGGTTTCTTTTCTTGCATGAGCACAGCTCCTATTCCAATTCTGAAGCATCACACTCGATCTCAAATGCCTTGCTGAAATCGGGCAGCATCAGAACTGGTGCATTGGTGAGTCTCTCCTTCAATAGCTCAAATGCCTCTTGTTGAGGTGTTCCCCAATGAAAGGTACATCCTTTTTCACTATGGCCGTGAGTGGTGCAGCAATAGTACTGAAATCCCTCACAAATCTTCGATAGAAACTAGCCAAACCATGAAAGCTCCTAACATCAGATATGTTTGTGGGAATTGGCCAAGACTTGACTGCCTCTATTTTCTCCTCATCAACCCTGATTCCTGTAGAACTAACAACAAAGCCAAGAAACACAAGGTGATCGGTGCAAAAGACGCACTTTTTCATGTTGGCAAACAGTCTTTCCTTTCTAAGGGTTTCTAACACCAATTTTAAGTGTCCACCATGATCCTCTAAATTAGATGAGTAAACCAGAATATCATCAAAGTAAACGACTACAAATCTGCCTATGAAAGCCCTAAGCACGTGGTTCATCAATCTCATGAATGTACTAGGTGCATTTGTCAAACCAAATGGCATAACCATCCACTCATATAAACCATGTTTAGTTTTAAATGCGGTTTTCCATTCATCTCCTTCCTTCATTCGAATTTGGTGATATCCAGATTTTAAATCAATCTTTGAAAAGATAGAAGCACCATGTAACTCATCTAGCATATCATCAAGTCTAGGAATAGGATGACGATACTTTACCGTGATGTTATTAATCGCTCGACAGTCTACGCACATCCTCCATGATTTATCCTTCTTTGGCACGAGGATAACCGGTACGGCACAAGGGATCATGCTTTCTCGAACGTGCCCTTTGTCCATTAACTAATCCACTTGTCTCTGTAGCTCTTTGGTCTCTTCCGGATTGGTTCTATATGCGGCCTTGTTAGGGATGGATGCTCTTGGAACAAAGTCGATTTGATGCTCAATTCCTCTAATCGGTGGTAGTCCTTTAGGAGTCTCTCCAGAAAGACATCTTCAAATTCCTGTAATAATGAAGAGATAACACTAGGAAGAGAATCGGTTACATTAGCATAATCAGAATTCAAACACTCCTTGTATACGATAACCACGAGTGGCATCCTAGAAGTTAAGGTTTGTTTGATCTCACCACGTGTAGCTAAAAGGTTTTCTCTCCTCTCGGTCTCACTTTTTTGAGCTTTATGACATACCATTTTTGTTTTTGCACTCGAATGGGTGTCACTCTGTTTCTTTTCACTCTTCTCTCTTATTTTGAGCTCCATCTCTTTCTTCTCTCTATCCTCACGAAGTTGTTGCTTCTCCAATTGATCTTGGTACAATTCGGTTGGTGACAAAGGCTTGAGCTTGTAGGTTTGCCCCTCATGGGTTAAGGAATATCGATTAGCCCTCCCATCATGAAGAGAAAATCGATCAAATTGCCATGGCCTTCCAAGCAGAATATGGGCAGCCTCCATAGGTACTACGTCACAAAGAATTTTGTCAGTATATCGACCAATACTGAAAGGGATGTATACCTGCCTTGTCACTTTTAGCTCTCCTGCTTTGCTAAGCCATTGAAGTCTGTATGGCTTAGGATGTCGAATGGTGGCGAGCTTCATGCCTTCCACAAGATCTTGACTTGCTACATTCGTGCAACTTCCTCCATCGATAACCATATTACAAAGTTTGTTGTGGATGACACAACGAACATGGAATAGGTTCTCCGCTGATCCAACTCGTCTTTAACTAAAGTGCTCAATGCTCGAATGGCCACTCTATTGAACTTCACCAACCCTTCTGGAACATTTTCTTCCTCTTCCTCCGATTCCTCCTTTTGGATTTCACCTTCTGGGAACTCCTCCTGGTCGTCCTCATCATCCGTGAACACCTCTCCATTTCAGATCACCATAGTGGCTTTATTAGGGCAGTCCCTAGCCATATGTCCACGCCCTTGACATTTGAAACAAAGAATTCCACTCGGCCGATTAGTAGTATTTGAAGAACCAGATTTAGGATTTGGGGTACCTTGAGTAGTTTTAGGTTTGTTAAGGTTTCCAGAGGTGCCTTCCTCTTTCTTCATGGTATTCGTCTTCCATGATGGTGTGGTAGTGGTTGGCGTATTGAATCTCCGTCCAGTGCCAAGTTTGAGTTGCTTCTCCACTCGTATTGCTAATCGCACCAATTCATCATAGTCGATGAAATTCTGCAAGTTGACTTGATAGGCGATTTCCCTTTGTAAGCCTCCTAGGAAACGTGCAATCTTGGCATCCTCATCTTCAATTAGATCCAATCGAGACACTATCATCTCGATCTCCTTATGGTAGTCTTCAACAGTCATACCACCTTGCTTTAAAGCTTGTAACTTAGTGTGTAAATCTCGGCAATAGGAAGCTGGAACATACTTCCTTCTCATGACACGTTTCACATCCTCCCATGTTCCAATAGGCCTCTTCCCTTCGCGCTCCCTTTGTCTAACTTGCTGACTCCACCAAACAGAAGCGTAGTTAGTAAATTCTACAACAGCAAGGGTTACCTTCTTGCGATCAGAAAATTGATGGCATTGGAAGAAGAATTCCATCGCCCTCTCCCAATCGAGATATGCATCCGGGTCTGATTTCCCTTGGAATTTGGGAACCGAAATTTTTACTCCTCGGATATCATCGTCCAGCATCACTCCTCTTAAAGCTTCTCTATGTGGCCTTGCTCCACCTCGTGGAGGTGCATTATCCTCCACATCAGAATCATCTATCATTGGCTGATTATTCTGGATGGCCGCGGTGAGGGTTTGAGCCATAGTGTTGAGTGCTTCATGGAACTCCGTCCTCATCGCATTCATTGCTGCTTCGAACCCTGCTGGATCTGTCATCTTGAACAATGATTAGTGACAATGGCCCACCAACTCTCTCTAATGAACCTCACACACTCTTTCTTTTGCCTCTCGTGTTTCACACAAGTTTTTGGTGAGAATAAGATGAAATAGAAATCGGCAATAAGCAAGTTCGTTATGAGCAGTTGCAAGTTTCTTCAAAGCTTTAGAAGTAAAGTAATTCGAAATTCAAGTAAACACAACCCTAGCTGAGTTCACTCTAAGCCCTAGTCAGATTTCTTTGCTGGGTTTTCGAAAACAAACTATTCAAAACGAATTTGACTTTAGAAGAACAGAAATTGTTTACCCGCCCTTCTTAGATTTCCGCTATAACTTCTAGACACAACCTTGGTGAGTGGCTTTGCTTTGATTGGGTCGAAATTATTCTTTTGGACCTCTTGAATTTTAAACTTTGTTTCTTCTTAACCTGCACACCAGCTTTTACCACCAAGAAATGGTTAGTACAAAACTATAAATCTAAAATCACACAAATCACGATTCAGCCAATAATGCTAACTATTTTTTTTTGTTTTTTTTTTATAATCCAAAGAAAACAACAGAAGCTTTGATCCAAGAGTTGAACCGAGCTCTGATACCAAACTGATATGAACCAAAGCCAAGGTTGGCTCAATCCACACAACTCGGTTTGAACAATTTGCAAACGAAAACACAATCAGGATAGAAGATGGAAATCGGACCAGAACCCTTAGCTATAGAGCTAAGAACTCAAGGTATCAAGTGTGTGCGGTACCACGAAACTAAGGGGTGAATACCCTTATCTCGATAAACCAAACTTCCTAAGCCAAGCAACAACGAGCAAAAGTTTAAAGGAATAAATACTATAAACCGAAGTCTGAATTTCTTTAATTGTGAGCAAACAAGATGATTTGAAACAAACTACAAAGAACCCTTTAAATAGGGTAGGAGCAAAATGTGTCCTACACCAGATTCGATGAATCTAGTCATCTAGAAAAACTACACAATTAATTGTTCACACTTAACTAAGTACATCCCCTTGTTCAAAGTGGAAGTGAATGAACATTAATGCAAGTGCATGGTTCCAATGTGGAAGTGAATGAACATGAAAACAAGTGCATGAATGAAGATGAATTTCGTTCATGAGACCCCTCAACTTTCTGATATGGCAGAATGGTCACTGAAGATCACAAAACGTTTGAATCTTGCCGTTGGATCATCATTGAGTCTCGCCAACCATCCTAAGTAATGTCCAGCATCCTTGATCCAATTCTTCACGCTTTGGCATACTCCAAGCCTCCATGAATGTTGCCACCTTGTCCCTGAGGGCCTTGGTTTGACTCCTAGTGTTTGGACCAGTTGATGACCCAAGGATGTCCCCATCACAAGCAAAAGCTTAAGTGTGGGGTATTTTGATGGCTCTCGATTTGACGTGATTATCAGCCTCATTTAAGCCACATTTCTTTGCTTAAGACATGGTTTTTTAGGGTAGAATAGCGAATATTCACTCAACTACTCTATCTTGTGCCATTTGTGTTACTTTGGCTCGTTTCGGGTCTATTTGATGGTTTTCTAGTGTTTTCATGCTAGCACAGGTTTTTGCCGTCAAATAAAGTAGCCAAGAACGTGTCTAAGGCGTTGGAACCTCGAGGAATCGCACCGAAATCGATCCAAGGAGTCAATCAAGTCGAACCAAATCCTGCTCCCATTCACACTGAAGTTTTCGGCGAAAATCCCTAGGTTTTCGGCAAAAACTCAAGAAGGAATCGGCTGAGTTCAACAAAGAGAGTTTTCGGTGAAAACTCCAAGTTTTCGCCGAAAACCTGGTGGTCCGAAAATCACAGGAGATACAGCCGAGCAGTCACAAGCCATTTACAAAGGAATTTTTGGCGAAAACTTCATAGGTTTTTCGGCGAAAATTCCAAGCAAAATCCGGCGGTATTAGGGCTAAGTATAAATACTTAACCGGCGGCCCAACCATAAAGAAAGATGGAATAATACCACATAATACCAATTACTTCGAGAATTCTCAAGAGTTCTGGAGTAGAGTTTAGAGTTCGAAGAGCCAGGAAGAGATCGTGACGCCATCCCTTCACCTCGGAGACTCGGAGCTAGGATTGAAGATTACCGGAGATCGAAGTTCTGCCGGAGTCGTCTTAATTAGGTTTTTTAGATCCTTTTCTGTTCTTCCTCTGTTCAAGATGAACTCTGTCTTTGCCTTTGATTCTTTTGTTATGAACATGAGTAGCTAAACTCGTAGAGCTTAGACTAGATGATCCCTAAGTGACCCAGGGCTTTAAAGCGGTCACGGATCGGCGGTGATTAGATTCAAAGTTCAATCAGTTTCTCTTTCATGTTTGATTTGTTCTTCGTTGTTCATGTTTCTTGTTTGGATTGATCACCTAGATTAGATTCTTGTTAAGCTAAGGATAGAAGTGAACGCTCACCTTACTTTAAAACATCAAATCGAAAAATTAACCTAATCATTAAAGTGTGCCTTTCGTAGGAACCAGTTAGGATTAATCCACTGCAAGAGTAACTCATAAATTGTTAGTAATTGCACCAGTTAGTTAAGTCGTTGCGAGAGGCGACCGTACCCGGGCGGCTAATTAATCTTGGTAGCTAGATCGGATAGAGCGAACGTTCGCCAGTCTTAAACCTAAGGGTAAGGAGTTATGGTGGTGTCTTAGAATTGATTGAACGAGAATCGAAATCCGCTGATCTGTTGATTGCCAATGCTCTGGTGAACGAAGGGGGATTCAAAGTCTAAGCTTGTCTGTCATCTTTGTTTAACCAACCAATCTTTCGATCTATTTTTTTCAGTTTTAATTTTTAATTTTTGTGCATTTTCTAGAATTAGAAGTCGTGGAACTCACACCACGCTCAAAGTGTTAAACCTGAATAAATTGTCAGCTTCTTTGAGTAGTCATTGTTAGAAGACCTGTGGAATACGATCTACCCTAACTTTCCAGCTTGGTAGTATTTGACTACACGCACGCCAAAGCGTGTTCATCAGTTGTTCTTACTTAGTTAACTAGTTAACATCATGATTAAGCGGAGCATATACAGGGACCAAGCCTTCCCTTTGGGATATTAGACCAAATCAATAAGAGTCATTAGATGTGAATGAATGGCTAAGATCAGTTTCAGAAATTTAATACAATTAAATAAAGAAATAAATTAAAAACCTACCATTAATCCCACCACAAAATAGGGAAATAATCCCTTTTCTGTAGATTTTCCGTGGATTTTCTTATTCTTCCCCTTAACTCTCACCTTTCTTAGCTGCCAGAAACTACCCACCAAGCTTTTCCCCCATAGCTGATAACTACAATGCCCCCACCATCGATTTCCCCCCACTGCCGATGATTTCCCTTTCCGTCAAGCACTATCGACGATTTCCCTTTCTGACCGAATCCACCCCTACCACCAGCTCCGTCCAGCGAGAAAATCCACACCGACCAATCCGTTTCACCGCCGACCCACCACGACGCCTTTTCAGCCCCGAATCCACCCCCACAACGTCGGCTTCTCATCGCCGAATCAACCCACACCACGCCGAATGGCTTAAATTACTCTTAGGATGTACTAGGACACTCTCGTTTTTAAAAATGCATGTACTAGGACATTCTTAGGATGTACTAGTACACTCTCATTTTATACAAATGCATGTACTAGGACACTCTCGTTTTATCCATGGTTAATTACTATATTGGCGGCGGGATTGAAAAAGTCGGAAAAAATGAAAGGGGAAATCAGTTCACTACAAAAAACACTGCATTTAACAGCGGGCAGAAACAACGTTTAACAGCGCCGGGGCCGCTGTTAAAACAATTTAACGGCCGCTGTTAAAATGACCAATGCGAAATGTATTTAACAGCGCGACTACCGCTGTTAAATAGGCCGCGGTTAAATTGATTTATTTAACAGCGGCTATAGGCCGCTGTTAAATGATGCCATCGATTAAAGTAATAGCCGGAGCTCCGGCGATTGAGCCGGAACTCCGGCAATAGTCCAGATCGGAGCTCCGGCGATTGAGCCTCCTCCTCCTCCGCCTCTTCCTCCTCCTCCTCCTCCTCTTCCTCTTCTTCTTCCTCCTCCTCCTCCTCCTCTTCCTCTTCCTCCTCCTCCTCTCTTCTCCTCCTCTTCCTCTTCCTCCTCCTCCTCCTCCTCCTCCTCCTCGACGTGGCCGTTCGCAGGCGTATAGCTCTCGGAGACTCGTCGGAGACTCGCTGGAGTTAGGTTTTATGAAGAAGAAGAAGAAGAAGAAGAAGAAGAAAGAAGAAGAAGAAGAAGAAGGAGAGAGGATGATCAGCCAAGAAGAAAAAGAAGAAGAAGAAGAGGAAGAGGATGACCAGCCAAGAAGAAGAAGAAGAAGAAAGGATCGGCGGTTGACGGGGAGGAAGAGGTGGATCGGTGGTTGATGGCTTCGAAATCGGAGAAGAAAAGGAGAAATCGGAGAGGAGTGGAAAATGGACGGTTCGGATTTGTGAATTTGTGTTTCTTTAGTTAGATCCGACGGACGAGAATAGTGATCCGCGTGAAATAATTTAACAGCGGCCGCCAGCCGCTGTTAAATATCCCGATTTTTATAATTTAACACGGCCATTTTCAGGGCCGCTGTTAAACGTCTACTGTTAAATTAGCTTTTTCTTGTAGTGGTTGTGATGTAATATGGTCGGAGAAGAACCAAAATTGAATCGGCCGAAGAAGAAGGAAATAAATTGCGGCAGTTTGAGTTTGTTTTATATCAGAATTAGGATTCCCATTAGACTTAACAAAAGAAAAGGCAGCAATAAAAAAATCTTCTATTAATAATTAATTATCATAACTGTCCAGACTATGAATATTTCATATTAAATGATTGGCTAGGGTGAATTTGGTTTAATGGACCAAATTAGGATTTGGTCACTGAAAAAAATGTCATGATTAAGATAACTAGTTAACATTTATTTTGGTTTAGTATAATTTATTATTATTATTTATTTAAATATTGACATGGCATCTGACGTGGCATCTGACGTGGCATCTGACGTGGCATCTAGTTGACTGGTCAATTGGATGCCACGTCAGCTCCGTTTATACAGTCACTAACGGTGTTAAAATTTTAACGGATGTCGGCTAAATTTGTCCTAAAAAATAAAATTTGATCTAAAAAGTGTGACGCAAATAGTTTTGGCTATGTTTGACATTTCCCGTAAAGGTTTGGCTACAAATTTGTTTTTGGCCATATTTTGTTAACAAATTATTTTATTTTTAACTAGTTAACAAATATAGATGATAAATTGTTAGCAACATTATGTGACATTAGTTGTAACATCCCCGCTCAACCAAACGGTTTGGAACTCAAGATCGGTAGGCTAGGGTACTGGAATCAGTGCTCTAAAGCTCCCCTTGGGTTTTGGGTCATTCGGGTTTAAGTTGGGTCGAAGTTGCAAAGAGGGGAATGGTGATGCACCAAAAAGTGCTGATTTTGGGCCCTAAAGTGCGCAGGCGCACTTTTAGAAGTGCCAGGCGCACTTTTCAATTAATTCAGCAAACTTTCGGCGGAATATTCAAAATGTGCGCCTTTTGGGGGTCAATGTGCGCCGGCGCACATTTTGACATACCAGGCGCACTTTTCGTGCATAAAAGGACGGATTTGCACGGAAATTCACAACTTCTTTCCCCTTTCTCTCTCCCGAAAAGCCATTGACGAACCTAGTGCGAGCAATCTTCGAAGGGTGATTCCGGGAGCTGTAGAGGTCGGAATTGAGTTCCGTTTGTTGCTATGGATTCGTAGCGACGAGGAGAAGAGATCGCTAACCTCCATTTTGGGTTTCTGGGTGTAGGTCGTGAGCAGTAAGGAAGGGTAGAGCTACGACTTTGGTGGTTGGAAATCGAGTTTCTCTGGGGAACTAGAAGACGATTAGAGCCTCGTCTTCTATTTCAGGTGAGGGCTTAGCGTTGTGTAAGTAGTTTGGACAGCGTGAGAAGTTTCAATTGGACTTAGAACAAAACCTAGGTTATGCATGAAAATGATGAGCGTAAAAGGGGATAAATTGTTCTGTGAATGTACTTGATTGCTATTGATGATTGCCGTGGTTGATTGTTGTTGTTGATTGATATGGTTTGGGGTTGGGTGTGAACTGAAGTGAATTAAGTAATGAATTGACATAGAAATGAGAATTAGGATGGTTGGGAAATGAGTGCGGGTGCTATGATATTATGAATCGCTGGTTGTGGATGCAGGAGAGTTGCCCTGCCAATGTGGGGTCGCTCTGAATAAGAGGAACAGGTGGGTGACCCCTAGACTCATGACATGGTTTCCCCTGTACTTGCAAGTGGGGGAGGCGGTGAGCTAGCCGGTTATCCTATTGATTGTGATGTGTGTGCTGTGAACATGACAGGGGCATGGAGGACGAGATGTGTTGTGAACTATGGACTATGAATGAGATGTGGCTGATTTGTGTTGTATGTTGGTAGTAGATGTGATGTATGTGTTGAGAATGTGATGTTGAGAATTGTATGTTGGAAATAGAACCGGAAGGAGCCCACACTACCCCACCCGAGGTACTGGTTGTTGAGTCTGATCCATTGGGGTGGATCCCCTTGACATGGGTGTCAAGGGAGTGATGAGATTGATGATGATGATGATGGTTAATGAGAACGCGTTCCCCATTCGGTAGGGGAGCGCGAGGACTTCCCATGCGGTAGGGAAGTGCGTCGGCCGGCCGGTGGTGGTGTGGATAACTCCTTGGCGCCTAATAACTCACCTAGATAATATGAATGTGTATGTTTGTGTGCTTGTGGTTGTGGTAGTGACTTGGTTGATGGATGTGATGTGATGATGCTGTGTGTGCTTGATGTATTAATTCTGTGTGATTCTATTGTTATGAATTGTGCTTGAGAACAAGAACTGACCAACGTGATCACCTAGACTGCTTTTAGGGAATTAAAATATGGAAAGGGGGTTGGGTTTGGTTCCATTGTTGGATGTCTTGTGCGGAGTTGGGACCGCTCCATAGAGTAGGACAGCGTGTAGGTAGGCCCAGTGGGTTCACTCAATTTCAATAGGAAATTGATCCCTTTTCCCCTTTCAGGATCTCGTGGCTAGTAGAGGTAGCTGAGGAGTTTGAGTTCGAGGTTGATTTCGTGAAGTTCTGGACGGAAGCCATGAGGTGAAGACTGGGATTACGCGGAGTTGACTTTTCTGTCCATTTCAGTTGACTATGAGATTTTGGGGGTTTTATGTACTTTCTGTTTTATGTTGGTTTGGAGGATTTATGATGGTTTGGATTGTACTCGGATTTCAGTTTCGCGTTTCTATGGAGGCCTTCCATGTTTTTACTGTCTTTTGATCACCGCCAATTTCCCTGTTTTACCCTTGTTTTTACTCGGTAGTACCTGGGACCGGCTCAACCACGGGTTTACTCGGGTTGATTCGGAACGGGTGTTACAGATGGTATCAGAGCCTGGTTTGTCGCTGCTGTACCGGTTGATTATCTTCTCTCTTTGGGGAGTAATTAACCTCGTTGGGAGGGATGATGAGACATCGGTACGGGACCGACATTCCAAGGGTTTTTGTCAAACTGTTTTAAATGGGTGGGATGTTTTGAAATCAAGTGGTGAATTGAGTTGTTTGAAGTTTCTTGAGCGGTCAACTGAAATGTTTAATGTCCTCCTGTAGTGAATCCAGTCAAGCAAGGGGAAGTAGGTCCACTGGGGACTCGGGTTTTGGAGGAGGAGCACCTAGGTTTCAGCCGAGTCTGTTGAAGGGATGGAATTTTGGGGAGTTCATTGGGGAAGCAGCTGATCCTGAGGTGGCAGAGCAGTGGCTCCAGGAATGTGAGTACAAGTTCCTGCAAATGGAACTTGAGGAAGGGTTGAAGGTGCAGGCAATGACTTTTCTGCTTAAGGGGCATGCACTGAACTGGTGGAGGTCGATGCCACAGAGTCGAGTGGTTCCGCCAGAGATGGAGTTGGATGAGTTTGTGGAGGTGTTTCGTGATCAGTTTTGCCCGGACCTTTGGCGTGAGGAGAAAGCCAAGGAGTTCATGAGTTTGGAGCAAGGGGAGAGGTCCGTTCTGGCATATTACATAGAGTTCACTTCTCTCTCTAAGTGGTATGATGAGCGGGCCAACCGGGAGAGGAAGCTCATTAACAAGTTCAAGAATGGGTTGAGAGTGGAGATTCAGGAGGGAGTCACCACCGCTGATATGGGGAGTTTAGTGTCGGTAAAGGCGGCGGCGCTAGAGAGGGAGAGGTTGGAGAACCGAAAGAGGGAAGAGAAGAAGAGGAAGGCAACTGCCCAACCTACTCAGTCTGCCATTCACAGTTTACCCGACGAAGAGAACTCAGACTTCCTTTTCTGGGTTCAGGGGCAGCCAGTCGATGCCAACGAGGGGTACGATGATTTGTTTCACTTGTGGCCGACCAGGTCATAAGAGTGTGGCTTGCCCTGCTCGTACTAGTGGCACAGTCCGTTCGGGAGGAGCACCGTCCGGGTTACCACTATGTGACAAATGTGGGAAGCGTCACTTTGGAGTTTGCCATCTGTTGGCAGGTGTGACCTGTTACACTTGTGGGCAGCGCGGACACAGGAGTCTGAACTGTCCAACCAAGAGAGCTACCCCAACTCATCTGTGGGATCGGTGCAGGGCCCTAGAGCTCCGTCTGGGAGTTACGGAGGGAGAGAGGAGGCAGCTTTGGTAGGGGTTCCGGACGAGGGACGGGAGCTAATGCCACACCTGTTGGAGCTGAGGGGAGCAAGGGAGGTTGTACGCTCTCACTAAAGGTGCGGCAGAGAATGCAAACGACGTGGTGACTGGTATGATCTCGATCTTGGGCCTTTCAGTTTACGCTTTGTTTGATTCGGGTCAACCCATTCCTTTGTATCTGAGAAATGTTTTGAGTAGTTTGGGTGTTGTAGCTAGTAGTTTGGGTGTTAGTTGGGGCGTCAGAACTCCTTTGGGGACTTCTGTTCGGGTGGATAGAGTGTGTAGAGGGTGTAGAGTGTTAGTGGGAGGTGTAGAGTTCTTGGCTGATTTGGTGGTGCTTCCTTTCAATGAATTCGACGTTATCCTCGGCATGGATTGGTTGGCTAGGCATGGGGCTTTGCTGGATTGTCAGAAGAAGGAGGTGTTGCTTCAGGTGGGAGGTGTCGGCCAGGTGGTGTTCAAGGGTGTTAGGAAGAGGGAGTCCGCACCTATGGGAGTAATTTCAGCAATGCAAGCTTTTTCTCTGATTCAAGAAGGGTGTGAGGCTTTGTTGGTGCAAGTGTCAGTTGAACGGAATGAGGGGTTGGAGAAGGTACCTGTAGCTCGGGAGTTCGCGGATGTGTTTGAGGAACTACCTGAGGCACCGATCGAGCGTGAGGTGGAGTTCAATATAGAGTTGGTCCCTGGAACTGCTCCAATCTCTATTCCACCTTATCGCATGGCACCGGCGGAGTTAAAGGAGTTGAAGGAGCAATTGCAGGAGCTCTTGGATAAGGGGTTCATCCGTCCAAGCGTATCACCGTGAGGGGCACCGGTGTTGTTTGTGAAGAAGAAGGATGGGTCGATGCGGATGTGTATTGACTATAGGCGGTTGAACAAGGCGACGATCAAGAATCGTTACCCACTTCCAAGGATAGACGATCTCTTTGATCAATTGCAAGGGGCTGAAGTGTTCTCGAAGATAGACTTGAGGTCGGGTTATCACCAGTTGAAGGTGGAGGAAGGTTCGGTGCCAATGACAGCCTTTAGGACCCGCTATGGACACTATGAGTTTCTGGTGATGCCGTTTGGTCTCACCAATGCTCCCGCCGCGTTCATGGCTCTCATGAACAAGGTCTTCCATGAATATTTGGATAAGTTCGTGATAGTATTCATCGATGATATCCTCATTTATTCTAAGACTAGGAAGGAGCATGAGGAGCACTTGAGGATTGTTTTTCATAGGTTGAGGAAGCAGCAACTATTTGCCAATTTCTCGAAGTGTGCCTTTTGGTTGGAAGAAGTATTGTTTCTTGGGCATTGATGCGCAAATTAATGCACACTAGTTTTAACTCAATGGATTTCTCCAAAGAGATCGTTTTTCCCTAGGGTCTTTCTTTTTCTATTACTCAACAGTTGTGGAATAAGCAATTCGGGTTTTCGTGCTGGGTTTGAAATGGGTTAAAAATGAACTAAGTAAACTAAGAATGCAAATTGAACAAGCAAACAAGTGAAGCAGATTGGAGATTTGAATATAGACTAAGGCGTTTGTCCAGACTCGAATCCGCTCTAGCTCGATTAAGATGGATGATGCAATGCAATTTCAGTTTATCAGACTTGATGACTCGACACTTCCCTGGGTAATCTCTATTCCATGGTCAGGACGCAGAGAAACTATCCTATCAAACCTACAAGTTCCTATGGTCAAGATAACTCGCAAATCCTCAAGAACGCATGAAGAACAGTGAAATGCCACAAAGATATGTAAAGAGATTAGTTTCACCGGCCCTATGGTCAAGACACCGGCAACCCTAACGACCTCCTAAACTCTAGAATGATCTACGTCCATGGTCAGAACCGCAAATCAAAGATGAAACAAAATCCTACGATATGGTCAATCAACGGATTCTTAGAGCTTCAAATTAGGGTTTAAGAGAAAACTCATCACATGTCTGAATAAACTTCAATTAACATTAACGGGTTAGAAACCCGACATCATCCATACAAAATCTCACTAGAGTTTCATCTAATCTGAACAAACTAAAGAGTTTAGCTCGACATCGCTACAGAAGAAATCGCAGAAACAAAGAAGAAGAGAACTGGAGAAGAAGACATCTTACTCCGAGTAAACCTAATCCTGTCGAATCCTAGAAACTCCTGAGCTAATCCTCGCTTCTCCTCGCTTAATCGTCACTTCAAAGCTTCAAAATCCTCCTCCGAGAGTGTCTGGTTCGTCGAAATCAGAATGAAGAATGAAGTCTGTCTGTCTCTCCTTGAAAACCTTGTTTTACTCTCTGAAATCCGTCCTGGGAAAAAGTGCGCCCGGCGGCACTTAAAAAGTGCGCCGGCGCACTTTTCCATGAAAATGGCGCACTTTTTGTGGCCGATGGAAAATTTACAGGACGCCAAAAATAAAGTGCGCCTGGCAGCACCAGAAAAGTGCGCCGGCGCACTTTTCATGGATTTAGGCGCACTTTTGCCCCTGGAAATGACCTTCAGCTCTTTTGATGATTCCCGCTCCGTTTGAACTCCAAATTGATCCCCGTTTGAAGTGCCGAGCTCGTAGAAAAGTTATCCAAAACGTGGTAACCTGAAATCTCAACAAAAACAACTCGAAATAACATCAAATTGCCAAAAGAGGGCCAACGGGAGATAAAACATATTTTTCATAAAAGTCATTCAAGTTCATCACAATTCGAAGTCAAATAAGGGGAATGTCGTTCAAATGTGGCGAGATAAACGTGGTAAATCTAACGTCATCAAATCACCCCACACTTAAACGTTTGTTTGTCCTCAAACAAGAACTTTACCACAACAATGCACCAACTTGAATGAGCAAACCGAAAACCTCTTGGTTCCTAGAAAGATGTATACGGTGCTTCTACCAAACAAGATGATTACCCAACTAACCACACAATTAAGAACCAAACTTTTGCCAGAGCGAAAGAGGAACAAGACTTTAACGAGCTAGTGAACAACCTGACTTGGTAAAGGCAAGACAACGCTTACTTCCGCAACACTTACTCTAGAACGCAACCGGACACTTGCTAGATAAGGAAACACGACTAGAACAAAATTAAAGAGCATTTCATTTTTCTCTTCATCTTTTTTTTTCTTTCTTTTTTTCTTTTTTTTTTTCGAATGGGCGGTACAGTGTGGATACTACGGGTACGGAGCAGCCGGAAACCTTTGGAATTCCGCGTTATCCTAGACCCCAGCCACGATCGGGAGTAGGTTAGAAGAAGAATGCCACATTGAGACTTCCCTTTGGGACTACAGCAATGGGCAGGCACGTATGCCAGCTCGTGAATCGACCACAACTTCAATACCAAACCATTCATTTTTCAGATTTTCTTTGATTGGGAAAATCAAAAACAACTTAAAGCACGAAATTAAAAGATCCCTTATCTAGACTCGATCCAGGCATTGAACTAGAGAATTCGAGCATCAGACAGACCAAGTCTTACACATTAACAAGTCAACTGTTCACTAACACGATAAGGGCAAGCTCCTAGACTACTAAGAGCAAGAAGAATGGGAGATGGTCATAATTCAGGTTCTCACACACACATTTGGTTAAAGCCAAAGCACCACATCAATCTCACCATATGGAAGACAGTAGGCAATCCAAGAAGTTATTAAGCAATGTGGAAAATTACTTGCTACGAGAATGGGAAGTTGTGAAAGAGTGACAAAACAAGGCACAATCACCGCCCATTACTTGGCAAAACATGCAAACAAACACCCCACCCCACACTTAAATTTGGATATTGTCCTCAATGGACTGCACAACAGTGAAGAAAAGTGTAAAGGGGTACCGAGAAGTAGATCATGAGGATGCCAGTGGAGGCAAGAGTGAAGTACCGACGGACAGTCATGGCGGGAGCTGAGGATAGCCTGAAACTGGAGAGAACCTCACAACACGATTAGAGTATTCAAAGTACAGAATAGACCACTGACTCAAGAACTACAACAGTTCGACACAAACTCAAAATTAAACAACTAATTCAAAAACTCAAAACAGACTCCAGATATGGGTTGCCTCCCATGAAGCGCTCTCCTTTAACGTCCTTGAGCTAGACGATACCTGGTTATGCACCCCAACTCAAAAGTTCCTTGAAGTCAAACAGCTTCTTCAAGGCTGGCGGTTTAGTTCCAAATAACACGTCAGAAGGAGCAAGATGCAGTCGATGGTGCTCAAGTAGATCCTTGTTCTGCTCGGATGACCTTTTCTTCTCAAACTTTCCTACTGGAGGAGGAAAGAGATAGTATGGTGTGTTATAATCGATGATTGCAGTCTGCTCCACACCAATGTCATCCAAGTTGCTCTGGGAAGTTGAGCTCATACACCTCAGAATCATTGCCTCCTCAGTTTCAGTTGTCTGAATTACCAATGTAGGTGACTCCTCGATATCCATGTGCTCATCTCTGTCTGGAACTACAGGCTGGCTCGACGGAAGCACAAATGAGGATAACTCCTCAATATCCAGATGCTCATCTTCAGCTTCAATCAAGAGATGGATAAGCTCCACATCTTCATCTACCACCATTGTCAAAGATTCTTCATCAGGTACCTCTAGCTCACAACAGTCATGGGCTAGGTTATCATTTTCTTCTTCGACCAGCTCTCGAGAATCTTCTTCCATCAGTTGATACTGTTGCTCAATCTCGACGTTCACAACATTAGGAGCTCGTAGAGTCGAGAGGATCTTATTCAGCATAAAATCTGTATAAGACTCCTGTTGTTGGTACTGGTGCGAATGTAGATATCCCTCTTCGTAATCTCGGTAGTAGTGCGTAGCTTGTGGCTCTGGCCAAGAAGGCAAGGGTGGTGGTTCCTCATTCCAGTTTGGCATACATGGTTGCCATGATGTACTCCACTCTTGGTTGTAATCATTAAGTGGCATTCCATTATTGTACCATCCTTGGTTGTTATCGAACCTGTAGTCCTGCATCTCAAAACACAAGAGCACTACCCAGTAAATCATGAAAAAGATGGGGAGAAAAGAGATGATAAAAGAGTGAATGAAAAGCTTAAACGCACAATGCCTTTCCTAGAAAAAGAAAAGTCCCTGGCAACGGCGCCAAAAACTTGATGCGCAAATTAATGCACACTAGTTTTAACTCAATGGATTTCTCCAAAGAGATCGTTTTTCCCTAGGGTCTTTCTTTTTCTATTACTCAACAGTTGTGGAAAAAGCAATTCGGGTTTTCATGCTGGGTTTGAAATGGGTTAAAAATGAACTAAGTAAACTAAGAATGCAAATTGAACAAGCAAACAAGTGAAGCAGATTGGAGATTTGAATATAGACTAAGGCATTTGTCCAGACTCGAATCCGCTCTAGCTCGATTAAGACGGATGATGCAATGCAATTTCAGTTTATCAGACTTGATGACTCGACACTTCCCTGGGTAATCTCTACTCCATGGTCAGGACGCAGAGAAACTATCCTATCAAACCTACAAGTTCCTATGGTCAAGATAACTCGCAAATCCTCAAGAACGCATGAAGAACAGTGAAATGCCACAAAGATATGTAAAGAGATTAGTTTCACCGGCCCTATGGTCAAGACACCGGCAACCCTAACGACCTCCTAAACTCTAGAATGATCTACGTCCATGGTCAGAACCGCAAATCAAAGATGAAACAAAATCCTACGATATGGTCAATCAACGGATTCTTAGAGCTTCAAATTAGGGTTTAAGAGAAAACTCATCACATGTCTGAATAAACTTCAATTAACATTAACGGGTTAGAAACCCGACATCATCCATACAAAATCTCACTAGAGTTTCATCTAATCTGAACAAACTATAGAGTTTAGCTCGACATCGCTACAGAAGAAATTGCAGAAACAAAGAAGAAGAGAACTGGAGAAGAAGACATCTTACTCCGAGTAAACCTAATCCTGTCGAATCCTAGAAACTCCTGAGCTAATCCTCGCTTCTCCTCGCTTAATCGTCACTTAAAAGCTTCAAAATCCTCCTCCGAGAGTGTCTGGTTCGTCGAAATCAGAATGAAGAATGAAGTCTGTCTGTCTCTCCCTTGAAAACCCTGTTTTACTCTCTGAAATCCGTCCTGGGAAAAAGTGCGCCCAGCGGCACTTAAAAAGTGCGCCGGCGCACTTTTCCATAAAAATGGCGCACTTTTTGTGGCCGATGGAAAATTTACAGGACGCCAAAAATAAAGTGCGCCTGGCAGCACAGAAAAGTGCGCCGGCGCACTTTTCATGGATTTAGGCGCACTTTTGCCCCTGGAAATGACCTTCAGCTCTTTTGATGATTCCCGCTCCGTTTGAACTCCAAATTGATCCCCGTTTGAAGTGCCGAGCTCGTAGAAAGTTATCCACAACGTGGGTAACCTGAAATCTCAACAAAAACAACTCGAAACAACATCAAATTGCCCAAAAGAGGGCCAACTGGAGATAAAACATATTTTTCATAAAAGTCATTCAAGTTCATCACAATTCGAAGTCAAATAAGGGGAATGTCGTTCAAATGTGGCGAGATAAACGTGGTAAATCTAACGTCATCAGGCATGTGGTTTCTAAAAGAGGCGTGGAGGTTGAACCAAAGAAGATTGAAGCGGTGGTTAATTGGTCTCCACCTAAGGATGTGTCGCAACTGAGGAGCTTCTTGGGTTAGCTGGTTACTACCGAAGGTTTGTAGAGGGGTTCTCTACCATAGCGTCTCCTTTACATAAGTTGTTGCGGAAGGAGTCGAAGTATGAGTGGAGCGAGGAATGTCAGAGGAGATTTGAGGAGTTGAAGAAGAAGTTGACTTCGGCTCCGGTGTTGACTTTGCCAGTAGAAGGTGGAGAGTATGTGGTGTTTAGTGATGCGTCTTTGCAAGGATTGGGCTGTGTGTGTGATGCAGAATGGGAAGGTTGTCGCTTATGCCTCCCGACAGCTTAGGGTGCATGAGGTGAACTACCCAACCCATGATTTGGAGTTAGCTGCAGTGGTGTTCGCCTTGAAGTTGTGGAGGCATTATTTGTATGGTGAGACGTTTAAGATCATGACCGATCACAAGAGTCTTAAGCACCTTATGGATCAAAAGGAGCTGAATGGTAGGCAACGGCGTTGGGTGGAGCTCTTGAAGGATTATGACTGTACCATTGACTACCATCCTGGTAAAGCTAATGTGGTTGCGGATGCTTTAAGTCGAAAGGAGTTGGTGGATCTTAGAGCTTTAAGGGTAGAGATGCAGTTAGATGATGTGGGAAGTTTGTTTGCCAAGCTCAACATTAGGCCTATGCTGAATGATAGGATTGGTGAGGAGCAGCTCAAGGATGCTACTCTGGTGGCTATTCGAGGGGAAGTTGAAAAAGGCATGGATAATGGATTTGAGGTAGTTGGCGGATTGTTGAAATGCAAGGGTCGAGTGTGCGTGCCGGAAGTAGAGGAATTGAGGAAGGGGATTTTGGAGGAGGCTCATTCCTCGATGTATGCTATGCATCCCGGGATGACAAAGATGTACAATGACCTGAAGTTAAGTTTTTGGTGGCCAGGAATGAAGAAGGATGTGGCTCGTTATGTGGCGACTTGTTTGGTTTGTCAGAAGGCTAAGGCGGAGCATAGAGCTCCGGGTGGGTTACTTCAATCCCTACCTATTCCGGAGTGGAAGTTTGCAGACATCACCATGGACTTTGTATCGGGTTTTTCGCCGACTAGAGAGGGGAAGGATGCCGTGTGGGTAATAGTCGATCGTTTGACGAAAGTTGTGCATTTCATACCCATTCGGTTTAAGCCTAGTGTGGAGGTGTTGGCAAAGTTATATATAGAAGAGGTGGTAAGGTTGCATCGGGTTCCTCAATCCATCGTCTCTGATCGGGATCCGAGTTTCACGTCTCATTTTTGGGAGGGGCTGCATACAGCATTGGGAACTAAGCTCAAGTTCTCGACGGCTTATCATCCTCAGCCGGATGGGCAATCGGAGAGAACGATCCTTACTTTGGAGGAGTTGTTGAGAAGCTGTGCTATGGAGTTTCAAACCCCTTGGACTGAATTGCTACCTTTGATTGAATTCGCCTATAATAACTCGTATCATAGTAGTTTGAAGTCCGCTCCTTTTGAGGCTTTGTATGGGAGGAAGTGTAGGACGCCTTTGTGTTGGGATGAGGAAGGAGCGAGGGTGTTGTCGGGTCCTCAAGTTGTGCAAGAGGCGGCTGATCGGGTTAAGATTATCAAGGAGAGATTGAGAGCAGCTCAAGATAGGCAAAAAGCGTATGCCGACGGTCGTGCTAGAGAGCTGAGTTTCAATGTTGGGGAGAAGGTATTTTTGAAGGTGTCGCCGTGGAAAGGGCTGATGCGTTTCGGTAGAAAAGGGAAGTTGGCACCTCGGTACATCGGTCCTTATGAGATCCTCGCTAAGTCGGGTCCGGTGGCTTATGTGTTGGCTTTGCCGAGGGAGTTGGAAAGGATACACAATGTGTTTCATGTGAGCGTGCTTAGGCGGTATCATGGGGACCCTTCTCATGTAATTCAGCCGGAGGAGGTGGAGATTGAGCAAGACTTGACTTATGAGGAGAAGCCAGTCGCGATCGTGGATAGGCAAGTCCTAGGCAAGTCCGGGTCTTGAGGAATAAGCAGATTCCGCAGCTCAAGGTGGTATGGAGGAACCATGAGAGCGAGTCGGCTACTTGGGAGACTGAGGAGAGTATGAGGCGGCGGTACCCGGAGTTAGTGGAAGTGTATGATTCAGGTATTAATTCCCCTTGATGTATGCTTTTGTGTTTGCTTGTTGTGGTGTTGGTTCCACGAAGGTCTAGGGTGTGCTCGGTGAGAGTAGAGTGTTGGGAGTGGGTGTAGGGCTGATGAGTAGTTAAAGGAAGGCTGGTGGTTCGTCGTTAGGAATTTCGGAAGTCAATAGGATACTTGGATTGCTACGATTTTAGCTGTGTGTTCGGTATCATATTGCTAGGATGAGTTAGGGATTATTTCGGGGACGAAATCCTTGAAGTTGTGGAGACTTGTAACATCCCCGCTCAACCAAACGGTTTGGAACTCAAGATCGGTAGGCTAGGGTACTGGAATCAGTGCTCTAAAGCTCCCCTTGGGTTTTGGGTCATTCGGGTTTAAGTTGGGTCGAAGTTGCAAAGAGGGGAATGGTGATGCACCAAAAAGTGCTGATTTTGGGCCCTAAAGTGCGCAGGCGCACTTTTAGAAGTGCCAGGCGCACTTTTCAATTAATTCAGCAAACTTTCGGCGGAATATTCAAAATGTGCGCCTTTTGGGGGTCAATGTGCGCCGGCGCACTTTTCGTGCATAAAAGGACGGATTTGCACGGAAATTCACAACTTCTTTCCCCTTTCTCTCTCCCCGAAAAGCCATTGACGAACCTAGTGCGAGCAATCTTCGAAGGGTGATTCCGGGAGCTGTAGAGGTCGGAATTGAGTTCCGTTTGTTGCTATGGATTTGTAGCGACGAGGAGAAGAGATCGCTAACCTCCATTTTGGGTTTCTGGGTGTAGGTCGTGAGCAGTAAGGAAGGGTAGAGCTACGAGTTTGGTGGTTGGAAATCGAGTTTCTGGGGAACTAGAAGACGATTAGAGCCTCGTCTTCTATTTCAGGTGAGGGCTTAGCGTTGTGTAAGTAGTTTTGACAGCGTGAGGAGTTTCAATTGGACTTAGAACAAAACCTAGGTTATGCATGAAAATGATGAGCGTAAAAGGGGATAAATTGTTCTGTGAATGTACTTGATTGCTATTGATGATTGCCGTGGTTGATTGATTGTTGTTGATTGCTATGGTTTGGGATTGGGTGTGAACTGAAGTGAATTAAGTAATGAATTGACATAGAAATGAGAATTAGGATGGTTGGGAAATGAGTGCGGGTGCTATGATATTATGAATCGCTGGTTGTGGATGCAGGAGAGTTGCCCTGCCAATGTGGGGTCGCTCTGAATAAGAGGAACAGGTGGGTGACCCTAGACTCATGACATGGTTTCCCCTGTACTTGCAGGTGGGGGAGGCCGGTGAGCTAGCCGGTTATCCTATTGATTGTGATGTGTGTGCTGTGAACATGACAGGGGCATGGAGGACGAGATGTGTTGTGAACTATGGACTATGAATGAGATGTGGCTGATTTGTGTTGTATGTTGGTAGTAGATGTGATGTATGTGTTGAGAATGTGATGTTGAGAATTGTATGTTGGAAATAGAACCGGAAGGAGCCCACACTACCCCACCCGAGGTACTGGTTGTTGAGTCTGATCCATTGGGGTGGATCCCTTGACATGGGTGTCAAGGGAGTGATGAGATTGATGATGAGATTGATGATGATGATGATGGTTAATGAGAACGCGTTCCCCATGCGGTAGGGGAGCGCGAGGACTTCCATGCGGTAGGGAAGTGCGTCGGTTGGCCGGTGGTGGTGTGGATAACTCCTTGGCGCCTAATAACTCACCTAGATAATATGAATGTGTATGTTTGTGTGCTTGTGGTTGTGGTAGTGACTTGGTTGATGGATGTGATGTGATGATGCTGTGTGTGCCGTGGATTGATGTATTAATTCTGTGTGATTCTATTGTTATGAATTGTGCTTGAGAACAAGAACTGACCAACGTGATCATCTAGACTGCTTTTAGGGAATTAAAATATGGAAAGGGGGGTTGGGTTTGGTTCCATTGTTGGATGTCTTGTGCGGAGTTGGGACCGCTCCATAGAGTAGGACAGCGTGTAGGTAGGCCCAGTGGGTTCACTCAATTTCAATAGGAAATTGATCCCTTTTCCCCTTTCAGGATCTCGTGGCTAGTAGAGGTAGCTGAGGAGTTTGAGTTCGAGGTTGATTTCGTGAAGTTCTGGACGGAAGCCATGAGGTGAAGACTGGGATTACGCGGAGTTGACTTTTCTGTCCATTTCAGTTGACTATGAGATTTTGGGGGTTTTATGTACTTTCTGTTTTATGTTGGTTTGGAGGATTTATGATGGTTTGGATTGTACTCAGATTTCAGTTTCGCGTTTCTATGGAGGCCTTCCATGTTTTTACTGTCTTTTGATCACCGTCAATTTCCCTGTTTTACCCTTGTTTTTACTCGGTAGTACCTGGGCCCCGGCTCAACCACGGGTTTACTCGGGTTGATTCGGAACGGGTGTTTACATTAGTTACTAGTTATTTTTTTAGTACCTAGTTAACTTATCGTGTTAACTAGTTAACTTCATAATTGAATAACTAGTTAACGAGGTTATTTAGTTAATAACTAGTTAACTAATTATACGAACTAGTTAACACGTTATTCGACAACAAGTTTATATAGTTGAAATATTTATTCCAGAAATGTCAACGACATAAAAAATAGTGAATCAAACTATAATTATTAATACTAAACAATAATACTATCTATAACTTAAAATACAACGACTAAATTACAATTCTTAATAATTATTAAATAATTACACTTCGTCTTCAACCTTCACTGCCTTCTTCGGCCGCTGATGCTCCTGTTGCCAGCCATCACCCACCTCCGCACTCCCACCGCAACCAGCACCTCTTCCACTCTCCCAATCTTCGTTCCACCGTCGTCTCCGGTATCCGAACTGTGAGAACATAAGACGGGCCACCGAGCAGCGGCATATCCGAAAGAGAGAGACAAAACCTCCATTACTAGCTCGTTTTAGCCGATATGAGAGAGGATCGAAATGAGGAGAGCTGTTTGGATGAGGGGAATGTTCCAGATCCACATCCATATCGTTGGAAGAAAGCTAGAAAAACACATATTTGATTTCCCTCGCCGTCATAATCCTCTCCTCTCCTGCGTCGGAGTCCCTAACCCTCTCTACTTCGCTTCCATCCTCGCTAGATTCTACCTTGGAGCACAACCGAAATCCTATACCTGATAAGCCTCTGAGACGTGAGCGAACCTTACAATCTCGTTTTGTCATCCCTCAACCACCAACGCCGCCTTCCCGTTTCCCACAAAACCAGAATGCTCGGTTTCAGCTGCAGAGACAGAGGAGATTGAAGTGTTTTGGCCAATTAGGGTTAACTTTTTTAGAATCCCAAAAATACCCCTCCAATTTGGTTTAGAACTAGTTCCAAACCCAAATGGTTTGGATGCAGATCCAGAGCCACTTATTCCAACTATGAAATAAGAATTAGTATTATAATAAGATAAACATGGTTGAAAACTAGTTATATTTGAAGGTTTATTTTCTACTAAAAAAAATGAAATGCATAACGGTAATATATAAGTTGGTTTAGTACAAGTGGTCAATTTGGATTTAGTTAAGTTTACTGCCACAATCATACAGGATCAACGGGGAAGAAAAATATGAGAAATGACTTGATGTGTGTGTAACTCAAAGAAACAGGATCATCCTAATCCTAATGTTACAGTGTGGTCTCGACTCAATCTAATGTAAGCTCTAGAGAAATCAACATAGAGAAAATTGCTCACAAAGAAAAATTGTTGCTTATTGATGTAGAATGATTCAAAAACTTACGATTGGCTGCTAATTGGTGTTCATTAATACGCAGAACAATTTTTTTGTATGAAAAAGTGGCACTTTTCAAACATTGCAAAACATATTTGTCTTTCTAAAAATCAACTAGAACTCAAACTCGACACTGAATTCTAGACAACCATGCAAGAATTAACTCCAAGACACTACCATAGACTCGACTTAATAAAAATAAAATTGGTCAATCTTGGGTTTCCTCCCAAGAATCACTCTTTCTTTAACAATTTTGAGCTAGACAATACCTGGAGATTATTCGGATGCATCCCAACTCAGAACTTCTTTCAGACTAGCATCAACATTCTTGAAGTACAATTTGGTTGATCCTTGATGCACCTAATTATTAGTGTCGTCGATCCCTCATTTTCCTGCCTTTCGTATCTCGTTGGAGCCATCCATTGAGTAAAAATTTGTGTTCAATTATTTGTACATCATATTTTTGGCGTCGTTATCGGGAAGATTTTTTAGCTATAGGGAAGCCATTGTGTGCTAAATATTTTCATTCACGTTTTCATCATCTTTTTTCCTTCCACATTTTTATATTACTTGGTATTGTTGTTCTTGGCGTGTAGGCAAAATTGTAGGTATAGAGCATAAACGATCTAGAAAGCGATTAGCTTAAAAACCCAAGGTATCTTACACTCAATTCGGCCCTGCACTAAGAGCTACGAAGAATCTGTTTACTCACCCGCCTCCACCTTCAGAACCTCCACTTGTTGTTTCTCCAAAAATAGAGGTTGAAATGGCGAACATACTTCTCAATGACTATGAACGTCCTACCATTGATGGAGCTGCATCTTGTATTCAAGCTCCAGCGGAAGTAAATCACAATCTGTTTATTTCCCCTCATATGATCAACATGATTTAGGGGAATAACAACACTTCTCGGGGAATCCAGAGGGGGCCCCCAATGCTCATATCACGAACTTTCTTCGGCTTGCAAACACTATCTCTAATGTTGGAGTAGACCATAGTGTGGTCAAGTTGAATGTATTCCCATCTCATTGAAGGGGTAATGTAACAACCATCTCTGGTTTCCATGGGTGAAATAGAAATGAGTATTGCTGATGAACAAATTTGAATTAAACAATCTAAAATTAGCGAAATGAACCATCCATCGAATAAAATGAATCAAAAGAATCTCAGATCAATGTAAAACAAACCACAACCGGTTAAACAATAAATCAAAAACAACAATAAAACATCCAAAAAATACCAAAAGTCAACTGAAAATAGTAATAAATGTGTCCAAATATAGTAGTATCCAGTGTAGTCAAAATCACGATTTTAATCTTAAAATCGTAACGATTTTACGATCTCACCTATGAGAAACGATCCTGATTTCACTACAAAATCGAGGGCCTTCAAAATCGGGTGAAATCGAGAGAAAAATCGTTAAAATCGTAAAATCAACGATTTTACGATTTTATATGATTTTTGTAATTTTCCTGACTAGACCAAAATCTCAATGAGTTGGTTCGGTTTTTTGGTTCAACCTGAGAATCTAACCCATTTTCCCAAATCCCTCTTTTCCCAAAATAACTCGTTGAACCCTAATTCCGCAAAATCGAAAGTTCGATTCTTCTACAACTCTCGCCGGCGCTGCGTCTCCTTGATTTTTCTCCGTTTCTCACCGGCGGTGCTTCTCCTCGGCTGCAAGTCACCAACGTCACCAGCTTCTTCGTTGTCCGTTCTCTGCGTCGGTGATTCTTCTCCATTTTCGTCGGCGTCTCGTCCCTTCACCGTCGACTCGAGACTTCCTTCTCCCTCAGTCCCTCCTTCGCCGACCTCCCTCACCATCTAGCATCTTCCCTCACTCGGACACAAGGTCAACAACATCATCTTCCTTCTCCACTGCTTCAAGTCAGTAAGTCAACCTTCTTTGTCCTTGCTGTCGATTCCCTCCTTCCCTGCAAGCTGCAGGTCTAATTAAATCATAGACTCATTCATACCTTCATCTTTCCCAGAAACTGACTCATTCATACCTTCCTCTTTTCCAGAATTGACTCATTCATACCTTCCTCTTTCCCAGAAATTGAAGCAAGGAGGGGGGAGGCTACATCAGAAGTTCAAAACTTCAACTCACCAAACTATAACAGTTCATTTCATCTACGGTTCTACCTGCTTCAAGTAATTAATTTGTACTCCGCAATCCCATCCCTCTGTCCCATTTCCTACGGTTCTATGGTTCTCACTTCTCACAAAAATAGTAGTTTCATTTTCACTAAGCCATCCATGTACGCATCCCTCTGAGCATATTATTAACTCATTGTTATAATTCTTTGTTATAAGCCATCCATATTAATTGTTATAAGAGTGTATAATTCTAAGTTTATTAACATATTATATTTATTAATAAGTATTTATATATTTTTTTAGTTGGACATAAAATCTTACGATTTTACGATTCAATTTTTACGATTCCGATTTCACCTAAGTTCTCGATTTTACGTGGAATCACGATTTTAACTACATTGGTAGTATCTGCTCCAATACCTCATCTCGAAACTGCTGCAACTGCTACTTTGCTCCACACGAACTCAACAACTTGAAGCGATCTGAAAAAGGGGGAAGGGGGGGGATCAATTTCCTATTGAAACTGAGTGAACCCACGTGGCCTAACTATGTGTCGAACTACCTAGGGAGCATCCCAGAAATCCCACACTGAATAAATCACATTGGGACCCATCTTATGTCTACTTCATTTTTAACAACCTACTAGATTGTACTAAGTGATCAAACCATTTATCATCTCCGCTACCCATATCATGCATAACCCCACATAACATCACTTATCCAATATGCATACATAATATATAACACCATCACATTTCAACCACTATCACAAGATACCATCATCATATTCCAATCACCATCACAAGATACCATCATCACAACTCAACTCACAAAACATACACATTCACACGACACATCACAGTCAATTAATTCTAAGTGTTTATTAAGACACCAAATGAGTTGTTCCCTCGCTACCCTCGCCAACCCGAAAGACGCACTTCCACTCGCTAAAAAGTCCCAACGCATCCCGTAAGGAGGTATCTACTCGTCAATAAACCTGCAACCATTTCCAATCTCATCCCTGAGGTGACGTTGACTCCTTCAAATTTTACTTTCATTCACAACAACAAACAAATATGGAGCAATGTTATTTGTGACATCATAGGAAAATCCCACATTGGCAAACCACATGAGAGATCTATGGGCTATGAGGAGTAATTCAACCTTAACTGACATGATGCGTTTTGGGGTGTAATGCTGGTGGTTTGATCTTGAGAGGAGAAGGTCATGGTTTCAAATCCCAACAACCCGCAAAAATAAATCTGTGAGGGTTTAGACCCAAGTGAGAAAATATCTTGCTAGAAAAGGTTGTGATGTTATATTATAGTATTTCTCATTTCCAATTCCACACTAACCCAACATTCAACACCATGTCCCAATATCACAATTTCGGTACTATCGTGCCATTTCCCAATCAATCACATCAACATTTGCATACCATCACATATACTCATCATAAAGATCAAGGTTATACAACTAGCCTCACGACCACCCCACCTACAAAAACAATGGGAAACATGGGTAGCCATGTCGTGAGGTCTAAGACTACCCTCATGTTCATACTTCACGAGATGATCCTTCATTGGGATTATCCTCCTACAACCACCATACCATAATCCACAATCACAACAATAGTACATGTACATTTCTTTAACCAAACACTCATTCTAGCCACCTAGTCAACAAGTGGTAAAATCAAGTCAACACATATAAGCACATCATTCACCAAACACGCACAAAACTTAAATAACCGATTACAACTCTCCAATTTCATGCATCCTACAATTCAACTAGGTCAGGTTGTAATTCCTCATGTTACATATACCTATCGACACTAAGCCCTCACCTAGGTAAACCAAGCTTTCCTTCCCGCTATCGCAATTACATCCTTTCTTTGAGCAACACCAAGAACCTATGTGAAAAACCCCCAATCACAAACCTACGACTACTGATCAGAAACTAGGTCTACATTCAATTGAGAAAGAACCATCAATCGAGGAGTTCCTTACCTTGAATCGAAGACCGAATAACGCTTGAAAGATTGCTCCTCAACTCCCTCCTTGATTATTCCTTGATAACCCCCTTAGATTCTAGGCTTTTTGTCAAACTCGCTCTCCAGTCGCCTTCAAAGCTCTCAAAATCAAAAGAATGAAATTTGAACTCGTGTTGTGCATTTTTCTAACTATCAAGTTTTTATCATTTTGGTCACAACGACTGTTGCTTCCTCCCAACGGTCGTAGCAAGTGACAATGGTTTTTTTAAAGGCAAAAAACATTATCCTAAAGTGATGCAATGGTCGTTGCTCAAAAGCAACACTCGTTCATGTGCACAACGTTCGTTGCACCTTGGTTGAAATGGATTTGGACCTGTAATTTATGGAAGAAGGTTTTGTAAACTGTAGGTGCACAACAGTCGCTGCAACTCAATTCTACCATAAATTACATGTCCAAATCCATTGAATCCAAACTCAATTCTAATAAATTCCACAAGTAACAACAACTGGGAACGGGTCGTTACAACTCCCTAAAGCTTAAAAAAGGTTTCGACCCATGCGTATTTCATGGTTAACATGGACCTATGTCGTGAGTAAAATTGTGAATACCTAGAGGGTTTCACAACTTGAGGGTTAGTCATTAACGTTGTTATCACTAAGCCTTACTAGCTTAGTCGTGAACTAAGTTGGTGAATTAACCAATCTTTGCTCCTGGACTAGTTCATGATACAAGCAACCAACCTGGGTTGTAATAGGGAATTTAGGAACCCCAGTCTATAACAGTTGTGACTTGTGAATATAGTCATAACATGATATCACATGGCAAAAACAATGTAATTAATACTACAACATGATCAACATGAGTGAAGTTAACAACATGCCATCATGCAATTCTCTCGTGCCAACATGTACAACAACAATGCTAATAACCCAATAAGATGAACTTATAAATATCCACATATACACATTGTCATGAACTCTTAACATGTAACCAACAACTAACATAATGTAAATGCTCAAATGACATGCTTAAACCCCTCACTTGGAACTGTATCATACTAAATGCGAGAACTTTCCCATCCTCCACTATAATGGGAAAACTTGAGTCCTCTAGTATTTTTTCACCTTTTGTATGCCTTGTTAGTCCAAGAAGAAGGTTAGATCTGAAACCCCAAATTGAAACCATAGTTTTTCAATTTGTATGAAAACTAGCTGATAGAGAAATTTACCTTAAATCCAAAGAGAAAACCATAGCATTGCTATGAAGTTTGGGACCGATCTATGAAAAATTTCTCCTAATTCATGAATTTTGGGTTTTGTGAATCTTGGTTCATCGGAGAAGAAGAGAGGAAGAAAGTTATGGCAGATGTCATGACACCATATTAGGATTTTTGTACCCTAGGAGGTCCACAGTTGTTGTGAAATAAGAATGAACTTATTAATTACTTACATTGTGGTTATACTTTGAATCGTGAATAAGAATGAACTTCATATACTTTGATATAGAGAGTTTTGTTATTTTTTGTATCACATCATTGATATTTGACCAAATTGGGGATAATGATAAAGATACAAAATATAACTCATATAAACAAAAACTTTTATTTCATAGTTTTCTTTATTTGTTGAGACGGTAATTGAGCCCACTATATAAAATATATATCCAATGCTGGAATAGCTCAGTTGGTTAGAGCGTGTGGCTGTTAACCACAAGGTTGGAAGTTTGAACCCTCCTTCTATCGATTATTAACTAAAATTATTTTTTCATAGAAACTCCCGGGCAATAAAAGGGGAGTGCATACTTTGCACAATCATGTGCCTTTTTGTTTTGATTTCTTTGTATTACTATGTATTCCAATACTACACAGGAGCATACCATTTTTCTTATATCCTGAATAATTGCTCCAGCAATTGGGTGCAATGTTTTTTGTGTGATATTCTATTTTTTTACCACTTCATGCGTCCCCCATCAGGATTACTTCTTCAAATTATAATTTTAAGCAACATTTCACGGACTGCAATGTTTTCGATCGGAATAAGATTTTTTATTGCAAAAAACATTTTCCCACCTAAGTAGATGTTGACTTATTCTTATCTGTCACATAAAGGTCAATTGCTCCTTCTCCCTCTTCTAGAGTAGCTCCATCAACTTGAATACAAATTGAGTTTGCGTTTAAGATTCCTTTTTTAATTGGGCTCTTACCTTTGATAATTTGATTATGATTTGGCTTGTTAACATTTTTCAATATTGTTCTAGACTAGTCGTCTGGCCCAATAGTTGTAGAAGGCCCAGTAGCTTGGTCCTTGGTTGATGGGGTACCTCATGAGTAAGAGGGGAAAGTAGTAGTCAGTTCGGGTAATTGTGGGGCAATTACAGTGGGGAAGAGAGAGAGCGAGGCCCAGTAGCTTGGTCCTTGGTTGATGGGGTACCTCATGAGTAAGAGGGAAAAGTAGTAGTCAGTTCGGGTAATTGTGGGGCGATTACAGTGGGGAAGAGAGAGAGAGTGAACAAGAATAACGTACCGCGGATGTTTGGTTCGCTGGGTAAAAGTGTCTCAGTCTTTTGTCCGTTAGGTCTGAGGTTGTATTTATAGTACCTCTGTTTTGGTAACCACGTTACGATCTCATCCGTCCATGGAGTTATCCCTAGGATTCTGACACGTGTACATGTGCCATGTGAACCCTAGGGCCTACTGTAGCGGGTCGTCTACTGGTTATCGCCTGCCGCCTTGGGCTGGGCTTGTCGATCGTCGCCAATGGGCCTAGGTCTGACTGTCGTGATCGCCTCTCCATAGGCTTTGTCTTTGGGCCGCCTTGAAGCACATGGTCGCTTGGGCTGGGGCCCATCAAATACATTGTTATATATGTTTTGTTTGTTAAGTTGAAATTGAATTGTTTCTGAAATATTTCTGGTAAGACTTGGGTAAACTAGAAAATCACCAAATTTCTCGATTTCCAAATTCAACACTATAAAAGAATAAAGAAATTAGAAAGGTGAGGTGTGCCGATCAAAATTTCTCTCCACGTCTAAATAAATTAAAAGAGGGGCATTGAAAGGATTCATGGGAGATTACACAATATTGCGACTTTAGATATTAGTATACATATTATAAAAAAAAAAGATATTAGTATACATCTTAGAAAAATATACTCAGTACTTTCTTCATCTATCCCACAAATAAGACATTCTGGAGGGAGTTTTAAAATTCTTCTGTTAAGTACTTTAACTACTGATTATTGACAATATATTTACATATAAATTATTTAACTTGATGAAGAAAAATAAATTTATTCAATCAATATCCAGAATAGTCATTTATTTGTACTACTAGTAGTGATTGAATTTTATTTGTAACTCAAGAGATTGTGACGGCTAATATAATTTTCTTTAATTAATTATAGCTTATATATTATTATTTTATCAAGACCGGCTTATATTATCAAATTATATAATATAATAATAATAATAATAATATAATAATAATCCATTTGTAAAATAGACAAAAATAAGTGACCAAATTGCAATGTTACCATATTTGATTTCAAATAACAAATGAATTGCTGATGTTGAATTGGTATGTACGCTGGCTGGTCAGCTATGCGTGGCTGGCTGGCTACGGCTGGCTGGCTGTACGCGCTGGCTGCCAATCAGATTGTGCTAGTTTTGGACATAGTTACGCAATTGGCTACTGACGGTACATAAAATTTAAAATTATGCTACAAAATTCCAATTCCCTTACATAATTATACCAATACCATGAATAAGAAAATTTTAATAAATTGTCCAATTTTTTTCTTAACTCAAAGTATTAATTGTATTTTTAAATAATTGATTAATTTTTTACATTGTTATTATAATTTGAATTGTAAATAATAATAAATTTCTATATACTTTGATGCATAGAGTTTTGTTGTAGGGAGTTACTTGTCATCATGGACCCATGCCTATTTGAATTGTAAGAATGGGGAACGGGTCGTTACAACTCCTTGCAAACTTCAAAAATGTTTCGACCCAAAACCTAAGCAAAAGCATGAGAAAATTCACAGCCGGTTCAATAATTTAGAGAAGGGGACTAGGAACACTTATCGGGGTCATTTTCTGCCATCAGTTCGAGAAAATTATCTCTCATGTTGAACATTGTTTCCCAGGTGGATGCCTAAGAGCTTTGTTCCTCCAAATCACCTTCCCCATCGAAATTTTCTTGTTTCTCAACATCCGGACTTGGCTATCCACAATTGCCACTGGTCTTTTCTCAAATATCAAGTCATTCTCGATCTCCACGTCATTCTTGATCTCCACATCCTTAGGCAGAATTACATGGGAGGGGTCCACGAAGTATTGCTTGAGCATACTCACATTAAACATGTTGTGGATATGCTCCAATTTCACCAGTAGAGCCAACTCATAAGCCACTGGTCCAACTCGAGCTAGGATCTCGTATGGACCAATGTACCTCGGTGCTAGCTTCTCTTTCCTACCAAAACGCATAAGACTATTTCATGGGAAGACTTTCAAGAATACTTGATCACCAACCTCAAAGATGAGCTCCCTATTTATTCCATATATGCATACTAGATTATTTTCGGCCCATTGGCCGATTTTTTTGTAGTAGCAACTCCTGAGTGAGAGTGATATAATATCATCTTTACCTGGAAATTTATAAAGTGAAATTTAAGAAATAGAAAGAATAAAAATAGTAAAAAATAATGCATATGTGTGAAAAAAAAGTAGCAATTATCTTATTGGTTCTTTACATTTTGGCTTAGTCCCATTTTTCTCTTTCCAATTAATCACAACACCGACATTATTATTATTTATGTATTCATTATATAAAAATTGATTTTATTTTTTGATGAATGGTGAATATATTACTATCAAAACAGCCGATCAAAATATCAACACCGCTATACAAAAATAAATAGTGGTTATGAGAATTGAACCCGACGTGAATCAAACATGCAATCTTCTGATTTGGAGTAGCAGGAGAGAGAATCAAGGAGAAGGCTTAAAACTTAAAAAATGTTGATGTTGACCCCGACGTGAATCTAACACGCAACCTTCTGATCTGGAGTAGCAGGAGAGAGAATCAAGGAGAGGGCTTCAAAATGAATATATGCTGATCTGGCAACTCCAAAATGGAGAATCTCCTTTAATGTATTTGTAGATTGCTTATGACGCTCTTGAATCACATTAACCTGATCAGATGTCTCTTGCGTGATTTGAGGATCGCTCAATACTTGTGCTCCTTCCTCATCCCAACATATTAAGCTTCGACCAACAGTCAAGCGCTTCATGACCACTACATGTACTAATGATCACTGTTGGAATGGAAACGTGCTAAGTAAATTCAAACCGAAGTTTATATGGCAAGATATTAGAGAGAAAAATATTGAAGTTCCTTGGTGCAATCTGATTTGGACTGGCTACACTATTCAAAGGTACATTTTTTTGTTTGCTTAGTGATGATCGGGAGGCTTATGACAAAAGATAAGGTGGTTAAATGGGATGCAAACGTTGATACCAGTTGTGTCCTTTCTCAAAATGCGGATGAAACTACTCAACATTTGTTTTATGAGAGTGAATTTACTCAGAGATTGATGACTGATCTGTTACCAGAGCTTTCGGGAATCACAGATTGGGCTGAAGTTACCAACATTGCAGTGGGATGGAGTGACAGTAGTGTGGTTGATAAGGTTAAGAAACTGAAGTGGGTGTTGACTGTAAATAAAGTTTGGAAAAGCATATGTGCACACATTTTTGGGAGCAAGAATATTGATATTGAGGCTTGTATTGAGTAGGTGAAGTGGGACATCCGGTCTTTTGCAAAAGGAAGGAAGGATGAAATTACAAAGGGGACAGACTGTAAATTCATTGGCTATACTTAGATTATAGTTCCTTAAGTTTGTTGTAAATAACTTTCTTGTAAATCATTCATTGTTTTTTTATGAAATGAAACCACTAATTCAAAAAAAAAAAAAAAATACTAAGGTAATTTAAAATTTCACACACAACTCTTTTTGTGCGTACTTTCAAAGCTTACCAAATTCATAACCCATTAGTAATTTATCCTATAACACCTACCTCTCGAAATGCGAGAAGAACTCAATCATTGACTTATCTGTTGTGACGAACCATGTACGGTTGCATTGCATAACTCAGCCAACTGTGTGGATACCATGCCTACAGTGTAATGGTTATTTACCCACATAGATGACCATTGTTTACAGAACCCGTGATGTACTTACACCATTTATGGCCTCATTCCCAGCGTTCTGAAAAGAACTCTTTAATCATAAGCTTCCAAGCATAGACATAGTCACTTTCAATTTCAATGTTGTAGAATAACACAAGGATATTGTAGTCGAACTCCTGGGTAAACAGACTTGGTCCAAGATTCCGCTTGGCATTCTAGAGTATGTGGAATGTGCATAATCCATAAAAGGTATTACCGTATTAGGCATCTTTGTCTTCAACAATGCAACCATTGTTGAATATTGGTTAGTGAAAATAGTCTTTGGGAAACCGTGTGTTTGATAAAGCTAAGCGTGACGAGGATACTATTATCCAGAGCATTAAGGAGGAAATTTTGATCTTTGTATCGGGAAGGAAGGATAGAGATAGTATAGCTAGTGCTCTCTAGTTCTGTTTTGATAGTTGTTTGCTTGGATGCTCTTTTCATGCATTAGAGGAATATTGTAAAGATCCATTGTAATGACTCAATGGTCTCGTCGTACATTAAACATGCGCCAAATACAACACTCCGATGGTGGTTATTGAATCCTACAAACAGAGTTGCACATAAACACCAAACATGTTACACAATTGTTATGAACATAGTACGGGATTGTTATGTAAGACATGCGTTATGGACATGTTAAGGATACTATATGGACTTCTCACCTAATGACGTGTAGTTTTTGTTTGTACGGTATGTGGTGTCGAAGGTGATTGAGTCCCCAATACATGCGTAGTCGTCCTACATCTGATGGTCAGCCTAGAAACTGTTTTTCATATCATCCTTCGCATTAACTTCAATGTTCACAAAGTAATCAGGGTTGTACTTCTGGTTCTCACGGAAATACTCATTGATTTGTTTCTTCATCGTATTACATCTCCCTCTGTCTGATCTTCCCTAAAAGTTTCTTCACGTCTACGTACACCCAACATTTGTTTTCTTGTGACATCCTAGGCACATCTCATATCGACAAAGCATGAGGGGTATCTATGGGCTATGTGGAAAAGTTCAACCTTAACTGACATGACGCGTTTTTGGGTGTAGTGGCGGGGGTTTGATCTTCAAAGGAGGAGGTCATGGGTTCGAATCTCACCAACACCAAAAAAATAAATCTGTGAGGGCTGAGCCCAAAGCGGATAATATCTTGTCAGAAAAGGTGGGATGGTACAAGTGGTATCAGAACCTCTCCCCGTCCCTCTTGAACTATGGTGGGGCAAACCTCAACGAGGAAGTTGAGTCCCTGAGGGGGATGTATGTGACATCCTAGGAAAATCCCACATCGAGAAAGCACGAGGGATATCATGGGCTATGTGGAACCTTAACTGACATGACGGGTTTTTGGGTGTAGTGGCGGGGGTTTGATCTTGAGAGGATGAGGTCATGGGTTCAAATCCCACCAACACAAAAAAAAAAAATTGTGAGGGCTGGGCCCAAAGTGGACAATATCTTGTCAGAAAAGGTTGGGATGTTACAAGTGGTATCAGAGCCTCTCTTTGTTCCTCTTGAACGATGGTGGGGAAAACCTCAACGAGGAAGTTGAGTCCCTAAGGGGGTGTGTATGTGACATCCTAGGCAAATCCCACATCGAGAAAGCACGAGGGATATCCATGGGCTATGTGGAATAGTTCAACCTTAACTGACATAATGCGTTTTGGAGTGTAGTGGTGGGAGTTTGATCTTGAGAGGATGAGGTCATAGGTTTGAATCTCAACAACACCCAAAAACAAATTCGTAAAGGTTGGGCCCAAAGCGAACAATATATTTTCAGAAAAGGTTGAGATGTTACATTTCCCACCTAGGTGACGTGCGCCCAAATGGTCGCTATCAAAGAAAAATCCTAGCAAACTAGGGTCGTATTTCACGAGTTTCTTGGCCAAAGGCTACTCAACTAGGAGATAGAGCTAACAAAAATTTTGTGTGGCGTAGGTGCCATGGTAGGTCAAAGGTAGGACAATATCAACAATCATAAAGCAAAAAGTCAACACAAAGGCTCAAAGACCATAGAAAGTATGAATTCGAACTAAGGTAGACAAACAAGGGAAAAGGCAACGAACAAGGAAAATCTATGAGAGGCGAGGGTAGGTCGAGGTTCAAGGTCTAAAGTCTTCCAAACATGAAAACCGGGTAGTAAAATTATAGAAACAAGTCAAGCCACTCTCAATCAACCTTAGGCAAGTCAACAAACTCAGGAACTAAGACCGTAACAGACTCTTAGAACCATGTGGGAGGTGAGGCGATCGATCTTTCGACCTAATCAACTCAAACCACCCACACACACAAGGTTTTTGACGAAATGCCCGAGTGAAAATTCACTCCCCAAGGCCCAAACGCGCCCCTCTCTCGAGTGTCACACATAATTGAGCTCTCAAGCACTGAATAACTCGGGATCCTAACAATCATCTAAGCAATCAAGGATCAAATCCACCAACAACATGGGTAAATGTTGTGCCTAGTCTCACATTCAACACCATTCACACCAATGTTTTGGTCAATATTAGGTAAGAGAACATGAAGATCAGAAGAAACTCACAAGGCCATCATCTAACATCAATTACACCACCGAGTCCATAAGAACACACCACCCAAAGTTTTCCCCCAACCAAAACCCTAGGAATCTAGTGTGTCATGCCAAAAGAGAATAAAACTACCACTCCTAAGCATAAAACTAGAAGAGGAAGACATCCTTAACTTCAATGGAGGACTTGAGCTTGATGGATTAAACTTGGATGGAGTTGGGGAGTGACTTCAATGGAGGTGGAGAGAACCCTTCTTCGTCAAAGTTGACCCTTGAAGAACCAAAAAAGGAGCTATCCTTCAAATGCCCAAAGTTAGGCATTATATAGTGCTATCCAGGGTGGCCATGGCCGCGGGTCACAGATGACCGCATGTTGACTTTGGGCGAATAATTTCTCAGTCCCTCTAGTCGGGTGGGCGTCGGCCGGTCTTTCGACCAGATCCCCCTAAAAACCGTACGTGCGGGTCTCTCCCGCATGCGGCTCACGCCATTCCAGGTGGCCCAACATTCATTCGCAAATCTTGTAGTGAAATTGAGACTGCTCGCACTTGGAAGCTAATTCGCGTGTAGGCACGACCGCGTTGTACAAGGTGGCGCAGGTCTATTTTGAGGTGGCGCGTGTAACATCTCGTTCAGACTATACTAAATCATCCACGAAACTAATATGATGATGTTTATTACCTGATATATATGTATGTTAATCCAAATTGATCTATAGCAGAAATAATTATATATGAATATCAATTTTGTCCTTTTATGCACCCACTAGTCAACGTTTACAACATATATGGTTTATTCATTAGGAAAAAAACATTAAGATAATATCGTTTTGGACACATGGCAAAACTAGGATGATCACTTTCTTTTCATGAAATGTGAAAAAGGATTGAATTAAGAAATAGATGGAACGTGGCAGGAGATTAAACCCCACCACCACTCATACTTATCCCACATCTTGCTTAATCATTAAGAATCATACTATGCTCTCATATGACTAATAACATGATTGAAGTAAGAAGTGAAATTGGAAAGGTAAAGGAAACGTGCCATTAACATAAGATACTCACCTTTCCACCTCATCAATCCCATCTTACCTAACTTAAAAGAAATTGTTAGTATAATCTAAGCCAACCGTCATTTACATTCATATAAAAAGCTAATGAAGTTTAAGCATTAGGAAAGACAGAAACCATTTGCAAAAGAAGCAAGGGGTTAGACAGGTGTGGTTCTTGACACAGAGATCATTTGGAGTTAGGATTTAACCCGAAAGCTAGTAGCAAGGTTCTGTCAATTCTTTTTGGTGAGGGTCTCCTGCGTATCCTACCGGGTTAGACGTTCCTTTATGTGTCTAATTATTGTTAAGAATTATATGCATGTTAGGATAGTGGCCTACAACCCTAGGGCCGTATGTGAATTGTTGTTATTGATATGTATACATGAATCTGTTATTGTACTCGTTCTGCTTACTTGATATTATACCTGATATGATATTCGGGTTCTGTTGTGATCTGATTGTGATAACAACTCACTTGGAATGATGATTCAAGGAGAATAATCCGGAATTGCTTGATCACGTAGATAGGGCCCGTATGCTGGAGACTATATGTATGATATGTTGCAGAAAACCATGTATGGTCAATTCTGCTAGGAGTAGGTCATTAGGACGGTTGAGCGTAATGACTGAACGGTTTTTCGAGGCTCTTACCGCGGAGAGCTATATGTTTATGAGGTACCGGTTGGGTACTGCCTGTTCTGCCCGGGAGTCTACCAGCATACGTGAGCCGGGATCCTAATTAAAATATACACTAACAAGTTAGAGTTACAGGGTGACCTTATGTGATTCATGCTGCCATACTTGTTATGTGACTTGCTTGCACTTTAGTATGACCCAGGGCTCAAGGCTCTCACTCAGTGAAGTAGCACTGACCCTTATTTGTTCTCCCAGACCATGAGTAGTCTGTGTAGGTGTACACTTGATTCTACAAGAGCTACATGCCACCTAGGAGAGCTATTTGGGTTGGCAAGCGTGGTGATGAGGCCAGGTAGAATCAGAAGAATGTGTTTTGATCCTCGTCCTCTGGTTTTAAGTTTTCACACGTTTTGAGATACACTACCTTGTCATATGCATATGTCATGGTTAGTCACATATTGTGTATATGTCTATGTTCGGTAGCCTGTTCTGTACCATATGATGTCAGTGTGACTAAGTGTATGAGAAATGCTTGATGAACTGTATGGAAGAAGTGAAACGCTTGTGGTATCTGTGGAGCATGTGACTCCTCCTCTGTTATGAGTTCATGAGGAACTCTGTTGGATCATGATTAAGTGAGGATATAAGTTTTCAGATCATTACGAGTTGTTTTAAAACTCTTAAAGAGATTTACTTGAGTTATGACGAAAAATCAATTTCTGGTGATATTCGTGCATCGTAACACCCTCGTTAGTGTTCCGCTGTATTTGATTAAGGCTCATCTGGTTGGGGTGTTACAAGTTGGTATCAGAGCTGGTTGTCTTCTGCATTATAGGTATGCTACCTTCTTCTCTTGGGACGTTGCGAACCCCAAAAGAGGGGAGGTATTCCATGCCCGTACTTGCACTGGCGATCGAGCGGTCATGTCTTGTGTGATGCATTGTCAGTTGTACATGTGCATCATGATTTGAAAATGATTTTTTTGAAAATCTTTTAAAGTGAAAAAGAGGATTTCTGATTATCGAATATTTTCTGAAAGAGGATCATTAAAAGACCATTCTTCTTGCAAGTGTACACGGGAGTTCTGTACAAGGTGACGATGTTCCGTTGAACCCGCCACCGCGGTATTAGATTATGATAAGATGGAAAAGTTAGGTGGAGTCCCTTTTAGGGAGAAAGCACGGATCCACAAGCAGCCGTTGATTGGCTTCGTAATATGAGAGTGGTGTTTAGTCATCTGAACGCTACATCGGATGAGCGACTTCGCTACTTTGTCTTCTTGTTTCGAGGGCACACAAGGACTCGGTGGGAGTCCATGGCTCAAAATGATGAGGATTCAGTTTGTTATAGCGTCGGGTTACCAAGAAACACTGGAAAATCGATCTGATGCGGAAGCCATTCATATGATTTTAAGAGGAAAAACATAGAGACCTCCACGGTTTAAAGTAAGAATTTACTTGCTTAACACGCGAACGATAAGGACTCCAACAAGGATACAAACAAAGGCAAGAACGGCTAAGAAATTTTTGTAGGTACGTCTATGTTTCTATTACAAAAACCACTACTAGCTCTGTTTCTGACGGAAGATGCAGATGACACAGCAGTATCGGGAATAGTCTCCCCTGAAATTGCTTGTCTTTCACTGCCGAAGGTACGCTCGTAGACGTTTAATTTTCGTAAGAGACCGTTGATCACGACTTTGGCTCGATGTTGCATCGGGGGATCTAACCATGCAAAGTAATTGCAATGGCTGTTCATCCTCTGCCATAAACCAAGGGGATAGATGAGTTTTTCTCTGGTTAGTTTGAAATGATCGAAACTCGTAAAGCACTTTTGACTTACCGAGCGACGTCTTTTGCAGATAAAGAACCTTCGCCCTGGATTTTCTTCCGTCCAGGATGTGGTTATAATTGAGGCTTCCCCGCACTGGCAAATGGGAATCGTAGCCATTTCGTGGATATAAAAGAGATGAATGAGGTATTTCTTTTCCGACCTCTACTCTGTTATCCGAGGCGTTTCGGTACCGTCTATTTAAAGGGACGAACCCTATTTTCCTAGCCTTTGACTTATTGGCCACCTCTCTTGTCCTTACGTGCCGACATGAGTGAGTGGATGGTGTCACAATTATTGTGACCGCTTTCCTTTCGAAATTGGCTCCCATAAAGATCAAGCTTTGAAAACTTGACCACCATCACCATCTCTCTTTCATTTCTCTCCATTGATTAGTAAACTCTCTCAATTTCGAAAATGAGCTATCAAGAGGATGGCGGTGAGAGTAACGTAGGGTTGGTAATCTTTGCTTTGATCCTCTTGTGTGGTCAAATTTTCGTTATCCGGAAGCTGATGTTAGAGACAGCCGAGGAACGACGTCAGGAACTCGATCGCAAGAACTTGCATAATGAGTAGACCACTTAAATTTTGTACAACTGTTGTTGTGGTAACTTATGTTTTGAGTCATGATTTTGCGTTTTGATTTAAGAGAATAACTGATTTGAATACTTAAAGGTGGAAGAGAAGTAGAAATTATTATTATTAAGAAGGAACTGGGTACATGAACTGGTAGTACAACGGCTATTCAGGCCGTGTTCTTGGAACTAACTCCGTGAAAGATCCACTAACCGATCGGACGCTCTCGCTTCTTCCCCTTGTTGGCCTCCAGTATCTTACTGGCCGCTTCTTGCATTCCGTCTTTAACCCGCTTCTTTCCGCAGCAAATCTTGACTGTTTCCGTTTGGTCTGGTTTTCCTCTGATGGCCACTCCTGTCTGCGTAACATGAGCCATGTTAAGCGGGAAGCACCTGCCAACTTTTGGTACAGAGAGAAAAGGGTTTCCGAACTGATCAAAAACGGTACACCACCCTCCCTTAAAAAGGAAGGCAAAATTCAGTTCCATAAGCTGGCTCATGCTAATGAAACTACCGACCATGCTAGGCATCAGTAGCACGTCCGTATAATTAAGGGACCCAACCTGATGGAACCCCTCCCTTTGGATTTTGCCTTGAAACCCTTTCCAAAGGAAACGAGTTGGCGAAAGTTACGATCTAGAGAAACGAATGAGTTTTCATTCGGAGTCATGTGATTAGGACAGCTACTATCTAGTGTCCATTCCATTTTAATAGAATCACAAAAGGGACAGAAATCGGTCAAGAAAGGATTACCAGAAGGGACTGGTGGACTCTCGGTGGAGGGAAAAAGGGTGAGGAATGGAATCGCTCCTGCATTTTTACCTTCCATTCGAACCTTCCGTAAGTATTGACAGAATCCCTTCAGTATACCTTGCGGGTGACACTCGGAACCAAGCTTCATCCGGGTTAAATACCCAAGTGAAGGGAACATTGATCTCTGATACGAAATCTATGTAAACCTCTCGCTTTCGGCGAGGACACATGGGCGGCTGAGAAACCTCTCGTTTTCGGCGAGGACGCGTGGGCGGCTAAGAATCGGCCACCGCATCAGCGCTACTTTTGAGGCACCGCTAAAGCACTAAGCATGTGTTGTCATGTCGTTCTTTTTACTTTTGACTTTCGAGTCCAAGGACGGCTTTTTGGGCAAGCTAACCGTAATCTCTTCCTCTTTAAATCCACCCCCTTCCTTTAAGTCATTCTCTAAAGAAAGATGGCTAGCTCTGATGAAACGGAAACTTTGTGTGGGATAAATTTCATCCTTCTAATAGTCATTCTTCTCTTCGTGGCTATCACCTTCATCCTAAAGATATGCAAACATATAAACCGACGAAGGCGTCAAGAAAATCTTCAAGAAGGAACAATTCGGCGGAATCGAACAGAAGATCCATCCCGCATGCCTTAGTATTTCCTCAAATTCATGATTGTACCCTTATTCTCTTTCTTGTGGTTTTTGCCTGGGACATAAGCATGTATGGTCTCAGACGGTGCTTACGTTCTTTAATCACTGGCTAGTTGGTAAGAATTCTGTTTCTCAGAATCCTTGCGGATGATAGGTGAACCAAGAGATGCCAATAGATTGTATCGATACTTTAACTAACGAATTTAAGACGATCTTGTAATACACACTTGTTTACACGTACTTGCCGACACTTCCAAGTGGGCAAGGCTCAATGATAGCACCCTGTCTTTTAGTTTTCTCGAATGAAAAAAAAATTAAGTTTTCCACGTTGTGAATTGCTCGGGGTTGGCACCGTTAGAGTTAATTGTCGTCTAATATTGAGGACGAGATTGACTATTAGACCTCTACTACATGATCGAATAAAAGATAAGCAATGAGAAGATCCAAAATTTGAAAGGATCATGAAAGTGAGTCTGCTACATGGGAGACAGAAACGAGTATGAGAAAGAAGTACCCAGAGCTTGTGGATGCCTATCTGGCAGGTTAATCTCTGGTTGCATGACCTGATTGTTTTGTTGTGATCACCTAGCTAGAAAAGATATTAAAGCTTGAAAATATGACGTGTTACGTGATCACATAATATAGGTATATTATATCTAAAATTTGGAAACTTGTCGTGTTATATGTTTATGTGAAACACCTAAAGGGCAAAAATGATTAGTATCAAGATAGGGTCGTTAGAGACGTATGCATAGTAAAGTTTAGATTTCGAGGACGAAATCTTTTAAGAGGGGAGGACTTGTAACATCTCGTTCAGACTATACTAAATCATCCACGAAACTAATATGATGATGTTTATTACCTGATATATATGTATGTTAATCCAAATTGATCTATAGCAGAAACAATTATATATGAATATCAATTTTGTCCTTTTATGCACCCACTAGTCAACGTTTACAACATATATGGTTTATTCATTAGGAAAAAAACATTAAGATAATATCGTTTTGGACACATGGCAAAACTAGGATGATCACTTTCTTTTCATGAAATGTGGAAAAGGATTGAATTAAGAAATGGATGGAACGTGGCAGGAGATTAAACCCCACCACCACTCATACTTATCCCACATCTTGCTTAATCATTAAGAATCATACTATGCTCTCATATGACTAATAACATGATTGAAGTAAGAAGTGAAATTGGAAAGGTAAAGGAAACGTGCCATTAACATAAGATACTCACCTTTCCACCTCATCAATCCCATCTTACCTAACTTAAAAGAAATTGTTAGTATAATCTAAGCCAACCGTCATTTACATTCATATAAAAAGCTAATGAAGTTTAAGCATTAGGAAAGACAGAAACCATTTGCAAAAGAAGCAAGGGGTTAGACAGGTGTGGTTCTTGACACAGAGATCATTTGGAGTTAGGATTTAACCCGAAAGCTAGTAGCAAGGTTCTGTCAATTCTTTTTGGTGAGGGTCTCCTGCGTATCCTACCGGGTTAGACGTTCCTTTATGTGTCTAATTATTGTTAAGAATTATATGCATGTTAGGATAGTGGCCTACAACCCTAGGGCCGTATGTGAATTGTTGTTATTGATATGTATATATGAATCTGTTATTGTACTCGTTCTGCTTACTTGATATTATACCTGATATGATATTCGGGTTCTGTTGTGATCTGATTGTGATAACAACTCACTTGGAATGATGATTCAAGGAGAATAATCCGGAATTGCTTGATCACGTAGATAGGGCCCGTATGCTGGAGACTATATGTATGATATGTTGCAGAAAACCATGTATGGTCATTCTGCTAGGAGTAGGTCATTAGGACGGTTGAGCCTAATGACTGAACGGTTTTTCGAGGCTCTTACCGCGGAGAGCTATATGTTTATGAGGTACCGGTTGGGTACTGCCTGTTCTGCCCGGGAGTCTACCAGCATACGTGAGCCGGGATCCCAATTAAAATATGAACTAACAAGTTAGAGTTACAGGGTGACCTTATGTGATTCATGCTACCATACTTGTTATGTGACTTGCTTGCACTTTAGTATGACCCAGGGCTCAAGGCTCTCACTCAGTGAAGTAGCACTGACCCTTATTTGTTCCCCCAGACCCTAAGTAGTCTGTGCAGGTGTACACTTGATTCTACAAGAGCTACATGCCACCTAGGAGAGCTATTTGGGTTGGCAAGCGTGGTGATGAGGCCAGGTAGAATCGGAAGAATGTGTCTTGATCCTCGTCCTCTGGTTTTAAGTTTTCACACGTTTTGAGATACACTACCTTGTCATATGCATATGTCATGGTTAGTCACATATTGTGTATATGTCTATGTTCGGTAGCCTGTTCTGTACCATATGATGTCAGTGTGACTAAGTGTATGAGAAATGCTTGATGTATGGAAGAAGTGAAACGCTTGTGGTATCTGTGGAGCATGTGACTCCTCCTCTGTTATGAGTTCATGAGGAACTCTGTTGGATCATGATTAAGTGAGGATATAAGTTTTCAGATCATTACGAGTTGTTTTAAAACTCTTAAAGAGATTTACTTGAGTTATGACGAAAAATCAATTTCTGGTGATATTCGTGCATCGTAACACCCTCGTTAGTGTTCCGCTGTATTTGATTAAGGCTCATCTGGTTGGGGTGTTACAGCGCGAGCGTGCCCCTCTCCATCTTCAATTTTCACCAAAATATTCGCCCGAGAGCGTGAGAATTAATCAAAATAATGGTCACTGCACCCTACCCACGGTTACACCTAGCTGATGCACTCTTGAAACTGTTTCTGAGCCCTTACTTTGAACTTCCATTCCGGAAGCCTCGGGCCTCCAATTGGGGCACCGTTTGGACCGGTGGACTCCTTGTTTATAAAGATTTAGTGGTGAAACCTAAAATGAGATAATAAAAAACTGGAAACGGATGAAAATGGACCATAAAGGTCCCTCGTCGCTGTGAACGACCAAGTTGTCTATTTCACCACTAAAAGGTCAAGGTGATGACACTAGATTTATAGTGTTTATCTTCCCATATTAAACTACGTTTCACACCCATTGATGCAATTATGATGAGTATTTGTTGTAAATGTTTTAACTATGCGATTCTCGGCTCTAAGTGCGTACATTGTCCATACTTTGGCTATTTTACCTTGGTTTTGAGTTTTTTTGCTAAGCCTCCAGGTTACCACATTTTATAGGACTCTCTCAAGAGTCCAGATCTTCGAACGGGGAGCAATTCAAATTTTGGATGGAGCAGGAATCATCAAAATAGCGACAAAAATCCCTCGGGCAGAAACAACAAAAAGTGCGCATGGGAGCACAAGAAAAGTGCGTCGGCGCACTTTTACCCAGATTCTAGATTTTTTTCGGATTTTGGGGTTTTTAAATAGAGAAGAAAAGACACTCTTCATTCTATATTCGATTTTCTGAGGAGAGCCACGACTTGGAGAGAGTTGAGAGCCTATTTTGGAGTATTTGGAGAGATTAATACACAATCCATCCATCCCGGAAGATGCTCGGAGCATAGGAATTGAAGATTCTCAAGATCGAAGTTGCCAGGAATCGTCAAAATTAGGGTTTTCAGATTTCCTCTGTTCTTCCTTTGTTCTAAGATAAATTATCTTGTAGTCTTTGAATCTTGTTTATTAGATATGAATAGCTAAACTCTTCTGCCTTAGATTAGATGAACCCTAAGTGACTCGAGCTTTAAAGCGGTCACGGATTGGCAGACAGTTAGACTTTAATTAAGACTTTTCTTATTCGTGTTTAATTCGTTCTTAAAATCTTGTTTCTTCTCTTGCCTGATCACCTAGATTAGATTCTTGTTAGAATAAAGGATAATGGCGAACGTCCGCCTTGTTCTAGAACATCGAATTAAATAGTTAACCTATTCAGCGGAAACACTTGAACAATAGGGGTCGTTTAGGATTAATCTGTTTCAAGAGTAGCTCATAGAATCAATTCAGGTGCACCAGTCAGTTATCCGTTGCAGAAGCGAACGCACAAACAGATAATTGATCTTGGTAGCTAGTTCAATAGTAGCGAACGTTTGTGGACTTAGACCTAAGGGTAAGGAGCTACGGCGGTGATTAAGAATTGAATGAATTAAGTCTGAAATCTGTCGGTCTTGTGATTGCCAATGCCTTGGTGATCTTAGGAGGATTCGAGTCTAAGCCCTTGTCATTAATTGAATTCAACCCAAATCAATCAAACAATCTGTTAGCTTTAGTTAGTTATTTCTTTCTTTACATGTTAAGTAGTAGAAATTCGCGGAACTCACACCACACAATCTGTTAAAACCTGAATAGTTGTTAATTCCTTTGATTAAACGTTAAGAAGAAAACCCGAGGAATACGATCTATCCTACTTTTGTAAGTTAGTTATTTGACCGTTGTTTTACAACTCATCACAAGGAAATAGGGATAAAAATCCTAGAAATAGAGAAACAGTTGGGGGGAGTCATAAGAAATCTATGCATCACAAGGTATGCACAAAGTATTTTACAAGACGACCTCAAACCTAGCTATTCCAACTTGACTATTTATTTTAGTCACTACTCTAGTTGAACTATCCATATTCCTACTCGATTTCATCAAGGGTTCTAACTCTTCGATGTTCATATCATGGTTATGGACTTGTGGTCTCCTTCCCAATAATAATAACTAGCATTTTTTCGGCCCGTTGGCCGATATGTTATATTTCAATTATTTAATTAATATAATTAGTAAAAAAAATATTTTTTATAATGATACATTTCAAATTAACAAAAAAAAATAAATTCAATGATTAAAATTAAATGAACACTCAATGGGTCAAATTGGTTAACATATTACATAGTTCAGAAATTAAAAAATTTAAAGTAGAAAATACAGAAATAAACTAAAATTAAAGAGTGAGTTGCACATTATTTTTTAAAATATACTTTAATAATTTTAATTAATCTAAGTTAAATGGGGAAGTGTACTTTTTCCTAAATTTCATCATGTGTAAAAAATATTTGGAATTTTATTTATTAATTACTTGAACAATATAAAATCATAAGAAACAAAGTAATATGATACGTTAGTATCCTATTATTAAGGATAGAGTTATAAATTATATCTCTATAATTTTATATTCTCATATAATAGCCAGATAATAGATACCAAAAAAATATATTATATTTAAATTGGATATTGTGATTAATTATAAGATATTTTGTAAATTAGTTAATTTTAATTGCATACTCAAATAAAATAGTTCCATCTATGATCATTGCAAAGGAGAAAATACATTACAATTATAATTTTTATTCAAAAAAACTTTTCAAATGAGTGATGTCCTCTAAACCAATATGAACTCAAATACTTTACCGACAAAATAATTTCCAGAAAAATAAAAATAAAAATTCAACTCACTTGAAACATTTGAAAAAAAAAATTAAAGTCACTACAGAAACCATCACTGTAAAAAAAATAAGGAATAATTAAACATAAAGAAAATTGCAACCTCAATTGTCCTATTAAAACTTAAAGGAATTTGGATATAATGATCATGTTATATGAATATATTTAGGTTTTATGAATATGCCTAATTGAAACTAACAAACTCGATCAATACTCTAAATTCGTTAATAGTTAATGACATTTTACCCATTTTACTTACGATCTCATTACTCAATACTCTTAAACACTCATGATCTCACACACCATTGATCTTACTAAGATACAACCTTATTTTTTCAGTTTTGTCTAGATTAATAAATATTAATTAAAAATTAATTCTCTTAAATGTTCATGATTTTTAAAATTTATGTAGCTTGATCCTTGAACAAATTAATTAACGAAAACTTTGAGTCCTTCAAATAATTTACCAACAAATCCAATTCAAGACAAATGAAAAAAAATTGCAACTCTCTCGAAGCATTTGCAAAACGAATAATGTCGAGACTAAATAATCTATCATTATAAAAAAATTGAGGAATAATTGAACATAATGAAAAATGAAACCTCAATTGGCCTTTTAAAAATTAAATGAATTTGAAAAATAAGAATCATGTTATATGAATGTATTTAGGCTTCATGAATATGCCCAATTTAAACTAACTCAACTCGATCAATACTCTTAATTTTTTAATAGTTAATGACATTTAACCCATTTTACTTGCGATCCTATGACTCAAAATCTTTTACACTCATAACCTCTCTCACCATTAAGGTCAAACATTATTTCTTCTATTTTCTCTATATTAATAAATATATTAATTAAAAATAATTCTCTTCAATATTCATACATTTTTAAAATTTATGTAGCTTGAACCTTGATTAAATTAATTAATTTCTTACCAAACTTGGAGTACTTCAAATAATTTATCAACAAAAGTTAGTTCAAGACAAATGAAAAATACAATTATAACTTTCTCGGGGCATTTCAAACAAATAAATTTGAGAGTAAAGAAATCATCAATGTAAAAAAAAAAATTATGAATAGTTACACATAATGAAAATGAAACCTCGATTAATTGGCCCGTTAAAACTTTAAAAAAACTAAAAATAAATATAATGTTTATGAATGCATTTAGGTTTAATGAATATGCCCAATTCAAACTAACTCACTCGATATATACTCTCGATTTGTTAATAGTTAATGACATGTAACCTGTTTTACTTACGATACACACATAACCTTATTTTTCTACATTTTTCTCTAGCCCAATAAATATATTACTTGAAAAATAATTCTCTTTAATATTCATATAATTTTAAAATTTATGAGTTTAATCCTTGATCAAATTAATTAATGACTTACCAAACTTGGAGTTATTCACATAATTTATCAACAAAAATTAGTTCAAGAGAAATGGAAAACAAAATTGCAACTTTCTCGAAGCATTTGCTAACAAATAAAGTCGAGACTAAAGAAACAATCACTGTAAAAATATTATTTTGAGGAATAGTTAAACATAATAAGTATGAAACATCAATTGGCCCGTTATAACTTAAAAGAATTTGAAAATAAGGATCATGTTATATGAATGCATTTAGTTTTAATGAATATGTCCAATTCAAACTAAGTCGACTTAGTCAATACTTGAATTTGTTAGTAGTTGATGACATGTAACTCGTTTTACTTACGATGTCATTACTCATACTCTTATACACTCATGACCTCACTCATCATTAAGGTCGAATCTTATTTCTTTACTTTTTATATTAATAAATATATTAATTAAAATTAATAATTCTCTTAAATATTCATAAATTTTTAAAATTTATGCAGCTTGAACCTTGATCAAATTAATTAATGACTTACCAAACTTGGAGTCATTCAAATAATTTATCAACCAAAGTTAGTTCAAGACAAATGAAAAATAAAATTATAACTTTCTCAAAGCATTTCAAACAAATAAAGTCAAGACTAAAGAAATCATCATTGTAAAAAATTATTTTGATGAATAGTTAAACATAAGGAAAATGAAACCTCGATTATATTGGCCCGTTAAAACTTTAAAAAATTTGAAAATAAATATAATGTTATATGAATGTATTTAGGTTTAATGAATATGCCCAATTCAAACTAACTCAACTTGATAAATACTCTCGATTTGTTAATAGTTAATGACATGTAACCCGTTTTACTTACAATACACTCATTACCTCAGTCGCCATTGATCTTACTAATGTACAACCTTATTTCTAAAGTTTTCTCTGGCCCAGTAAATATATTAATTGAAACTAATTCTCTTTAATATTAATATTTTTTAAAATTATGCAGTTTAATCCTTGATCAAATTAAGTTATGTCTTACCAAACTTGGAGTTCTTCACATAATTTATCAACAAAAGTTAGTTCAAGAGAAATGGAAAACAAAATTGCAACTTTCTCGAAACATTTGCAAACAAATAAAGTCGAGACTGAAGAAACAATCACTGTAAAAATATTATTTTGAGGAATAGTTAAACATAATAAAAATGAAACATCAGTTGACTTGTTATAACTTTAAAGAATTTTAAAATAAGGATCATGTTATATTAATGCATTTAAGTTTAATGAATATATCCAATTCAAACTAAGTCAACTCAATCAATACTCTGAATTTGTTAGTCGTTGATGACATGTAACCCGTTTTACTTACGATCTCATTAGTCATACTCTTATACACTCATGACCGCACTCACTATTGATGTTACTGAGGTACAACATTTTTTTTAGTGAGAGGTACAACTTTATTTCTTGAGTTTCTTATAGTTTAATAGATATATTAATTGAAAAATACTTCTCTTAAATATTCGTAAAATTTTAAACTACATGCAACTTGATATTGACCAAATTAATCAATGACTTAATTAGCTTGAATGTTTATTAAAAATTAGCATGAGCAAATACATTATTTAATATAATGATATAATTATTCTACACAAAGTGTCAAAGCCCGATTATTCAAAAACACGGAGCCAGTTAAAAAAAAGTATCATCATATGAGAATAAACTATATGAATAAATTATTATCATAATTTCATTCACTCTACTATCTATTCAACTTGTTAGTGTATTTCTACAATAAACTATTGGTTATCATATAATTAATGAATGTGCAAACCGTTAAGGGTGAAATGTGTTTCAATTTGTACGATAAAATATCAAGAAGCAATGTGGTTTAACATTTTAAAGTGATTATAAGTAAGTTTGTCTAGCTTAGCTGGTAAAGTGCAATGCTTTTATCTTTGAGGTTGTGTGGTTCAAGTCTCATAATGGCTAAGAAATTATCACCTTTATTAAAAGAATATTTTTATTCATAATAAATTATATAAATTTCATTGATTGGCTACCTTCTTACAATTTAGGAGAAACATGGAGAATCTTATGTGGCAATAGGAAAAAAGCTAAAATGTTTATATATGTTTGTAGATATATCATGTAATTGTCTAGATACTCATTATACTTCATACGAAATTCAGTTGGACAGCCTATTCTTCTCCACCCGCACCACCTCTCACTCGTGAATATGAAACGTACCAACACTTATCACTAGCGTCTCCCTTCCTCAGAGATGTCTTACGATATGTTATTCGGGTGTCAATCCTCATACATCTGGCATAATCTTTGTAAAATTTCTAGCACTCATCAACTTGAAAGTCAATCCCCTCCATACATCCTCATTTGTTAGTCCCAGGATCCTAGTAGACTCTGGGCCTGATACGTAAAATACATCGGCCGAATATATTTTTGTACGAAACATACATATATTTTAGCTATTTGGTCCAGGGGACCCTGGGCCTGGGCCAGGGGTAGACTCCCCCTAGCTTCGCCACTGCGTGTTCTGGTACCACATCTTCACCTGACAGATACATGTTTTACACACACGTTATGACACCGTTATAGAGTTGTTACATATAACATTTACCTTGTTTATGTTATGTAACTGTTACGACAATGTTACAGGTAGGTTTGCATATTATAGTTACGTATTCATATTACACAAATGGCATGTTAGTGTTATAGAGTTGTTACATGTAACATGTACCTTGCTGATGTTATGTTACTTTTACAACGATGTTACAACTAGGTCTGCATATTAAAATTATGATTTTATATTACACAAGTGTTATGCCAACGTTATAGAGTTGGTACATGTAACATGTACCTCGCTGATGTTATGCAACTGTCACGACAATGTTATAGGGGTTTCAGTGGAACATATAGTATTTTTATAAAGATCACATGCAAATGCATAAAGCCCAACCACAAGACCCTAAAAACAGATCCACGAGTATTAAAATTTCTTCATCCATTAAAGTTTTTACACTATTAATGTAACCAATAATGAGAAATAAATATATATTCTAGTAAAAATGTTTGAGCATCCCAAAATGTTTCAAATTCTAAATCCCACAACAAGCCCTGATCTTGATCCCAAGATGTTCCAAACCCACAAAACCCTAAAACACACAAAAATTGTTACGACATGTTACCTTTTGGATTATGCATTTCGTTGTCTTTGCCAAGAGCTTCTCCATGCCATGAACCATCAAATTGTTCGTCAAAACTCATGTTTTCAGCTTGATTTCCCCGTTCACCATCACCGTCATAGTCTCTGTTGTCGCTCTCACTAAGCCTATGTAATGAAAATGTGTGTATTGTGGATATATGGTGTGCAATATGTGTTATCTACTTCGAAACTATGAAGCTTTTGTCATGAAAATGAAGAACAAGAATGAGGAGACAGACAAAATGATGAATAACAAGTGGAAAAAGTCATTTCTTGGCTTCTCTCACACGCTAACAACACAAGAAGCGGGGCTCCATTTGACAAGTGATCAAATTCATCTACATTTCCAAAACCAAGACGTATCACATTACCATTAATCCATTATGCTCTGGACTACTTTCATAAACAACCGACCACAAAATCGAAAATACCTCCTAGCTCGATCCAACAGTTCACCATCTCTCTAAACGATCTAACAAATCGATCTTTCATAGCCATAGCAAAATTGATGAAATCCATCTTTTCTTTTTGAGAGTATATAAAATCCATGTTTTCTCTCGAGAGTAGGACGACCAGGACTAGGGTTTTTTCAATTTTCCTGACCTGGTCCTGGTAGGCTACTCTCATACCGATACCGTCAAGGTCATAAGCAGCTTAAAAAGAAGGTGAAGACAAACATGACTTTCATTCCAACCACTCAAACAGTTCTATGGTCTTATGATTTCTATATACAAAATACCAGATGGAGATGGTACTCTTCACATTCAATTATTCTCACTCATTGTTTCTTTATCATCTCATCTCTCACTTTCCATCAAAATCCCTTACTGACTGACACTTCAAGGACCCCAACCATAACAGACTCAGATTACACGAGAGAACAAACACATCCTTGCTTCTACAAACTGGACCCGTCTTTTCTTCTCTTCAACATTACAAGTACGAATCCAGATACCCGTAGCTATGCCGTCTATTATACTGCAGCAAGCTCGCATATGTTCTGTCCCATATTCCTATGTATAATGACTCGTCGTCCGGGCTAAGCGCTACTCCCGATATCTCTCCAAAGAAGTCCACCTCTTGCCTTCTCTGGTAGTTTAGCTTTGTACTGTACACATGCACAAAATCTGCAGGCTCTGCCACTACCATGTATTCACCATCTGACGAGAACCGAATTGACCTCACTGCACCTAGGTTCCCCTTCAGAGTTGCTGTGGGCGACGACAGGTTCCTCATGTCCCACACCCGGCAGGTCTTATCCTGATTCCCTGTCGCAAACACGAGCCCATTCGGGTGCCATGCAGAGGCAAATGAATAATCTAGATGACCTGCCATTTTGGACACCGTCTACATTAAAAACAACAAGTGTGAATCAGCTTTCCTTTCTGTTTATGGTTCCTCCTGCCATCTACGACAAGCTTGGTAACAGGTGCAAGTATCACATGATTGCTTACAGAACAGCAACCAGCCTTCCCAAGGAAGCGAAGGAACATGCATGATTTCAGAAGGGAAAATATTATACACACAACAGCCATGAATGCTTCAGAGGAGGAACATGCATGATTTCCTGTACCTTTCCATTTTGGGAATCGACCAGCAGTCCATCCAAGTTATCTCCAACAACAGCTACCAGCCTTCTGTCGGGACTAATTGATGTGTGCTGCATAAGTTTTAATCATGCATAGATGTCAGTTTCTAACAAAACACGAGGAACAAAATACGCAAATCAACCAACATGGATCGATCCATGGGGCGCATAAAAAATTAGTAGAACCATGGGGCGCATAAAATATTAGTAGAACTTACATTCACTGGCCATGGGAACCGAAAATGATTCAGGAGCTGAAACTTCTCCATGTCATATTCTCTCAGACCACAATCATTGTTGGCTGCCATGAAGTGGACTCCACCACTGTAAATAGCAAAGTGGTGTTTTGTTGTTTAATAACTTGCATTGCCACTAAACAAGTTAGAATCCTAATTCCACTTTAGTGTCAATTACCTCAAGCCATCATATATTTCAATGGAGTTCGTAATCGCATTATCATCATGGGTAGTGCGGGTGCAAAAGCTAACTCCTTGCTTATCTAGGCGCTGCACAATGTAAAGCAATATTGTTCTAGGTAAGAGTTCAAATGCCAAAAAGCAAAAGGGTTTTATACATGCTGAACACATGGAAATCACTATCGAGTATCAGGAAAACCTGAGAAGTATATTGCTCACAAAATATGTTCTTATGGAGAAACAACCTTGAAAGGTTTCCTGACAAACTTCCCAGATTTACACGGGATTTTAAGAATGACGGAAAAAAGTAGATTGAAGGAAAATACACCAGAACTCCATCCATAAACTAGTGGGGGTTAAAGTTGCTGATTAGGAAGACAGAATATTCATAGATATTGATATTTTGCTCGTCTTGTGCTGCATAGTACTCTATGAATTGTGCAATTTCCGTGTGTGGTACAAGGCCTAACCGGAATTTCTATTCTCTGTAACACGATTATCTAGGAGGAAACTTATTCAGCTGATAGCATAAACCAGTATACCCCTCGATGCCCCATCTGAAATACAGAACATACCAGAATGCAAGGTTGAAGCTTGCTTCACATTCCAGAATTCTTTATTTGTATACCATGAACCGAATTCACCGAGCTTCAACCAAACTTCACCCTTTTTCCAAACAATCCACCAAGGATATCAATGCATCCCACTTAATTATGCCAACAAATTTACATGCTATTAAGAGTTGCGCAAATTTATGTCAACCATAACTTAAACTGAGCAATTTTATAGTTTCATCTAACCCTAGTGTGAAATAATATGCTTGCGTCATTGAATCTCTCATATCCTAATTCAAGATTTGATTTAGCTGTGATTCAGAACTTCACTTCAGTTGAACACGCCTATTCAGCACTACTATTGTCTAGGCCCAATATCAATATGACCAGCTGAGAACTTAGAGCTTTTCCTTCCACACAGAATTCTCCAATAGCTCTGACCTCTCAAAGCCAAGCTCAAGATTTTTTAGATCTTATTACTACTACTACCTCACTCAAACTAACCACCAGTGGTTTATTTGAATCAAGAAAGTATTTGGACTTAATAGTGAAAAACCCAACATGCGGCCTGATATTTCAGATCACTATAACTATCATTGCTAGCAGTATACAATGGGTCCAGATATCTTCACTTGCATTTCATGACTCAAGTGTCATGCAACCTGCAGACTCTCCTCTCCATCAAAGGAACCTAGCTATAATCTACAGCTGTTGAATTTCTTATTCATTGGCAATATTTAGTGTCGAGTGCTTTCAACAAAGCAAGATGGCAACCAAAAGGACAAAATAGAGGAAGAGCTAACAAAAACCACAGACCTTGCAGGTAAGCTCTCCTTGGAATCCCCCTGCGACCAAGAAATTATCTTTGACAGCTAGGGTGCTTATTTGAGTTTGAGTGAAGCCTTCCAGCAAGCTTCCTGAATGTTTCTGCATTGCCAAACAAGCGCACTTTAGCAACTAGACACGTGACTGATCAAGATTACACATTAGAAACAACTGAAACATAACAAAGAATACCTCATCAGGTGCTATATGTCCAGCAAAATTGATGACCTCAGATAAGTTGCAAGATAGTGACGACCAGTGCATGACAGAGTAGTTAGACATCAGATACACATCATGTTTTGAACTAGCCCAAACCAAGTTCCTCAGCTGCAAAATTGTTTAACATGAAGTTTTCAAATGACCCATGCAAAATTGAGAGATGACCAGAGAAATATAAATACAAAGGTCCATACTATTTCTCATTACAAACAGTTCCCACTTCTAGTGAACATCTTCTTTATGACAAGTACTCTAACATTTTTTGTGGTAAAATCATCATCAATAATTGCAGTTTTAGTGTTCAATTGTTTTTTGTTTGAATGCCCTACTTTTTATACTCTGCTTAGGTTAAAATAATTCCTAACATCAGAAACATTAACTGAAGAACTTCCCAGGACTTGGTTTTTGGAATATGAATCTCGATGAATAATGTAGAATAAGAATTACACAAAGTAACATTTGCAAAACGCTAAGAAGGTATAATTAACATCAAAACTGGAATTCCCAGCATCCCACTACATCAGCAGGCAATGGCTAAATAATGAAACAGTAGGATAAGTCTATTACGCAATCCCCTTCAAATACTTCTAATATAGGCTAGCATGCAAAATATGTCTAAATTCACATTTAAAGAAATGGAGATTGAAAAAGAATGCTTGTGCTGGTCGTTTCCATCATGCTCATAGGCATTACAATTTAAAACAATGGGAATGAAAGATTAGCCACAAGAGGTTTCACATAAGAAGTCTGCGAAAGGGAACATACGTAAATTTCAGAACGAGCAAGTATACTAGCTTCCATAGCTATAGGTGACCACTAACCTGAAAATGAAGAATTGTGGGTTTGACCAATCTAGTATTGTAGAAGAACTCGTAGAAGTTGGAACCCTTTTCTGTTGGTTTGCATGCCTATAGACAACAAGACATTATGATCGAAAAACTCGTATCCATATATTTTATTGCTTCAACACTAGTAGACTGACAAACCTTGTCAACAAATTCTCCAGACGAAGGGATATTTTCGTAGTTCTTATACTGTTCAAGCCGTGTCAATCTGTACTTCTCTCTGGTTATATTCAATCTTTCCCATGGAATACCCTGTATATCTTTTCCCATCCTGGCTTGGGCAGAAGATGTATCGGTCACCTTGGTAAGCTACAGAAACAAAATCCAACATAAGGTATGTAAGCTTATTATAAACTTCAGATGATAAAGCAAAAGGGAGAGCTGAATAAAGAAGGGGACAAGGTAAGAGAAGAAACCATGTCATATTCATCGGCTACCATTTCAACATCATGCCCTCCTCCTCCAGCTGCAGCACCACCGTAGTTGTCGTCATCGATCTCATCAACAAAATCAGCCATCTCAGCCTCTTCTGCCATGTAATTGAACTCACCGGCTTGGTGGCGGTGGTCAGACATGGCAAAATACCTGTGCTATCGAAGCAAACAAACAAACCACCATTGAGAAGAGAAAAACAACGAAATATCAAAGCAAGATTGGGGGAACAAATAAAGCTCAGATTATGGGCAAGTAAAAAAAAGAAGAAGAGTACGATGTATCATGGTAGATTTCAGAAACCCTACAAAGAAACCGCTAAAGGAACAAGTCAAATACGGAGAACTAATGATACCCATGTAAGAAAACATACATATAGCAAGTTTGTGTACCAAACGGAGTAAAAGAGAGTCTGGCAGCAGGTTCGGAACTAGAATACCAAGGAATCACTGAATCAAAGGATTACAAATCTAAACGTTTCCAAACTACGACTCCAGGTAGAAATTAAACGGAACAAACAAAGAACAAAGATTAGGAAAAGAAGGAAAGACAAATTGCAGACCCCCCTGAAATCAATTCAGGAGTTAAGGGGAAATCTAGTAGTAGAGGAAATATTAATTGGAAATTGACTTTGATTCCGAGAATCTAAAAGTAATCTGGAAACCGGATAGTCGGCGGCGGTTGGGAAAGCAGAGACAGGGTACGAGAAAAGGAAGAAGGGGATGGCAATGGCAATGAGAAGAAGAGCAAAAGTTGAACCAAATACACAGAGGAATAATGTGAGGAAGCAAAGAGATCTAGAAGGGGAAAAGGGTTTTACCTGTGTGGACTGTAACTCTGCTGAAACAGAGTTTGTTGGATGAATGAATGAATGGAGAAAGAAAGGACTGGATGAGAGGATGAAGAGAATTATTGATGATTGATGACAGGCGATGATGATGATGATGAACTCAACAAAGGGATGAGAGAGAGAGAGAGAGAGAGAGAGCGAGCTTGGCTTTTTGGGAATTTTGTGTTCCCTGCCGTGCTAAGCAATTAGACTTGGAAATCAGAGCTTTCTAGTGAGATCTTTTCAGATTGATTTCCAAAGGAAATTTTGTACAAACATTTCTTTGTCTAGCAAAGCACATTGAGATAACTATTAATTACCTTCTAAATATTCATTAACTTCACATGTTAATCACATATTGTCTTGTAAAATATCGAGAACGAGTACGAGCATTCATAAAAGCTAATAATTTCAAAATAAAGAAATAAAAAAGTGTCATGATAAGCAATCAAAAGATTGACGGTATGATCATGAACTAGGAGTCATGTTACACCACCTGGCATCATGAAGAGACAACCAATGAACTCAAAAAGTAAAAAACCACTGTGTCGATATACCCACACCAATAGCAACAATATCATCCATGATTATATGTCATCCTATGCATTCTATATGATCACTACTAATACACATATTTTCTTTCTGTTATCGCTTGGTTGCCTCACTTTTTTTTGTTTTGTTGGTTGATGATTCTGTGTAGATATCTGATTTCGACGCATACTATTTAGTAGAGATGTTAGCCAATAGAAGATATAGAAATAGCCAGAAAAAATAGTGATAAACTGATACCATAACACACATGCATGAAACAATTGTTGGTAGAACGAATAGTGAAAGAAGAAGAAAAAAATTCAATGTATCTCTCAAGAATAGGGGTTAACCTCATAAACTACTCATGAACTCCATAATTCTTTCTAGTAAACTTGCCAAAGCAAAACGGGAAGTATAGCACATAATAAATTCTGATTCATCTTTAATGGTGGCTACGTAATGAAATAGTAAGGAGTAACATGAATGCACTCATCAGTAAAAAAAAAAAGACACAAGCATTCAAAACATAAGAAATTAAGTTAATAATACGGGTCATGAATCTATAACAAGTAGGATGGTATCTTGGACTAGATCCACTCAACAATTCCACTATAGTGTTAGCTGTGGAAAAAACTACCCTTCTTCCATTTTATCGTCTTTAACTTATCGACATGTCAAATCAGTTATATGTGGTGAATACGCTAGAAGTAAGGGTGAGAATCTAGTTAGTCAAAATTAAATCAGACGAAACTCAAATAATGATCATGATCAAAATAAGTTACAACATTTAAGTGAAACATTGGCCAAATTCAGTTCAGCCACCATATAGAATTCGCTGAATTTGGAAATAAGCTCTCTCCCAACACACAAAACCCAAACCGGATGGAGAAAGGTGGCATAAAGATTCTTATGTCTCATAGACATAATCCATGTCTAACCACTAGATTATAAGATAGGAAATCTAAGGGTTGTGGGATAAAAGTAATATTATAATATATTTATTACCCCTTATTAAATTATTTTTAATAAATTTAATGCAGTACATTTTTCCGTCTAGTAATAATCCCTCATCAGTAGAAAGGAAGATGACATAAGAATTATTATGTCAAGATAATATAAACCAATCAGGAGCCTTGGTTCATTTATTATTATTTTTTATCTTTAAGGTATTTAATTATATTAATTTATCGCAATAAATTATTATTTTTTATTATGTCTTACCTTTTTTCTCTCACCTCATTTATCTTTTCATTAAATACATATTATTTAAAAAAAATCTATTTTAACTAAACTTTAAATCCTAACTACAAATCCTACTGTCCGTCGGCCACTTCTCATCATTCAGTTGTATTCACAGTAAATACCTAGTATACTAATACTAGTATTTCATAATGTATCGAATTAAAGACTGTTTGTTTAATTGTTTTTATATATACAGTTACGATGTGTGCTTTTAAAATACTAGTATATTTGTAAGTATTGATTTAAATACAAGTGTATGGTGTTAGCAATTTAAATTATAATGCTTATAATTTCATGTTAATACTAGTATCCATGGTAATGGCTTCGAAATTAGTGTTTGGGTTTGAAATTTGAGTTACATAAAACTGGGTTTACTAGTACTTTGAAATTTTTTTTCCACCGAATTTTTCAATGATCTAATACTAGTATTATCACAATACTAGTATCACCAATATACTAGTATTTGATCTTTGTTAATGTATTAGTTCACAAAATATAACAATCACTATTTGAGAAAAAAATGACTCTCTCAATCCTATAGTTATGTGTTTTAAGTAATTAGGGAGCTTTGGGATGATAGATGGGGGATTATTACTAGGTGGAAAATGTAGTGCATTAAATTAGAAAAAATAATTAAATAAGAGGTAATAAATACATTATAATATTACTTTTATCTCACAACCCTTAAATCTCTTATCTTATAATCTATGAGACATAAGAATCATTATGTCACCTTTCTCCGTCCGATCCCTCATTTATCTTCATCCTCACAGCTCATTAAAATTTCTTAAGTTAATGAGTATTGATCACTTCTTAAGCTTTTAACTATCAACAAGCTTTGTACCAAATCCCTAAACGAAAGCCCCATTTTGTAGCCTTTTTTTATCTCACCAAATTAGTGTCGTCTAACTGTTTAAACAGATATAATAGGAGAAGAGGAAACAACCTCAAAGATAAAAGCATGGTGATAATTTTTTAGCCATTATGAGACTCGAACACACAACCTCAAAGATAAAAGCATTGCACTTTATCAGCTAAGCTAGACAAACTTACTTATAATCACTTTAAAATGTTAAATCACATTGCTTCTTGATATTTTATTGTAAAAATTGAAACACATTTCACCCTTAACGGTTTGCACATTCATTAATTATATGATAACCAATAGTTTATTGTAGAAATGCACTAACAAGTTGAATAGATAGTAGAGTGAATGAAATTATGATAATAATTTATTCATATAGTTTATTCTCATATGATGATACTTTTTTTTAACTGGCTCCGGTTTTTTGAATAATCGGGTTTTGACACTTTGTGTAGAATAATTATATCATTATATTGAATAATGTATTTGCTCATGCTAATTTTTTAATAAACATTCAAACTAACTAAGTCATTGATTAATTTGGTCAATATCAAGTTGCATGTAGTTTAAAATTTTACGAATATTTAAGAGAAGTATTTTTCAATTAACATATCTATAAACTATAAGAAACTCAAGAAATAAAGTTGTACCTCTCACTAAAAAAAATGTTGTACCTCAGTAACATCAATAGTGAGTGCGGTCATGAGTGTATAAGAGTATGACTAATGAGATCGTAAGTAAAACGGGTTACATGTCATCAACGACTAACAAATTCAGAGTACTGATTGAGTTGTCTTAGTTTGAATTGGACATATTCATTAAACTTAAATGCATTAATATAACATGATCCTTATTTTAAAATTCTTTAAAGTTATAACAAGTCAATGATGTTTCATTTTTATTATGTTTAACTATTCCTCAAAATAATATTTTTACAGTGATTGTTTCTTCAGTCTCGACTTTATTTGTTTGCAAATGTTTCGAGAAAGTTGCAATTTTGTTTTCCATTTCTCTTGAACTAACTTTTGTTGATAAATTATGTGAAGAACTCCAAGTTTGGTAAGACATAACTTAATTTGATCAAGGATTAAACTGCATAATTTTAAAAAATATTAATATTAAAGAGAATTAGTTTCAATTAATATATTTACTGGGCCAGAGAAAACTTTAGAAATAAGGTTGTACATTAGTAAGATCAATGGCGACTGAGGTAATGAGTGTATTGTAAGTAAAAACGGTTACATGTAATTAACTATTAACAAATCGAGAGTATTTATCAAGTTGAGTTAGTTTGAATTGGGCATATTCATTAAACCTAAATACATTCATATAACATTATATTTATTTTCAAAATTTTTAAAGTTTTAACGGGCCAATATAATCGAGGTTTCATTTTCCTTATGTTTAACTATTCATCAAAATAATTTTTTTACAATGATGATTTCTTTAGTCTCGACTTTATTTGTTTAAAATGCTTTGAGAAAGTTATAATTTTATTTTTCATTTGTCTTGAACTAACTTTGGTTGAAAATTATTTGAATGACTCCAAGTTTGGTAAGTCATTAATTAATTTGATCAAGGTTCAAGCTGCATAAATTTTAAAAATTTATGAATATTTAAGAGAATTATTAATTTTAATTAATATATTTATTAATATAAAAAAGTAAAGAAATAAGATTCGACCTTAATGATGAGTGAGGTCATGAGTGTATAAGAGTATGAGTAATGACATCGTAAGTAAAACGAGTTACATGTCATCAACTACTAACAAATTCAAGTATTGACTAAGTCGACTTAGTTTGAATTGGACATATTCATTAAAACTAAATGCATTCATATAACATGATCCTTATTTTCAAATTCTTTTAAGTTTATAACGGGTCAATTGATGTTTCATACTTATTATGTCTAACTATTCCTCAAAATAATATTTTTACAGTGATTGTTTCTTCAGTCTCGACTTTATTTGTTTGCAAATGTTTCGAGAAAGTTGCAATTTTGTTTTCCATTTCTCTTGAACTAACTTTTGTTGATAAATTATGTGAAGAACTCCAAGTTTGGTAAGACATAACTTAATTTGATCAAGGATTAAACTGCATAATTTTAAAAAATATTAATATTAAAGAGAATTAGTTTCAATTAATATATTTACTGGGCCAGAGAAAACTTTAGAAATAAGGTTGTACATTAGTAAGATCAATGGCGACTGAGGTAATGAGTGTATTGTAAGTAAAACGGGTTACATGTAATTAACTATTAACAAATCGAGAGTATTTATCAAGTTGAGTTAGTTTGAATTGGGCATATTCATTAAACCTAAATACATTCATATAACATTATATTTATTTTCAAAATTTTTAAAGTTTTAACGGGCCAATATAATCGAGGTTTCATTTTCCTTATGTTTAACTATTCATCAAAATAATTTTTTACAATGATGATTTCTTTAGTCTCGACTTTATTTGTTTAAAATGCTTTGAGAAAGTTATAATTTTATTTTTCATTTGTCTTGAACTAACTTTGGTTGATAAATTATTTGAATGACTCCAAGTTTGGTAAGTCATTAATTAATTTGATCAAGGTTCAAGCTGCATAAATTTTAAAAATTTATGAATATTTAAGAGAATTATTAATTTTAATTAATATATTTATTAATATAAAAAAGTAAAGAAATAAGATTCGACCTTAATGATGAGTGAGGTCATGAGTGTATAAGAGTATGAGTAATGACATCGTAAGTAAAACGAGTTACATGTCATCAACTACTAACAAATTCAAGTATTGACTAAGTCGGCTTAGTTTGAATTGGACATATTCATTAAAACTAAATGCATTCATATAACATGATCCTTATTTTCAAATTCTTTTAAGTTATAACGGGTCAATTGATGTTTCATACTTATTATGTCTAACTATTCCTCAAAATAATATTTTTACAGTGATTGTTTCTTTAGTCCCGACTTTATTTGTTAGCAAATGCTTCGAGAAAGTTGCAATTTTGTTTTCCATTTCTCTTGAACTAATTTTTGTTGATAAATTATGTGAATAACTCCAAGTTAGGTAAGTCATTAATTAATTTGATCAAGGATTAAACTGCATAAATTTTAAAATTATATGAATATTAAAGAGAATTAGTTTTCAAGTAATATATTTATTGGGCTAGAGAAAAATGTAGAAAAATAAGGTTATGTGTGTATCGTAAGTAAAACAGGTTACATGTCATTAACTATTAACAAATCGAGAGTATATATCGAGCTGAGTTAGTTTGAATTGAGCATATTCATTAAACCTAAATACATTCATACAACATTATATTTATTTTTAGTTTTTTTAAGTTTTAACGGGCCAATTTAATCGAGGTTTCATTTTCATTATGTGTAACTATTCATAATTTTTTTTTTTACATTGATGATTTCTTTACTCTCAAATTTATTTGTTTGAAATGCCCCGAGAAAGTTATAATTGTATTTTTCATTTGTCTTGAACTAACTTTTGTTGATAAATTATTTGAAGTACTCCAAGTTTGGTAAGAAATTAATTAATTTAATCAAGGTTCAAGCTACATAAATTTTAAAAATGTATGAATATTGAAGATAATTATTTTTAATTAATATATTTATTAATATAGAGAAAATTGAAGAAATAATGTTTGACCTTAATGGTGAGAGAGGTTATGAGTGTATAAGAGTTTGAGTCATAAGATCGCAAGTAAAATGGGTTACATGTCATTAACTATTAAAAAATTAAGAGTATTGATCGAGTTGAGTTAGTTTAAATTGGGCATATTCATGAAGCCTAAATACATTCATATAACATGATTCTTATTTTTCAAATTCATTTAAGTTTTAAAAGGCCAATTGAGGTTTCATTTTTCATTATGTTCAATTATTCCTCAATTTTTTTTATAATGATAGATTATTTAGTCTCGACATTATTCGTTTTGCAAATGCTTCGAGAGAGTTGCAATTTTTTTTTCATTTGTCTTGAATTGGATTTGTTGGTAAATTATTTGAAGGACTCAAAGTTTTCGTTAATTAATTTGTTCAAGGATCAAGCTACATAAATTTTAAAAATCATGAACATTTAAGAGAATTATTTTTTAATTAATATTTATTAATCTAGACAAAACTGAAAAAATAAGGTTGTATCTTAGTAAGATCAATGGTGTGTGAGATCATGAGTGTTTAAGAGTATTGAGTAATGAGATCGTAAGTAAAATGGGTAATATGTCATTAACTATTAACGAATTTAGAGTATTGATCGAGTTTGTTAGTTTCAATTAGGCATATTCATAAACCTAAATATATTCATATAACATGATCATTATATCCAAATTCCTGTAAGTTTTAATAGGACAATTGAGGTTGCAATTTTCTTTATGTTTAACTATTCCTTATTTTTTTACGGTGATGGATTTTGTAGTGACTTTAATTTTTTTTTTCAAATGTTTCGAGTGAGTTGAATTTTTTATTTTTATTTTTCTGGAAATTATTTTGTTGGTAAAGTATTTGAGTTCATATTGGTTTAGAGGACATCACTCATTTGAAAAGTTTTTTTGAATAAAAATTATAATTGTAATGTATTTTCTCCTTTGCAATGATCATAGATGAAACTATTTTATTTGAGTATGAAATTAAAATTAACTAATTTACAAAATATCTTATAATTAATCACAATATCCAATTTAATTATAATATATTTTTTTGGTATCTATTATCTGGCTATTATATGAGAATATAAAATTAGAGAGATATAATTTATAACTCTATCCTTAATAATAGGATACTAACGTATCATATTACTTTGTTTCTTATGATTTTAAATTGTTCAAGTAATTAATAAATAAAATTCCAAATATTTTTTACACATGATGAAATTTAGGAAAAAGTACACTTCCCCATTTAACTTAGATTAATTAAAATTATTAAAGTATATTTTAAAAAATAATGTGCAACTCACTCTTTAATTTTAGTTTATTTCTGTATTTTCTACTTTAAATTTTTGTATTTCTGAACTATGTAATATGTTAACCAATTTGACCCATTGAGTGTTCATTTAATTTTAATCATTGAATTTAATTTTTTTGTTAATTTGCAATTACTAAAAATAAAATTAAATGTATCATTATAAAAAATATTTTTTACTAATTATATTAATTAAATAATTGAAATATAACATATCGGCCAACGGGCCAAAAAAATGCTAGTAACTAATTATGAATATAAGGGTTTATCGAAACATATTACAAATCTATGGCGATTTTCATTCAAATCAGCCGCAAAAGTCATATGAATTTTCTTTCACAACCAAAATTGAAAAACAAGCCGCGTATATATTAATTAAAACCACTTGAGCGAAAATAGAGAACATATATGGTTGGTGTTTTGCCTCTCACGACCCCAAAGTTGTCGTGACTATTGCCACTTTGCACGCGTGAGTAAGTCTCTTTATTTCTTCTTCATTTGTTTCTTTCTTTTACAAAGTTCCTTACAACTTTTTTATTTATCTGAATGTATCATCTGGAGCGTTCACCTGTAATGTAATATATATAAGAAAAAAAGAGAAGAAACTTTAGGGAGCAAATTACCATCAAGGAAACCTTTACTTGATTTATCAAGCAGAAATCTCTGTCATCCAATTAAATCTCATTAAGCCAACGCTTCAAAATGTAAGGGTTTTTTAGGAATTTAAAAAATATCATCTTAATCATTCGTCGCCGACCGTCGACATTCGCCGTCCACCACCGCCCAAATAATTTTAAAATATTTGGTGTTGGTGAGATTCGAAACCATGACCTCATTATCTTAAAATGGAACTCTTACCATTATGCCACGTAGTTATTAACATTAGGGTTAATGACGTGCGAGATTTAACTCACAACTATCAAGTCGTATTCCACGAGGGCTCTCTCAAAAGCTTATACTCACACGGTTCATTGACGGTCTATTCATTTAAAATTGGTTTTAGTTTAGAAAGGAAATAAAAACATAAAAGAAACTAAACAAACAAGCAAATCAAAAGGGTGCAAATCAAAGGTAAAGGAGGTTAACTTGGAAAGATAGGTTCATCATGCTCAAGAGGTATAAATGCACAAACAAGCCAAACATGATCGAGAATGCAATCGAATGACCACGCAAATCCCTTCTATAGACTCAATGCACTCTCGTCGCACCAAATCCCTATCCTATAACCACTCAACCTAGGCTCTCGCTCTCAAGCTAAGTGACTAAGGATGCATTAAAGGTGTTTGATGAAATGCCAAGCTACAAAACCCTCTCCTATGACTCTATGACCACTAGGCTAGACACCACATTCTCATGCCAATGTCCTAACACTAAGAGAATCATCAAAGACTAATCAAAGTTCAATTGAGTGAAAATCCTAATGCACACCAAGTGTTCGATAAAATGCACAAGTGAGAAATCATGCAACTATGGTTGAATTGAGGAGATCTAATCTCTTAGAACACACTCCCTTCAATCCCTAGACCTACAATCCATGTAATCTAAGCACTCTCATGCATTACATCACAAATAATAGACCAATCAAGCCATAGCCATCAATGGAATTAACAACAAGTCTAGAGATCATCTTCTTACAATCCAAGATCAATCATGGCAAATGTGTACAATCAACCTCTATCCTAGCACAATTAATCTATCAATCCAAGGAAACCTAAGAAATCAGCCACACATGGCCAAGGAAATGAAGGAAAGAGAAAGAAAGATGATCACCAAGAACACCATGGCAATCCTCCTCTTGCAAGCTCCTCTTCCAAGGTTGTGGGCTTCAATCCAAGCTCCTCTACTTTGATTTGCACCTTGCTCTAGGGTTGTGGATTGGAGATGAGGAGAAAGTATTTGAGAAGTTGAGAGAAAAGGGTTTTGAAGAAGTGTGAAATCTGAATTTAATGAATTGTTCACTCAAGTTGAACGCGACTCCTCTTTATATACTCGGCCGATTTTGCTTCATATTTTCGGCGAAAACTTCATAAGGGTTTCGCCGAAAATTCCTTCATAAATCACCGATCCAGCCTTGCATTCCTTCTCATGTTTTCGGCGAAAATACTGGAAAGTTTTCGCCGAAAATCTCTTTGAAGATCAAGCCTCCGCCGACTGCTTAGAATTTTCGGTCCGAGAACTCTAGGTTCTCGCCGAAAATTCCTTTAGCTGAAAGTGCATTTTCTCCAATCTTGCATCGGCCGTATCTCCTCCGTCCTAGCTCCGATCGACCTCCCGTTTGATCCCACGTGCTCCTTGTCACCAGTACTTCAATGCCAAGACCTGAAAATACAAAGAAAACAGCTCCAATAGACATGGAATTGGCCTCAAAGTGACAACCGGGCAACAAAAGGACACTTTGCACAAAACATCAATAAAAGCGTATAAATCATGGCAAAATGAGATCAAACTTAGGCTAATCAAAGGCTTAAAATGCACCAAATAAAGTCACATCAGTTAATATTTCCAAAAACCCTAAACTTTGGCAATATATAATGAAAAAGCTCTAAGTTTAAAAAACCCCAAATCTATCCCGTACATAACACCGTTAGTTCTTTTTTGTAAAGTTTTAAACATTTTGAACCAAGTTGCTAACAGAATTAATCTTTAAGTTTTTTGTCTTCTAAAGTTAGTAACCCATGTTTTCCGAAATTGCATTTTGAACTGCTCAATTTCATCCCTTACAATTTCATCCTCTCCAATCTGTATCCGACTCCAACCCCTGCCGCCGCCGCTGCCTTCATCGTCACTCCACCGTTGCCACTTCTTTCCTTAGACAGAGCTTCAATGCCCTCTTCCACCACCACCACAACAACAAAGCTAAACAAATCTAAAGCTAAACAAATCTTCTTTCCACCACAACAGAGCTTCTTTCCTTCGGAAGCTTGAGGACGATGATTTATAAAGCTAAACAAATCTATCAGATCTGTTTTCCATATCGAACTTATGCTGCTCCTTTTCATTGCTTAACCAGATCTGTTTGGCTATTGACTTTTTCATGATTCAAATTTTGATTCTCTGCAGAAGGATTTAAGAACGGCGGCCGAAGGAGGAGGAAGATGCGATTGACCTGGAGCTGGAGGAGAACGGCGAGGATGAGGATGACGAGGAAGAAGACGATGAGGTGGACGACGATGACGATGAGAACAACTGCCAGATCTACCTTCCACCTACAACAGAGGCTGCGGAACCAGCTTTAGCGTATACGCCAGCCGCCGTAGATACACCGTTTGGTACCTATCCCTGCCGTTCGCCGGAGTGATTATGATGATTAGCCTCTGTTTCGACTCAGCTAAGTCCTCCTCTGGTTTGGTTTCGTCGGAAATTGATTCACCGGCGGTGGAATTCGACACTGGATCGGCTTCCGAAGTTAATCTCCCGGTTGTGTTTGGTTTGTTGGAAGATGAATTGAGGGTAGCGATCTTGTGTGGAGAGAACTGCAATGACGTCGACAAGGTGTTCGACGAAATGACTGAACGAGTACTTGTGTTGGTGTTGGTTTTGTTGTTGTGGTGGTGGTGGAAGAGGGCATTGAAGCTCTGTCTGAAGGAAAGAAGCGGCAGCGGTGGAGTGACGATGAAGGCGACGGCGGCGACAGGGGTTGGAGTCGGATTCAGATCGGAGAGGATGAAATTGTAAGGGATGAAATTGAGTAATCCAAAATGCAATTTCGGAAAACATGGGTTACTAACTTTAGAAGACAAAAAACTTAAAAATTAATTCCGTTAGCAACTTGGTTCAAAATGTTTAAAACTTTACAAAAAAGGACTAACGGTGTTAAGTACGGGATAGATTTTGGGTTTTTTAAACTTACAGCTTTTCATTATATATTGCCAAAGTTTAGGGTTTTTGGAAATATTAACCCTTAATATTATGTAATAATAAAATTATTTGATTAGTATGCACATAGTTTGTACAAAATCTGTGTACACGAGTACGAAACATGTACACAGTAGTATAAAAATAGGTGTTCAGGTGTACATGTGTATAAAATGTGTGTACATAAAAAAATGTAAAAAATTGTGTACACATTGATAAATAGGTGTACATGTGTACGAGGGGTATGTGCACGTCTATAAAGAGTTCGTGCACGTGCACAAAAAAATATGTAAGAAACTTGTGTACACGTCGACAAATAGGTGTACATGCGTACAAGGTAAGTGTATTTGTGCACAAAAATGTAAGTACTATAATAAATTACATGTATAAAAAAGTGTACACATGTATACCACGTGTATGGAAATGTGTGTAAATGGGGATCACCTACCATGAGAACAATCATTATGAACACATTTCCTTTTAATGCACTTATTAGGTAAGCATTTTGAGGTCTGTCTTGTTTCATCATGTCTTCCTCTTGAACACAGTGAGAAATGAGCTCATTGAGAGATCATTTCTCATTTTGACAGTTATAACTAATTTTAAATCGGCTAAACTGTGGAGAAAGTGAAACCAAAATCATAAGAATTTAGAAAGGTCGACCATAAGACCCTTAAGTTTTGAAATAATACGAGACATCTATAAAATTTACTCCCCAACATTTCTTTGACCCTTATACTTCATAGACATCAAAGAGGATAAAAGTGATGTCATCTCAACCTTATCATTTTTAGCAAAACTTTTATTTTCGTCAAGGAAATCCTTAACGTTAGTAATCTCATTATATTCTCAGCCCCTAAAAGATTCTAGAATAATGTTATGATTCATGATCATTAGACACATTTGATTAGAATGATCCTACTTCTCATGATCCCTTTTATCAAGGGGGTGTTTTCCGTAGTGAGTGTTGCAGGTTGTTCTTCCCTTAGTGCAAGGTCTAAATTCATGCAACCAAACACTATATGTAAGTGCCTTTTCTAGTTCTTGAAATTGGTCCCAATAAACATTAGTACATAACTGATGTTAGAAGAAATGTTGGAAGCAGATAATGCACTCTCTGAAGATAGAACAAAATTAAACAAACTCACATTAGTAAAATAAATTATAAATTCAATATTGGTCAAACCCCATATCAAGATACCAAACACAACATTAACATCAAGTCTTTGGACAAAAACGTTAACTGCAAGCTGTACTCTTGTTGTAGTTAAAAAATATTGATAATAAAATATGTCGAATAATTTGTAAATCTTTGGACTAACAAATTATTCACATAGAACCCTTTAAAATTGTCAAATATTTATCACCACATGATATAAATAAATTTTTTTTAAATATTAACTCACATTTAGTTAGTTAATAAACATTTGAATTAAATTCATATAACCATTTTAATGGCAATTTCTAGGGTGACATAAGGTTTTCTTAGGGTTTTGGAATTCTCTAGCACTTTTTTTAATTTTTATGTACCGTCAGTAGCAAAATGCGTAACTATGTCCAAAACTAGACAAATGTGACTAATAGCCAGCGAACCGCCAGCCAGCGCATCGATGGTCAGCTAGCCAGCCGTCTCTCTAAATAAAAAAAAAACGGAGTTAGGGTTTGTTCGTAGCTGGCTGGCTGGCACATCGCTGGCTGGGACTGATGAAACCTTGGATCCAAAATTTTTAGTATAAATACCCCCTTTAAGATGCAATTTTCCACCACAAATCTCTCTCTCAAACCCTGAAGTTAGCATTTCCAGCAGCCGTCATCTACCAAGCTCTGAATATGGCCTCTTCCAGCCGTAGTAACAGTAAGTGAAATTATATGGTGTTCACCTCATCCAGTATCTAATTTATGCTTTGCATTAATTACTGTTGTTGATGCTATGTACTAATTACTGTTGCTGTGTAGTTACAGATGTTGAGAGGATAATGCACAAGTTGAAGAAGCTGGAGGATGGACTGGTTAGTGTATGAGGAAAGTGTAGTGAACTGCAGGTGCGACTTAAGGGCAACCATATCCATTCAAATGAGGGATCTGGGACGCTATTTCGGCTGCCCTCATGAGAAGGAGGTAGAACCATTCCCACATTTATATTTCGTGCATTTGCCACATTTTTAAACCCTCTAATTTCGTTTTTCTGTTATGTAGGGTAAGGGTTGTGGGTTTTATGAAAAATTGGAGGTGCGGGAGGCCGTGGATGATGCGAAGAAAGAGAAGGACAAAATCATTCAGCGGAAGAACGAGCAACTCAATCGCTGTGTCAATCGAATAATGGAAATGAAGGAGGAGAACAACAAGCTGACGAATTATGTCGACAGGCTGGTGAAGAACAAGCCATTGTGGAGTTATTGTGATGATAAATAGTGAGGTCCTGGTTGTGTTGGAGTGATTGTTGTTGTTGTTATTGTTGTTGTTGTTATTATTGTTATTGTTGTCGTAGCTGTTTACCTTTCGAAGCTAATGTACTTTCGTCTTGTACTTTGAATTATTGTTGGAAGTTATGAATTGTAAGATTTTAGCTATCCAAAACATTTCCCACAAAGACTAACATTAGATATTGAATACTGAATGAAACGACTGGTACAACTCGAAGACGTGAACAAAGACTGGAGTACTAAAGGGTAAACAAACATTGAAAAAACCACTACACGATTAGAACGCAAAGACCCATAAACTAATTATGCAATTAATCGTTCATGGCGGGGTTTGGATTCAGCGAACTTCGCTACCACATCTCTGTGCAGCCACCAGCGTTGTGTCACCTCAAGGTTACTAATGACCTCACCATGGGTTGATCAATCCCAAACTGGCGCATAACTCTATCCGGTCTATGCCACATGACACTAAAGAAGTAGATGAGTGGTGCGACAACCCGAAAAATGGGGAATGTCCCTAGACTGTAATGCTCACAGTCCCCCTCTGTGGACGCCACTATGTAAAACAAACCCTTAAATTAGACGACTTCAAACCCCAAACCATAAGACGAAATGACACCATTTGACGCAATACCATACCACAAATGGAGTCTCCTCGTCAAAAAGTTGACGATACACCCCTACCGAGAGGTATCTGGTCTTTGCGTGATACCACTCTCTCCACCTAAAATAATGTGGAATGAACTACGTCATTCACAACATGTGCGAAGGTGGAATGAAAGACGACAAAAAATACAAAGTGAAAGCTCTAATGATGGCATGCGTGAAACAGGTGCACGCTCCGGTGCAATCCTGCTACTATCGTGAACTCGACGCGCAATGGAGTTGAATCTCTCAAGCGCCCACTGGTGAGACGTGTCGTTGTGATGCGTTCAACCAAATAAACTAACAAAGCTAACAAGCTAGGGTAGATCGTATTCCATGGGCCTTCTACGATTGACTACTCCAAAAACTAGCAATTTATTCGGATGCAAACAAGTTGTGCGTGGTGTGAGTTCCACGACTTCTAATTCTAAGAAATGCAGAGAAATTTAAAAATTAAACTAAGCAGATTGGAAATTAGGGTTGAAAACAAAGATGACAGACGAACTTAGACTTTGAATCCCCCTTCGTTCCCAGAGCATTAGCAATCAACAGATCAGCGGATTTCGATTCTCATTCAATCAATCACTAAGACACACCATAACTCCTGACCCTTAGGTTTAAGACTGGCGAACGTTCGCTCTATCCGTTCTAGCTACCAAGATTAATTAGTCGCCCGGTACGGTCGCCTCTCGCAACGAATTAACTTAATTGGTGCAATTACTAACGATTTATGAGTTACTCTTGCAGTGGATTAACCCTAACCGGTTCCTACGAAAGGCACGCTCCAATTATAAGGTTAATTGTTCAATTCGATGTTCTAAAGTAAGGCGAGCGTTCGCTTCTATCCTTAGCTTAACAAGAATCTAATCTAGGTGATCAATCCAGACAAGAAACATGAACAATGAAGAACAAATCAAACATGAAAGAGAAACTGATTGAATTTCGAATCTAATCACCGCCGATCCGTGACCGCTTTAAAGCCCTGGGTCACTTAGGGTTCATCTAGTCTAAGCTCTAACGAGTTTAGCTACTCATGTTTATCACAAAAGAATCAAAGATAAAGAAAGAGTTCATCATCCAGAGGAAGAACAGAAAAGAATCTGAAAAACCTAATTTAGACGACTCTGACAGACTTCGATCTTCGATAAACCGCAATCCTAGCTCCGAGTCTCCGAGGTGGAAGGGATGGCGTCACGATCTCTTTCCGGCTCTTAGAACTCTAACTCTTCGCTCCAGAACTTCAGAGAATTCTTGGAATTGTGATTATGAAAGTATGTTATGAGGTCTCTCCTTATTTGGGCCGAATCAGCTTAATATTTTCGCCAAAAATCTTGAGGAATTTTCGGCGAAAATTCCTTCATAAATGGCTGGTGTCCGGCTCTTTCTCTCCTGTGATTTTCGGACTGATGGTTCTCGGCGAAAACTTTGGGTTTTCGCCGAAAACTTCCTTGACTGAGCATCAGTGGATTTTTCCTTGCAATTTTCGCCGAAAACCATGGGTTCTTTTCGACGAAAATGTCAGTGTAAACGGGCAGACTTTTGGTTTGACTTGATTGGCTCCTTTGTTCGATTCCGGTGCAATTCCTCGAGGTTCCAGCGCCTTAGACACGTCCTTGGCTACTTTATTTGACGGCAAAAACCTGTGCTAACATAAAAACACTAGAAAGCCATCAAATAGACCCGAAACGGGTCAAGGTAACACAAATGGCACGAGATAGGGAAATCGATTGAATATTCGTCATTCTACCCTAAAAACCATGTCTTAAGCAAGGAAATGTCGCTTAAATGAGGCTGATAATCACGTCAAATCGAGTGTCATCAAAATACCCCACACTTAAGCTTTTGCTTGTCCTCAAGCAAACTGAATAGAAACGCTCATGTTCATAAATGATAAGATCGATTAAATTGGAGCTCAATAAAACACAATGAATTATTAGACAGCTAATTCCTAGAACAAGAAACCTGACATGTATACAGATCAGCCAAACAACCTGGTCTCACTAGTAAACTGCACACGACAAGTAATTAGCAACCAATTATGCACGAATTTGACCTAACCGACCAGACTCTTTACACAGGATAAATATAGTACGACGGGAACTCTCACTCTTTGTGTTTAAGGACGTGTTTCTGCTCTCGATCATTTTCCGTTACTGAATTCTGTCATAGGTTTGCAATTCGACCACATCTCCACCACTGTGACAACACGAGTATCTAGTCAAGAAGGACTTCCCTGCTAGGACCGTAATGAAATCTACACTACTTGGGTTTATGATGCGATGGATGATGGGAATGTATGATGATGGCTTGGTGCGGTGTAGCTTTCGACTAACTTCCCTCGAATCTAATCTATGGCTTCCTACCGTCTAACCAAACACGGGTGGAATAATGAATGCTCGTCCTATGATAGCCTCAAGCAACCTAGCACTTATTCTTTTTCTTTACACGATTTTTCTTTTCTTTTCAACTTTTCTTTTGACTTCGTTCTTCCATTTGTAGGGAGAAGAACGTTTATTTGAACTAAACTTTGAAACTTTTTGATTTTTCTTATTTTTCTTTTCTTCATTTTTTTTTCGAAATTTTCTTTCTTTTCTTACTTGATTTTTTTTTCTTTTGTGCCGATTCTTTCTTTTAGTTGCTAGAGGGATTTACACGTCTGGACATATTAGCTAAGACCACCTGTTTAATGGCTATAGGCAGGTTACCACAAACTGACTTTCGGTAGGCCAATCTAGAACTACAACCACAGGGGATCAACGGGGAATGAAAGAAATGGGAAATGACTGTAATGTATTATCGAACCGAAAGAACAGGCCAAGCTCAAGGGTCTAAACCTAATGGATTTATCGTTTGGTAGGCTATCTGGCTTAATAGCTGAATCTAGGTGCCCCTATCCTTCTAGAACTCGTGTCATCGTGTGGTCTCGAGTAGGTCTCATGCAAATTCTAACTCATTCAAGTAAACAGAAAACCACTCAGAAAGAATTAAAATTGCAAGTTACGTGCAATGGATCAAAAACTCACATTTGGTTTGCTAGTCGGATTCGGTCATTTTCATGCAATCAAGGCTACAAACTACAAGAGTGTTTTTTAAAAATTCTGTTTTGACCAGGCAATTTAACATCAAAGTACACAAGTTGGTTCTCAAGTTCTGGGTTAAGCAGTCTAAGCATCATTATGAAGGTTTGAACAACAACTTAACATCAAAAATCAAGAACTGAGCCATTCTAATGCTAGAGAGACTGGAATGAAATCACGAGGCACACACAAAACACAATCAAGGGCAATCAAGTTCATGCAAGGTTCTCTAGCATCCTACCCCACACTTAAATCGGACTGTGTCCTCACAGGACTAATTCTAGAGTTCAGAGTGAAGCAGAAGAACCTGGACCGAGATGATTGGTGTAGGGGATGAGCACGGATCCTCAGAGCGGAGGCGGTCTACCAGAGCGAAGCAAAGGGAATCTCCCTACTGCCTGATCATGGCTGGTCAGGGGCGTCGGGGGGTGGAGAGTGGAGGTGCTCGCCGAGCTGACGTTGCCACGCCAGCTGTGCCTCATACCGCCTGTCGGCGGGTGCATATGCTGCTGCATAATAGTCCATCTCGCCTCTTGAGTGGCGTTGTCGGTGATGCGCCACTCCTGCAGTCGCTCATACAGCTCACCAATGTCAGCGGGGTGCGGTCGGTGCTGAGGTTGAGGCGCCTGGTATGGATCTGGAATGTGCGGCGGCGACTGGTGTGCATACCCCGCCTGATGATGTGGCGAGGGTATATAGCCATGGAACTCTGGCTGCGGCTGGGGCTGCTGCTGCTCAGCATCATCATCTTCCTCCGACTCGGCTACATGCTGGAAGGGAGGATCTGATGCCACCTGGGGACTGAGGTCCAGCTCTAGTTCGTATTCGACCGCTAAGTCTCCTCCAACGGTCCTAACGTGGTGTCGGGGAATGTTCGGGCCATATTCATGGCTGATGCCGAAAGAGATGATGAGCTGACCTATGAAGTTACGTCCCAGGAGTGCACGAGGTGGCGTCCGCCTCTTGGTCTTCTGGCGGAAGATGCGAGCAAGCACCCATCCGGGGTGAAGAGGGTAGCTCTCTCGGATGGCTCGGAGAAGCATAAGCTCCTCCTTGAGGATATGGTGGTGATCCTTGTCTGGAACATATAAAAGTTATCTACGCCAAACCATATGAATAAATTTAAAGAGAGGATGAGAGAGCGACTTAACTGAGTTATGCTCCCCAAGGCGATCGCTAGACAGTCCTGTCATGTGGCTCCAGAGTGCATGGTACTCCTCCTCGTCATCGTCGTCGCCCCAGCCGAGGTGATGTCCATGATAGTGCTCGTAGGGGATACCTAGATGAGCAGCAAACTCATCATAGGTGAGCGTCCGGTATACTCCACCCAGATAGAAGGTAACAACCTTCTGGCCTTGCCTCCTCTTGTGCTCATCCAGATCAAAGGTCGCCCAGAACTCCTGAAGGGCGATGTCTGGGAAGTCGGCAGCTATGGTGGTCAGCTCTAGGAGGCCGGCCGGTGCTAGGGCGTCATGCACGTTCCAGTGGTAGTCCTCGTCGTGCTCACTGAGAGACTCCATGGAGAGAGGGCGTACCTTAGCTCCCCGAACATGCTCGATCTTCTGGAAGCACTCGAAGTAGAAGTCAGGTAGACGAGCGATAGTGCGATGGCACCCAGCCCGGCGAGGTAATGCTGGAAGAGGGCCCTGAACGGCGGGTGTGACGGGAGCGGGGGCTCTGGAGCTCGAGGCGGCATCAAGTCGTGCCTTGGTCCTGCGCTCATAAGTGGTGTTCCTAAAACCAGAATGAAACCAGATCAGTCAAACTTAAAACCCTACCCCACACTTAGTAGAAAAACTCAATTTCACAAAGAAATGAGGAAAACCGAGTGGGGGTAAGCAAAGCAGAGTAACCGGTAATCATAGACAATAAAATACATGTTTAGGAACAGCCAGAATTGGACAAGCACAATCAGAGTTCAAAGAGTCAAACCGACATTCAGAAAGTCAACACTATAGCATAATGAACCCTAATCATGGCAAGACTATCACAAAGCGGAGAACGACGGTAAAATATGATCTCAGATGGCAAACACAATAATCTGAACGAGAATGAACACATACGGCAGCCAAATGATCAAAAACAGTTCATGGTCAAACCGACATTTCTCACAAGTCAACATCACAAAGAATCAATCGTATGCATAGCAACACATGATCAAATGATATGGAAATTAAGCACGATACCCCCTAAGCATGCTAGAATAGTTCAACAAGTTCAGCTAACCTAGTTCACACGAAATCAGTTGGCCGCAAATCGAGGCAAACTGAAAAGTCAACCAAAAGTCAACCCCAACGAAATTCAGCAGTCCATATGTCAAAAGATTCGTAATGAAGAGTTCTACAACTTACCTTGAAGCCATGGATGCTAAAAACGAACGGTTTGGGAGAAATCGGTGAAAAACTCTGAAAATAAGGGTTTGGGTGAACTAGAGCTGTAGAGCTCTGATTCGAACGTTCTAGGGCTCAACGGGATCGGAAAAGAGAGGGGAAGGGGGCGGCGGTGGTCGGACGATGGTGGCGCCAGTGGCAAACGGCGGCGGCGGCGAAAATAGGTGGTGCGGTCGGCGGTTTTCGAAAACAGGAGGGGGAGGTTTTGTTTTGTTTTGAAATTTTCGGAAATGGAAAGTGGGGAGAGAGAGGAAGTGACGAACGGATTTTTAAAAGGGATAAGGTCCGAAATTTGCCTTGTATTTTTGGCGAAAATAAGTGAAAGTTTTCGCCGAAAATATTAGTTAAAATCACTGCCGGTTTTCAAATGAATTTTCGCCGAAAACATTAATACATTTTCGCCGAAAATATGAAACAGGGATGTTCAGTGAAAATTTAGAAGGCGATTTCGCCGAAAATAGGGGTGCATTTTCGTCAAAAATTTTGAACTGCACGATTGAAAATATTTTCACAAATCCGGCAAACTTCAGAAAATCACAATTAAATCCCCAAAAATCGAACAACCTCAATCAACTTGCAACCGACACTACGACACACAGAATACACACGAAAAATAAAAACACAATTAAACTGACACTTTTGGCTCCCCCGAACCGACTCTAAAACACTAAGATTAACACAAAACAAAAACGGACTCCAGCCGTGGGTTGCCTCCCACGAAGCGCTCTTTTATTAACGTCCTTGAGCTGGACGATACCTGGACGGTATTAGGAGACATCCCAACTCAGATTCTCCTTAATGCTAGCATCGGAGTTCATAAAGTAGAGCTTCGGGGTTTCTCCGGTGAGCATGCATTTCTTCCCATTCGCGTGTAAGAGCTTGGTACGTCCGTCGGGAAGATGGTCAATGATCTTGAACGGTCCGAACAGTTCTGTCAAAGGATCGTCTTCCACAAGGAAGACAGTGGATGGAACGAGAATGATCGGCTCCTTCTTTACTTTAATCTCCGGCTTGATATCACCAGGATCGGTGATCGTCAGTATTTCCTTAGGAGATGCTTTTGAATTCTCCCTCCATATACTTGTTCCGACGCCTGTTTCTCGGAACGAATTGGTGGTGAAGCTGGCTCGGTGGAAGGTGGCGGAGCTTTTGGTCTCCAAACCATTTGAGTTTGCTTCTTCTTATGGTTCTTCCTCATTGACTTGCCAGACTCCTTGCTTGGTGGTTTAGAAGAGGCTTGCAGTTCCTTCTTCTTTGACGGTTTTGAACCGCAGCTTGTGGCTTCTTCTTCACAACCTGTTTAATGTCTGCAGCAACAACTGATCTAGACACACTAGAGGAGGCATCAGTGACGGAGTTGACCGGAGTCAACTCACAGTTTCAACAGCTAAATAATGGAATTCTTCATTCTTAGGGTTATATTTCATTCCGTCTTTAAGGTGGAATGTTATCGTTTCCTTACCGACCCTCAAAGTTAAAGAACCATTTGGGACGTTAATATTCATTCCAGTAGTAGCCATGAAAGGTCTCCTATGAGAATGGTAGAATCATCCTCACTAGTGTCAATGATAACAAAGTCAGTTAAGAACGTGCACGGCCCACATTTAGTAACAACGTCTTTAATCTCTCCCTTAGGGGTTTTAAGCGATCTATCAACAAAGATAAGTTGCATACTAGGCGGTTCAAGTTCTCCTAGGTTCAATTTTTCATATAGACTCACAGGCATAACATTAACAGATGCACCAAGATCAACCAAACAACGCTCTATCTCAACATCATTAATGACAAGAGGTAGAGTGAAAGAACCAGGATCAGAACACTTAGCTGGATATGGAGAGGAAGGTTTCTTGCTACGAATGTCAGGATATCCTTCTTTGTTCCCCTTCATGCCAGTCTCGATCCTTGTATTTGGCAGCAGTGCTCTTGGAAAAGGAGGCTTCACGACGTACGGTGCAATAGGAGGTTCATCCTCCTTAGGCGCCAGTTTCTGTCCTTCCTCTTCCTCTTGAGATTCAGCGATCCTGCGCAAAACAGAACAAGCATCAGCAGATATACTTGTAAATTTTCGAGCGGTTACCATCTTGGCTTGCTCTTTTCTCAGATTCAGCTCTGTCTGGCTCAGAAGTTGGCCAAATGGTCGACCGGATGCCAGCATGCTCGAGATGTTGTTCACAGCTTGCTCAATTGTTTGGCCGGCGGCTATCTGTTCTTGATTGAGAAGAGCTTGAGCTTTAAACTTACTGTCATGATCATCGAGTCTGGTGATGATCTGGCTAAGCTTCCTGTCCAGGTCACTAACGTTGTTTTCTCTCTGATGTTGCTGCCCTGGATAGGTGTTATTCAAGTATTGGCTCTGGCGGTTGTCAGGTGCAGTTCCATAGTTGCCCGGATTTCGATGCGGCGGCTGGTAGACACCTGCCGGCGGTTGATTAGGTTTCTGATCCTGAGCTTGACCAGCTGGGCGGTTATTCTGGTTCTGGTTATGGTTGGCGCCATTATTGTAGGGAGGTCTGTCTTGATAGTTCCCTTGCTGCCTGAAGTTGCGGTAGCCAGCATAACCATTCTGATTATTAACGAAGCCTTGTTGAATGAAATTTACCTCTTCGGCAGACCAGACTTCTGCCTTACCAAAATTCTGACAACAGCCTCCGTTATGTGCGCATGCTCCACACCACTCGCAATCGGCAACGTAGACAGAAGCTGCCGGCGTTTTGATTGGTGTGGTAGACTTCTTCAAATGCTTCTCTACCTCTGCCTTGATAGTAGCTTCGAGATCGAGCTTGCTCCTTGATCCTTCAGATTGTCGTTCCCAGTTCCTTAACTTGGAAGCACAGTTTGCGAAATGAAGAAGAGCAGCTTCAGGTGTGAGTGTAGTGCAATCCCCTTCAGCTAGAGAATTGACCCACTTGGCAGATTCTTCTCGAAGTCCTCGAGCAAAGATTTCAGCTAACTGCCTCTGCTCGAATCCATGATGAGGGCAAATCGAATTTTCCAAGTATCATATAAGCTTTCTCCTTCTTTCTGGGAGAATCTGGCAATGCTGTCCTTGATGGCAGTTGTTCTGGCTGGAGGGAAGTATTCTTCAACGAAGTCCTGAGCCAAAGTATCCCAATCAGTGTAGTAGCCAGGTGGTTAGCCAGTAAGCCACCTCTTAGCAGGGCCTTTCAGAGAGAATGGGAAAGCTCTCAGACAAATGGTATTTTTGTCGAGGTTTCCGTTCTTGAAAGTGCTGCAGAGATCAAGGAAGTCTGCAAGATGAGTGCACGGATTGTCTGCCTGCCTTCAAACTGTAGATCCTTAGAGATCATGGTCAAGAATGGAATCTTGATCTCATAGTCAGGATCTCCTTCAATGCGCGGAACGGCAATGGCAGATCGAACGTTAGTCGCGCTCGGCTTGTTATAGTCTGCTAGACTCTTCTGTGCAGGTGGTGGTGGTGGTAGTTCTCCATGTGGTGGTGGTGGTGGTGGTAACTGATCGTCCATGGTAGAAGATGGAGGAGGTGAAAGTGATGCGGTGTATGAAACAGATGAAGCTGACGGTACAGGTGAAGATGGAGATGAAGAACTCTCCTTCAGTTCCTCGATCGTGATCGGAGTGACGGGTGGATTGGATCTGCCTCTCTTCAAAATCTGTGATCGTAGCGGTGGGGCAGAACTGCCTGGTCTCTCTATACTCTTAGCCTGTTCGGTTTGAGAGTGAGTCCAAGGACGGTGAGGCATACACCTGTAAACCTACAGATAACAAAGACAAACAAAACCAGTGTAAAATCGAAGTGGATGGAAAGGTGAAAGATGGAAAATAGAAGAATAAATTGCCAGTTCTTCTTTCAAACAATCAAAGAAGTCCCCGGCAACGGCGCTAATTTGGTGAGACGTGTCGTTGTGATCCGTTCAACCAAATAAACTAACAAAGCTAACAAGCTAGGGTAGATCGTATTCCACGGGCCTTCTATGATTGACTACTCCAAAAACTAGCAATTTATTCAGATGCAAACAAGTTGTGCGTGGTGTGAGTTCCACGACTTCTAATTCTAAGAAATGTAGAGAAAATTTAAAAATTAAACTAAGCAGATTGGAAATTAGGGTTGAAAACAAAGATGACAGACGAACTTAGACTTTGAATCCCCTTCGTTCCTAGAGCATTGGCAATCAACAGATCAGCGGATTTCGATTCTCATTCAATCAATCACTAAGACACCACCATAACTCCTGACCCTTAGGTTTAAGACCGGCGAACGTTCGCTCTATCCGTTCTAGCTACCAAGATTAATTAGTCGTCCGGGTACGGTCGCCTCTCACAACGACTTAACTTAATTGGTGCAATTACTAACGATTTATGAGTTACTCTTGCAGTGGATTAACCCTAACCGGTTCCTACGAAAGGCACGCTCCAATTATAAGGTTAATTGTTCAATTCGATGTTCTAAAGTAAGGCGAGCGTTCGCTTCTATCCTTAGCTTAACAAGAATCTAATCTAGGTGATCAATCCAGACAAGAAACATGAACAATGAAGAACAAATCAAACATGAAAGAGAAACTGATTGAATTTCGAATCTAATCACCGCCGATCCGTGACCGCTTTAAAGCCCTGGGTCACTTAGGGTTCATCTAGTCTAAGCTCTAACGAGTTTAGCTACTCATGTTTATCACAAAAGAATCAAAGATAAAGAAAGAGTTCATCATCCAGAGGAAGAACAGAAAAGAATCTGAAAAACCTAATTTAGACAACTCTGACAGACTTCGATCTTCGGTAAACCGCAATCCTAGCTCCGAGTCTCCGAGGTGGAAGGGATGGCGTCACGATCTCTTTCCGGCTCTTCGAACTCTAACTCTTCGCTCCAGAACTTCAGAGAATTCTTGGAATTGTGATTATGAAAGTATGTTATGAGGTGTCTCCTTATTTGGGCCGCCGGTTAAGTTTTATACTTAACCCTAATACCCGCCGAATCAGCTTAATATTTTCGCCGAAAATCTTGAGGAATTTTCGGCGAAAATTCCTTCATAAATGGCTGGTGTCCGGCTGTTTCTCTCCTGTGATTTTCGGACTGATGGTTCTCGGGGAAAACTTTGGGTTTTCGCCGAAAACTTCCTTGACTGAGCATCAGTGGATTTTTCCTTGCATTTTTGCCGAAAACCATGGGTTCTTTTCGCCGAAAATGTCAGTGTAAACGGGCAGACTTTTGGTTTGACTTGATTGGCTCATTTGTTCGATTCTGGTGCAATTCCTCGAGGTTCCAGCGCCTTAGACACGTCCTTGGCTACTTTATTTGACGGCAAAAACCTGTGCTAACATAAAAACATGAGAAAACCATCAAATAGACCCGAAACGGGCCAAGGTAACACAAATGGCACGAGATAGGGCAATCAATTGAATATTCGTCATTCTACCCTAAAAACCATGTCTTAATCAAGGAAATGTCGCTTAAATGAGGCTGATAATCACGTCAAATCGAGTGTCATCACCCACGCTTGGACTATTGTCATCCATCTTCCAATGTCACCTATGTGGTCGCGGGAGGGGCTGCTCTCTATGCGAAAAGCACAACGACCGAGCTCCCTATATAGACACGACAGTGCGACGGCCCCCCAAGCGTACTCTCCTATCCGGTTCATGTCCTCTAATAGTGGAAGGAAGAAGAGGTGCGCGTAAGAACTTGACCGATCAGCGAAGATGCGCCTGCCGAAGAAGTCCAGAATGTATGCACGATAGTGCTGCTCAACAATGACATCGTCGGCATCTCCCCTAATGGTGCCGAAATGGCTGCGCAACCACGTCATCTTCACTCTACCAGCAGACAGGTCAGAACTCGCCGGTTTCCTTCCTAGAAGGCTCTCTACGTCTCCTGCAGCGCCGATGCTTCAGTCGGAAGGCGCATCTCCGACTCAACTAGCTCACCATCTACGCTCAGACCGGTGAGAAAGTGCACGTCCTCGAGTGTGATGGTCGCCTCACCGTGGTACAGGTGGAACGTGTTGGTATCGGGACGCCACCTCTCGACCAATGCTGTGATGAGCTCAGGATCAAGGGTCATATCCAGGCAGTTTGTCAACCATTGTAGACCGATGCGGGTAAGGTAAGGCTCGAGCCTAGGATCTTACTGTACGATCTTCTTAGAGTGACGACAATTAAGTGTTCATATGTGGGTCCTAATATTTGAGGGAAGAAGATGTGAGAAAATTAATAACTAGTACTCAATTTTTGAGTAAGTCCTAAACATTTACATATAAGTAACATTTAAATATAAGTATCATTCAAATATAAGTAACATTCAAATATAATTAATTTTTTATGGTCCTAATATTTGCTACTAATTATTAGTAGTAGTCAATTACTATTACAATATAAGTAATTACTATGTACTAATATCAGTTATATCAATTAGTATTACAATTTAAGTACCATTTAAATATAATTAATTTTTTAGGGTCCTAATATTGACTACTAATTACTATTAGTAGTCAATTAGTATTACAATATAAGTAATTACTATGTAATTTTTTAGGGTCCTAATATTTGCTACTAATTACTATTATTAGTCAATTAGTATTACAATATAAGTAATTAGAATTTGCTACTAATAATATTAAATGTACTAACCTGAGCTTCAAAAATTATCGATACTCGATGTCGTTCAGCATCACCCCATAAAATAGAAGGGTCTTCGGGACTACCACTTCGTACGCCACGCGACACCTCTCCAAACATGTAATCCATCTAAAATTAAATATTCGTAATCATAATTAAGTATATATAATCATAATTACACACATTTAATTAGTATAATATTGAGATTATTCTACCTTTTGAGGTTATGTGACGTGTGAATTTCAACTCACAACATTCAAAGTCATATTCCACGAGGGCTCTCTCAATTGCCACTACTCACACGGTTCATGGACGGTCTATTCATTTAAAAAGAGTTTGGTTTAAAAGCAACGAAATCAAAAACATAAACGAAACTAAAGCAAGAAAGTAAAGCGGTGCAAATCAAAGATAAAGGAGGTTCACTTGGAAATATAGCTTCATCATGCTCAAGAGGAACAAATGCACAAACAAACCAAACATGATTGAGGTTGCAATCGAATGACCACGCAAATCCCTTCTATAGACTCAATACACTCTCGTAGCACTAAGTTCCTATCCTAGCACCACTCAACCTAGGCTCTCGCTCTCAAGCTAAGTGACTAAGGATGCATTAAAAGTGTTTGATGAAATGCCAAGCTACAAAACCCTCTCCTATGACTCTATGACCACTAGGCTAGACACCACACTCTCATGTCAATGTCCTAACACTAAGAGAATCATCAAAAGACTAATCAAAGTTCAATTGAATGAAAAACATAATGCACACCAAGTGTTCGATAAAATGCACAAGAGAGAAATTATGCAATTATGGTTGAATTGAGATGATCTAATCTCTTAGAACATACTCTCTTCAATCCCTAGACCTACAATCCATGCAATCTAAGCACTCTCATGCATTACATCACAAAGAATAGACCAAATCAAGCAAACATGGCAATCAGTGGAATTAACAACAAGTCTAGAGATCATCTTCTTACATCCAAGATCAATCATAGCATGTTTACACAATCAACCTCTATCATTGCACAACTGTCTATCAATCCAAGGAAACCTAAGAAATCAGCCACACATGGCCAAGGAAATGAAGGAAAAAGAAAGAGAGATGTTCACCAAGAACACCATGGCAATCCTCCTCTTGCAAGCTCCTCTTCCAAGGTTGTGGACTTCAATCCAAGGTCCTCTACTTTGAGTTGAACCTTGCTCTAGGATTGTGGATTGGAGATGGGAAGAAAGTAATTGAAAAGTTGAGAGAAAAGGGTTTTTGTCGAAGGTGTGAAATCTGAAATAATGAATTGTCTCCTTCTTTCTCCCAAAATCTGCTTTAAATAGGCTGCTAGAAAAGCCTGGAGTTTTCGGCGAAAACTTAGAAAGTTTTCGCCAAAAATTCCTTTGAAAATCACTGAGCCGGCCTTCACTTTCTTCTTAGTTTTTTCGGCGAAAACTCTGAATGTTTTCGCCGAAAACTTCTTCACAAATCAGCTCCAAATTTCCCGGATTCTCCTGTTTGCAAACGGCCGCGAGTTCTCGGCGAGAACTTAGAGATGCATGCGTCATTGGGCTCTTGGCACAAATACTTCATGACCAAGCAAGAAAATTGAAGAGTACTCACAATCTTTGGTGGCACCACAATAGGGTGGTGTTATTCACTTTCGTGCTCCACTCTCGGTACCACCTCTTCTTGAAGAGTCTTCACAACATGTCTCACCTTCTCTAAGGCGTCATCATTCTCAAGTTTCCTTGGTTCTTCTATCCCCACATCATCGTTACTTGGTGTGTCCTCGGGAAGAACATGCTCTTCAATCGCCTCCACTACCAATTCTTCTTCCGTGTCAAACTCTTCGGATTCACAAGTGTCATCTTCATCATCATAAACTTGCTCCGCCTTCTTGGGCCGATTCTCATTCTCTAGAGCTTCCATGACGAGATTCGTACTTTGAGCTAGGCGATTGAGCCGAGCCGCATTGTCGTCCGCAATCTTCGAGAACTCCTCTAGCATGGATGGAGGGGGAGAGTGTTGCTCCACCTTATGGGGTTGACGTTCATTTTGAAGCATCCCATTGATGTGCGCCATGCTTTGTGCTAAGCGATTAAGTTGGTTCGCATTGTCTTCCGCAATCTTCAAAGCTTCCTCAAGCATGGGAAAAGGTGGAGGAGGTTCCTCATAGCTTACGAATTCCTCTCGAGGACGCTCACTTTCCTTCAACATTTTCAAGAGCTCCTCTAGCATAGAAGGAGGTTGAGAGGGTTGCTCATAGCTTGTGAACTCCTCTTGAGGACACTCAGTTTCTTTAACCATCTTAAAGAGATCCTCTAGCATGGAAGATGGTGGAGAATGTTGTTCATGACTTGTGAAATCCTATTGATAATACTCCGGCAAGACTTGATGGTAGGGTGGAGATGGATCGGGATATTGCTCATTCCACATGGGTGTTGAAGCTTGTTGTTCTTGACCCCACCATTGGCCATCTCCCTCAAAAGTTTCTTGGTAGTAGTTGGATGAAGCATGATGATCATAATATGGGTTAGGAGATGGATTCCACCCTTGATAGGTACCATACCCATTACTTCCATTCCACGAGTTCATCTTACTTGCAACCTTGCTCCCATGAACTAAGTGAGGAAGAGAACAGATTGGTGGATCAATGACTTGCTCGAGGCCTTCAGGTGGTGTTTGGAGATGAGTGAATCGACTCATGCACTACTACAAGGTACCTACAAACAAGCACAACAAACACAACCAAGTAATACAACAATGCGGGATAACAAAACCAAACAAACTAATAAAAAGAAGCAAAACTAAAACGGAAGGAAGTGAATAGATCGGTCCACTACTAAATGCTTTCTTAGTATTGAGAAAGTCCCCGGCAACGGCGCCAAAAACTTGACGTGTGAATTTCAACTCACAACATTCAAGGTCGTATTCCACGAGGGCTCTCTTAATTGCCACTACTCACACGGTTCATGGACGGTCTATTTATTTAAAAGGAGTTTGGTTTAAAAGCAACGAAATCAAAAACATAAACGAAACTAAAGCAAGAAAGTAAAGCGGTGCAAATCAAAGATAAAGGAGGTTCACTTGGAAAGATAGCTTCATCATGCTCAAGAGGAACAAATGCACAAACAAACCAAACATGATCGAGGTTGCAATCGAATGACCACGCAAATCCCATCTATACACTCAATACACTCTATAGCATTAAGTTCCTATCCTAGCACCACTCAACCTAGGCTCTCGCTCTCAAGCTACGTGACTAAGGATGCATTAAAGGTGTTTGATGAAATGCCAAGCTACAAAACCCTCTCCTATGACTCTATGACCACTAGGCTAGACACCACACTCTCATGTCAATGTCTTAACACTAAGAGAATCATCAAAAGACTAATCAAAGTTCAATTGAATGAAAAACCTAATGCACACCAAGTGTTCGATAAAATTCACAAGAGAGAAATTATGCAACTATGGTTGAATTGAGATGATCTAATCTCTTAGAACATACTCTCTTCAATTCCTAGACCTACAATCCATGCAATCTAAGCACTCTCATGCATTACATCACAAAGAATTGACCAAATCAAGCAAACATGGCAATCAATGGAATTAACAACAAGTCTAGAGATTATCTTCTTACATCCAAGATCAATCATAGCATGTTTACACAATCAACCTCTATCATTGCACAACTATCTATCGATCCAAGGAAACCTAAGAAATCAGCCACACATGGCCAAGGAAATGAAGGAAAAAGAAAGAGAGATGATCACCAAGAACACCATGACAATCCTCTTCTTGCAAGCTCCACTTCCAAGGTTGTGGACTTCAATCCAAGCTCCTCTACTTTGAGTTGCACCTTGCTCTAGGGTTGTGGATTGGAGATGGGAAGAAAGTAATTGAAAAGTTGAGAGAAAATGGTTTTTGTCGAAGGTGTGAAATCTGAAATAATGAATTGTCTCCTTCTTTCTCCCAAAATCTACTTTAAATAGGCTGCTGGAAAAGCCTGGAGTTTTCGGCGAGAACTTAGAAAGTTTTCGCCAAAAATTCCTTTGAAAATCACTGAGCCGACCTTCACTTTCTTCATAGTTTTTCGACGAAAACTCTGAATGTTTTCGCTGAAAACTTCTTCACAAATCAGCTCCAAATTTCCCGGATTCTCCTGTTTGCAAACAGCCGCGAGTTCTCGGCGAGAACTTAGAGTTCTCGCCGAAAACTTCTTCAGAAAAACTGTATTTTCCTCGATTTTGCAACGGCCATATCTCCTCCGTCCTAGCTCTGGTTGACCTCCCGTTTGCTCCTATGTGCTCCTTGGCATCCGTACTTCGAAGCCAAACACCTGAAATGCACAAAGAAACATCCAAATAGACCACGAATTTGACTCCAAAGTGGCAACCAGACAACAAATGGACACTTTGCACAAAACTTCAATAACAACATATAAATCATGGCATTTCACGATCAAACACAGGCATTTCATAGTTTAATCATAAGGTGAAAATGCACTAAATAAAGTCACATCAAATCCCCCTACGACTAAGCTTTGCTTGTCCTCAAGCAAATGAATTAGAAAACATCCAAGTTCACAAATGACAAGATCGGCCCCATGAGATTCAAACGATAACAATTTGGCTTAAACTGTTCCACGAACAAACTCAACCTACACATGCAAGAACGCCAACCAAACAAGTCTAGACCTCACTATTTTCTGCACACTTCAAGTAGTAGCTAACTAGGACACAGTTCTTACCGACCACAACAACACCAACTCTAATCAAAAGGACTTGAACTCGGGATATGAAACGGATTAGATGGGGGTAGGAAAATTTGGAGAGTGGTGAGTGATCGTGATGTGCCTATCGACTCGACTTCGTCCGCCTCTAGATCTGCACTTTACAAGCTCTAGCTAGGATCACCACAACAAGGGCCACTTTTAAGAACTCTTTCCTTTTTTTTTCTTCTTTTTTTCTACTGCATACTAGTGCTCGATCCAACACTTCACTTAGGTGTTGGACCTGCCTAGCACACAGCCTTTGCCTTTGCTAGTGCTCAACCCGACACTTCACTTAGGTGCCAAGCTTGCCTAGCTTTTCTTTTCTTTTGAGCATTTTCGTTTGAGCATTTTCTTTTGAACATTTTCTTCACAAATTAGCAACTTGATCCTTAACCCCTTAAAACTTTCACACAAGATTTTGAATTGGATTTCCGTATAATCTCAAGCCACAATCACGAGGGATCAAAAAGGTGATGAAAACATGGAATAGGGTGAAAATGTGCATGATCGAACAAACAGGCCAAGGCTCAACGGGTTATTCTATAGGAAACTGATTCGGGTGGGATTTTTGGCTGAATGTGGTGAAATTCTAATTGCCTTTATCATCTTAGACCGGTGTTATCGAGCGGTACAAAAACACGTATCAAACCAATCAAACAACATACAAGAGTGATAAAATCTCTGTTCTGGCCTAGACTCATTTGTTATTAGTGCTAACATGCTGGTTATAGGTTCTAAGTGGAACAGTCTAAATATCATTGTGAAAGATTGAAGTCAATTAAACACCAAAAGTCAAGAACCGAATGATTCTACGATAGAGGAATTTGACATTCAATTAGGATCATGTAAATCATCAAAGCATATCATTACATTTCTACAACAAATAATCACACCAAACCTCAAAGTCCCCCTACGACTAACATGAGCATTGTCCTCAATGATAAAGAGAGAGAGAGGGTAAGGTGGAACGAAGTTACCGCGTTGGTAGAGAGGAGCATAGGAGGTAATAGTGGTGAAAGAGTTCCATGACGATCATTGGTGAAGAGTGATCCCAAATGCTTGTTAAACCTTATTCAAAAACTAAAACAACACAAAAACCTCAAAGAACAATTAAAAGCGAAAAATTAAAGATAACATGGGGTGCCTCCCAAGAAGCGCTTAGTTACCGTCTTAAGCTCGACGCTACCTGTGTTAGGGTGCCCAACTTAGTACCTCTTTGAGGTCATGTAGCTTCTTCCATGCTGAAGATTGAGCTCCAAGTAGCGATAGAAGCAAAGGGTAGACTAGCCAACGAACAATGATGCTTGTATAGCACTTGATACCTTGGGGTGGCTTGCTACCTTTGAAATTTGGAACTTGAGGAAGATAGTAAAGTGGGGGGCCATCCTTGAGCTCCATCGTCTCCAAGTTGGTGATGCCACTCGAAGAGTCTTTCGGGTCAAGGAGAGGTGGCTCCACTTCCATGACCACTGTATGAGGAGTAGAGATGCATGCGTCCTTGGGCTCTTGGCACAAATACTTAATGACCAAGCAAGAAAATTGAAGAGTACTCACAATCTTTGGTTGAATTGAGATGATCTAATCTCTTAGAACATACTCTCTTCAATCCCTAGACCTACAATCCATGCAATCTAAGCATTCTCATGCATTACATCACAAAGAATAGACCAAATAAAGCAAACATGGCAATCAATGGAATTAACAACAACTCTAGAGATCATCTTCTTACATCCAAGATCAATCATAGCATGTTTACACAATCAACCTCTATCATTGCACAACTATCTATCAATCCAAGGAAACCTAAGAAATCAGCCACACATGGCCAAGGAAATGAAGGAAAAAGAAAGAGAGATGATCACCAAGAACACCATGGCAATCCTCCTCTTGCAAGCACCTCTTCCAAGGTTGTGGACTTCAATCCAAGCTCCTCTACTTTGAGTTGCACCTTTCTCTAGGGTTGTGGCTTGGAGATGGGAAGAAAGTAATTGAAAAGTTGGGAGAAAAGGGTTTTTGTCGAAGGTGTGAAATCTGAAATAATGAATTGTCTCTTTCTTTCTCCCAAAATCTGGTTTAAAAAGGCTGCTGGAAAAGCCTGGAGTTTTCGGCGAAAACTTAGAAAGTTTTCGCCGAAAATTCCTTTGAAAATCACTGAGCCGGCCTTCACTTTCTTCATAGTTTTTCGGTGAAAACTCTGAATGTTTTCGCCGAAAACTTCTTCACAAATCAGCTCCAAATTTCCCAGATTCTCCTGTTTGCAAATGGCCGCGAGTTCTCGGCGAGAACTTAGAGTTCTCGCCGAAAACTTCTTCAGAAAAACTGTATTTTCCTCGATTTTGCAACGGCCATATCTCATCCGTCGTAGCTCCGATTAACCTCCCGTTTGCTCCTATGCGCTCCTTGTCATCCGTACTTCGAAGCCAAAACCCTAAAATGCATGAAGAAACATCCAAATAGACCATGAATTTGGCTCCAAAGTGGCAACCAAACAACAAATGGACACTTTACACAAAACTTCAATAACAACATATAAATCATGGCATTTCACGATCAAACACGGCATTTCATAGGTCAATCATAAGCTGAAAATGCACTAAATAAAGTCACATCAAATTCCCCTACGACTAAGCTTTGCTTGTCCTCAAGCAAATGAATTAGAAAACATCCAAGTTCACAAATAACAAGATCGGCCCCATTGAGATTCAAACGATAACAATTTGGCGTAAACTGTTCCACGAACAAACTCAACCTACACATGCAAGAACGTCAACCAAACAAGTCTAGACCTCACTATTTTCTGCACACTTCAAGTAGTAGCTAACTAAGACACAGTTCTTACCGACCACAACAACACCAACTCTAATCAAAAGGACTTGAACTCGGGATATGAAACAGATTAGGTGGAGGTAGGAAAATTTGGAGAGTGGTGAGTGATCGTGATGTGGCTATCGACTCAACTTCGTCCGCCTCTAGATCTGCACTTTACAAGCTCTAGCTAGGATCACCAGAACAAGGGCCACTTTTAAGAACTCTTTCCTTTTTTTTTCTTCTTTTTTTTCTACTGCATACTAGTGCTCGATCCAACACTTCACTTAGGTGTTGGACCTGCCTAGCTCACAGCCTTTGCCTTTGCTAGTGCTCAACCCGACACTTCACTTAGGTGCCGAGCTTGCCTAGCTTTTCTTTTCTTTTGAGCATTTTCTTTTGAACATTTTCTTCACAAATTAGCCACTTGATCCTTAGCCCCTTAAAACTTCCACACAAGATTTTGAATTGGATTTTCGTCTAATCTCAAGCCACAATCACGAGGGATCAAAAAGGTGATGAAAACATGGAATAGGGTGAAAATGTGCATGATCTAACAAACAGGCCAAGGCTCAACGGGTTATTCTATAGGAATCTGATTCGGGTGGGCTTTTTGGATGAATGTGGTGAAATTCTAATTGCCTTTATCATCTTAGACCATTGTTATCGAGCGGTACAAAAACACGTATCAAACCAATCAACCAACATATAAAAGTGATAAAATCTCTGTTCTGGCCTAGACTCATTTGATATTAGTGCTAACATGCTGGTTATAGGTTCTAAGTGGAACAGTCTAAACATCATTGTGAAAGATTGAAGTCAATTAAACACCAAAAGTCAAGAACCGAATGATTCTACGATAGAGGAATTTGACATTCAATCAAGATCATGCAAATCATCAAAGCATATCATTACATTTCTACCGGGTTGGTTACCTAAATCATCACTGAACTTTGAGCAAATAACCCGCCAGTCACTGAACTCAGAAAAATATCGTAGTCATCACCGTACTTCCACCCATTATCCTAGCAGTCACTACCGTCTACGGACATCCAAAATTCTGTTAGTCAGCTTATGTGGATCTGCCACGTAGGTCGCCACGTTATTTAAAAGCCACATAAGCAACCTAAACCCAAACCCTATTACCCAACCCAATTACCCACCTTTTACCTCCTCTCTTCTCTCAATTACCCACCATAGCACCGCCGAACATCCCCTCCTGACCACCTGCGGCCATCCCCACCAAACCACCGGCGGCCTTACCCACCATAGCACCGCCGACCATCCCCTCCTGACCACCGGCGGCCATCCCCACCAAACCACCGACGAACAACGGTGAAACAGAGGAGAGAGCCGGCAACGCTCTCTTGGGGTACGGCATTAGCCCACCCTCTAGCTCCAACTCCTCTTCCAAAGCACAGATCCGATGTATTAAAGAGGAGGGCTGGCTGATGGATTTAGAAGTATTAGAGGGATTGATGATTCGATTCGGGTTTTGGGCACATCTCTGAATCTAGGGATTTTGAATAGGGCGGCCGGCTGCGGCAATAGGGAGGAGGAAGTCAGATCTACGTCGGCGACTTATTCCAGCGGGGAGGGCCGGTGGTCTGAGGGTAACCCTTCCCCTCTTCCTTCGCTTTCCCCAGCTTATACGAGTCGGAGCTCAAATTCGAAGGCAGGGTGGCTGTTTCGATGGTGGTGGGCGGGGGCAGGGAGAGGGGCGGCGTCGGGATGGTGGTCAGGGGGAGGGAGTCGAAGGCTAGGGGGGCGGCGACTGTAAAGGGGGGCTGCGGGGGTCGATGTGGGTTTTTAGGGGGGAGGGTAGAGTACCGGCGGTGGGGAATGGGGGGAGGGCAGAGTATCGCGCGGCGGCAGGCGGCGAGGCGGCGGGCGGCGGCGGCGGGGCGGGGCGGTGGCGGGGCGGGGCGGCGGCGGTGAGGCGACGGCGGTCCGACGGTGGTAGGGAGTGAATTTAGGTAACCAACCCATGAATTGGGTTGGGTAGGCTGATTACATGGTTAGGGCTGATTGGGCAAAAATCTGCCACATTAGCTAGGTTGGTGACATGGACTCCCAGGTGGAATGGCCACGTCAGCTGACTAACGGACGTTTGGACGTCCATGGACGAAAGTCACTGCTGGGTTAATGGGCTTAAGTCCAGTGTTCACTAGGATATTTTTCTGAGTTCAGTGACTAGGGGTTATTTGCTTAAAGTTCAGTGATAAATTTGGTAACCAACCCCATTTCTATCACAAATAATCATACCAAACCTCAAAATCCCCCTATGACTAACATGAGCATTGTCCTCAATGATCAAGAGAGAGAGGGTAAGGTGGAACGAAGTTACCGCGTTGGTAGAGAGGAGCATAGGAGGTAATAGTGGTGAAAGAGTTCCATGACGATCATTGGTGAAGAGTGATCCCAAATGCTTGTTAAACCTTATTCAAAAACTAAAACAACACAAAAACCTCAAAGAACAATTAAAAGCGAAAAATTAAAGATAACATGGGGTGCCTCCCAAGAAGCGCTTAGTTACCGTCTTAAGCTCGACGCTACCTGTGTTAGGGTGCCCAACTTAGTACCTCTTTGAGGTCAAGTAGCTTCTTCCATGATGAAGATTGAGCTACAAGTAGCGATAGAAGCAAAGGGTAGACTAGCCAATGAACAATGATGCTTGTATAGCACTTGATACCTTAGGGTGACTTGCTACCTTTGAAATTTGGAACTTGAGGAAGATAGTAAAGTGGGGGGCCATCCTTGAGCTCCATCGTCCCCAAGTTGGTGATGCCACTCAAAGAATCTTCCAGGTCAAGGAGAGGTGGCTCCACTTCCATGACCACTGTATGAGGAGTAGAGATGCATGCGTCCTTGGGCTCTTGGCACAAATACTTCATGACCAAGCAAGAAAATTGAAGAGTACTCACAATCTTTGGTTGAATTGGGATGATCTAATCTCTTAGAACATACTCTCTTCAATCCCTAGACCTACAATCCATGCAATCTAAGCACTCTCATGCATTACATCACAAAGAATAGACCAAATCAAGCAAACATGGCAATCAATGGAATTAACAACAAGTCTAGAGATCATCTTCTTACATCCAAGATCAATCATAGCATATTTACACAATCAACCTCTATCATTGCACAACTATCTATCAATCCAAGGAAACCTAAGAAATCAGCCACACATGGACAAGGAAATGAAGGAAAAAGAAAGAGAGATGATCACCAAGAACACCATGGCAATCCTCCTCTTGCAAGCTCCTCTTCCAAGGTTGTGGACTTCAATCCAAGCTCCTCTACTTTGAGTTGCACCTTGCTCTAGGGTTTTGGATTGGAGATGGGAAGAAAGTAATTGAAAAGTTGAGAGAAAAGGGTTTTTCTCGAAGGTGTGAAATCTGAAATAATGAATTGTCTCCTTCTTTCTCCCAAAATCTGCTTTAAATAGGCTGCTGGAAAAGCCTGGAGTTTTTGGAGAAATCAGCTCCAAATTTCCCGGATTCTCCTGTTTGCAAACGGCCGCGAGTTCTCGGCAAGAACTTAGAGTTCTCACCGAAAACTTCTTCAGAAAAATTGTATTTTCCTCAATTTTGCAACGGCCATATCTCATCCGGCCTGGCTCCGATTGACCTCCTGTTTGCTCCTATGCGCTCCTTGTCATCCGTACTTCGAAGCCAAAAACCTGAAATGCATGAAGAAACATCCAATAGACCAAGAATTTGGCTCCAAAGTGGCAACCGGACAACAAATGGACACTTTGCACAAAACTTCATTAACATCATATAAATCATGGCATTTCACGATCAAACACGGATATTTCATAGGTCAATCATAAGCTGAAAATGCACTAAATAAAGTAACATCATTATGCTACCTTCTTCAAACGAAAAGGTTGGATGGGAATGATAATTGCTACCAACCTAAAAAAAAAATACGTAATATTAAGCGTACAAACAATAATAATAACTCGAAAAGAATCAAACTCAACAAAATATTAACTCAAAAATGATAACTACCTTGAGAGAATGGAAATTGAGAGAGGAGGTGTGAAGAAATGGGATGGGGTGTGTGGTATTTATACTAGTTGTTAAGGTACTGTTGGACCGCCTGCAGCCAGCGATGCGCTGGCTGCAGGCAGTCTAACGGTAACTTAACGGCTATAATGTAATGGTAACATCGCCACTTGGCGATGCGCTGCAACAGACGGATTTTGGCTGGCTCACCCGCGATTCGCTGGCTGACTGACTGACCCGCGATGCGGAGGCTGGCTGACCAGCGATGCGTTGGCTGGCTGGCGCATCGCTGGCTGCCAGTGACATTTGTCTAGTTTTGAACATAGTTACGCATTTTGCTACTGACGGAACATAATAATTAAAAAAGTGCTAGAAAATTCCAAAACCCGTTTTCTTATGTCCCCTAGACATAACCAATCACAAGTCTCCATTTTTTTGTTTAATTATTCATAGTAATTAATTGTATTAATTGTGCATCCTCAATCATTATCTCCATATTATTTCTTACCTTATTTTCTTATCCCCATTTATATTATCATTAAGTTAATATTATTTCAAAAATTATCTTATTTAAATTACCTAATAAACACCTACAATTTATCTTCTCATTTTTTTTTGTTCAATTGTCAAAGAATTTGAATTGTTTATCCCTCATGTTCACGATGAACATTTGAGAAGCGATTTGCAGATATTGTAGGAAAGAACCACAACATAATTAAATTTAAAAGTAATCAGACATAACCTACAAATAAATATGCTCATAGTATTCATAATTAAACTAGTATTAACACGAATATTAGTATCACACATTATAACATCCAAACACCCCTATGAAAACTAAAATACTAGTACCAATAAATACTAGTATTGGAGTTATAAACATGTTACAAGACAAGTTAGAACCAGTTTCTAAAGTCATTTGAATGTAGTAATTGACAAAGACCCAAATTAAATGCAACTTTGCAAATTCATTCGAAATGATTCATTGAGTTGTGATGTGCAAATAACCAAACTTACACTCAAGTCGTATTCGAAGCTATAATTAAGAGGAAAATGGGTTGCAAAAATAAAGTTGGGCCCGTTAAAAACAAAGAGAATAATTAAACAATGCTGGATCGTAAAACAAGAGATATATATAAACTAAAAAGTAAGGAAAAACACTATTGTTAAGCAACAGTAATGAACAAATTTAAAATGTACGAGTGACCAACGTTAAACCAACTCTCGTTTAAATCTCGCGGCATGGCGCACGACCATAGTAATCTAGTCATAAGGAAAAGTAGCACATTTTTTACACCTAGTCTTTTTCACATATAAAAAAAGAAAACCAACATCAGTTCTTCCTCCAGAATCACAATAGCAACAACATAGACAACAACATATCATATGGCCTACAAGACTCACAATCCACCTCTAGTTTTAGCAGCACGACTACTACTGAAGAAGTTGAGGTCATGGTGGTAGACCTTCAAATGCTCAAGCCATGAAACTGCAGCATCCTCAAGACTGTCCACTATGGTCTCTTTAGTGTCAGGGTTTACCCACATATTCCCGCTCACCTTGTAGTAACCCAGATCGAATGGCGGAAGGGGAAGTCCATAATCACCATCATCTCTCTGTACTTTGAGTCCAGCTCCAGCTCTTGCCATGTCAACCAACCCTAAAATGTTCTCATTCTCAGCTCCACACCCTGAACACCAGAGGTTTTGATCAATTTTATGATTCCCAGAACTGCAGCATTCTTAGCATCACTCCAAACAATTCGACCAACATATAACAATAGATCATAAAATATATATGCCTAAAAGGGCTACAAATAAAAACCCTACAATCCCAATTGATAATGTATGAAAGCAAGTACCTTGGAAACATAAGGATAATGAATGAAAGGTAAGGGACCCTGCTTGCAAGTCTTTCTCTTTTCTTTTGGGAATATGATAAATTGGATACCTAATGCCATAAAGAGCTACATTTTATTAAATTAAGCATAACAAGAATGATTTAAATACTTAACAAACAGAGAGCAAAATTAATACATTTAGCATATCAGGTGAAATAATTTCCATCTTTTCCCCAGATCTTCAAATCTGGTATAATATAATGGCATCAAAAGGCCTAGCCATGATATCGTTGATACCATATGGAGGATCGAAACTAGCAAAATATTCTTGCTATCATCATTTCATAGATGTGCCAAATCTTCCTTCACCACTAACTTCACTCCAAATAAGATGATTGAAAGTCATTTGGATTGTATTCAAATGTGAATGGAATTGACCTAGTCAATCTCCACATTCCTTTTGAGGATGCATACTCCTAATTTTATTTTACATTAAAGCGAACCTGGCGATACTTGACCATAGTTCATAAGATTTTATGTAATAACACCATAAAATATGTCGTCGAATGGACTTTTGCTACTTGGATTGAGATTGGAGCAGGGGCGGAATTAGGAGGAGCCGGATTGTTTTCAGATAGTTTTTCTTCCATATTTTCTCATGCCGTTGTCAATATATAAACCTATACTTCCGGTGGAAAAAATTCTATGTGCTACTATTATTATTTAGTCAAAACGATATGGGATATCACCAACATACACTACAAAAAAACGCCTTTTAGCGTCGGTTGAACGTAGAACTTAGCGTCGTGTACGACACGCTAACGGAAATACAGTGACTTCATGTTTAGCGTCGGTTGTTTGTCGACCGACGCTAAATTGGGCCTCCAAACCGACGCCATATCTCGTCCTAGTTCGGTTTTTTTTGTTGACCGAACGGTAGATTGGCGTCGGTTAGCAGAAACAGAATATGCCTGTCATAGCCGACGCTATTTATTTTAGCGTCGGCTGATGTCCGACGACGCCAAACACGTTTTTTGTAGTGATAACATTACCCCAAGTCGTGAACCATTATGTTTCTTATGTTTATTTACAATAACAATAGTTTTGAATTGAGTGGTTTTTTTTGTTCAAGTGTCGCAATGAATGTATTTTTCCTTCCACAACAATGGATACATCATCTGCCGGTAAGAAGAGGAAATCCTTCGCCAACCCCACCTTCTAGATATACTAGAGTTGACAAGCATTCCAATTCGTACCCCATGGCTGGCTCAACTACCACACTTTCATTTGTGGATCCGTATGCCAACTTCGCATCGGGGACATCAATACTATCGACAATCCCTCTACCACCTCCTCTAGGGGATGAAAAAAACCTTTGTTGCAAGCACTAGCAATCCTTGTGATGAACCACAACAAACCTTTTTAGGGGATATCTTTGACCTTGGTTTGCCAACTTTCTCATGCACCTTTTGTGGTGCACTTTTCTGGAAGGAAGAAGCTTTAAAAATAGCTTGTCGCAACAGCAATTTGACATTCTCAATGTGTTGTCCACATGGCCAGGTTGACATTTCTCTATTGAAACAAACACCATCGTTGCTGGATCGTTTGCTTGACGTTGAGGGTGACACGTTGGTCGAAGGATTTGTGGCTCTAGAGCTCGACGGAAGTTTTTCAATGAGATAGTTGTTGACATCGATATATATTTCATGTCTAGTTAAAATTTTGGAGAAGAATTGAATAGAACTCGAGGAGAAAGTTTGGTTTTTTAGAGAAGATTGGAATTGTGTGCAATGAGAAGTTGTGAGTAAGAAGGCCCAAGACCATACTTTATTTGAAAATAGGAAGGAATGACACAAACACGATTCTTGTCGTCATCATTTCAAAGCTATGAAAAACCTTCTTTTGTTACTAAATTCTACTAACTGAGTTGACACAATTCCACATGTCATGAGAATTATAGTAGTTAATCTTCACATTCCTCTTAAGAATACATCCTTTAACTCCATTCCACATAGCAAAGTTCGAAATACTTGGCTAATTTGGCCATAATCCATAAGACCTTTATGGGATAACACCATCAAATATGTGGTTAAAAGACTTTTCCTACTTGGGCTGGCTAGGAGAATTTCATTAGGGAATCTACTTCCATAAAGAGCTCTCGTTCAAGTTTATGGTCCATAATGTAGCGGAAATGACATTTATGATCCAAGATTTTAAGGTTTTTAAACAGATAAAATTTGTTCCATGATATAGTTGTTCACATCGCTATGTTGCATTTCATAGCCTAGTTCATTTCTCCAGAGAAGAATGGAATTCAACTCATTAAGAAAGTTAAGTTTTTCAAATTGAACTAGACAATGAAAGTTGTTTCATTAAGAATGGATTTCAGGTTTTCAGAGAAGATTGGAATTGAGCGCACTGGGGGAGCTATGTGTAAGAAGGTCGGGGGACATTATTTTTCTAAAAATACAGGAAGGAATAAGATACATCATCATTTGAAAGCTATGCATACCTTCCTTTATTACTAACTTCTCCCGAATGAGTGTTGATACAGTTCTAAATGAGATCGAAATTATAGTAGTCAATCTTCACATACCTCTTAAAGATGCATCCCTTAACTCCATTCCATATTGAACATTTAGTAAAATTCATGATACTTGCCTAGTTGGCCATACTTCATAAGAGGTAACACCATATATACGTGGTTGAATGACTTTTTCTAATGGGACTTGGCAAGGAGAATGTCATAAGGGAATCTACTTCTATGAACACCTCTCATTCAATGTTATGGCACGAAGAAGCGTAAATGGAATGGATGATACAAGATCTTGAGGATCTAGAACTTGACAATAGAAGTTGTTCCATGAAATAGTTGTTGACATTGTTATGCTGCATTCCACAACGTAGTTCATTTTTGCGGAGAAGATTGAAATTTAACTCACTAGAAATTTGGTTCCTTGAATTAAACTTGATAATGGTATCCATTTCATAAAGAATGGAATATAACTCAACGATAAAGTTCACTTTTTGAGAGAAGTCTGGAATTAAGCACATTGAGAGCTACATGTAAGAAGGCCTGAGGAAATTACTTCTCTAAAACTACAGGAATGAATGACAAACATGACTGATCTTGTTATCATCATTTCAAAGTTATTCAAAACCTTTCCTTATTACTAACTTCTTCTGAATGAGTTAACACATTTCCAAATGTGATCAAAATTATAATAATCGATCTTCACATTTCTCTTGAGGACGCATCCCTTAACTCCAATCCTTATTAACATTTAGCAAAATTTGTGATGCTTGGATAGTAGGCCATACTTCATAAGACCTTTACGGGATAAGACCATAAAATATGTGGTTGAATGATTTTTGCTCATTGTTCTTTGTTAAGAGCATCTCATCAAGGAATTTACTTCCACGAAGATCTCTCGTTTAATGTTATGGCCCATGACGAAGTAGATATGACATTATGGTACAAGATCTTGAGGATCTAGAACTTGATGATGGAAGTTGTTCCATGAAATAGTTGTTGACATTGCTATGTTGCATTTCATAGCCTAGGTCACTTTTGTAGATAAAATTATTTTTAACTCACTGAGAAATTTTGGTTTCTCGGATTGAACTTGATAATGGCAGTCATTTCACGAAGAATGGAATAAAACTGAACAGTAAAGTTCACTTTACCAGAGAAGATTGGAACTGAGCACATTGAGAGCCACATATATGGACATAATTTTTCTAAAGATATAGGAAGGAATAACATTACATGACTCTTGTTATCATCATTTCAAAGCTATGCAAAACCTTCATTTATTAATTATATATTACTAACTTCTCCTAAGTGAGTTGACGCATCTTCAAATGTGATCAGAATTATAATAATCAATCTCTATACTCTTGAGGAGGCATACCATAACTCCATTTCACACTAACATTTAGCAAAGTTCATAATACTTGGCTAGTTGGTTATACTTTGTAGAACCTTTATGGGATACCACCATACAATATGTGGTTTAATGACTTTTTCTACTTGGCTAAGAGAATCTCATAAGGGAATCTAGTTCCATGAAGACCTCTCGTACAAGGCTATGGACCATGACGAAGCAGAATTGACATATATGGTCCAAGATTTTGAGGCTCCAAACCCTTCCATTGTTAGTTTGAGTTTTCCTTCAAACGAGTTGACACCTTTCCCAAATGTAGGTTGGAGTCAATCTTCACACCCCTCTCAACGATGCATACTTTCACTCCATTCAACGTTGAATATCTCCGAAGCACGCCATACTCCACAAGACCTTATGGATAATTATGCCACAAATTGTGGTCGTCTGGCTTCTGCTACTTGGATTGCGATCAAAGGAATTCGTCGAGGAGCCTACTTCCATGAAGCGTACCTCTCATTCAATGTTTTGGCCCAAGATGAAGCAGTATGTTATCCAATGTCAAAGATTGTGTGGTTCTCGTGCCGAAAACAAAAGTTATTCCATGAGATAGTTTTTGACACTGTATGTATTTTATTTCCTAGTTTAGATTTTGGTATTATAATTTCAACAACTTATTTAGTTAGTCATCTTCATTAGATATTCAGGCTATCATTTAAAAGTATTTCAGACAATGGTGCCCTTACATTTTATAGGATCATGGCCACCAACATGTGCGCAACTCCTTCACAAGCTAGATACCACTTAAATCTTAATTAATATGTTAATTGTATGATTTTTTTTGGATGAATAAATATCTAAAATTGTAAAGTACGAAGTGGAAATAAATCCACTAATGTAATTGCATTTTCATGCAATTAAAACATGATACTAAAAAAAGTTTATGTATTGAATGCTTCTATTCAACTTTATAGATTAGGAAACTTCACAAAGCACAAAACTAAAATTATAAAACGTGTAACAAGAAGGAGAGAAATTTAACATGTCCACGAAAGGACAAGCAGTGTGGTAGAGAACAAATGATGTAAATAACCACTTGCATTATACTCATTATTCCATTATTGTTTCGTACAAAGTCAGTTAACTGCTTAACCATTGACCGACTTGCTAAAAATGGTTAATCACTCCTTGACTGACCAATCAATTAACCAATTGTTAACCGATTTTGATTGGTTAATTAATTTTAACCATTAACCTTAACCGAATTCCCACCCTAGCAATCACTATGCTGCTGAAAGGAAGTCATAACAATGCTACATCCTGACACAAGCTATAACGTAACGTAACATCAAGAAAGTTCCATATCCATAAGGAAGCTAATTGAATTAGGCAATTGGTACACTAAGTGAAGACAACTCATCTTCACTATAAATCCATAAGGAAGCTAATTGAATTAGGCAATTGGTACACTAAGTGAAGACAACTCATCTTCACTATAATCTCAACCATGATCATCAATCATCATTCCACAATAAAGCATTTAATGTAACTATAAAGTAGCAGCTAGTGTATAGACAATCATCATTACCAAGCAACAGCCATCCAACTTGCAGGGGAAAAGATCCACGCTCCTGAGTGTCATCAGCCCTAAATACTTTGTAGCAAGCTCAGCCACCTAGTGACCAACAATGAATTCGAACACAAATATAAGAAATAGTTCATCTTTGTATATCTACCCTCGTTCACATTATCCCACAAAAGTCCAAGCCTCGAGAGAAAACCGAAGCACAAATGTTATTTAGTAGAGAAGCAAGGAAATTGAGAGAGTGATAAGACATAGACCTTCTTCCGCAGCGGGATTCTCTTGTAAGGGGAAGACACTGCAAAGTAACTGAAGTAAAGATGGCCAAACTTCTTTTCTGTAGTATTACTAGAATTATTGTTCCCTCCATCTCCACCAGTCAAATCGTTCTCAACCATCACTGGGCCTGCGTCGTCGCCACCACTTGACCTAGGGTCAATTCTGACCAAATTAACGAAAACAAAGCTAAGCCATACACAACCACACATCGAGAAAATAAAAATTCTGGAATTCTAAAATAAAATAATCAATTGCGATTTGGGAACCTGGAAGCAGAGGACTTCTTGAGGTAGAGCTGGATACTGGAGAGGAAAGGGATATAATACTAATTAGCGGTGCTGTCATTGCCGAGCGACACTTTAGTTCCATCGCTGTAGGCACTGAACTCGTTGTAGCATTCCCACAGATCCCCCAAGGTGAAATAGTCAACCCCACTCTTGATCTGAAGCTTTTGGAACTGACTATTGAGATCATCGACAGAGCTCTGTCAGGAAAAAAATAGAGAGGAAATCAAGAAAATATCCTCGTAAGAAATAGAAAATCCAACAATCATTTTATGAAACGAAAAAAGCTATGTATGCCTAACTTTTCAGTATATGAGTTTTTTGCAACAGATGACAACATTCGAATGTGGGGGGGAAGATACAGAGTCCCACTAAACATGGCACATAACAAATTAGATTTAGTCCAACTTAGACTCACTTTAAAAAGGTAGTTATTGCAATAAAATCAAACAGAATTAATTAAGTTGTTTGATAACAATAATTTATCAACTAAATTCTTTACCAAACAAATCAAGTAAATTTGTTAAGTGCTAAATAATTGAGAAGATTACAAAATTTGGCTAAACATGACTCATCCTTTATGTACTACTTTTGCAAAAAAAAAAAAAAAACCATTCGTTCTCTCTCAACAACAATGAAATTTAGTCAAAATTTTTTATGAAAACCAGACTATCAATTTCTTAGTTGACAGAGACACAACAAAAAGCCGATAAAGAATTTGATTCAAACACTTTTTTTTTTTAAGAATTGAGCTTTGTTTATATTCATCAAATCAAGGAATAACGAAACAATGTAGAACGGAGAGACAAAGAACCTATACTACCCTTACAATGATATCAACTTCTTTCCTACCAAGAGCGAAATTTCTTATCTCACCCTTAACATCTTCTAAGAGCTGTAAATTGCTCCTATAATCTACCCTCCCAAAAATACGGTTACATCTCTCCGTCCACACTTTTACTAGTTCAAAAACTAGTTTTTTTTGTCAAAATAAATAATATAAGAACTAGTTACAAGGTCTGGAAAATCCGTAAAACAAGTGTGTAAAAAGAATTTAAAGGAGAAAAAGGGGGTCAACAGTTTATTACTACTAGATTCAGCTTCATTTAAGAAGAAGCAGAGTATCAGTTTCAGTGACAAGTATAACAACACAAACATCATATATGAAATTGAGGAGAATCTTTTTAAACTTCATACCGGAGTAGGAGATATGAAGTTCGCTTTAGGGGCAGGAGTGACGCGTTCGAGGAAGCGTGCGAGGTTGGATGTCTTAGCAGTATGACTAGAGGATGGTAGTGAAGAGACCATCGAGTTAACACACAATAGAGACATCTTGCGAATTGGAAAGTTGTGATTTCTGTTTGAGTGCAACGATGAAGATGGCAGAGAAAGAGAGGATGGAAAAAAGTAACTGAAATTGGAGAGCAAGTGAAGTGAAGTTGAGGAAGAAATGAGAAGGAAAAGGCAGAGTAAAATATGGTAGCAACAACAAAACAAGGTAAAATTCAAAAAGACTTTTGTGAAGTAAGGCAACTGCTATATATATATGGACAGGCTGGGTCGATATCTAATATGAGGACTCGTCTTAGTGTCCTTAATCTACACCCTTTAATTTATTTAATAGATATCTAATGGTTAATATGAAATGGGTATTAGGGTAAATTGTTTAATTGGTAACTGCTTTTTTTAATTCCCATTTTTATTTTACTTTTATTTTCCCCTTTTTGCCAATACTTGGTTCCCCACCGTTAGATTAGGATCATCATCCAACAGCTGTAAGGAGTGTCCTCATATAAGGACTCTTATTGGAGTTCTCACAATAGTAGATCCCGTCTCAGGGGCACTCACTACAGTCATTTCTTTGGCCTTTTCTCCCCTTTTTTTGTTTTGTTTTTATCTGTTTTTGTTTCAAGTGTAACGCTTTCATCATGCTAGCACAACACGTGGCAGACTTTAAATTAATTGCAACAATCTCATTAATAATTATCATTTATTACAAAGATTTGTAAGCATTTGTACCTGATTCACCCTCCCCAAATAAAGGTAAGGAATTTTTCCTAAATATCACTAGTTATTACTTATTACAGAATAGACGCATTGTTTTGTAATTATAACGTGTGCACTACTTATTTCACCCATTTTTTAAGATAACATTTCATTAGATTCTGGTCCGTTGTTTGTGCTTATGTGGCTTTATCTAATCATACGTTTGTTAAAGATAAAGTTTGAGTGACAAATTTGTTAAAAGACATAAATAAAATGATCAAAAATTCCTTTTTAGCAAAGGAAAAATCGAGCAAGTCATGGGAATAATTGGCAACCCTATTGTATTAATTAAACTTCCCAAACAAAATTAGAGCATTCAAATGGCGAACCATGTAGGCTGACATAAGGGGGCTTATGTCCCTTGGACATAACCCCTAATAGTCTTGGATCACCTTCTTAAAAATTCAATGGTAGAAGATATAATATTATTAAATTATTAAAACCCATAATAAATTCCCCTAATTAATTTAATATTTTTACCATATGTGGAGCCTTTTTTTTCTACTCTCCTTCTTTCATCTTTGTTTCAATTTTTTACCAAAACCGTCGGAAACTTCCTCTCAAAAACCTCCATCCAAAATGGATGTTATTTTAGATATGAAACAATGTTAGCATGTTTTTGGGGTTCAAGTACTATGATGTAATACTAGTATTACTGATACTAGTATTGATGGATTATATTAGTATTATATGGAATAACATTCATATATCTATTACGTTTCTTTAACTTTTATTTTTTGGGGACACTTCCCTTTTGACTGATTCCTCCAATGATGTTATCATGGATGTTTAATTTTTATTTTAGATGTGCTACTGTCATAAGCTTTGATTTTGTGTGGTTTAAATACTTTGATTTAATACTAGTATTAACAATACTAGTATTGATATTCATACTAATATTATATGGAGAAACCCATAGGGTTCTCATTTCCCTGTTTGCTGGTGCATCCAGAGATGTTATCTTGGCTGTTTAAATATTTTTTTCGATGTGATACAGTCTTAGCATGATTTTGAGTGTTTTAAATACTTTGATTTAATACTAGTATTAACAATACTAGTATTGATGTTTATACTAGTATTATATGGAACTTCAACACAATATGATATCTTGGATGTTTCGAGAATAATAGAAACAACCTGGAAACAAAGGAAACCACCCAGCCTCTGAGAACGAATGTAACCCACATGATACTTTAATTTTTAGAGCTAAAAATATAATATGGTATACATTTTATAATACTAGTATCAGATTCAGATGTTGTTTGGGTAACCTATAAACACAGAACAAAAAACGTGAAGTTTGAACAATATTATTAAAATCTGTATCAGAGAAAGGAAATTCACAATAAAATCTTTTTTTATGCATCCAAATGAGAGTCAGTATTAGTAGGGAAATCTGCAAATAAAATCATTAAATATAATAATATTTGATTTAATGTAAATTAGGTAATTAAAATATTGAAAATAATTCATTAAGATATCAATTAATTATAAATAACTACCTATTAACTACCCTATCTTATAACAAACAAAAAAGGTGATGTGGAGGCTCATCATTGGTTATGTCTAGGGGACATAAGAATTCCTTATGTCACCCTAAAAGTTCCCTTCAATTGGTGGCAGTAAACTTATGAAAATAATCAAATAACATTAATTTTGTAATGGGTGAGCAACCAACCCATTAAAAGCTTTGACTAGGGGAACCAATATGTTGTAACTAAAAAATGTGTTTGCCCTCATAGTATGAAATAATTACAACTCCAACCAAATGAGAGTCTGTATTTTGGGCTTATTATCCATTTTGGTCACTAAGTATAGTGTTTGTAATATAGTAGTCATTAACCTATAATTTATAACTTAATTGTCATTATCCTATAGTATTTGTAATAACGGTCATTCCGTCAACTCTCCTTAAAAAATCTTTAGTAAGTGTTCATATCATCAAAACAACTAAACGATTTTTTACATCACTCATTGCCTTGTCACCCATTGGTGCACTAGATTAATCGTGATTATCGCCCCCGATTAAGCGAAATTCTGTTGCTTGTAACATGTTTTAGGGATAGTTTATTGGATTTCGGTTCATTCACTCTATTTCTTACCGATTTGGTTACCTTGGCTCATTTCGAGTCTATTTGATGTGTTTTCTACTGTCTCATTGAGTAAGTAGACGTCGGACGTGTTCGGGATGCAATGGAGCTTCGAGAAAGATTCTAATACCATCAGAGAATTAAAGGAAGAAGAAGAAATCAAAATCCTGACACAGTGGGAAGGTTTTTGGCGAGAACTTCAGGTTGTGAAAAAGCAGTCCAAAATCTTGACGAGTTTTCTGAAATAATTATGAAGAGGTTCTCGGCGAGAACCATGGCTTTTCCATATCAAAATTGGAGACGGATTTCAACACTATTTAAGGACATGTTCAACCCCTTTCTAAGACACATTTGATTTTCTGGAGAGAGCGACGACTTGGAGAGATTTTAGAGCATTATTTGGAGTACTTGGAGAGATAATAACACGATTAATCCATCACAGAAGACGCTCGGAGCATAGGAATTGAAAATTTTGAAGATCGGAATCATCGGAATTAGCTTTTTCAAATTCTCTTTCTTCTTCCTTCCTAAGATGAATTCTTTTGTAGTTTCTGATTCTTCTTTATCGGATATGAGTAGCTAAACTTCTCTAGCTTAGATTAGATGAACCCTAAGTGACCCGGAGCTTTAAAGCGATCACGGATGAGTGGGCAGTTAGACTTTAATTCAGACTTTTCTTATTCATGTTTGATTCGTTCTTAAAATATTGTTTCTTCTCTGGCCTGATCACCTAGATTAGATTCTTGTTGGGATGACGAATGTCCGCCTTGTTCTAGAACGTAAACAATACAACAGAACGGAGGGTTTGTCGCAAGTGCAGCCCGTCTGTGACACGTTTGTCGCAATCCGCCTTGTTCTAGAACGTAAACAATACAACAGAACGGAGGGTTTGTCGCAAGTGCAGCCCGTCTGTGACACGTTTGTCGCAGGCGCCTGCGACAAACAAAATGAATGACTCCCCTAATCAGACTGACGGGTTGTCATTTTGAGCACACCTCTCTCTTCTCCTCTGAAATTCCTTCAATCCCCCTCCACTCTCAAACCTCCTCCGATGTAAACGGACACCGTAATCCTCCTCTAACGTCCTCTACCACTTCGAGCACCCTATACCCAGCTTCTTGACGGCGTAGGTGTCTCAGGAATTTCAGAAAGTTTGTCATTGTGTTCAGATTCAGATGGGTTGATGCTCAGTTCCATTTCATGTCTCCCTTTCAGATGGGTTGGTGAGAGGAAAGCATAAACGTTCATAATTATAAGATCACTGCAAGAGACCAGAGGCACCGGGTGTCAAAGGATGTCTAGATGTTTGATTTCACCACCATTGTCGACTCTCCAAGGTTTCATATGATTACCCCTTTCCTAATTTTCTGCTTCTTCGGTTAATTTCACAGTTTGAGACCTAATCCTTTGTTTCAGTTTTTGCTGAGTTCTTGTTTTCTAGGTTCAATAGTAGTTCTTGATAGAGAAATTCACAGAAACCAACTACTCTGACCAATTCAGTCCTGTTTTTTGTTGTATTTGTGATAGTGTTTCTCTATTCTTTTGTAGGGATTGGCATGTTTTATTTGTGATAGTGTTTCTCTATTCTTTTGTAGGGATTGGCATATTGATATTGTTCTTGATCTTGGTTTTGATTTTAGCTGTTCTTGATCTTGGTTTTGATTTTAGCTGTTCTTAATCTTGGTTTTGATTTTAGCTGTTCTCAATTTATCTTTGGTTGTTGCAAGTTTTCTCTTCGATTTCTAGGTATGATGCTTATACCGAAAATACATTTATTAGTCGATTTAAAATCTATGCATGTAAACTGTTAGTTACAGTTTAATATAAAGACTAATTACAATGATTTGTGCATGCTCACTAATAGTATATTGGCCTATAATTTTATAGAAAATGGATGTATGTAATTAAATACGGTTTAGAGAATTTAGTGTGTTGTTATTAATATAAATATATGCATGTAACTTGACCTGTAAATTTGGAATTTAGCAAAAAATATATGTATGTAGTTTATGGAGTTTAACTTGTTGTTGTTAATCTAAATATATGCATGTAAATTTGTTAGGTTTCTTTTTTGTGTATTTAGTATATGGAGTTTAACTTGTTGTTGTTAATCTAAATATATGCATGTAAATTTGTTAGGTTTCTTTTTTGTGTATTTAGTATAAAATATGGGTCAAAAGTTTATAAGTAAAGTTCATAGAAATATTATAAATCATTGCATGACATTTATTAGAATTTACATACGAAATAATTTTTGCTATTCAATATAAAAGATATATATGCATGTAACCTACTAGGTACTTACTATTTAAAATATGTTGTTTGATTAACAACATATTCAACCGCTTAACCATAATGTATATATTTGCCAACTTATGACAAATTAAGTTGGTAAATTCAATATTGAAGTAGTTATTATAATTAGGTAAACTTAGCCTAAAGCTAAGTTGCTTACAATTATTTTATTCCATTTTTTATGACGAGTTAACAAAATTCAAACTGATACTCATTAGTTCAATATAGATGAACAAGTCATGGATTCGAAAGCCGCGTCATACTCATGAGTATTACGTTGGTGTTCAACAATTTCTCGACTTCGCAATCTCCAACGTGATAGATGAAGTGAATATACTCGGTCCTTGTCCGAAATGCAACTTCAAGAAATGGATGCCACAGAATGAAGTTAATCATCACTTGCTAGCAAAGATATTTCTGTCGTCATACGATGTATGGAACTTGCATGGAGAGTTAATCACAGACTTTGGAGCATTGCCTACCATGATTGGGCCTGAACTAGTCGTTCATGAAGAAGCTATTCCTCCATTACTGGTTGAGGAACCGCCAATAATTGAGTCAAACTTGTTCTAGAACATGGTCAACGATGCATTTGAAGTACGTGAAACACTTTATACCCCCAACGTGCATCCAGTTGATGAATTTCCACATCCGGGTGATATACCAATGCCAGATATACCCAATGTGCAACCAGATGATGAGTTCTTCCGAATCTGGAAGGATGGTGAAGTACCATTATATGATGGTTGTACTAGTTACGAAGTTGTCGTTCATGATCAGTTTATACCACATAAAGTATCTTCGCAAGATCAGTGATAAAGCAATATCGAAGATATTGGAGTTGCTTCGCAAGGCTTTTCATACAGCCAAAATTCATGCATCCAACTACGAAGCAAAGAAGACAATTAGAAAACTTGGGCTGTCCTACACAAAAAATTGATGCTTGCAAGAATGATTGCATATTATATACCAGAGAAGATAAAGAGGAATGTCGAGTGTGTGGGGTTCCTCGATTCAAGGATGTGAGAAATATTGCGGGTGGTAAAAAGTCAAAGCCTCGACCTAATAAGATATTTTGTTATTTTCCATTAATACCTCGATTGAGGAGGTTGTACATGTGTCCTTACACAACATAAGATATGACTTGGCATGCGACGGAAGGAGAACTGATGATGGTATGGATAGACATCCTAGAGACTTGGAGGACCAGTTCAATATCGTTGGATGTGTCCAATTGAAAGGTATACTCTTTGTTGGTTTAAACTCCATATTTTGTAGCTAATTGAGTGTGCTCTAACAACCAAAAATTTCTATTAGTTAGGTATTTGGGTAAACTAAAAACTTATGTTGGAAATAGAGCACATCTAGAAGGATTGATAGCTGAAGGTTGGCTATCAGAGGAGCTATTCAATTTCTCATCATTGTATTTCAACGATGATGTTGAGACGAGATACAATCGATCAAAGCGTGTGGCGGTTGATCCAGAAATTCCTAATGAAGAAAATGCATCAATCCTTGTTTCGCGAGGGGTTCCCATGGAAACGGAGACTCATTCAAAATCTCACGATTGGAGTGAACTCAAGCGTTCCGTTATTTGTTGGTGAACAGTCCAACAACACAACCATTGTTGAGGTAAATGGATTGTTGAAAACTTCCATATCTACCATTCCTTTAATGTCGCTGATATTAATATTTGTCATTCAGGAAATGTAAAGCAGAAACTAGAAGAGAACTGGGTGGAAGGCTTGCAAATGAAACTGCGATAAATAAAGTTGTGCATAAAAATATTGTTAGATGCGTCCAGAATAAGGTATTCTTATTAGTCATCCAGTATAGGTATATACTACATATCACTATATTCCACATATCATGATATGTAGATATCCTCCAACTGAACGACCCCCAAAAGTTATTTGGGAATTGATAATTTAGCCCCTTATTCAATTATAAATGGACCATTTGGTATCTAGCTACACGTTATTTCCATAACATTTTAGTACCCATGACACATTAACATAATTGATTACTTAACTTTTGTGTCTTACTTGAAGATAGCAACTTTATACATATATGCCCAACTAGATTTTTTTTAATGAATAATTAGGCTTTTCATTCACCAATGAACGAAAATAGGCAATAACCTATAATGAGAAAAGAGTAGGAGTACAAACAACTCAGAAGACAAAATCCAAAGAGAAGGATAGCACTCTCGTATCTCTTTTTAGAAAGGTGTCTGATTCAACTCGAGCCCATCAAACTCTTGAAACAACAAAGTGAAATAACTGACACCTTACAAGGCCCATGATCTTAAAGCCTTCGTATCATCTTCTCCCTCAAAAAGAGGTGCCCGATTCAACTTAGGTCAAGCATGAAACAAACAGGGAACAAACAACTTAGGTGGGCTTTTAACTAAAATAAATAAAAAAAATTAACTATTAACCTAAATAAATACGTTTCAAAACTATTTATTTGTGTAAATATAATCGCCCCAACCATAGGCGATATCGCCCCAGGCATAGGCGATATCGCCCCAGCACCGAGGATTGCTGGTCAAACCGATTCTAAACTGCCCAACCAACCGAGTAAATGCTGTCTGGCTGGACACATGGCAATCTCGCCCCAGCCATAGGCGATATCGCCCCAGCCACAGGCGATATCGCCTAGGCTTCCGGCGATCTCGCCCGAGGGTTGGAGACCGGCTATCTCGCCCCAACCCCTATAAATACCCCATTTTTCAACTCATTCTCCCACAGTACTCGGTAACCCCCTAAGGCAAAGGTAAGTCTCATTTCTCCTTTTTTTTAAATTACATTATTTAGTTTAGGGTTTTAGGTTAGAGAATTAGTTTAGGGTTTTAGGTTAGAGAATTAGTTTAGGGTTTTAGGTTAGAGAATTAGTTTAGGGTTTTAGGTTAGAGAATTAGTTTAGGGTTATTATGGTAGATAATTAGTTTAGGGTTATTATGGTAGATAATTAGTTTAGGGTTTTAGGTTAGAGAATTAGTTTAGGGTTATTATGGTAGATAATTTTCTCCAAAGTGATTTATTAACACTGTCATATTGACGTTGTAGGATTTTTATAAAACGGAGAGGACCTTTTCTCGCACCATTACACAAGGTACGTAGTACATACATTATTTATTGTTCTTATGTCATTGTGAACCATGTTATTATTTATGGATAGTTTAGAGAATTAGTATGATGTTGAGGTTAGCGAATTAGTATAATATTGAGGTTAGACAATTAGTATAATTTTGAGGTTAGAGAACTAGTATACTTTTGAGAAAGAGAATTAGTATAAAATAGTTTTTCTAACAATTTACTATACAATAGATGTCGAACTATGGATGGGATGAACCGTTGGTGGATCGGATTCCCGAGAGCGTTAGGCCTCAACCTGGTGATTGTTCTCTACTGTGGGGGGAGAACAAACATAGGGCTACTTTAGTGTGGCGTGACCCACATGCGTGCAAGGCGCTGAAGTTGCGACAGCGTAGTTCTTGCTTAGAGTGGAGTTCAGAGTACGAGGCATTCTTGCGAGAGTGTCGACTCCTCCCTGTTGTTCGTTTACTCGGTTTCACACCGTGTAAGGAGCTCGTCACAGCATTGATTGAGAGGTGGCGGCCAGAGACGAACACATTCCACCTGGTACCCGGGCGAGGCGACGATCACCTTGGAGGATGTTGAGGTACTTACGGGTCTTCCTATCGATGGAGTTCCTGTTACCGTAGCAGTGGACAGACGTGAGCCGGGTCTCATATGTGAGGAGTTGTTGGGTGCCCGACCCCCAGCTGGGAGTTGTACGGGACAGTCAGTGAAGATCTCGTGGTGAAGGGCATGTTTGATCGTCTACCGGCTGGTGCTCCAGCAGATGTTGTTCTCCACTATGCACGAGCCTACACTTGGGTTCTTATTGGCGCCATTCTACTAGCTGACCGGACTGGAGACTTGATACCGGTTCATCTACTCCGGCTTATTGGGGACTCTCGGTTGCATCCACGTTCAGTTGGGGTAGTGCGGTACTAGCATGGCTGTATAAGGCCATGGGGAGGGCGGCCTTCTTCACGGTTGGGAGTCAGAGGGGTACAGGTGACTTGGGAGGCTTCACCTTGCTGGTCCAGCTCTGGGCCTTGGAGAGATTCCCGAGCATAGCCGAGCGCTACGTAGCAGGTGGTGACCCACCAGATGCTGACACCGTTCCTCGTGGTGTGCGCTGGATGTCTGTCATCCGGCGCCACCAGCATCGCGTGGCTATGAAGCTGGAGGAAATACGCTACGCACTTGATCGGAACACGGAGTTCGTGGTTAGGAATCTTAACCTCATGTACATACTCTCTCTGATTTTCTTAATTCTTCCTTACAATATATTTATTAATTCTCCAGTGGATGCCGTACGCCTTTCGAGAGGAGGACTATCAGTTGGAGGACGATGTGTTCTGGCGAGCTGTTTGCCCCATGCTGTGCATAGACTGTGTCTCATGGCACCATCCTGATCGTTGCATGCGTCAGTTCGGACATGGTCAGCGTATCCCACAGGACGCCGAGCCTGCTGCTCGCGTCGAGGAGTTACTAGGCCTAGACTTCAGAGCACCAGTACATGATTGGGGTGCTAGGTACCTACAGTACTTCCGTCTCTGGGAGGAGCGGGATCAGCACATTGCCGAGGGCGAGGTGAGAGCAGATCCATTGAGCCACCACTTCCATGATGAGTACGACGAGTGGTACAGGAGACGGACACGCCTGGCCATATCACACGATGGTGCACAGTTTCAGGGGATGGTTAGTGACCACCTACTTGAGTAACTGTAGGCAATTTAGTATTCCCTTAGGGTACACTAACTTTTATTTTTGTTTTGCCTTTCAGATCGCCTCGTTGGAGCAGGCTACCATTTTGAGTGGTACGAGTGATTCTCACATGAGTCATGTGCTCCGATCTGGATTGGCTATGAGCGGAGCATATGAGCGCCTTCCCGATCGAGGACCACACCGCCCACGTGCAGCATCACGCCTGCCGACATACACTCCCTATGATGGCTATCCCATCCCACATAGAGGTCACAGTACAGGGTTGGATGATGTCGATTACGGCGGTCTCGCGCACCATGATGTGGGATACGCACCTCCACCCTACTATGTGTGGAACGAGGATTTCGCTGACGGGCGGACTTACAGTTTCGATGACCCTCCTCAGTACCAGGCTACGGCGCCTCAGTACCAGCCGACGGCACCTCATTACCAGCATGCAGGACACCCAGGTGCGTCGAGTAGCCAGCCGTATGGGCCCACCAGCCAGCACGTTGATCAGAGCCATCCGGTCGGCTCCCAGGGTTTCTCGGAGGACAGTGGGTTTGAGGATTGGGCCCATCGACCTGATTTCGTACCGCAGTCCACCCAGACACCACCGTACACTCACATGTTACGTGATCAGACTACATTGCGTCCACCGGATTGCTACACGGACGAGCAGCGACAGAGACGCCAGAGGGGTCGGAGGCATTGACACTCACATTTGTAGTTTTTCGTTTTTGGATTTATGTTATGGTTTACTGTTTGTATTTGTCGTACTATGGTGATTGATTGTACTTGTTTCGGCTGTTGTAGTATTCATTTGTCGTATTATGGTTTCGATTTTACTGATTTGCACTTTCATGTCATTTTCGCTGTTAATGTTTTTGCAATGAAATTCAACCATTTCGATCTATATGTGGATGGAACACTACTGCGCCACATTTTATTATAACAAACTTTACTACGAAAATTACATAAACAACAGTTCCAACACGGTTCAGGTCCGAGGGTTTCTCATAATGAAATTCATAAGCTCTTGTTGTTCTTTGATTTTCTGGTTCAGTTGTCGAATCATCTCGTCCTTCTCCCTAACGACCCTTTGGTTCTCCCTCTTAGCTCGATCAAGTTCTTTGTCCTTCGCCCGAATTATATTGTCCTTCTCCCTTCTGATCTTGTCCACAGCCTCCCGAACCACCAATGTTTCAAAATAACCACAACCCTTGTTCTTTAAAAAATGGCAACGAAACATGCGGGTTAGGAAATATTAATGGGATAGGTGACAAATTAAGAAAATCATTCCAGTCTTTATACCTCCCTCTCAAGCGGACACCCAAAATAGGGTTCGAGATCCTTCAGTTGAATGGATCTTGTTGCCCTCAAATCACACCAGCAATTCACCTCACTCAGCTCATACTCGAACAGGTCTTCCTGAGGTTTCTTCATCTTGTAAAGTATACGATCAACTTCTGAAACTACACGACAATAGCAATTGTAATTAGTGAAAATGTGAAGTAGACGGGGGAAACAAGGCATGTTTTTTACCTTTATCGCGAGCTCTACTTCTTTCCCCATGTGTGAACACCATAGTGTGACCGCGGTGGATGGAAACTGAATTCGAAAATTGGAAGTAGTGGTGTGTGTTTGGAAGCTGGTGATAGGAGGGTTTTATGATGCATACTGCCCCCTGTTGTGGCACAGGCGATATCGCCCGTGATCCAGGCGATCTCGCCCATGTCACAGGCGACATCGCCTATGCCTAGAGTGACTACTATTTTATTAAACGAACCGAGATAAAAACATTACAGATACACTATTTTATTTCACGCTTGATTACTAGAAGACGCCCCAGCACTGTCCCGTCTCCTTCCACATGTCCTTGCATTATGACCCACGCAACCGCATGTCCTGCACTTACTTGGGCGACCCTCCTCACGCCAATCCATCTCGTTTCTGATTCGAGAGTGTCGTGGACGACCCTGTCCACGAAGAAGATGAGGTTGCGGGATCACTGGTAGGCCCGTGTGTGGGATCCAGTCTTTAGGCCCCAGTATTGGTTGGAATGACTGAGCATACACTAGCTGGGTCTTGGATACCAGATAGAAGGGGCTGACGTAGTTGTGCCAGTTAGCACCAGCAAATGTGCAACAAGCTACAGCATGGGAGCACGGTACCTTGTACCCCTGGAACTTCCCGCATGTGCAAGTCCCCTTACGATTCGACTGCCTATCGAACCGAACAACGTAGCTATTATTACCGCTACGGTTCTGATTGTTTGGACTAGACTTAACCTCGTAAACCCCGTTAGCCGCATCGTACGGCAGCACGTAGTGTCTGACGGAACTTGACGTAGATTGTTCAGTTAATTTCTGACAGTACTTCGTATACGCGTTCCCTTCTGCCAACATTCCCTGGTATTCCCCATGGCGCCTATGCCAATACTTGACCATACGATGGAATGTGTGCTCGATCACAGAAGACATGGGCAAACGTCGCACGCCCTTAAGTACTCCGTTCACGCATTCTTGCGCGTTGGTCGTCATGGTTCCCCACCGAGCACCGCCTCCCTCAGTGTTGTCATAGGCCAAGCTCCATAAGGGTAGTTCCTCATTCACCCATTTTGGCTCCCGTACGTTTTGTTCATCATGGATCGCCAACCATTCTGCCTTCTTGGCCTCAAACTTCCGCACATTCCCTTCTATTCCTGCGGGTAGCGATGAAGACTTCTATGAATATCTAGTTTGTATGAGAATATTGTATTAGTTAGGTTCAAATATACACCGTAAACAAGTTGACAAATACCTAAGTTCCAAAGGCGAGATTTTAAAGTTTGGTTGCGGTGTTTCTTGTTGAAGTTGCTTACGTAATGGCGTAGACACCACCTCCATACCCACCCTCGATCAATGTTGCGCATTGCCGCTGCTATCCCCTTGTGTCGATCACTGATGATTGTGATGTTGGCCCGATTGGTCACATGTCTCTGTAGATTCTCCATGAACCACTTCCAATTATCGTGATCCTCTTGGTCAACTATGGCGTACGCCAATTGAACAATCCGATGTTGCCCATCGAATGTACTAGCCATCAACAACACTTGCTTGTACTTGCCCGTGAGGAATGTGCCGTCAATGATCATGACCCCAGCGCAGTGCTTGAAGGCTTCTATGCATGGCCCAAACGCCCAAAACACCCTCTTGAACATCCTACAGTTACCCGCCGGGTGGGTTATGATCTCGTACCGTGTCCCGGGGTTTGTGAGCCGAATAGCATTCAGGATTGTCTCAATGTTGTTGTATGATGCCACCCAGTCACCGTACAGCTTCTCGACAGCACGTTGCTTGCCAAACCACGCCTTCCGGTACGATATCTTGCGGTGGTACTTCTCCAGAATGCAATCAATAACTGTCTCAACCTTCAACCCCGGCTCTCTGCGCACAATGTGCATGATTGCATCTGAGATCAGCGTGACATCGAGCTGTGGGTGGGGCCCTAGTATCGTTGACCGGTCACAACTGTGGCCGTTGTTGAGTTGTCGTATTATCCAGAATCCATATCTGTTGCTAAGTGTAGAACGCATCCTCCAAGGACACGTCGGGTCGATGCACTTGATGGCCCATTCCTTCGGGTTGGAAGTGATTACCCTGTACTTATAGTTGCGGATGACTGCTTGGCTCTTCGTTAGGGACATCAGTTGACCTTTGGTAGAGAATGTCTGACCCAAGAAGAATTCCATCTCCACCGACCAGTACGCCTTCGCTGGGATCTGGAAGCGCCTGTCCATGGAGTAGGTGTTGGAGATTGTCATAATGTCGTCACAGTCGTCACCCTCGCTCGTGGCATGTTCCAGTGGCACATAAACTTCCACGCTATTTGCTGTGGCTCCCCCTTCTTCATCGTCGTCTTCCTCGTCGGATTGGCCAATGTCATCGTCGACGTTTGGATTCCCTTCGTCCGCCGAGCAATGGCTCCTTTCATCTCCAGAATCGTCAGTGCTGACATATTCATCTCGCGCCAACCCCTCTTGGTCAACCTCCTGGAACTCCGGACCGATATGACTGGTCGCCATGTATTCCCCATCATACGTTTGGCTCTGCTCTGCCATCTGATTTGGAATGACCCCCGAGAAATCGGAGAACTGAGACGGCTCCTCTTCCATCAAGGCGTACAACTCGGCAACTTCGAAAAATGGGTTGACGCGAACTAAGTCGTATATGACTTGTATGCCGTTGTCGTCCGATATCGGCCTAGAAACGAAATGCGACAGATTTCCCTCAGAACTGTATATCGGCATTCTCCAGACAAATGACTGGATTATCTGATCCGCTCCAAGACCCATTTTCCGCCGAAACACGGTAACCACACTATCATAGGTCGCTCGCTTGGTCATCTTCAGACGGACATTATTTCCCCTTTCGTAGGATAAGCCGGTCCAATCCTGGACGATACGGCCCCCCCAGAAAACTTGGATTCGGAATTCTCGTGACAAAGTGTAGTCGGCCATTTTAGAATGTTAGTTCTTTCGATTTGGTGACTAACCCCCGAAACTAACAAGGATTTATAGGGTGCTTAGTGATCCAAGATATAGGCGATATCGCCTATGCATTAGGCGATATCACCCATGCCCTAGGCGATATCGCCTAATCTCTGGCTATTTTCACACCCGTGACTCAATCGAATCTAATCACGAGTCACGGGTGACAATCCACGGTGCTGGGGCGATATCGCCTATGCCTGGGGCGATATCGCCTATGGCTGGGGCGATTATATTTACACAAATAAATAGTTTTGAAACGTATTTATTTAGGTTAATAGTTAATTTTTTTATTTATTTTAGTTAAAAGCCCCAACTTAGGTAAAAAAATGTTGTTGATTTCATATTGAATCACGTCCACCAGCTCCTTCACTGTTCTAGCATTTACCCAGCATGTCGTCGGCATCTTTCATACCATATGTTGCCATATATAGCCCTCAAAGTTAACCTCCTCCTCTAATCAGACTGAAGCAACTGACTGGCTTTGACAATGTCAGCTTCCCAGCTCAAATCTCTCTAGCAATTGCTTTGACAAACTGTTATAACCTCAGTCACGTACCTGCAGTTGTGGAAAATATGGTTACTCCACACCCTATTGGAAGAAATATCATCCAATATCAACTGTCAACCCCCATTTAGCCATGTCCTCTTTACAAACAATCCTCTTCCTAATCATCATCCAGACGATGAATGAATGCTTAGGAATGCTTGGATTACCCCATACCAGCTGATACCAATTCACTGGTGGGAATTTCTCTCTTATGGTCTCCTATATCTTAGTGATAGAATACTTTCTCAGTAATTTACCATCCCAGAACACCTGATCCTCCCGAACCATTAAATGAGGTTGTAACTACGTGCAGATCTTCATCAATCTCCTCCAAATCCAAGACTGACAAGGCTGAATTTTACAACTCCATTTATCACCCTGCTTAATTCTATATTTATGTACCCAAACAACCCATATGGAGGAAGCTTGAGCTAAAAAATTCCATATGTGACGACCAATGCAAGCAACATTCCAAGAGTTCAGGTCTTTGACCCTTAATCCTCCTCTGATTTTGGCTTAGCAGAATATTTCCAACAGACCTGGCCCTTTTCCTAGTTTCATCACTCCCCTTCCAAAGGAAATCATTACATTTTTTCGCAACTTTCTTAATGATAGACTTTGGCAATAGGAAGATAACCATCTAGAATTGGCTAAGAGCATTTAAGACAGTATTAACAAGGAGTAATCTTCCAGCATACCTCAACGTTTTGACTTTCCAACCACTTATCTTTTTATTAATTCACTACAAAAAAAAAATACATTTGGCGTCGGTTAGACCGGGTTTTTAGCGTCAGTCATAGCCGACGCCAAATACAAGTTGCGTCGGTCGGTCCACCCGACGCGAATAACCGCGACGCTAAATGATAGCGTCGGTCGAAACTATAACCGACGCTAATTAAAATTCAACCATAACATCGCACTCACTTGTTGACAGTTTACCTGAGATGAGTGGAACTCCGAGATATCTGACCAGTAGTTTCCCCTCTTTGAATCCAGTAATCTTAGTTATACCATCTCTCACATCTTTGCTAACTATGGACGAGTAGAAAATCCCTGACTTCTCAAGATTAATACTCAAACCAATGATCTTATGGAAACTGGACAGAACCTCTTGAACTCCTTTGACTCCTTCTAACGTCCCACTGGAGAAAACCATTAGATCATCTGCAAAGCACAGTTGAATAATATCTTGTTTCTTACACTTAGGATGATAAGGGATAAAGCCATTCTTGTTAGCTCTATGCAATAAGTAGTGAAGAACTTACATAGTAATAACAAACAGAGTAGGGGAGAGTGGACCCCCCCCCCCCCCCCCCCCCATCTCAATCCTCTTTTGCTTTTGAAATAGCCTATTGAACCTCCATTCAGACTCAACATCACTGTCCTCAAACATCCCTTTATCCACATAACAAATAAAGGAGGGAATCTCATAGCCATTATAGCATTCACAAGAAAATTCGTATTCACTGAGTCAAAGGCTTTTCGAAGATCAATCTTCAAGGCACACCTTGGTGTAGTGTTCTTCAGATGATAAGCACTTGCTAATTCGTGAGCCATTAGGATGTTGTCCCCGATCTGCTGTCCTTGAACAAAGGCAGATTGGCTACTGCTAATGACCTCTGGGAGACAGCTTGAAAGCCTTTTAGAGATTATTTTCACAACACACTTGTAAAGGACATTGCAACAGGCAGTTGGTCTTAAGTCATTTGTATTTGCATCATTATATTTCTTTGGAATAAGAGATAGGAGGGTCGAGTTAACTGCTGCACACATTTTCCCCTTCCTAAAGAACAACCTAACAGCCTCACATATGTCATGTTTCACAAGTACCAGGATTTTTGGAAGAACAAAACCATCAGGGCCTGGGCATTTGCTTCCAAGAATATCAAACATAGAAGTCTTAATCTCCTCCTCACTAACGCCTTTACACAAATTAGAAGCAGCCTCCTTTGATAAATTCTTCACTACAATTCCTTCCAACTCGGAGACCGACATCTGAAGAACTTCTGATCAACTTCCCCTAGGAGTTTACTATAGAAGTCTATAGCAATACTTGAAATTTCATCAACATCAGTGGTTAAGGAGCCATACCCCCCCCCCCCCCCCCCCCCCCCCTTCTTCCAGATGAACAATTTGATTTCTGATTTGTCTAATTTTGACAGCACGATGGAAAAAACAGTATTAGAGTCCCCAAGATTAAGCCAACTTACCCTTGATTTCTGCTTCAGAAGTGATTCCTCCGCCAGCTTCAACTCCTGCCAAACCGTCTGACATTTCTTAGCCTGAGCAGCCAACTCATCAGAAGGCTTGGCATAGGCCAACAATTGAGCTGACTTCATCTCAGATTCTGCAGCATCTTCAGAGCATTTTTCACATTCTTCATCTTAGCATAAACCTTATAAAACCCTTTTTTATTCTCAACTCCATCTTTCAAATTCCAAGCTTTCTCAACAGTCATGTTGTAGTCCTTGTTCGCCATCCACATATCGAAAAACTTAAAAGGCTTTGGTATACTCTTTACAACAATCTCAGTTTCCAACAATATACCACAATGATCATATATTTTTTTTGTGGGGGGGAGGGGGCACCAATTTCGCTCTGACATTACAATTCTCTCTTAGCTAAACTTCATTGATGAAACATCGATCAAGCTTCTTGTAAATTGGATCATCCAATCTATTGTTATACCAAGTGTATTGAGGAACAACAGTAGGATGATCCACAATATTGCATCCACTCGACAAAGTCCAGCATACGAGCAGTGATGCCTGTATGATTAGAAGCCTCTTGAGGCTTAGCAATGACATTAAAATCCCCTAAGATGCAGACAGACAACCTTAGGCTTCCAATTATCTGGCAAGTTTCAGCAAAGAAGAACCTTCTATCTCCAACTTTATTAGCCCCATAAACCACACCTATATAGAAGGACTTTATACCACTAACAAGCATAAGTATAATTTGATCCGAGTGAAACACCACCTTAACATCCAGGTTTGACCTCCAAAGTAACCAAATCTTCCCCAAATGGCTCTTGTCATAGTTCAAAAAGTACTTCCAACCAACAAACTTACCAGCCAATATTTTTTTAGCATTTTTTCAAGCCAACTCTGGTTTCCAATAAGCCAACTACATCTACCTTATACTTATCCAAATAACTAGAAATAAAATGTTGTTTACTAGAGGAATTGAAAACTCTTTGATTCCAAAGAAGCACTTTCATATCAACATTTTTTACTTCGTCGACCCCCCTTCTTGAATGGGGGAACTATTCTGGTGAAAAGGCTCGAGACTCTTTCTCCTTTTTATCATCCCCCTCCAATTCAAGTTCATTATCGGCTTGCTCATCTCCCCCTTTTGTAACTTTATCTCCTCCAGGTGAAGTCTCCTCTCTAAGAGACTTAACTTCATTGCATGTAAGAGCAGAGCTAGGGGTGACTTTTTGGTAATCATCATTGCCTAATAAACCATAAGAAGTAGAACATGCTTTTCCCCCATCATTTGTCACAACTTGAATCTCATTACTGACAGGAGGTGGTGTTTGAGGCTTCCAACCATTGGCTTCCACTTGAACATCCTTACTAGCAGACTGAGATCCATTAGTATTGGCTTCCACTTGAACATCCTTACTAGCAGACTTTGATATAGATCCCATTTGCTTCAGGTCCTTCCTTATTATCCCCCCCCCCCCCCCCCAGCAGGTGGATCCTTCTCTCCCTTAGGAGATTCAGATCCATTGCCTGATGTTGAGGCAAGAATATCTGATTGCTTCCAAACTTTCTTAGTTTTACGATCCAACTCTGGTTTCTGTCTATAAGCTCTGTATTCTGGATATTCCACCTTTATTTTGAAACATTTTTTCTCAATCCGAACTGTGAGTATATTTGGTCTATTGCCATCTTCTCCAATCAACACACAAACTTTAAATGTCGTTCCCACCCTTATAAATTTACTAAGAGGTCTACCTACCTGACTTGCGAGATGTCCTACCGCAAGATGATTACACAGTGGCGGAGGAACGCCTGTTAGAGTAATCCAAATGGGAACTTCCACAGGTTCAATCGATACCGATTCTAGATCTGTCTTCCAGCGCCTCAGTAGTAGAGGTTGATTATGCACATGCCACAGTCGAGAGTAAACCCAGTCACAAAGAGATTGAGTTGGGAGCTCAATCAACATCATCCCTGACAGAAGATACGATACTAAGACAAACTCGTCATACCCCCATAAATTGTTGGCTAGAGATTGGATCACTCGAAGAGGAGGCGAATCCCCAACCACTTGCCCCACCAAAGCTTTCTTCAGTTCCTGATAGCCAAGATCTAGGACGCTCTTCGGTATCTGTAGAACACCGTCAATGATAACAGGGGTGGGAATATTGTAGATCTGGATTAGGATCGGATCCTACCACAAAAGTCCAAGCTTTCCCTCCCGGATCTACTTGTGTTTTGGAGTTTTCAGTATCAACCATAAGAAGACAAAGAAACAAAGAAGAGGAGAATTCAATGAAACAGTAACTTCACCGGAGACTGTTCAGAAGCAGCTGGTGATCAACTACAACCAGGAAGGCCCCAAAGGAGCTCACCCTCAGTGGGAAACCTTCCTAGAAGCACCGGTCGAACAGACGCGTCGAATCTAGAATCTCAGAGTGAGTAAGATCGTGCCGGGCATTACTGTTCAAAGAACAACTAAGAATTTTTAATCTAGTGAAATGGTATAAGCATACAACTAAGGAATAAAGCGATTAACAAATATAGATTGATTGGAAACCCTTTACATTGACGTGGTGCCGTTGTAAGACGTCCAATTTCCAGAAGGGAGAAAAGGATAGAACAACCTTATTAATTCAAACCCCCCAATTATGAAGAAGAGATAAGCTTGTCATTGAATATAAGGACAAACAAACAAACAAACAAACAATGAAGGGTGAGAAAGAACAAACAGAGTGAGTGGTGTAGTTGTGTTGTCATGTTATGTTATTATCACTTATCAATTATCCCTTCATATTCAGATTGAGATTGATAGCTCTCTCTCTCTCTCTCTTGGCTTTTACTTTCATCATCATCCTCAATCCTCAATCCTCATCAAGTCCCACCACTACACATAATGAATAACTTCATCATTCATCATTCACATCACCCACCAACCACATAATCAATCTCCTAATTCCAGATACATAGCAGCAACCTCAAGAAATTAGCACCTTTCATTTCACATCAGCATGGCAACCCCACTAATTAAAGATCAACACCCAACTTTCAACCTTGTTCTCTATTATGTGTCCATCCAATAATTGCATTCTCCTCAGCAAATTAGCACCTTTGATATAAATAGAAGCAATGAGCAGAGTGTAGACATATGCCTGCCTGTCCTCTGTAACCACAGCCATAAACTGTATACCTTACTAATACTATATATATTCTACTTCAACCCTACTTTCCAAATCCTTAATCATATCATCTACTGGAAACTGGAGCCCCCTAGCCCTCACCAAGTAATCTCGCCAGAGAGAGAAAGGTAATTGGTCTAGTAGTGATATCGATAACCCCTCAATACCATCATAAATCCCATCTTTATAACTCAAACCCACTTCTTTGCCTGCACTTGCCACTCAGGATGTTGTTGGGAAAACCATTCATGATCATCACCATATGTGGTATCTCTGGATGTCACGTGGATAGTGACATGGGGCTAACTTTACAAACTTCTGCATTGAATCCCCAGTCCATCAGGAGGAGCAGCCAAGCACGCTGCTGCTCAGATAGGCTGTCTCTAGGTCCTTTGACCTCGACAAGCTTCACTTCACCTCTGTAGCCTTCTTCATGGAAACGCCACAGCAGTAAATCTGGCATCCCACTAGACCAGCTTCGGTAATCCTCAGCAAGAATGCGACACAGTGAAGCCAAACAAGGCCCCCCTGTGCAGGTCACTACTGCACGGAGTTCAGACAGAGAATGCCTCTCCCAATTCACTCCTCTGCAAGAAGTTCCCGAATGCAGCTCCCACGATGTTATGAGAATCTCCTCGGCCATGCCATCGTGAATTTTCTGCAGCTGAGATTCTATTACACTCTTTCTTGCTGCATAAAACCCATCGTTCCCAAAATCCAGAGGAGCAGTCTGCATACAGAACAATGCATCTTTCTTAGACAAACATCGCCAAGTTTACTTGTTGGAATTAGGGTCATTTTATAGGAGAAGTAAAAGAAGATGACAAAAGGATGCAATCATCATTCTTTAAACTTTTTTTGAAAAACACCTTAACACACACTAGGTTCAATATATACGTGCAAGCATCACACTTTGCAGATCAAGTACATTACATACCTGAAATTTGTTGTAGAAAACATTTCGTACATCACAGAATATCACATCCCACATAAGAAGCCCAAAGATCGTCAGCCAAATACCAGTCTCGGTATGAACACCCTGCCATCCACCCCCTTCCCCAGCGTAGTACTGCAAAGCAAGTTGCTCGACTCCACACTGATCACCATCCTCTCCATAGTACCTACTCTTCGTCCCAGTTTCACAATTCAAAGGTCTCCCTTGAATTTGGACCTATATATAGAAAATTACAGACCAAAAGTAAATTATTGTAATGTTATTGAAAGAAGTAAAGGATGAATTCACCCAACATTTAGACACTTCTACAATACATTCATAGAACCACTCACCTCCTTGATCTTTCTCTTCAAGGGGTCGACAAAACTAGGAGGTTTCCAGCGCCTTGGTGGTTTTGCCAGACGAATGATTCGCCTTTGTAAAGCCATTTTTGAACCTGCCCGTACCCATGGATCCAGTAACCCATTTTCAGCAATTGTTAAGCTCTCGTTTGGACAGCCAACGTGGTCTAAGTCAATAGACAATCTCAGTGTCCAATATCCTCTTCTTCCATCACAAGTAAAAAGACTAAGCAGCATCTTCAGCAAAGTAATAGCTTCGTTGTACCTACAGCATATGGGCTTAAAGATTTTAGACAGACATCGAAATGATTGCACCAAGGATACATAAAAAAAAACAAATACAAACTTAAGAACAAGATACCTAGTTAACTTGGAAACAGTATAATTCAACACATTTGTTCCATTAATTTATCGTAGGAGTCATTTTATAAAAATACTACAATTTCAACAATAAGGAATCTATGATGACAGGATTCACTTGATGGCACTGGTTAACAGGAAGAAGCTGCTGAAGTAAAAGTAAAAGTCAATCTAATTTTACAGAAAAGGCACTTTGTCGTTCAGTGTTGGGGCATTTGAACCTTCTATGGAAAAGTAGATCAAACTATTTTGTCTTCGCAAAGAAATAAGTAAACAAAAAATCGTTTAGCCAGACTAGTTCCCCAACGCCCACAAGAATAATTACAACACAAATTCAATCGTAGGATCAAACACAATGACTCTAAAGAAGGTGGATAGTTCACAAAACACATGGAAAGATAATGGAATAATGCAGATTGCACTCCTTTTGAAAGAAAGAAAGAAAGAACATGAGCATGTAGCAGACTTCATTTCCCTTTCACATTGGAACGAAGGCAAGAAGAAAGTTAACCACAGATGCAGAATGCTGCAAACTGAACTAAGGAACTCCAAATACCTGCGTTTGCTCTCAAGAAATGAAATCCCAAGAGTGACAACCTTCGAGTATACCCATGATGCTGAAAAACAAGAAAACGAGATATCCCGTGTTTCAGAGGGTATGGCTCGATCATTTGTGCAGGAGCTAGATAGACGTGACTGAGCGATTGTTATGCATCTTAAGACCATCTCGCTGTCACTTTCAGCCAATGATTCATCCATGATTTGTCCTACTTCAATTGCCTGGAAACGGCCACAGATGAGGCTGAAGGAAACAGAATAAAAGTGGTGATGACAATGATAACTTAAGATAAGAAATGACATACTTCTTCGTAAGCGAGTAGTTCACATCGACCTGAAAATATTTGTTCAGATATTGTGCACTTGTAACTAGGATATTTGACTACTCCCAAATCTACCAGTAGAAATGCTCTGAGATCCTGCTCCCCATTCAAAAAGAAAAGTCTCTGCATATTTCAACCAAGATCTTCATGTCAAGTTATTCAAGGGAGCAGCATACCCTGCATCTATAGATTAACTGTGTAAATAATGAGACATCAGAAAAGATGGAAACACCTCAGCGCGCCAGATAAGGGACTCAGCTTTTGCAGTTATCTTGATGCAAGTTCCAGTCTTATCCAGAATTAATCTTGGCAGGCTTGGGCTGAACATTGAAAAGGGACATAAAAGGACTACTTAACATACTGTCTAGGCACACAAAGACTAGCTCCACAGCATGCATCAACTTTATAATTTAGTACCATTTTCCATCTCTGCCTAACGAGACAAGCTCTGCTACAAGATCCTGCTTCCTTGTACTGAGAGAACCTTTCTGATCCCTCCAAAAAGTAAAGGATTAAAATTAAATTCTACGAGAATTTATCACACCGGCTGTTACACTTGTGTAATGTAAAATGGATTCTAAAGCCTATCAAAATGTGCTAAGAAATCTTTATAAAATAATTAAGCAAACACTGTACTTTAAGATTTCAGTGTAAGACAATGCTAACATAACCTAAACTCTTAATAAGGGTTACTAATGAATGTGATCTAAATCCAAACTAGAATATATATGTATATACGCAAAAGAAGATATGACCTTGAAACTACAAAAGGCCCATCTAGCATTACAATTTTATTAGCTAAAAAGAGCAAACAATGAAGCTCAGAAAACAAAATCTTGGAACTGTTTGACCCGTATCTGTCCACACATAACTTATGCCGTGTAGTCACCAAAAGCCAAGGTTGTTTTTCGAGCACAAACTAGGGACACAGTCAAAGCTAGAAAGTATCCATCCAAATGCTCCAACTTTCAAATTGAGCACATTTCAGCAATGTGATTACTATTTTACGAGACAGATTGAGTTTGAACCCAGTGTTGGGAGATATTTGCCACCTTGATCCACATATGATCTACTAGTAAACTGCAAGACTCTAGCCTAGAAAATGGATTAGAGGGATTCAATAACCCAATAATATCGTTAAAAAAAACCAATAATAAAAACACCACAAAATTTATGAGCAGTTCTCTTCTTATGTTACAAACTGATACACATTTTGCATTCCTTCAATCTAACTTATTAATTCTTAATAGGAATATTTTTCACAAGAAGATTTTATCACTGCAGAGAAAGTGTACAAGATGAAAAGAAGCAAACAAAAGGAAAAGGAAAGAAGAAAGAGTTTGCTTAAATATGAATAATTTTACTGTTACTAAAAATCAAAGAATAATAGAAAAGAACGTTGAGAGTAAAGAGCAGTTCACTAACCTTTTTAAGCATTCCACTAATCTCTCGTAGCTCGGAGACAGTTAGCAAACTGAGAATCTCCTCCATGCTGCTGTCTTTAAGATCATTTATGTGCTCAATGGAATGCATGTAACCGTTGGCTGCAAAGAGGAGAAATTTTTTTTTTTTTTACTCGATGTCCCTGCTTTCGTGATCAGTGTTCAAGGTAGAACAAACTTCATAAAAAGACTTGTAAGTACCACAAAGCTCACTGCTTGCATCCTCAAGATTCAAAATTTCAGGGTAGGAAATGCTGGACATGCGGAACCAAGGTCCTGGATTAACAAATTAGGGTTTACACACAATCATTGTGTACAAACTTGAACTTCAACACAAGTTCAGATCAGAAAAAGGGTGTGAAAGTTCATGATGAAAATGGCATTGTGATATTAGATGCTTTGTACAACTTGTTATTGCTCATTGTCATACTTGATGGTGTGCATTATTCCCCATCAATTTGTGTATGAGCACACCCCACTGTATTTTCTCAAGAGACCAAATTTGAGTCGACTCTGAAGGAACCATCACTAGCGTTCATAAGTATTCATAACAAGTTATGGAACCAGAACCAATTTGCACAGTTAGAGAAGCTTAACAAAACTTCTACCACAGGGAAATATCTATCATGTATGCATGACCAGAAAGATGACTAATGAGAAAATGTAAACAAGAAGCAGGGATGGTTTTCCACATATCAATCACCTTTCCGCAAGTATAGTCGAAGAAAAAGCCTCTGACTGCCATCAGAGATGGATAAAAACAAATCTGTCAACAGTTAAAACCACGCACGATCAAGAAAGGAAGTTTAAAAGACAAGTAAAATCACTAAGAGGTATTGAAGATGGTACCTAAAAACTTTTTCTCCTCGTCAGTAAAGAGGTGAAGATTACTTCTAAGAACTTCTTCTACTAATAAACCAAAGTTTTGCTGGTACTTTGCCACACTGGGTGAACTACTTTTCATAGATTCAACCACCTGAATAACATTATTCCAAGAAGAAGTGAAGTCCTTGAGACAGTCGGTAGTACTGCCTGTTGGGACATCATTGCACATTATTTGAAGTGGAACAGCATCAAGAGGGTTTTCGGGAACAGCAGTAATGAACCCCTGCAGGAAATGCCACTCTAAAGTTAACAGAAAATATAGCCACAGTGACTATAGGTGCTAAAATTAATTATTTAGACGTTAAACAAGTCAAACTCCTCTCACTCAAACAGTCCAGCTGTGAAAACTTTACTGTGGATGCAAATATAAGAAGTAGAAAAAGAATGCACATATAAAGCGCGCAGTAATAACTTCATTGCATATTCAAAGCAATAGCTAATACTGCAGCGGATATGATTGGCTTTTAAATCCACTAAGATTGCACTTAACTTCTTCCTCTGGACACGACACTGCTACCATTTGTAATCACTTAAAGTCGATAAAAAATCCTTGCAGATCACCCTCCTATGCAGGAAATAGAAAAATATTAATTTTACGAAATTTCGATTAAGGTGATATCCTGAGATAACTGTAAATGTTGGTCCATCCATGTTCAAACCAAACTACAAAAACAAGTTTTACAGATGTATACCTCAAAAATGAGATTGTGCTTCTCAATCAAAGGAGATAAACAGCAAGCCAGCTCTTTAGGTAGAAAACCGAGCACCCTGAAAGATAACGAATCTCCTAAAAGAACCTGAAAAAAAATTCAGGATTTTAAATTATTCAAAAGTTTGTTAAAGAGAAATAGAGAACAGAGCTGAGAGCTGAAAGGCAACCTTTATAGCGTTAGGATCCTTCACATTTTCTGGGTCTCTCAAAAGAGAGATCTTAGCTCCATGACTTAGATCCTTTTCAACACTAAACTTGCGGCCAACAATATAAGTATCAAGAGTCACCCCAGATGTAAAATCTCTAGTAACGTCTTCAGCACTACTGTCAACTTCATTGGCGATGGTTACGGAAGAAGAATCAACTAGGTGGGATCTCTCATCATTGTCATAAATTTGTTCATCTACACTAGTCTCCACTACTAAAACTGATTTGCCACGATCAATGTCCTTTTCCACAGCCGTCATTGAGTTCTGTAAACCAACCACTGCCTTCTCTGAAAGTTTGTTGTTTAGAGATCCTGAAGAAACTACACAACTTCCTAACTTATCTGACTCGCTTGAATCAATAGAGGAGCTTGCCTTCCACCCATAATCCAACTGCAGCAATGTGCGCTGGGTCAACTTCCTCTTTTTCCCTTTAGACAAACATACATCTACAAACAAGTATGAAATGAATGTGAACAAGAGTCCAAAATAACCATTAGACAAGATATGAGGAATCGAGATGATAAACATAGGCTTCTTCACCAGCCAACTGCCAGAGCAAACTGTCTCGTGAATTACATTCTAAAGATGCCATGGCCAAAGGATCCAAGTTAAAAACAAGCATATTATTTCCACCTAACTAGCATGTAAACGCAAATATTTATCAAGTGAATAGTGGCAATCACCGTAGTTTTGAAAACAATACAAAGCATATATATGTAATTGCCATTTGTGAGGTAGGAAGCCAGAAGAAGCAATACCTAAGTGTGAGTTGATCATGTAGTCTTCCCCCCGAACTTTACTTCCACAAACAGGACAACTAACCCATTCAAAAACAGGACTTTGATCATCTTCCTTAGCTTTCAAGTTCTCTATTCTTCTATCCGCTGGTGACCTCTCCCCATTATCTCCCAAATACGGGCCCTGAAAACTCATGGTAAGATGCTGAATACTGCCTCGATATAAACTACAAGAGCTATCAGTTTACAACTAACTACTCGATTCACATTTCCTTCCATTACTATCAAAATACAAAAGCTTCGGTATATGGAAAAAGAAATTGGAAGCAGGTAGCGAAACATAAGTAAGAGCAACCTGGATAGGAGTGGAAAGGAGGGAGTGACGATTAGGGAGGAATCGGCGGCGCTTGCCGACGAGTCGGATCAAGCTCTCCTGGCCGGTCAACATCTTCCCGAAGAAGCTGTATCAGTAGCAGGTTGAAAAAGGAATGGGCCGAATATATACAAGGCTTTTGCGCCATTTCTCGATTTTTATTTTGACTTTTTTTTTTTAATAATATCGTCCCGTCTCCCGCCAAGTCGGGCGTCCACTTTGAGAGTTGAGAGGTTAATTCAATTGGGTTGGGACTTGGGAAATGACGGGAGAAGTGAGTGGGCTTTACTCACTCATGTGGGCTACATCTCATTTTCAGAAGGTGCAGAAGATTAGCTTAGGGGTCATTCCGTATAGAGGAAATATGAACAAGTTTGAAAACAATGACTTCGACGTTTAAAGGTAGAGAACTAGAGATCACAGAGGCAAACGTGAAGGTGTGGAATCGTTTGTCGCGAAAGATTACATTGATTGAGGCCAAATGGAGGAGGAAGAGGGAGGAGTACCTTAGAGGAGGAGCACATACGTGGAGTGAGTGAAGATGATGGAGGTGATGTTTTTCAAGATGTCGACGAATTGGATGTCGTCGTTCTTGTCATTGATGCACTGGCGGAGGGAATAGTTTGAAAGAAACTAATGATTATATACATGTTGTTGTGAGTGTGCCTGGAAATCATGACATCAATGCAACATAGTTAAGTGTTTTAACCACCGCATCGGTGACCAATTTATGTTTGATTTACCAAACATACATATTTAAAAGTTTGTTTACAAGCACGTATTCTAATATAACTTAAAAATCAGAAACATAAATTCATGATAAATAAAAATCACAACTTTCTGCCTCTTTTCCCGACCATCGTCGTGACACTTTTGATTGACGATCTTTCTCTCTGATCGGCCTGTAATTTTTGTTGTAAGGATTATATTTGCATATAACTATTAAGGTATGTCAAGTTTTAGGTTTACGAATTGAATTAAGGTTTGATGATAAAGACAAATTGTATCCATCTATTTATTTGTTTATCAAGTTGACACTAATTCTGCTTGTTGCAATAACAAGTGTGGAGAGAGCATTCTCATTCATGAAGTATGTCAAGAATGATCTTCGAAGCCAGGTGAATGATGAGTGGTTGAATGACGCTTTAGTGACATATATTGAACAAGATTTGTGTGCTAGTTTAGGGAAGGAATGTGTTCTACAATATTTTCAGAATATGAAATCTCGTTGTGGTTCATTGTAAACAGTGTGTGATAATTTGCTCATTTATTGTAAACATCTTAAGTATTATGGTATTCAAATTTAGTTCTATTTCAGTTTTACTTTTTAATTATTTAGTTGACTATTTAAATGTTACGAATTTTGAACCCCTTGAACAATTTCCTAGCTCCACCACTGCATGGATGGGGTAACCGTTGGTAGTGAGTAGTTGATGAACGGCAAGATCTTCAAGAGACTAAAGGCAGGGAATAGATAACTGAGGTGTTCCATGAGAAGTGTGAATAGAGCAATCAAGATATAATGGAGTTGTCACGTGCCAATTGAGAGCGCGTGATTACCGGGTTAGGTCGTCACCAACGCCGATGACCCCAAGGTGTGTCGTTAAGATCTGTAGCTTGAGACGACGTGGCCTCGCTCAACATCGTGAAACGAGGAATGATGTAAATTGTTCGATAGCGTAGGACGAACGAGGAGAAGACTCTTCGAGTCCATGTTTGAGTGAAGATGGTAATCAAGAAGAAGAAGAAGTTGGGTTCGTAGAAGAAGAGGAAAAGTTGAAGAAATTGATTGTGAATATAACTCTTGTTCCTTCTCCGAGCTCGAAACTATTATAAATAGTCTCCCACTCCGACTAACAAACTAGCTACATAAAATAATATTATCCGAGCCGATAAAACATAACTAATATAATTATTCAACACCGAAAAAAAAAAATTATAATTCAAGCTCATCACAAGCCACCCCCTTCGAAAGATTCTTGTCCTTAAGAATCTCCGGAAATTGCAAGCTGGAGGTGCTGCCAATCCTCCCAGGTGGAATCTACGGGGAATTGAATTTTGTGCACAATTTTAAAAATATGTACCGTCGTAGCCAACCACGTAAAATGTCCAGAAATAGCACAATCTGGACCGCAGCCAGCGCTGCGCCAGCCAGCCAGCGCATTGCTGACCTCACCAGCGTCGTAGTGCAGCTAGCGCAGCGTGAGCCAGCGAAGTCAAAAAAAAGCTGTCTGGACACACTACACTAACCACAATGTCAAATATAGGAAAATACAAATTGGTCCACTTCTCTTAACATATTTTAAAAATGATTGTATTATTATTATTATTTTTTGCTAATATAAGTGGCCTGATATAATGATAATATATAACAAATAGATTAATTACAAAAACAATTATTAGCCGCCAATCTTAATCGGATCACGGTCACGTTGTTGAGGACCAACAATGAAGGAGAGAAACGCAACTCATTCGAGGATCCGTATTCAAAGTTAAAACCGTGACCAGGGCGTGTCTGCTGGTCTGGGTATGCGGTGATGCTTCCATGTAAAAATTATTTCAATTTGTTCTCTCCTTCATTGTTGTCTCAACAAACGTAACCATCGAGATCCGTAATTCAAAAGATGTAACGGCTAATATACAATTTTCTTAATTAAACACGTATATTATAATGTATTATTTATCAAGGCCGACTTATGTATCAAATAATTAATATAATAAAATATCTTAATTTATAAAAAATGTAAAGAAAATGACCAATTCAATTTTCCATATTTGACAATGTGTAGTGTAGTGGTCAGACAGCTTTATTTGACTTCGCTGCTGGCCAGCTGCTGACTAGCTGCCAGCTACGCCATGCTGGACAATGCGCTGGCTGTGGCATCGGCTGCGAGTCAATTGTGCATTTTGGACATTTTAGTGTTTGGTACTGACGGTACATTTTTAAAATTGTGCTCAATTCCATTCCGATTCGGTGAGTGTGTCCAGTGCACGATACCTATCTCTTCCTTTATGCTGCCTCTATCGAGTATGCCACCGATTTCGACCTGGGTCATTTTTCAGTGGCCGGCAAGGATGCACAACACGTATCACCTCCTTCATCTTGCTTCTTTTAAGCTAGAAACATGAAATACAGGGTGTATTTTGGAATATGGAGGCAGCCCAATTTAGCCAATTTCCCGATTCCATCCGTAACCTCATACGGTCCGTAAAAATGAGGGGCTAGCTTGTAATCTCGTCGATGACTAAGAGTGATTTGGCGATAAGGCTGGAGTTTAACATATACCCAATCACCAATCTTGAACTGCTTGTCATCACGACCTCGGTCGTAGTACTTGGCAATGCGCTATTGAGCTTGCTTCATTCGATGTTTGACTCCCTTAAGCACTTGTTCGCGTGTTGATAATTCAGCTTCAACCGTTGCCACTTGGGTAGCTCCAGGGACATATGATAGTAAGGTGGGTGGTTTCCTTCCATACACTACCTTGTAAGGAGCGCACCGATTGATGAATGTCAACTCGTATTATAACTGAACTCTGCCCAAGGAAGCCACTTATGCCAATCCTTTGGTCGATCTCTAAAGCAGCGTAAATACATTTCCAATGCCTTATTCACAACTTCAGACTGGCCATCCGTTTGGGGGTGGTAGGCCGAGTTGAAGTTAAATCATGTTCCCTGAAGTCGGAAGAGCTCATTCCACTTCAGATCTCGGTCGCATAAAATCGTGGAGGGAACACCATAAAACTTCAAAACTTGTCGATATATAGCATTGGCTATTGATGTTGCTGTGTAGGAATGAGCGAGACCCACAAATTAGCCATCTTTGATAGCCTATCCACCACCACCAAGACTACTGACTTACCTTCCAACTTGGGAAACCCATCGATAAAATCCGTAGATATATCACACCACACCTCTTTTGGTATCGGCAGCGAATTCAATAACCCTGATGGTTTGGAGTTGCTAGCCTTGTTAAGTTGGTAAACTTCACACTCACTAATCAATTGTCTTATTGTGTTGCGCATGACAGGCCATGAAAATGCCTCTCTAATCCTCTTATTTGTCTTATGATAGCCTTCATGAAACCCTGAATGCATTTCTCTCACAATGGTAGGAATCAACATGGATTGAGCATCAAGGTAGATACGACCTCCCTTGTAAATTATTCCCTCTCTTACTGACCACTTAGAAGGTAAACCACCCTCTAAACAACGTTCTCGCAGCTGGGTGAGAGTAGGTGTAGCATCAATTTCCTCTCTAATTGTGTCAACCCAATCCACAAACGGCATAGATACGACCATTAGCTCGTGTCGACGAGACAAGGCATCAGCTGCCCCATTTTCGCATCCCTTTTTGTATTCAATTATAAAATCGTATCCAAGCAGCTTGGTCACCCACTTCTCTTGCATCGGAGTAGTGATTTTTTTCTCCATAAGATATTTTACGCTTCGCTGATCCGCCCTCACCATGAATCGTCTCCCTAACAAGTAAGGCCGCCATTTCTTGATCGCTAAAACCAGTGCGAGCATTTCTTTCTCACAAGTAGAGAGAGATAAATTACGTCCTTGTAATGCCTGGCTGAAATACCCTAAAGCTCGACGATCTTGCATGCACACCGCTCCTATCCGACCACCGCTTGCATCACATTCGACTACAAATTCCTTTTTGAAATTGGGTAAAACTAACACAGGTGCCTTCATCATAACCTGTTTAAGTCTTGAAAACGCTTGCTCAGCTTCCTCATCCCATTTAAATGTTCCCTTCTTTAATAGCTGTGTAAGCGAACTAGCTATCTTGTCGTAGTCTTCAATGAACTTTCGATAATAACCTGTTAGGCCGAGGAAACCTCGGGGGACTTGATATTTTTTGGATTTGACCATTCGGTCATAGCCTCCAACTTCTTCGTCTCGGCCGCCACCTTCCCCTCTCAAATGATATGTCCCAAATAGCGAACCTCCGTCTGAATGAAGCAGCATTTCTCTCTCTTAATAAACAGTTGGTGCTCCTTTAATATTTTTAAAAACCTCATGCAAATTATGTAGGGGGCGTTTGGTATGGGGTGATTCTTCCCTATGATTGTAAAAATCCAGAGATTGTTAAAATCAGCCGTTTTTAGTGGTACATTTTGTTGGGAGAAATGCATGTATTCAATCCCATGTGTATTTCTCAAATACAAGCTAGGAAGGATTTCACAACCTTAGGGGGAGGGGTAAGATTGTTAGAATCATGGGGTGAGGGATTCATTAAACACACTAAATTTTTTAAAATACACTGATTTATTTTAACAAATCACTCCATACCAAACAATGGATTTCATATGGGGTTTAAATACATGGGTTTATAAATCACTAGAAACAAATCCATGGTACATTGAAATACATGATTTTATGAATCTCGGATACCAAACGGGGTGTAGATGGATTTGTCTGGTGGGACTATAAACCAGAATGTCGTCAAAAAACATGAGCACAAATTTAGATAAGAGATGTTTGAATAACTCATTCATTAACGCTTGAAATGTCGACGGGGCATTGGTGAGTCCAAACAACATGACCAAGAATTCATAATGCCCATGATGTATTCGAAAAGCCGTCTTAGGAACATCATCATCTGCTACTCATATCTGATAATACTCGGAGCGTAGATCCAATTTTATGAAATATCGAGCCCCACTCAACTCATCTAATAACTCGTCGATCACCGGATTGGGAAACTTATCCTTGATCGTAACTTGGTTGAGACTCTGATAATCTGCACACATACGCCAAGAGCGGTCTTTCTTCTTTACCATCAATATCGGAGAAGAATAGGGGCTGTGACCTGGTCGGATTACACTCGACTTAAGCATCCCTTAATGAGCGTTGATATCTCTTCCTTCAAGTATTGTGGATACCGGTACGGACGTTGACTGACCGGCATTGCACCCGGAGTCAACTTAATATGATGGTCATAGGCCTGTCGCGGAGGAAAAGCCTTAGGTTCTTGGAATAATTCAGCATACTCGTCAAGTAATTCTTGCTCAACCTCTTCCAACCCAGATGCATCAATAAATTCTCCTTCTGTGTGTCTGTTCCCATCCAACATGTATAAAATATAACCCTCTGTAGTTCTCTTAGCTTCCCTAACCAACTCATGCTTGTTAACTTAGCGTGGAGGAGTGTGGCTCGAATACCTTGTAATACCTGAGGAATACCTTTCCACATAAATCGCATGGTCAAATTGTTAAAGTCCCATCGTATCTCTCCCAGCTTACGTAACCACCTGACTCAAAGAATTACATCGTAACTTCCCATCGACAACAAATGGAAATCATCCTCAATGCTCAACCCGGGTAAGAACAAAGCCACTCGACCACAACGACCAGGACTTAGCACCTTCTCTCCATTGCCCACTACCACAGAAAATTGAGTCCCGCTATCGACTTCTAGAGCCATCCTGTCAGCCAACCTTGCGTCAATAAAATTATATGTGCTTCCTAAGTCAATAAGAATACTAACGGTACGACAACGCATTTTTCCCCATAGCTTCATAGTTTCTCCTGATACGGCACCAGACATGGCAGCCAACGAAATGGCAAGCATGGTCATGTCCTCAAGTTGAGCTTCCTCTCCCTCATCCATTATTTCAAGCATGCAACTGTGACCTGGAACAACTTTCTCGTCACAATTAAAGCAAAGCCCTTTGATGGACGCGTTTTCACGCGCGTGTAGTCAAATAATTATCAAGCACAAAGCAAAATGGATCGTATTCCACGGGCCTCGACGAATTGTTTACTCAAAAATGTTGGCAAATTACTCAGGTTTAAACAAGTTTGCGTGGTGTGAGTTCCACGACTTCTAAGCTATAAAGCAGGAAAAATAAGAAATGAAAATAGAAAATAATTGAACGATTGATTGACTTGACAAGACGAAAGACAAGCTTAGATTTCGAATCCCCCTAAGATCACCAGAACATTGGCGATCACAAGACCAACGGTTTTCAATCCTGACTCACTCAGTTCTCAGACACCACCATAACTCCTGACCCTTAGGTTTAAGACTAGTGAACGTTCGCTCTATCCGATCTAACTACCAAGATTAATTGACCGTTCGTGCGTTCACTTCTGCAACGGAAAACTAACTAGTGCGATTACTAATGATTTATGAGTTACTCTAGTAGTGGATTAACCCTAACTGGTTCCTACAAGAGAAATTGTTCCAATGAATAGGTTAACTATTGATTTGGTGTTTTAAAGTGAGGCGAACGTTCGCTACTATCCTCAACTTAACAAGAATCTAATCTAGGTGGCCAAACCAGAGAAGAAACACAAGCAACGACAAACAAACCAAACATGCAAGAGGAACTGTCTGAATCTGAATCTAATTACCGGAGATCCGTGACCGCTTTAAAGCCCCGGGTCACTTAGGGTTCATCTAATTCCTCGAGGTTCTGTTGCCTTTTACGCGACTGTGGCCGCCTCGTTTGACAGTGTAAACCTGTGCTATCACAAAAATACTAGAAAACACATCAAATGGACCCTAACAGGTCAAAGTAACCAAAACGGTACGAATTAGAGTAATTAGGTAAAAATACCCTAAACTACCCTAAAAATCAAGTTTCAAGAAAGGAAATGTAGCTTAAATGAGGCTGATAATCACATAAAATCGAATGTCATCGAATACCCCACACTTAAGCCTTTGGTTGTCCTCAAGCAAACTAAACTAGAATGCACTCAGATTCACAAATGACGAGATCGATCAAGTTAAGGTTCAAGCAATCACAATGAAGTATTAAACCGCTACTTCTAGAACAAGTGACCTAACATGCTTACACGTCAACCAAACAACCTGATCTCACTAATTCTCTGCACACAAACGAGTAGTAAACACAAATCATGCACGAATCCGACCAACCGACTAGACTTCTCACACAGACAATATTGGTACAAGGGAACTCTCGCACTCTATGTTTAGGGACGTGTTTCTGCTCTCAATCACTTTCTCGACCGAAGTATGCCATATGTTTGCAATTCGACCACAATCTCCACCACTTTGACAACACGAGTAACTAGTCAAAAGGACTTTCGCAAGGGACTGTAACGATTCCTACAGTACAAGGGTTTATAATGAAATGGGTGAAGGGATGAATGATGGAATTGGCTTTGGTGCTGTGCAGCTTTCGACTAACTTCCCTCGAATCTAGCCTATGACTTCCTACCGTCTAACCAAACACAGGTGGAATAATGTACACTCGTCCTATGATACCATCAAGCAACCTAGCACTTTATTTTGCACATTTTTTTTCTTTATTCACATTTTCTGAATTTTCTCTTTTCTCTTTTTTTTTTTACTTCGTTCTTCCATTTGTAAGGAGAAGAACGTTATTGAACTATACTACTAACTTTGAAACTTTGCTCTTTTTGGATTTTCTGATTCTTTTCTTTTTGTGCCGATTTTCGTTTAGTTGGTAGAGGGGTTTACACGTTTGGACATAATAGCTAAGACCACCTGTTTAATGGCTATAGGCAGCTTACCACAAACCGACTTCCGGTAGGCTAATCTAGAACTACAGCCACAAGGGATCAACGGGGTGATGGAAAATGGGGATTAGCTGTAATGTATAACGAGCCGAAAGAAGGGCTAAGCTCAAGGGTTTACACCTAATGAATTTACGTTAGGTTGGCTATCTGGCTAAAGTAGCTTCAACTAGGTGCCTCTATCCTCATAGAACTCGTGTCATCGTGTGGTCTCGAATTGGTCTAATGCAAATTCTAACTCATTCAAGGTACAAGAAAGCCACTCAAAAAGAATTGAAATTGCAAGTTATGTGCAATGGATCAAAAGCTCACAAATGGCTTTGCTAGTCGGATTCGGTCATTATCTTGCAATCGGGGTGAAAAACTACAAGAGTGATGAAACTTTCTGTTCTCACCAGGAAATTTGGCATCAATGCAGTAAGTTGATTACCGGTTCTAGGTTAAGCAGTCTAAGCATCATTATGAAAAATTGAAAACTAACTTAACATCATAAGTCAAGAATTGAGCAATTCTAAGGTAGAGGAACTGGAATGTACCACAAAGGTAGGCAATCAAGATCATGCAAGGTTCTCTAGCATCCTACCCCACACTTAAACCGTTGTCCTCACAGGACTAAATTAGAGTAGAGAGCAAGAGAAGAACCTGGACCGAGATGATTGGTGTAGGGGAAGAGTACGGAGAACCAGAGCGGAGCGGAGTAGCTAACCGAGTCCCTACAAAGACAAAAACATCAAATGAAAAGAAAGATCAAAAGGATACCGGGGCAAGTGCCCCAGATCCACACAGAAAAAAGTTGGATCAAGATCCGAAAAGAAGAAATAGAAAGAAAAGGAAATGATACGACCTGATCACTGTCCCTTAGGTGGGGGTGGTGGTGGAGCAATGCCTAGGCACTCATTCACCTGCTACCGCCAGGCCAGCTCTGCTTAGTGTCGAGTGTTTTGTTCGGTCATTAACTGTTGTAGGAGGAGCCATCTAGCATCCTGTGTCCTCTCGTTCTCCACCCGGTCCTTCTGCCTTTGATGGGAATCATAGGAGTAGTCCTACTGCTACTGATCCATGCGAACCAGTCTCTCACCATGTGGGTCTGATGGCTGCATTGTTGGGGTTGTCCTCAACCTCCTGGTGGGAGCAGGTGCCAGTGTGGGAAAATTTGATCCAGAGAATGGTGTGTAAACGTCGAGACTAACCGAAAGGTCGAGGCCACGCGCGGCGGTGAGTTCCGCTCCGATGTGATCAATCTCGATGCTGGGAAGGCTGGGATCCCATTTGTCACGGATCTGTAGTGTGTCAATCAGACAGGAGACGAAAGGGCCGCCATGAAGGGCAGTGGGTAGTTTCTTGGTAGTTGTGCGCTTATGAAAGAAACGGGCTAGCCACCACCCTGTGTGAAGGCGCGTGAACTCCTCGACGACACGGAAGAGAATGAACTCTTCCAGGGATATGTGGTGGCGCGCCTCTTTATTGTAGTAACACAGAGATCGTGTCCAAACATAATGAAGGAATTTGAAGAGGGTGAGCGATGTTACCGACTGCGACGCGGCTGGTATCGGACTCGGGGTCACTAGTGATGAAGCTCCATATCTCTGGATATGGGTCCTGGATAACGAATTTGATTTCTTCAAAACCTAGGGAAGCGTCCATGACGGTGGCATGGGGGTCGGAAAGGAGAGCGAACTCGTCAAGGGTCCTCTCGTACTGGACTCCACCAAGACGGAAGCGGATGCACTTCAAGAGTCAGTGGAGTTTCTGTGTGGTCCATTCAAATGAGCTCCAGAATTCTTGGAGGGCAACCAGAGGGCAGGTGGAGCCATAAGTGGTTAGAGCTCGCAACCCAGTTTGCTCGAGTGTGCGGTCGATGCTGGCGTGCCATCCCTGGTTATGGATTTTGATGCTGTCTAGAGAGAGGATTGCCACCTTGGCTGGGGGAATGTCCTTGATCTTGTCGTAGGTCACCCGGTTTGCCGGAGGAAGGGATACGATGAACAGATGGGGGCCCTCGGTGGGGCTGCGAGCAGGAGGGATTAGCTAATCAGTCACGGTTTTTGAAAACCGTGACTAAAAAACTGTGACTAATCTAGTATTTTCTTGTAGTGTAGGGTAGGGACTTTCGGGGCCACAGCTCTTGGGGCGGAAGAGGAGGAGGTCGGAACTCTGTCTAGTTTGGCCTTCGTCCGTCGCTCTCTGTCGGCTCCAGTAGTCTTAAACTTATCTGGGTTTCTGAAAAGAGAAGCTCAAAGCACATCCCGATGAGAACATAGTAGCCTCACCCCACACGTATTCGAAAAAACTCAATTTCATAAAGAAACGAGGAACAACCGAATGGGGATAAGCCAATCTAACAACCGATAACTAAAATTCATCACAAGGTAAGCAAACAAGGCAGCCAATGCACATCATTCATTCAAAGGTAAACCGACGTGTATGAAAAACTCAACACCTCACAAAATTCGGCAATTAAGCATAGCAGTTCTCGTTCATATATCAGCAATTCCTGGCACAACACTCCTTAAGCATACTAGATCATCTAGGATCAAATAATTCAACAAAAATCACACCGAAACAGCGGGCACGCAAATCGAGGTAGACCAAAAAGTCAACCAAAGTCAAACTCAACGAAATTCAGCAATCTACACGGCAAAAGATTCGCAATGAAAAACCCAACAACTAACCTTGAAGACATGGTGGTTGAAAATGAACATACGAGGAGGAATCGGTGAAAAACTTGAAAACGGTGTTTCAGGTGGAACCGAGGCTAGAGAGCTCCGATTCGGGCGATCTAGGTGAAAAAATGAACAGGGGAACGAGAGGAGCCGAGCGGCGGTGGCGGTCAGAAAATGGTGGCACAGGCGTTTTAAATCGGCAGTGGCAGATGAGTTTTGGGGTTTTCGAAAACATGTGAGGGAAGCTGTGGGGGTTGTTCGGCCAAAAAGAATAGAAATAGGAGAAAATTTCTGGAAGTTTTTGGCGAAGAGAATGGTGAGTTTTCGCTGAAAATTCCTTTTTATAACAGAAAAAATAGTTGTCGGTTTTAAAGAAAGTTTCGCCGCAAAGTGTAAAACTTTTCGCCGAGAATTAAATCAAAAACTGGTCGAACATGGACAAGAGGTTTTAAAAGGGAGGTTTCGCCGAAAATGTGAAAGTTTTCGGCGAAGATTATGACCTGCAGTTTTAAAGTATTTTTTCTGAAATTCCGGCAAACTGTGAAAACAAGATGAAAAATCAAAACCAACACAACAATCGGAATTGAACTGAGCACACACAACACACACAAGAGACACTTGTGGCTCCCCCGAACCGACTCTAAAACACGACGACTGACTCAAAAATTAAAACTGACTCCAGTCGTGGGTTGCCTCCCACGAAGCGCTCTTGCTTAACGTCATTAAGCTGGACGATACCTGGATGGTGGTCACGCGGTCGAATTGAAGTGGTGAACGTCATTAGGACATCAACTAGGCCTTGGAGATACCTCTTGAGTCTATGACCATTCACCACAAATGGTTCTTGATCGGGTCCATTTATTTCGACAGCTCCAAACGGTGTTTGCTTAATGACTGTGTAGGGACCGGACCACCGAGACTTCAACTTCTGAGGAAAAAGCTTCAGGCGGGAGTTGTACAGAAGGACCTGGTCTCCGGCGTAGAATGTCTTATGCTCTATCAAATGAGAATCGTGAATCCTCTTGGTCTGTTCCTTATAAAGCCTCGTGCTCTCATAGGCGTTAAGGCGGTGTTGTTCGAGTTCGTCTATCTGCGTAAACCTTGTATCTCCTGCAAACTCAGGACGCCAGTTTAGATCTTTAATAGCCAAGAACTCCTTGTGCTCAAGCTCGACCGGTAGATGGCATGCCTTGCCATAAATGAGTCGATACGGTGAAGTACCGATAGGAGTCTTGTAGGCAGTTCGGTACGCCCATAAGGCCTCATCGAGCTTAGATGACCAGTCCTTTCAAGACCGGCCAACTGTTCTATCAAAAATCCGCTTGAGCTCACGGTTTGTCACTTTCGTTTGACCGTTAGCTTGAGGATTATAAGTGATGGACATTCGATGGGTGACGCCGAAACGCTTGCATACCCGATCGAAGTGTTCATGGAAGTGGGTGCCCCTATCGCTTATAATGAAGCGTGGAGTGCCAAAACGCGTGAAAAGACGTTGAAGGAACTTCCCTACCACTCTCGAATCATTAGTGGGTAAGGCTTCCGCATCTGCCCACTAAGAAACATAATCTACAGCTACAAGGATATACTTGTTTCCGTTGGAGGGCGTGAAAGGTCCCATGAAATCAATTCCCCAAACATCAAAAACTTCAACAGTTAAGGAAATATTTTGAGGCATCTCATTGCGGTTTGAAATGTTACCTGACCTCTGGCACGCATCATAATAGCGGTGGAATTCATCACAGTCACGAAATATAGTCGGCCAAAAGAATCCAGCTTCTAGCACCTTCCGTGCGGTTTGATTTCCTCCGAAACGTCCTCCGAACATGCCTTTATGGAATTGTCGCATGATGTCGGCTGCCTCGTCAAATAAAAGCACACCTTCTGATCATTCCGTTGACTTCGATTCAAAATAAGAAGGGGTCATCCCAAAAGTATAACTTGGACATCTTGATCAGCCTTCTTCTCATGTTGTGGTTGAACTCTTCTGGAATGGTACTTGAGGGAAGGTAGTTGGCGGTGGCCGCGTACCATGGCTCATCTGTTGTGGTCGCATTACTCAAGGTCTGAGCGTGATGAATTACCCACAGCTCAATAGCTATGTTATTCACCTGTTCTTGGTATTCAAGACACAACAACTCATCAGGGAAAGAATCATCGATGGGAGAGGTAGGGGACTTACATGGTTGGGATTCCTCGAGTCGGGATAGGTGGTCGGCTGCTACGCTTTTTGCTCCCTTCTTGTCCTTGATCTCTATGTCGAATTCTTGAAGTAAAAGTACCCAACGAATTAGCCTGGGCTTCGAGTTCTGCTTTGCTAGAAGGTGGCGCATAGCAGCATGATCAGTGTAAACTATGGTATGCGAGAGCACCAGATACTGTCTGAATTTGTCGAACGAGAACACAATTGCTAGGAGCTCTTTTTCTGTGGTGGTGTAGTTTCGTTGAGCATCATTAAGAGTCTTGCTAGCGAAGTAGATTGGATGGAATCGCTTCTCTTTCCTCTGTCCCAGAACTGCCCCACCTCAAAGTCGCTAGCATCGCAAGTGATTTCAAAGGGGAGGCTCCAGTCCGATGCCGTGAGGATAATTGCGGCGGTGAGCTTGGTCTTCAAGATCTCAAAAGTTTCAAGGCATTCCTTGTCGAACACGAACGATGTATCCTTCTCCAAGAGTCACTACAAGAAAAATGGGGATTAGTCACGGTTTTTTAGTCACGGTTTTTTCAAACCGTGACAAATTAGTCACGGTTTTTAATAAACCGTGACTAATTTGTCACGGTTTTGAAAAACCGTGACAAAGTAGTCACGGTTTTTGAAAACCGTGACCATTTAGTCACGGTTTATATTGAACCGTGACTAAATTAGTCACGGTTTCTTAAGAACCGTGACTAATTTAGTCACGGTTTTCATTTAAACCGTGACTAAATTAGTCACGGTTTAGAAGATCCGTGACTAATTATGTTGGCCGACTGCCACCTTGGCGATCTGTGTCAAAAGTTGACAGCCAATCAAACCCTCTGACTTCTTCTTCCTAATCCTTCCCTCCGTCTTCTTCCTTATCCTTCCCTCTGACTTCTTCTTCCTTCTCCCTACGATTTCTTCTTCCTTCTCCTTGCAGCCAACTTCTTCTTCCTTCTCCCTTGACTTCTTCATCCTTCTCCCTCCCTCGATTTCTTCTTCCAACTACCAACGCCCCTCCCCACATCATTATCGACGACGGACGGCCCCTCACACAACTTTCGACTTCGCCGACTCCAACCACCCCACACCCCTTGGCAGCCAACTTCTTCGACTGCCAAGCTCTACCCTCCACCGACGGACGCCATCGGCAGCCTTCATCCTCTTCCCTTGACGGCGGCGAGAATCAGATCCGAAGAGGGATTGGGAATCGACCTCTGAACCAAATCCGAAGAGGGATTGGGAATCGGCCCCTGAACCAGATCTGAAGACGGATTGGGAATCGGCTGTGACGCGAGAATTGACGGCGGCGGAGTCAACGGCTGCGGCGACAACGGAATATTTTTTTAATTTTTTATAATTAATTAAATTGTAACTTTTGTTATTTTGACACAATAAATAAAATGAGTGACTATTTCGTAATTAATTGGGACACTTTGTTAACATTATAATGTTATGGACCATTTTGCATAACGGCAGAAGTTGAGGGTCTGGTCCTATAATTTCGGAAAGTAACCATTAGGTCACTGAAAATTTTATTAGAACATTCTGGTTACCCAATTTGTCACGGTTTTTATAGAAACCGTGACAAAGGTTAGTCACGATTTTCCACAAAACCGTGACTAATATCTTTGTCACGGTTTCTTTACAAACCGTGACAAAAATGGGGCATTATAGTCACGGTTTTCAAAACCGTGACTAATTTTTTTTGTCACGGTAAAAACCGTGACTAAAGGCCAAAAAAACGTGACTAAAAGCCTGTTTTGATGTAGTGAGTTTGGTCATAGGGAGGGTTATCTTGGAGAAGTCCTTGATGAATCTTCGATAGAATCCTACATGACCAAGGAAGCTACGAACTGTCTTGACAGAGGAAGGTGGCGGGAGGCTAGCAATTGTTTCAAGCTTGGCGTGGTCAACTTCGATCCCAAGTGTAGATATCTTATGGCCGAGAACAATACCTTCGGTTACCATGAAGTGGCATTTCTCCCAACTTAGAGCTAGATTCGTCTCTTCGCATCGAGCTAGCACCTTGTCTAAGTTAGCCAGACATTGAGAGAAAGAATCTTCATAAACAGAGAAGTCGTCCATGAACACCTCCACAACGTTCTCTACTAGATCTCCGAAGATGGCAAGCATACATCCCTGGAAGGTGGCTGGAGCATTGCACAACCCAAAGAGGATACAACGATAAGCAAATGTACCAACTGGGCAAGTGAAGGTCGTCTTCTCTTGGTTGTCGAGCTCTATCGGAATCTGGAAGTATCCAGACATCCCATCCAAGAAACAGTAGTATTCATGCCCATCTAACCTTTCAAGTATTTGGTAGAGGGAAATGATCCTTCTTGGTGGCATCATTGAGGCGTCTATAATCAATACAGACTCTCCATCCCGTAACGGTACGAGTAGGAATAAGCTCGCCCTTCTGGTTAGGAATCACTGTGATCCCTCCCTTCTTTGGGACGACTTGAGTTGGGCTGAACCAGGGGCAATTGGCGATGGGGTAGATAATCCCGGCGTCAAGGAGCTTCAGGACTTCCTTCTTCACGACATCTTGCATCATCGGGTTTAACCGGCGTTGTGGTTGCCTTACTGGTTTGAACTCCTCATCTACCACTATCCGATGTTTTCAGAATGTCTCAGAGATTCCCCGGATGTCGGATAGCTGCCAGGCTATAGCTTGGATGTGTTTCTTCAAAAGCTTGACTAGTTGCTTTTTCTGCCCAGATGACAGAGCGGAGCTGATGATGACCGACAGCTGACACTCCTTCCCTAAGAATGCGTACTCTAGATGATATGGGAGTTCCTTTAACGTGAGCTCTGGTGGTTGCTCATAGGAGGTGGTGATCCGGTTTGGTGTATGCTCGAGAGGTGATGGCGCAGAAGTGGTTCCCGATGCCGATTTTTGGTCGGCGAGCTCCTCTTGCCATTTGAGTTGTTTCGGATCATCCAATGCGTCCTCTATACCTGAAATCAAACAAAACTCTAGCGGGTCGCTAGACAAGGCATTTGTAACAAAGCTGGCCAAAGCCAACTCCATAGCATCAATTGAGAAACATTTATCATCTTGCGCAGAGGAATACTTCATACTGTCCTTGAGGCGGAATGTTACACTGTCATCTCCGACCATCAAAGTCAGCGAGCCCTGTTTGTAATTGATATTTGCACCAGCTGTTGTTAGAAATGGTTGGCCTAGGATGAGTGTGACATCTACCTCTCGGGTATTTAGAACAACAAAATCTGCAAGAATGGTAAAAGGAACACAACGAACAACTACATCCTCTATAACTCCCTCAGGAAATTTGACGGTTCTATCAGCTAGCACGAGGTGTAAGCTAATTGGTTTTAGTTCACCTAAGTTCAATTTTTCGTAAAGATAAGTAGGCATGACGTTAATAGAAGCACCAGAATCAGCTAGACTACGCTCAATTTTTATACCATTTATAATGCTGGTAATGTAAAAGGACCAGGATCACGACACTTAGCTGGGGGTGACGGCTGGTGCAGGAGAGATGGTTTATTAAGGATGTCGGCGTACTCATCGGTGAGAGTGACGGAGAACACATCTCCGTTCTTCACATTCTTCACTAGATCCTTAAAGAATTTACCAAACGGCGGTATGATCTGCACAACTTCAGTCACTGGTATCTTGATTTCTGTATTCTTCAAAACTGAGTACCATCTTTTGTACTGAGTGTTCAAAGTTTTGAGCTTCATGGACTTCGGATAAGGGATCCTTGGTTGGTAAGATGCTAAGACTAGCGCAGGGGCTGATATTAGAGGGGGATGTTGAGCTGCTTCATCCTCTCTCTCTTCCTTGTTCTCTTCCTCTGCCATGATGTCCTCAATTTCTGGCATGTCTACAGCAATAGCATCAGGTATCATATCTAGTTTTGGGGTCTTCGGATCAGCTGTCTGCTTTCCGCTCCTGGTTGTGATGGCCTTAACATGTTCACTCTCATGGTGGGGTTGCTTGACTGAAGACGGGACTGTTAGCTAACATGGTAGCAATACTGTTCACCGTACTTTCTACTCTCTGACTTGCGCGATTTTTCCTTGGTTGAGAGCAGCCTGGGCTTTGAACTAGTTATCATGGTCGTCAAGTCTGGACATGATTCGATCGAACTTCCTCTCAAAATCTTTTCTCTGTTGTGGTACGACATTGATCGAGGAGGCTAGGTGTCCTCCGGTAAATCTAGGAGACTTTGATACATCCCAGATGGTTGGCCATTCTGATTCTGACCTTGGGGTTGCCTGTAGTTACGGTAATTGAAATAACCTCTTTGATTGTTGGCGAAGCCTTGACCAATGAAGTTCACCTCATCAACAGTCCAGACGTCTGCTCTACCAAAGTTCTGACAAGAGCCTCCGTTATGTGTACAGGTTCCACACCATTCACAGTCAGCTGCGAAGATAGAAACTGACGAAGGGCTAGTAAGTGCGCCGACTTTATTCAATCGCTTCTGGACTTCTGCGTCAATCTATTCTTCAATATTCCAACGGCTCTTTACTGCTTTGGTTTGTCTCTCCCAATTTCTGGATTTAGAGGCGCATCTTGCGAAATGAAGCATAGCAGCTTCTGGTGTGAGAGTGGTACAATCTCCATCAGGTAAGGAGTTGACCCACTTTGACGATTCTTCGTTCAAACCTTGAGCAAAGATCTCAGCTAGTTGCCTCTGCTCGAAACCATGATGAGGGCAACTGTAGAGGAGCTCTTGAAATTCATTCCTAGTGTCGTATAGGCTCGTTCCTTCTTTCTGCCTGAACATGGAGATGCCATCTTTGTAGGCGGTTATTCTAGAAGGAGGGAAGTACTCCTCAACAAAGTCTTGAACCAGCCTATCCCAGCTTGTAGTAACCGGGAGGCTTACTATTTAGTCATCTCTTGGTGGCACCTTTAAGAGAGAATGGGAAGGCTCGCAAGCATAAGGTGTTCTTGTCGAGATTCTCGTTCTTGAAGGTTTCGCAAAGAGCAATGAAGTCCGCCAAGTGAGTGCAAGGGTTGTCGTGCGGCTTTCCTTCAAATTGTAGATCCCTAGAGATCATTCCCAGGAAGGGAATCTTGATCTCATAGTCAGGATCGTTGTCATTAAGTGGTACAGAGATGGATGATCGAACGCTAGCCGCACTCGGCTTGTTGTAGTCCGCAAGACTCTTCTGAGTAGCCATCACTGTAGGAGAGAGTTGCGGTGAGTTTGAAAATGCGGACATAGTGGAAGAAGATGAGGAGTTCTCCTTCAACTCCTCGATCTTAATTGGTGTAAAGGATGAAGGCAGGACGGTAGTGGATTGCTTCGGAACTCGCGGTTGCTTAGGCGGAGCAGAACTACCCGGCTTCTCTACACTCTTAGCCTTGTCAATTTTGGTTAGAGAGTGATTGAGGGGGCAGTGATGCATAAACCTGTGGACAACCAGCACGAGACAAAAACAAACACATCCGGTGTAAAATCGAAGTGGATGGAAAGATGAAAGAGGGAAAAGTAGAAGAATAAAATGCCAACTTTTCTTTCAAACAATTAAAAGAGGTCCCCGGCAACAGCGTCAATTTGATGGACGCGTTTTCACGCGCGTGTAGTCAAATAACTATCAAGCACAAAGCAAGATAGATCGTATTCCACGGGCCTTGATGAATTGTTTACTAAAAAATGTTGGCAAATTACTCAGGTTTAAACAAGTTTGCGTGGTGTGAGTTCCACGACTTCTAAGCTATAAAGTAGGAAAAATAAGAAATGAAAACAGAAAACAATTGAAAGATTGATTGACTTGGCAAGACGACAGAAAAGCTTAGATTTGAAATCCCCCTAAGATCACCAGAACATTGGCGATCACAAGACCAGCGGTTTTCAATCCTGACTCACTCAGTTCTCAGACACCACCATAACTCATGACCCTTAGGTTTAAGACTGGTGAACGTTCGCTCTATCTGATCTAACTACCAAGATTAATTGACCGCCCGTGCGTTCACTTCTGCAACGGAAAACTAACTGGTGTGATTACTAGTGATTTATGAGTTACTCTAGTAGTGGATTAACCCTAACTGGTTCCTACAAGAGAAATTGTTCCAATGAATAGGTTAACTATTGATTTGGTGTTTTAAAGTGAGGCGAACGTTCGCTACTATCCTCAACTTAACAAGAATCTAATCTAGGTTGGCAAACCAGAGAAGAAACACAAGCAACGACAAACAAACCAAACATGCAAGAGGAACTGTCTGAATCTGAATCTAATTACCGCCGATCCGTGACCGCTTTAAAGCCCCGAGTCACTTAGGGTTCATCTAATCTAAGCTCTACAAGTTTTAGCTACTCATATTCAAAACAAGAGAAACGAAAACAAACAAGGAATACATCTCCGATAGGAAGAATAGAGAAGAATTGTAAAACCTAATTTATGATGAATCTGTGAAGCTTCAGTCTCCTGGATCTGCAACTCCTGGCACCGAGTTCTCCGAAGTGGAAGGATGACGTCACTATCACTTCCTGGCTCCTCAAACTCTCTAACCTCTCTCTCGAACTCTTCAAGTCTGGAAATTAATCCTTGGAAAAGTCTATCTTGATTATGGCTGCCAGTTTTGTATTTATAGGGTTTTCAAATCCCAGCCGGAAAAGGAAATAGTTTTCGGTGAAAACTTTGAGAGTTTTCACCGAAAACTTCAGGTGAAACCCCCGTTGGATCTCCTCTCTTCGACAGACCAATTTGTGCATTAGTTTTCGGTGAGAACTTTGGAGTTCTCACCGAGGACTTTTTCTCCCGGTTGGCAGTGGTATTTTCTGCAATACTTTTCGGTGAAGACTCGGGTCTTTTTGTCGAAGACTTCTGTGCCAAACAGGGGGTGATTTGTCTTTGACTTGAAAGCTCCTCGGGTTGATTTCAGGCCAATTCCTCGAGGTTTTGTTGCCTTTTACGCGACTGTGGCTACCTCGTTTGACGGTGTAAACCTGTGCTATCACAAAAATACTAGAAAACACATCAAACGGACTCCTAACGGGTCAAAGTAACCAAAACGGTACGAACTAGAGTAATTAGGTAAAAATACCCTAAAATACCCTAAAAAACCAAGTTTCAAGCAAGGAAATATAGCTTAAATGAGGCTGATAATCACGTAAAATCGAGTGTCATCACCCTTTCCGACGCCTTTCTCTCATCTCCGGCGTTGAGAACTTCTTTATGTTATAGGTTCAATTTGGCGGTTTAGGATTTGGTATCACTATGGTTCGTGCCTCGGTAACGAGGGGACGAGTAGCCTCCTTTTCCTCATATAATCGTGAAAACGCTATAGCGGTGGTCAAATCTGGAGGTCTCGCTGCTTGGACGTTACTACAAATTCTCGAGGATAAGCCACTTATAAAGCAACTTACTTGATGAGATGGCGCTAAGCGTCCTGATCGAACCAACAACCTTTCAAACTCTGTTTGGTACCCTCGCAAAGTGCCAGTCTGTGTTAATTTAGTTAATCCGCTGAAGGTGTCCTCAAAAGTTGTGGGCCCAAAACACAAGTGCATTCCGTTCTTGAGCTCATCCCACGACAATTGATGTCCCTCGTCTCGAAATACCTGGAGCCACATTTGAGTTTCACCCTCGAGATAGATGGAAGCCATTAGCACCTTGGCTTCTTCATTAGTTAGGTAAAACTCAAAAAATCGCTCTGCCAGACAAACCCATGTAGTTAGGTCATCTCCTGCGCTGAATTTTGGAAAATCAATTCTCACTCCTGGCGTAGCTACTCGTTGGTGTATTTCTGGTCAGCCTGCCGAATTTATGAGGATTCCCGGCTGATTTCTTTCAACGCGCTCCAACCTATCTGTAACCGTCAGCAAGCTTTCATTCAAAGCCAACAAGCAATTCTCAATTCGTGTTGTTATCTCTTGATCACGATTTGGACATTGCATCAACGTTGCTAGGGTTTGACGAATACCTTCCAAAGTTGCCTCAAAGTTTGTTATTCGTTCTTCATCTCGATATTCGTTGGCGTGGTCAATACGCAACGAGGCTTTGATACCAAACTGACACGTGTCGATTGAGAGCGCGTGATTACCGGGTTAGGTCGTCACCAACGTCGATGACCCCAAGGTGTGTCGTTAATATTTGGAGGTTGGGACGACGTGACCTCGCTCAACGTCGTGAAACAAGGAATGATGTAACTGTTCGATAGTGCAGGACTGACGAGGAGAATACTCTGCGAGTCCACTTTTGAGTGAAGATGGAATCAAGAAGAAGAAGAAGTAGGGTTTTTAAGAAGAGGAGATAAATTCGTAGAAGAAGAGGAAAAGTTGAAGAAATTGATTGTGAATATACCTCTTGTTACTTCTCCGAGCCCGAAACTATTATAAATAGTCTCCCACTCCGACAACATACTAGCTACATAAAATAATATTACCCGAGCCGATAAAATATAACTAATATAATTATTCAACACTGAAAAAAATAATTATTATAATTCAAGTTCGTCACAAGAGTTAGAATGATTGCCGCAACTGAATGTGGGGTGAGATGGAGAGTTATAGGAGAAAGCTTACAAATCAGATGTCAGTGGTCAGAGAAGAATGCAAGGTCTAGTTTGAAAATATTAAGAATTTTGATTGATGAGAAATATTTTGAATAGGATGGGGGAGGAGGGGGCTCAATGGTGAATTTTGAATAGGAGGCAAAATAGTGATAGGATGAAGAGAGGGAGCGCATCAGGCAGAGGTGATTTTATATTATTATTTATTTATTTTATATTTTAATTATTATATATATTTTATTTTTCATGTAGAAATTTTTCCTTTACCAACTCATTTTTCCAAAAAAAATCTTTTGACTATTTTTTTTGCATAGACAGCTTTTTACAGAGAGACATAGACAATTATCATAAGAAGGAAAAGAACATCAAGTCCCAACCCAGAAAGTCATGTCTACCTCCATGACACCTAGAGGTTAATCAGGCCATGCGAGCCACGTAATGGGCGGCCCTGTTATCTGAACGACGAACCGTCATGAGGCGCCAAGTCGAAGCTCCTCTTTGCAGCTGAAGAATTTCTTCTATAATAGCCCTAGGATTTGAATGAACCTAACCGGCCAATAGCTTCGTCGAGACTAGCTCTGCATCCCCTTCAATATCTACCTACAAAATACCAGCCCACAAACACCAAGTACACACGTCTCAGAAAGCTATCAACTCAAGAACAAATGGATCAACAATACCTGGATACGTAGCCCCCATCACACGCAGAACAACCCGAGCTGAGTTCCGAATGACCCATCCCGAAGAGCTGCCAACGTTGGGACGAATGGAGGGTGGGGAGGGAGCCAGGTAGCAAGGAAGGTGTAAATAGTGTGGGGGGGGGGGAGGTGTAGACGGAGGACTGTAGATAAGGCTATGCTCCCGCCACTAACTATGGAAGTGCTGAAATAAAGTTTTTAGCCGCGTCTGGATTTGTCAAAAGCCACTCTATTTCGGCCCTTCCACAAGCGCCACCAAGACATAATCCAGACACCCTTCAGGTGTTGTTGCGTTGATAAGATGGATTTCCAATATATTACAATATGTGTGTCCCCAAGATTAGAGGGGTAAGGGAACACATGCGAAGAAACCGCCGAGTTATCACACAATGTAAGAGTAAGTGTTCCACAGTCTCTAGAGCGCCATGACAGACCAAACACAAACTTATAACTAATTTTTCTTTACACTATATGTTTGGTCTTAACCGTTAACAAGCTAAAAAGATTTGGCTACAAGTATGTATTTTTTATGAAGTGTATTATTTTATTGTTTCTCACTAATGACATATCGATTTATCCAAAATGAAACTGAAAAGAAGTATTGATTCACCATTCGCCCCTTGGATTTGGGTATATCATTTCAAACTCCAATCTCGAATTGATTGACTTGAGTTTGTGTCATCCATCGGTTGCTTCTATAACGCAAGGTCGACTTTCACCCTTGATGGGCCCACAGGAACAACCCAACTAGGGTGACGGGCCGAAAGACGCCATCGAATCACTCGAAAGGTACAAATGTAGCACAAGTTACTAAAAGAAATGAGAAAGGAAATGACTCGCCTTGTGAAATCGAACGAATCGTAGTGGAACAAGACTCTCGAACCTCTCACTCAAACACACAATAAGAGCAACGCAAGTGAAGAGACAGAGACACAAGAATTGTTAACGTAGTTAGATTTTACCCTACTCTGGGGAGCCTCAGCGAGGGAGACTCAACCCCAAAACATGCACTAGAACTAAGAACGAACATCAGTTACAACAGATGCAAGCACAAACCTAGAAAGACTCACATACCACAAATCTAAGCAGTAACTGAGAGCAAAAGGAAGAGTAAACTAGGAAGGGAATCATGCCTCTTCAGACTACAAAATCCAGGACAAGCAAGGTTTCGTCTCTGACTTCACTGCAACGGCGCTAGATCAAACACCAGTTTCCTTCTTCTCTCATAGCTCTAGGTTTACGGTTTCAGAGAATACAATAGATGAGACTTCAATTTCTCACAAAAGGACAGCTTTTATATTCAGTTGTAGAAACTGAAATGCCGCGTTCTGACCAAATGACCAACTCCTTGGCGAAACCAAACAATCACTCCGGTTCGTTGCTGCCCAACTGCTCAAACCGAGATTCAAGTGGTTCATGGGTTGAACCCGTATTATCGAGCAACAAATGCCCTTCTAATCTGGTTCCTTAAACTCGTGAGACAAACCCTTGATTTAGTGCGTATCTTGAGGCTGAGTGATCCTCTTTCATCATTCACTTGGGTCCTTGACTCAAACAACATCATGAATGTGTAGGAAGTTCCTGCAAAAAAACAAATTTATTAGTAGGTACAATTTTGGTTCCAAAATCAGCAGGATTAGCTTCACCAGCAATCTTATCTATCTTCAGTTTCTGACTTTCCACTTCATCTCGGATGAAATGGTATCTCACGTCGATGTGTTTTTGTGTTCGTGATAAATGGGATCCTTGCATAAATGCAACACACTTTAGCTATCAGTACACAAGACAGGGAGGTACGATCTATTATCGGTTTCACCCAGGATACACTTTAACTAGGTAGCCTCTTTGCAAGCTTTAGTGGCGGCAATGTATTCGGTCTCTATTGAGGAGAGAGAAACTATGGGTTATTGTTGAGATTTCCAAGAAATGCAGTTACCAGCCCAAGTATAGAAGTAGGAAGTGATTGACTTTCTAGTGTCTCTGTTGCTAGTGTGATCGAAGTCGACGTAACCAACAAGGTCAGCTTGAAGTGATTGACTTCCTAGTGTCTCTGTTGCTAGTGTGATCAGAGTCGACGTAACCAACAAGGTCAGCTTGTGAAGTATGTTTGGAATATATCAGACCCAAGTTCTTAATTCCATATATATATCGCAAGGCATGCTTCATTGCTTGCCAGTGCTTCTCTCTAGGGTTAGACATAAACCTGCTCAAAACACTCAAAGAGAAAGCTAGATCAGGATGAGTACAGAGCATGGCATACATAACAAAACCCACTGCAACATCATAAGGCACAAGTCTAATTTTTTCAATTTCACCAGCACTGGAGGAACACATAGCCTTAGTTAACCCAAGGTGAGCTCCTAAGGGAACATGAGTAGCTTTGCTGTTTTGAACATAAAATTTCTCAAGGACCTTTTTCAAGTAGTTGACTTGAGACAGCTTGATCACTTTAGCCTTTCTATTCCTAACAATGTCAATACGAAGAATCCTTTGGGCAGGACCAAGATCCTTCATGTCAAAATGATTTTTCAAATCATTTTTCACTTTGGCAATGCTAACTGGAGAGTTACTTATCAGAAGTATGTCATCCACATAAAGCAAGACAAACACAGGATTCTTGGTCTTAACATTTTTGAAGTAGAGGCAAGTATCATAGCTACTTCTGTCAAAGCCTAAAGACCTCATACAAGTATAAAATTTAATGTTCCACTATCTGGGAGACTGCTTGAGATCGTAGATGGATTTCTTAAGCAGACAAACGTGATCTGGAAGGGCTTTATCCACGAAGCCCTTAGGCTGTATCATGTTTATAGTTTCCTTCAGATCACCATGCAAGAAAGAAGTTTTAACATCCATTTGTTCAAGTTCCTAGTCATAGACAGTAGTCATGGCAAGTAACAACCTTAGGGTTTTGTACTTGATTACAGGAGCAAAAACCTCATTGTAATCAATAGCTTCCCTTTGGGTGAACCCCTTAGCTACAATATGTGCCTTGTATCTAGGGTGTTCAAGGTCACTATTCCCTTCCTTAATCCTAAAAACCCATTTGCTTTCAATTAATTTAGCATTTTTAGGTTTCTCCACTAAGACCCAAGTTTTGTTAGCATGCATAGATTGAAATTCTTCTTGCATAGTAACAGAACACTCATTATACTTAACACATTTAACAACATGCTCATAAGTTTCGGGAGTAAACGAGGTAACCATATCAAACATGCAAATTGCATACTCAGCAAGATTGGAAGTATATATGCTATTAGGAATCCTATTTCTAGGCGTCCTATCTCCAACCAGCTGATAATCACTCAAATTTTTTATAGAAGCATCATACAGATATGAATTTATGTGAACAACAAGATCAGAGAAGGGAGTAGATACACTTACCCCCCCACCAGATTGGTGAGGGTGAACTTCTGAATGTCTGGCAGGAGTTTCTTCCTAAATTGAGCTCGACATCTCTCTAGTTTCAGAAGAGGATTACTCTTCTAAGCTAGGAAATGTGCCATCTTCTAAGTGTCCTAAATCAAATTCCTCCTCATCGGGGTGTGGAAGAGCCTTAGCATGATCAAAGAATTGTCCCAATGGGACTAGAAGAGGACATGCAGAGTCAGTTTCACCTGCATTCTCAGATGAAATAGTTAGTTTATTCTTGAAATGGAAATCTGACTCATTAAAGGTCACATCACAGGAAACAATAACCTTGTATCCATGAGGAAGAATTAAGAGGAGCTTGTACCCCTTAACTCCCTCAAGATACCCCTAGCATAACACATTTCTGAGCCCTTGGATTCAATTTTCCTTGGGAAAGTTGAGAGTAAGCAGTGCAACCAAACGGTTTTAAGTGACTTAGATTTGGCCTTTTTCAGTCCACAACTCCTTAGGGGTTTCGAACCCTGTAGCAGAAGAGGGGGGGTCTATTTATGAGCTAAGATTCTGTAACCACAACTTCCCCCATAAACTAGGTTTTAAGCATGAACTAATCAACACACATCTAGCTTTATCAAGAAGGGTTCGGTTCATCATTTCAGTAGTACCGTTCTAGTGAGGGTTCCGAGGAACTATAAGGTGCCTCCTAATGCAATGTTCTTGGCAGTGGGAGTTGAAAGCACTATTACAAAATTCGAGACCGTTGTCAATTCTTAAGTACTTGAGGGTCACAGTGGCATAGCTAGGATTTGAGTTTAGGGGTGTCGATCAATGTCATAATAAAATAAAATATACTAAAATTAAATAAAATAACTATTAATCATTTGTTATAGTTTGCAATGAACCACAACATGATTTCATAATACTATACGACACGTTATATACTTAACATATCCATGGCTGAGTGTGTGGGCAGCAACAACTAGGAAGCGTTGCTTTGCCTTGGAATTGAAGACTACTTCTACCGTGACCATGTTGAGGGGATTCGAAACTTGAGATCCGCGGCGGAGAAGGGTATGAAGGCGGCGAAGTATGCGTGTGGGATTTTGAGTTTGTTGGCCAGTGGTGACTTGGAAAAGGATGAAGGTTTGAGGTTTCTGGAAGGTGTGAGGAAGAAGGAGGATGTGAGGGAATGTAGGAATATGGTTAAGTTCGTGATGGACAACAACATGTGGGTAAACGGCGATAGAGGGACGAGGTTAGAGAAGAAGAACAAGAATGAGGTTGTCATCCGACGATGTGGGTGCGTTGGAAAGTTGAGGTGTTTCAATAAGAATCCGGATTATGAGTGGTTATCGAGGGAGGAGCAAGTAGCTGAAGTTGTGGGTAGTAGTCTTTGTGATTCTTGCTTTTGGGAGTTTGAGGCTTCTGTTTTTGTCGAAGTTTGTGAGAGATAAATTAGTATAATTGATCGTTAGTACCAGTAATCAGGTTAGGGTTTACACTTATGTTTGAGTGTGAAGAAGGATTATTGGGCTGTAGTCAGCATTGATGATGTTTGTTTGTATTAATGAAAAATTATTAACCTTAATATATTTATTAACCGTAATCATAGTCTGATTGTTTGACCGTTGACATCTCTTTCCCGTGAAGACCATAGAATCAGAATTTACCGTAATCATAATTAATAATTATAAATTAATCGCTCTGATCCGATCAAATCCTAAATCGTTTGGTGCCCTAGCGAATTCGAGCAAGCTTTGAAATCGTATTGGTCATCAATAGTGAAATAAAAAAGTAGTTGTATACACCGAGAGATATGTGGATATGTTAAGTTTATAACGTATCGTATAGTATTATGAAATCATGTTGTGGTTCATTGCAAACTATACCGAATGTTTCATATTATATTATATAGTTATTTGAAACCGTATAGGACATCAATAGTGAAATAAAAAATTAGTTGTATACGTCGAGAGAGATATGGATATGTTAAGTATATAACGTGTCGTATAGTATTATGAAATCATGTTGTGGTTCATTGCAAACTATAAAAAATGTTTCATATTATATTATATAGTTATTTGAAACCGTATAGGTCATCAATAGTGAAATAAGAAAGTAGTTTTAGACGCCTAGAGAGATATGGATATGTTAAGTATATAACGTGTCGTATAGTATTATGAAATCATGTTGTGGTTCATTGCAAACTATAACAAATGTTTCATATTATCTTATATAATTATATGAAACCGTATAGGTCATCGATAGTGAAATAAAAAAGTAGTTGTATACGCCGAGAGATATATGAATATGTTAAGTAAATAACGTGTCGTATAATATTATGAAATCGTGTTGTGGTTCATTGCAAACTATAACAAATGTTTCATATTATATTATATAGTTATTTGAAACCGTATATGTTATCAATAGCGAAATAAAAAGTTGTTGTATACGCCGAGAGATATATGGATATGTTAAGTATATAACGTGTCGTATAGTATTATGAAATCATGTTTTGGTTCATTGAAAACTATAACAAATGTTAATATTATATTATATAGTTATTTGAAACCGTATAGGTCATCGATAGTGAAATAAAAAAGTAGTTGTATACGCCGAGAGATATATGGATATGTTAAGTACATAACGTGTTGTATAGTATTATTAAATCATGTTGTGATTTATTGCAAACTATAACAAATGTTTCATATTATATTATATAGTTATTTGAAACAATATAGTTCATCGATAAAGAAATAAAAAAATAGTTGTATACGCCGAGAGATATATGGATATGTTAAGTATATATCGTGTCGTATAGTATTATGAAATCGTGTTGTGGTTCATTGCAAACTATAACAAATGTTTCATCTTATATTATATATTTATATTTATTTGAAACCGTATAGGTTATCAATAGTGAAATAAAAAAGTAGTTGTATACGCCGAAACATATATGGATATGTTAAGTATATAACGTGTCGTATAGTATTATGAAATCATGTTGTGGTTCATTGCAAACTATAACAAATGTTTCATCTTATATTATATAATTATTTGAAACCGTTTAGGTTATCAATAGTGAAATAAAAAAGTTTTTGTATACGCCGAGAGATATATGGATATGTTAAGTATATAACGTGTCGTATAGTATTATGAAATCATTTTGTGGTTCATTGTAAACTATAACAAATGTTTCATCTTTTATTATATAGTTATTTGAAACCGTTTAGGTTATCAATAGTGAAATAAAAAAGTTGTTGTATACGCCGAGAGATATATGAATATATTAAGTATATAACATGTCGTATAGTATTATGAAATCATGTTGTGGTTATTGCAAACTATAACAAATGTTTCATAGTTATTATATTTAATTTTAGTATATTTTATTTTATTATGACATTGATCGACACCACTAAACTCAAATCCTAGCTACGCCACAACTCCGAATCCATAATTATGTTTGCTTCTAGTATTATAACTTTGTTTTGCTACTATATTCTAGTCAACAGACTGCAGCTAATATATCAAATTTTCATCTAGTATTTTTGTTGAGAGGTGTCATTTGACACCACTCAATAGCATATGGCTCCGCCAATATATTTTTTAGTTTTGTTTTGGAAACTCGCTTCTTTATCTTCTTCTCTTCAAGAACAAAATACCAAACCAAAACAAAATACCAAAACAATGTGTTCCCCATCAGCATCAACCCAACCGTCATTAAAGAGCAGAGCAAACAAGAGACGACGATCAACAACAACAAGGAGAAGAAGGATCATAACCAGTCTCCCTTCCGAGCTCGTCACCTGAATCCTCTCCCACGTAGCATCAAACTCCGTCAACGACCTCTTCAACGCCAGAGCAACATGTAAGCTCATGTCCAAGTCCGGATCCGAGCGTCACGTCTTGCAGAACGCCTCCGTTTTGGACAAGTTCTGTCGTGGAGGCTGTAGAGAGCAACGCAAGGCTGACTATTCTCGATTCATGGCTGAGTGCGTGGGCAGCGACAACTGGGAAGCGTTGCTTTGCCTTGGAATTGAAGACTACTTCTACCGTGACCGTGATGAGGGGATTCAAAACTTGAGATCTGCGGCAAAGAAGGGTATGAAGGCGGTGAAGTAAGCGTGTGGGATTTTGAGTTTGTTGGCCGGTGGTGACGTGGAAAAGGAAGAAGGTTTGAGGTTTCTGGAAGGTTTGAGGAAGAAGGAGGATGTGAGAGAATGGAGGAATATGGTTAAGTTCGTGATGGGCAACAACATGTGGGTAAACGCCGATAGAGGGACGAGGTTAGAGAAGAAGAACAGGAATGAGGTTGTCATCCGACGATGTGGGTATGTTGGAAAGTTGAGGTGTTTCAGTAAGAATCCGGATTATGAGTGGTTATCGAGTGAGGAGCAAGTAGCTGAAGTTGTGGGTAGTAGTCTTTGTGATTCTTGCTTTTGGGAGTTTGAGACTTCTGTTTTAGTCGAAGTTTGTGAGAGATAAATTAGTATAATTGATCATTAGTACCAGTAATCGGGTTAGGGTTTACAATTAGGTTTGAGTGTGAAGTATGATTATTGGGCTGTGGTCTGCATTGATGATGTTTGTTTGTATTAATGAAGAACTATTAACCTTAATATATTTATTAACCGTAATCATAGTCTGATTGTTTTTGACCTGGTTTCCCGCGAAAACCATAGAATCTGAATTTACCGTAATCATAATTAATAATTCTAAATTAATCGATCTGATCCAAACAAATCCTAAATCGTTTCGTGCCCTAGCGAATTCGAGCAAGCTTTGAAATCGTATTGGTCATCAATAGTGAAATAAAAAAAGTTGTTGTATACGCCGAGAGATATATGGATATGTTAAGTACATAACGTGTTGTATAGTATTATTAAATCATGTTGTGGTTCATTGCAAACTATAACAAATGTTTCATATTATATTATATAGTTATTTGAAACAATATAGTTCATCGATAGTGAAATAAAAAAATAGTTGTATACACCGAGAGATATATAGATATGTTAAGTATATATCGTGTCGTATAGTATTATGAAATCGTGTTGTGGTTCATTGCAAACTATAACAAATGTTTCATCTTATATTATATATTTATATTTATTTGAAACCGTATAGGTTATCAATAGTGAAATAAAAAAGTAGTTGTATACGCCGAAAGATATATGGATATGTTAAGTATATAACGTGTCGTATAATATTATGAAATCATGTTGTGGTTCATTGTAAACTATAACAAATGTTTCATCTTTTATTATATAGTTATTTGAAACCGTTTAGGTTATCAATAGTGAAATAAAAAAGTTGTTGTATACGCCGAGAGATATATGAATATGTTAAGTATATAACATGTCGTATAGTATTATGAAATCATGTTGTGGTTTATTGCAAACTATAACAAATGTTTCAGAGTTATTATATTTAATTTTAGTATATTTTATTTTATTTTGACATTGATCGATACCACTAAACTCAAATCATAACTACGCCACAGCTCCGAATCCATAATTATGTTTGCTTCTATTATTATAACTTTGTTTTGCTACTATATTCTAGTCAACGGACTGCAGTTCATATATCAAATTTTCATCTAGTATTTTTGTTGAGAGGTGTCATTTGACACCACTCAATAGCATATCGCTCCGCCAATATATTTTTTAATTTTGTTTTGGAAACTCGCTTCTTTATCTTCTTCTCTTCAAGAACAAAATACCTAACCAAAACAAAATACCAAAACAATGTGTTCCCCATCAGCATCAACCCAACCGTCATTAAAGAGCAGAGCAAACAAGAGACGACGATCAACAACAACAAGGAGAAGAAGGATCATAACCAGTCTCCCTTCCGAGCTCCTCACCTGAATCCTCTCCCACGTAGCATCAAACTCCGTCAACGACCTCTTCAAACGCCAGAGCAACATGTAAGCTCATGTCCAAGTCCGGATCCGAGCGTCACGTCTTGCAGAACACCTCCGTTTTGGACAAGTTCTGTCGTAGAGGCTGTAGAGAGCAACGCAAGGCTGACTATTCTCGCTTCATGGCTGAGTGCGTGGGCAGCGACAACTGGGAAGCGTTGCTTTGCCTTGGAATTGAAGACTACTTCTACCGTGACCATGATGAGGGGATTCAAAACTTGAGATCTGCGGCAAAGAAGGGTATGAAGGCGGTGAAGTAAGCGTGTGGGATTTTGAAGTAACCGTAATCATAGTCTGATTGTTTGACCGTTGACAACTGTTTCCCGCGAAAACCATAGAATCTGAATTTACCGTAATCATAATTAATAATTCTAAATTAATCGATCTGATCCAAACAAATCCTAAATCGTTTCGTGCCCTAGCGAATTCGAGCAAGCTTTGAAATCGTATTGGTCATCAATAGTGAAATAAAAAAAATTGTTGTATACGCCGAGATATATATGGATATGTTAAGTACATAACGTGTTGTATAGTATTATTAAATCATGTTGTGGTTCATTGCAAACTATAACAAATGTTTCATATTATATTATATAGTTATTTGAAACAATATAGTTCATCGATAGTGAAATAAAAAAATAGTTGTATACGCCGAGAGATATATAGATATGTTAAGTATATATCGTGTCGTATAGTATTATGAAATCGTGTTGTGGTTCATTGCAAACTATAACAAATGTTTCATCTTATATTATATATTTATATTTATTTGAAACCGTATAGGTTATCAATAGTGAAATAAAAAAGTACACTACAACAGACGGACGATTTAGTGGCAGGCCGCGTAGTGCTTTGTGGCAGGCAGCCTGCCACTAAACACAGTGCTTACTCGCAGGCGGGGCCTGCCACTAAGCACGACGCGGCCTGCGAGTAAAGCAGCTGCGAGGAAGCCCAACACGTGGCAGGCCCCGCCTGCGAGTAAGCTACTCGCAGGCAGGTGGTTAGTGGCAGGCGCCTGCCACTAAGCTTAGTGGCAGGCAGGTGGTTAGTGGCAGGCGCGTGGTTAGTGGCAGGCCGCCTGCCACTAATATTAGTCACTTAAGTTTATGATTATTACTGTCTAGTCACTAAATTTCTGTTTTTTCATGTGTCATTCCCGTTGTTTCTAGGCAGTCACTTAACTTTCTGATTATTGTTATCTGGTCACTAAATTTCTGATCTTTTCTGTTTCATCCCTTTTCGTTTATAGGTAGTCACTCAACTTTTTTATCATTGCTATATGGTCACTAAATTTCTAGTTATCCCAATCGTTTCATCCCCATCTTGAAACCCTATGTCAATGGTGGTTTCAGATACATGAACTAAGTCGCCTTCCTGAAAAAGCTCCTCACATGTCAAATTTTGGCCTTAACAATCCATCTTTATAGTCTATGAACTTCTTCACCAGTGCAGAGAGATTGTGTGTTGTGGGCTTAGATTTGGAAGAAATGGGTTTCAATTGGGAGAGATCAGATGGTTTATTGGATTTAACGAGGGCTCTTGAGAAGGAGGAGGAAGAAGAAGATGCGGAAGAGCGGGAAGAATGGTAGGAATTGTAGCGGGACGCCATTAATGATGTGAAGAAGAAAATAAAGATGAGAGTTTTGATTGAAGAGGATGGGAATCAAGGAAGTGAAGCGGAGGAATTTGAGGAAGAAGAAGAAAAATGGAAAGAAAGATATATGGAGGCGCGGAGGGAGGATTTGTTTCAGCGAAAGTGAATTTCATAGGAGCAGACAAGCTAGTGGCAGGCCGGGCTTACTCGCAGGCCGCCTGGCACAAGCTAGTGGCAGGCCGGGCTTACTCGCAGGCCGCCTGCCACAAGCTAGTGGCAGGCCGGGCTTACTCGCAGGCCGCCTGCCACTAGCTAGTGGCAGACCGCGCTTACTCGCAGGCCGCCTGCCAGTAACAGCTGGCAGGCCTGCTGTTACTTGCAGCCCACAAGGCTGCCTGCCACTAAGCCCACCCCGCCTGCCACTAGCTTAGTGGCAGGCAGCCCATTCGCCTGCGAGTAAATCATCTTTATGTTGTAGTGGTAGTTGTATACGCCGAAAGATATATGGATATGTTAAGTATATAACGTGTCGTATAATATTATGAAATCATGTTGTGGTTCATTGTAAACTATAACAAATGTTTCATCTTTTATTATATAGTTATTTGAAACCGTTTAGGTTATCAATAATGAAATAAAAAAGTTGTTGTATACGCCGAGAGATATATGAATATGTTAAGTATATAACATGTCGTATAGTATTATGAAATCATGTTGTGGTTTATTGCAAACTATAACAAATGTTTCACAGTTATTATATTTAATTTTAGTATATTTAATTTTATTTTGACATTGATCGACACCACTAAACTCAAATCATAACTACGCCACAGCTCCGAATCCATAATTATGTTTGCTTCTATTATTATAACTTTGTTTTGCTACTATATTCTAGTCAACGGACTGCAGTTAATATATCAAATTTTCATCTAGTATTTTTGTTGAGAGGTGTCATTTGACACCACTCAATAGCATATGGCTCCGCCAATATATTTTTTAATTTTGTTTTGGAAACTCGCTTCTTTATCTTCTTCTCTTCAAGAACAAAATACCTAACCAAAACAAAATACCAAAACAATGCGTTCCCCATCAGCATCAACCCAACCGTCATTAAAGAGCAGAGCAAACAACAGACGACGATCAACAACAACAAGGAGAAGAAGGATCATAACCAGTCTCCCTTCCGAGCTCCTCACCTCAATCTCTCCCACGTAGCATCAAACTCCGTCAACGACCTCTTCAACGCCAGAGCAACATGTAAGCTCATGTCCAAGTCCGGATCCGAGCGTCACGTCTTGCAGAACACCTCCGTTTTGGACAAGTTCTGTCGTAGAGGCTGTAGAGAGCAACGCAAGGCTGACTATTCTCGCTTCATGGCTGAGTGCGTGGGCAGCAACAACTGGGAAGCGTTGCTTTGCCTTGGAATTGAAGACTACTTCTACCGTGACCGTGATGAGGGGATTCAAAACTTGAGATCTGCGGCAAAGAAGGGTATGAAGGCGGTGAAGTAAGCGTGTGGGATTTTGAGTTTGTTGGCCGGTGGTGACGTGGAAAAGGAAGAAGGTTTGAGGTTTCTGGAAGGTTTGAGGAAGAAGGAGGATGTGAGAGAATGGAGGAATATGGTTAAGTTCGTGATGGGCAACAACATGTGGGTAAACGCCGATAGAGGGACGAGGTTAGTGATGACGTTAGATTTACCGCGTTTATCTCGCCACATTTGAACGACATTCCCCTTATTTGACTTCGAATTGTGATGAACTTGAATGACTTTTATGAAAAATATGTTTTATCTCCGTTGGCCCTCTTTTGGGCAATTTGATGTTGTTTCGAGTTGTTTTTGTTGAGATTTCAGGTTACCACGTTGTGGATAACTTTTCTACGAGCTCGGCACTTCAAACGGGGATCAATTTGGAGTTCAAACGGAGCGGGAATCATCAAAAGAGCTGAAGGTCATTTCCAGGGGCAAAAGTGCGCCTAAATCCATGAAAAGTGCGCCGGCGCACTTTTCTGGTGCTGCCAGGCGCACTTTATTTTTGGCGTCCTGTAAATTTTCCATCGGCCACAAAAAGTGCGCCATTTTCATGGAAAAGTGCGCCGGCGCACTTTTTAAGTGCCGCCGGGCGCACTTTTTCCCAGGACGGATTTCGGAGAGTAAAACAGGGTTTTCAAGGGAGAGACAGACAGACTTCATTATTCATTCTAATTTCGACGAACCAGACACTCTCGGAGGAGGATATTGAAGCTTTGAAGTGACGATTAAGCGAGGAGAAGCGAGGATTAGCTCAGGAGTTTCTAGGATTCGACAGGATTAGGTTTACTCGGAGTAAGATGTCTTCTTCTCCAGTTTTCTTCTTCTTTGTTTCTGTGATTGCTTCTGCGATGATGTCGAGCTAAACTCTTAGTTTGTTCAGATTAGATGAAGTTCTAGCAAAGCTTTGTATGGATGATGTCGGGTTTCTAACCCGTTTATGTTAATTGAGGTTTATTCAGACTTAATTTAGATTTTTCTAAAACCCTAATTTGAAGCTCTTGAATTCGCAGATTGACCATATCGTAGAATTTGCTTCATCTTTGTCTTGCGGTTCTGACCATGGACGTGAGTCATTCTAGGGTTTAGAAGGTCATTAAGATTACCCGGTGTCTTGACCATAGGGCCGGTGAAATTAATCTCTTTGCATTTCTGTGCGGCGTTTCATTGTTCTTCGTGCATTCTTGGAGATTTATGAGTTATCTTGACCATAGGAACTCATAGGTTTGCTAGGATAGTTTCTCTGCGTCCTGACCATGGAGTAGAGATTGCCAAAGGAAGCGTTGAGGAATTGAGTCTGTTAAAACCTTAGTTGCATTGCATCATCCGTCTTAGTCGAGCTAGAGCGGATTCGAGTCTGGACAAGCGCCTTAGTCAATTCTTGAAGCTCCATCTTGTTTGCCTGCTTGATTGGTTTAATTTGCATTTCTAGATTTTTAGTTCATTCACCACCATTTCCAAACCAAACGTTTAAACCCGAATAGCTTATTCCACAATAGTTGAGTAATAGAAACAGAAAGACCCTTGGGAAGTAACGATCTCGCTAGAGCGATCTAGTGAGTAAAACTAGTGTGCATTAATTTGCGCATCAGTTAGAGAAGAAGAACAGGAATGAGGTTGTCATCCGACGATGTGGGTATGTTGGAAAGTTGAGGTGTTTCAGTAAGAATCCGGATTATGAGTGGTTATCGAGTGAGGAGCAAGTAGCTGAAGTTGTGGGTAGTAGTCTTTGTGATTCTTGCTTTTGGGAGTTTGAGACTTCTGTTTTTGTCGAAGTTTGTGAGAGATAAATTAGTATAATTGATCATTAGTACCAGTAATCGGGTTAGGGTTTACAATTAGGTTTGAGTGTGAAGTATGATTATTGGGCTGTGGTCTGCATTGATGATGTTTGTTTGTATTAATGAAGAACTATTAACCTTAATATATTTATTAACCGTAATCATAGTCTGATTGTTTGACCGTTGACAACTGTTTCCCGCGAAAACCATAGAATCTGAATTTACCGTAATCATAATTAATAATTCTAAATTAATCGATCTGATCCAAACAAATCCTAAATCTTTCGTGCCCTAGCGAATTCGAGCAAGCTTTGAAATCGTATTGGTCATCAATAGTGAAATAAAAAAAGTTGTTGTATACGCCGAGAGATATATGGATATGTTAAGTACATAACGTGTTGTATAATATTATTAAATCATGTTTGGTTCATTGCAAACTATAACAAATGTTTCATATTATATTATATAGTTATTTGAAACAATATAGTTCATCGATAGTGAAATAAAAAAATAGTTGTATACGCCGAGAGATATATAGATATGTTAAGTATATATCGTGTCGTATAGTATTATGAAATCGTGTTGTGGTTCATTGCAAACTATAACAAATGTTTCATCTTATATTATATATTTATATTTATTTGAAACCGTATAGGTTATCAATAGTGAAATAAAAAAGTAGTTGTATACGCCGAAAGATATATGGATATGTTAAGTATATAACGTGTCGTATAATATTATGAAATCATGTTGTGGTTCATTGCAAACTATAACAAATGTTTCATCTTATATTATATAGTTATTTGAAACCGTTTAGGTTATCAATAGTGAAATAAAAAAGTTTTTGTATACGCCGAGAGATATATGGATATGTTAAGTATATAACGTGTCGTATAGTATTATGAAATCATTTTGTGGTTCATTGTAAACTATAACAAATTTTTCATCTTTTATTATATAGTTATTTGAAACTGTTTAGGTTATTAATAGTGAAATAAAAAAGTTGTTGTATACGCCGAGAGATATATGAATATGTTAAGTATATAACATGTCGTATAGTATTATGAAATCATGTTGTGTTTATTGCAAACTATAACAAATGTTTCATAGTTATTATATTTAATTTTAGTTTATTTTATTTGATTATGACATTGATCGACACCACTAAACTCAAATCATAGCTACGCCACAGCTCCGAATCCATAATTATGTTTGCTTCTATTATTATAACTTTGTTTTGCTACTATATTCTAGCAACGGACTGCAGTTAATATATCAAATTTTCATCTAGTATTTTTGTTGAGAGGTGTCATTTGACACCACTCAATAGCATATGGCTCCGCCAATATATTTTTTAATTTTGTTTTGGAAACTCGCTTCTTTATCTTCTTCTCTTCAAGAACAAAATACCTAACCAAAACAAAATACCAAAACAATGTGTTCTCCATCAGCATCAACCCAACCGTCATTAAAGAGCAGAGCAAACAAGAGACGACGATCAACAACAACAAGGAGAAGAAGGATCATAACCAGTCTCCCTTCCGAGCTCCTCACCTGAATCCTCTCCCACGTAGCATCAAACTCCGTCAACGACCTCTTCAACGCCAGAGCAACATGTAAGCTCATGTCCAAGTCCGGATCCGAGCGTCACGTCTTGCAGAACGCCTCCATTTTGGACAAGTTCTGTCGTAGAGGCTGTAGAGAGCAACGTAAGGCTGACTATTCTCGCTTCATGGCTGAGTGCGTGGGCAGCGACAACTGGGAAGCGTTGCTTTGCCTTGGAATTGAAGACTACTTCTACCGTGACTGTGATGAGGGGACTCAAAACTTGAGATCTGCGGCGGAGAAGGGTATGAAGGCGGTGAAGTAAGCGTGTGGGATTTTGAGTTTGTTGGCCGGTGGTGACGTGGAAAAGGAAGAAGGTTTGAGGTTTCTGGAAGGTGTGAGGAAGAAGGAGGATGTGAGGGAATGGAGGAATATGGTTAAGTTCGTGATGGGCAACAACATGTGGGTAAACGCCGATAGAGGGACGAGGTTAGAGAAGAAGAACAAGAATGAGGTTGTCATCCGACGATGTGGGTACGTTGGAAAGTTGAGGTGTTTCAGTAAGAATCCAGATTATGAGTGGTTATCGAGTGAGGAGCAAGTAGCTGAAGTTGTGGGTAGTAGTCTTTGTGATTCTTGCTTTTGGGAGTTTGAGACTTCTGTTTTTGTCGAAGTTTGTGAGAGATAAATTAGTATAATTGATCATTAGTACCAGTAATCGGGTTAGGGTTTACAATTAGGTTTGAGTGTGAAGTATGATTATTGGGCTGTGGTCTGCATTGATGATGTTTGTTTGTATTAATGAAGAACTATTAACCTTAATATATTTATTAACCGTAATCATAGTCTGATTGTTTGACCGTTGACAACTGTTTCCCGCGAAAACCATAGAATCTGAATTTACCGTAATCATAATTAATAATTCTAAATTAATCGATCTGATCCAAACAAATCCTAAATCGTTTCGTGCCCTAGCGAATTCGAGCAAGCTTTGAAATCGTATTGGTCATCAATAGTGAAATAAAAAAAGTTGTTGTATACGCCGAGAGATATATGGATATGTTAAGTATATAACATGTCGTATAGTATTATGAATTCATGTTGTGGTTTATTGCAAACTATAACAAATGTTTCATAGTTATTATATTTAATTTTAGTATATTTTATTTTATTATGACATTGATCGACACCACTAAACTCAAATCCTAGCTACACCACAGCTCTGAATCCATAATTATGTTTGTTTCTAGTATTATAACTTTGTTTTGTTACTATATTCTAGTCAACGGACTGCAGTTGATATATCAGATTTTCATCTAGTATTTTTGTTGAGAGGTGTGTTGGATCATTAGAAAGATTGAATTGTATTTTTCATAACAGTTCACTGACCATCTTTGTATTTCTCACAAAAAGGAAGATGATAACAAAACTTCCAAGTATTTGACTGACTAATCTGTGCAAGTTGACTTCTGTGAAAGGAAAGTTTATTTTGCAGATTCCTGCAATCATGCTAAACAGATATGGAAGGCTGGAGCAAATCACTCTGAAGCCAACGGTAAAGAGGATTTGAAGCTGCAATCCAATCCTATAAGAATGGCGCTTAAACGAAAGACAAAGTACTTTTCGGAGAGCTTAATTCTGGTGATTAGAATAGCTGAAAGGTGTACTTTGTCACTCACATTTGTGTATTGTGAGGAAAGTGTGTTGCTGTTAAGTCCTGAGTCTGGTGATCAGTTCAGGCGTTGTAATCTTGACTCTGGTGTGGAGTCTTGGCTGTTGGATTAATCCAAGTGACTCTCTCGAGCTCGTCTCGAGACGTGGATGTAAACCTAGCATATAGCTAGTGTTGAACCACGTTAAAAATCGTGTTCGTGTAGATCTCATTTCCTCTAAGTCTTGAAGCTGCTCACTGCCATCGTTTCCAGCTGCTGCAATCTCAAAGTTGAAAGCAGCCTTGAGCTTCGTCGAAGCTGAAACAGGGCAAGCTGGTTAAGTTGTGTGTTGGGCCTTTAAAAACAACTTAAGCCCAATTCGTGTATTGATTTAAGCACTCAGTGAAAGAAAGAAACCATCGGCATTCACTTCGAAGTGAAGCTGCGACTTCACACTTCAAACCCTAAGAATTCTCTTCACTCTGTATTGCTCGATTCTTCTATTAAGGAATTAAAACCAATACTAATTCGACCTTGTCTTTTCAAGGTGTCCTTTGACACCACTCAATAGCATATAGCACCGCCAATATATGCTTTAATTTTGTTTTGAAACTCGCTTCTTTATCTTCATCTCTTCAAGAACAAAATACCAAAACAATGTGTTCCCCATCAGCATCAACCAAACCGTCATTGAAGAGCAGAGCAAAAAAGAGACGACGATCAACAACAACAAGAAGAAGAAGGATCATAACCAGTCTCCCTTCCGAGCTCCTCATCGGAATCCTCTCCCACGTAGCATCAAACTCCGTCAACGACCTCTTCAACGCAGAGCAATATGTAAGCTCATGTCCAAGTCCGGATCCGAGCGTCACGTCTTGCAGAACGCCTCGTTTTGGACAAGTTCTGTCGTAGAGGCTGCAGAGAGCAACGCCAGGCTGACTATTCTCGCTTCATGGCTGATTGTGTGGGCATCGACAACTAGGAAGCGTTGCTTTGCCTTAGAATTGAAGACTAATTCTACCGTGACCGTGATGAGGGGATTCAAAACTTGAGATCTACGGCGGAGAAGGGTATGAAGGCGGGAAGTATGCGTGTGGGATTTTGAGTTTGTTGGCCGGTGGTGACGTGGAAAAGGAAGAAGGTTTGAGGTTTCTGGAAGGTGTGAGGAAGAAGGAGGATGTGAGGGAATGTAGGAATATGGTTAAGTTCGTGATGGACAACAACATGTGGGTAAACGGCGATAGAGGGACGAGGTTAGAGTAGAAGAACAAGAATGAGGTTGTCATCCGACGATATGGGTGCGTTGGAAAGTTGAGGTGTTTTAGTAAGAATCCGGATTATGAGTGGTTATCGAGTGAGGAGGAAGTAGCTGAAGTTGTGTGTAGTAGTCTTTGTGATTCTTGCTTTTGGGAGTTTGAGGCTTCTGTTTTTGTCGAAGTTTGTGAGAGATAAATTAGTATAACTGATCGTTAGTACCAGTAATCGGGTTAGGGTTTACAATTAGGTTTGAGTGTGAAGCAAGATTATTGGGCTGTGGTCAGCATTGATAATATTTGTTTGTATTAATGAAGAATTATTAACCTTAATATATTTATTAACCGTAATCATAGTCTGATTGTTTGACCGTTGACGTTTGTTTCCCGCAAAATTATAGAATCAGAATTTACCGTAATCATAATTAATAATTCTAAATTAACCGATCTGATCCAAACAAATCCTAAATCGTTTCGTGCCCTAGCGAATTCGAGCAAGCTTTGAAATCGTATTGGTCATCAATAGTGAAATAAAAAAAGTTGTTGTATACGCCGAGATGAGATTATAATGAAATATGTGTGTTAAGCAATTAACGTGTTGTATAGTATTATTAATATAATGTTGTGGTTCATTGCAAAAACTATAACAAATGTTTAATTTAATATTTTATAGTTGTTATTTGAAATACAATATAGTTCACTCGATAGTGAAATAAAAAAATAGTTGTATAGCCGAGAGATATATGGATATGTTAAGTATATATCGTGTCGTATAGTATTATGAAATCGTGTTGTGGTTCATTGCAAACTATAACAAAGTTTCATCTTATATTATATATTTATATTATTTGAAACCGTATTGGTTATCAATAGTGAAATAAAAAAGTTGTTTGTATACGCCGAGAAGATATATGGATATGTTAAGTATATAACAGTGTCGTATAATATTATGAAATCATGTTGTGGTTCATTGAAACTATAACAAATGTTTCATCTTATATTATATAGTTATTTGAAACCGTTTAGGTTATCAATAGTGAAATAAAAAAGTTTTTGTATACGCCGAGAGATATATGGATATGTTAAGTATATAACGTGTCGTATAGATATTATAAATCATTTTGTGGTTCATTGTCAAACTATAACAAATGTTTCATCTATTATTATATAGTTAGTTTGAAACGTTTAGGTTATCAATAGTGAAATAAAAAAGTTGTTGTATACGCCGAGAGATATATGAATATGTTAAGTATATAACTGTCGTATAGTATTATGAAATCATGTTGTGGTTTATTGCAAACTATAACAAATGTTTCATAGTTATTATATTTAATTTTAGTATATTTTATTTTATTATGACATTGATCGACACCACTAAACTCAAATCATAGCTACCACAACTCCGAATCCATAATTATGTTTGCTTCTAGTATTATAACTTTGTTTTGCTACTATATTCTAGTCAACGGACTGCAGTTGATATATCAAATTTTCATCTAGTATTTTTGTTGAGAGGGGTCATTTGACACCACTCAATAGCATATCGCTCCGCCAATATATTCTTTAATTTTATATTGAAACTCGCTTCTTTATCTTCATCTCTTCAAGAACAAAATACCAAAATAAAACAAAATACCAAAACAATGTGTTCCCCATCAGCATCAACCAAACCGTCATTGAAGAGCAGAGCAAAAAAGAGACGACGATCAACAACAACAAGAAGAAGAAGGATCATAACCAGTCTCCCTTCCGAGCTCCTCATCGGAATCCTCTCCCACATAGCATCAAACTCCGTCAACGACCTCTTCAACGCAGAGCAATATGTAAGCTCATGTCCAAGTCCAGATCCGAGCGTCACGTCTTGCAGAACGCCTCCGTTTTGGACAAGTTCTGTCGTAGAGACTGCAGAGAGCAACGCAAGGCTGACTATTTCGCTTCATGGCTGAGTGTGTGGGCAGCAACAACTAGGAAGCGTTGCTTTGCCTTAGAATTGAAGACTACTTCTACCGTGACCGTGATGAGGGGATTCAAAACTTGAGATCTACGGCGGAGAAGGGTATGAAGGCGGCGAAGTATGCGTGTGGGATTTTGAGTTTGTTGGCTGGTGGTGACGTGGAAAAGAAAGAAGGTTTGAGGTTTCTGGAAGGTGTGAGGAAGAAGGAGGATGTGAGGGAATGTAGGAATATGGTTAAGTTCGTGATGGACAACAACATGTGGGTAAACGGCGATAGAGGGACGAGGTTAGAGAAGAAGAACAAGAATGAGGTTGTCATCCGACGATGTGGGTGCGTTGGAAAGTTGAGGTGTTTTAGTAAGAATCCGGATTATGAGTGGTTATCAAGTGAGGGAGGAAGTAGCTGAAGTTGTGGGTAGTAGTCTTTGTGATTCTTGCTTTTGGGAGTTTGAGGCTTCTGTTTTTGTCGAAGTTTGTGAGAGATAAATTAGTATAACTGATCGTTAGTACCAGTAATCGGGTTAGGGTTTACAATTAGGTCTGAGTGTGAAGCAGGTTATTGGGCGTGGTAGCATTGATAATATTTGTTTGTATTAATGAAGAATTATAACCTTATATATTTATTAACATAATCTAGTCTGATTGTTTGACCGTTGACGTTTGTTTCCGCAAAATTATAGAATCTGATTTACGTAATATAATTAATAATTTAAATTAATCGCTTGATCCAAACAAATCCTAAATCGTTGGTGCCTAGCGATTCAAGCAAGCTTTGAAATCGTATTGGTCATCAATGTGAAAAAAAAGTAGTGTATACGCCGGAGATATATGGATATGTTAAATATATAACGTCTCGTATAATATTATGAAATCATGTTGTGGTTCATTGCAAACTATAACAAATGTTTATATTATATTATATAGTTATTGAAACATATAGTTCATCGATAGTGAAATAAAAAAATAGTTGTATACGCCGAGAGATATTGGATATGTTAAGTATATATCGTGTGTATAGTGTTATGAAATCGTGTTGTGGTTCATTGCAAACTATAAAATGTTTCATCTTATATTATATATTTATTTGAAACCGTATAGGTTATCAATAGTGAAATAAAAAAGTAGTTGTATACGCGAAAGATATATGGATATGTTAAGTATATAACATGTCGTATATTATTATAAATCATGTTGTGGTTCATTGCAAACTATAACAAATGTTTCATCTTATATTATATAGTTATTTGAAACGTTTAGGTTATCAATAGTGAAATAAAAAGTTGTTGTATACGCCGAGAGATATATGGATATGTTAAGTATATATCGTGTCGTATAGTATTATGATATCATATTGTGGTTCATTGCAAACTATAACAACTGTTTCATCTTATATTATATAGTTATTGAAACCATATAGGTTATCAATAGTGAAATAAAAAGTAGTTGTATACGCCGAGAGATATATGAATAGTTAAGTATATAAATGTCGTATAGTATTATGAAATCATGTTGTGGTTATTGCAAACTATAACAAATGTTTCATAGTTATTATATTTAATTTTAGTATATTTTATTTATTATGACATTGATCGACACCACTAAACTCAAATCCTAGCTACTCCACAGCTCCGAATCATATTATGTTTGCTTTAGTATTATAACTTTGTTTTGCTACTATATTCTAGTCAACGGACTGCAGTTGATATATCAAATTTTCATCTAGTATTTTTGTTGAGAGGTGTCATTTGACACCACTCAATAGCATATCGCTCGCCAATATATTCTTTAATTTTGTTTGAAACTCGCTTCTTTATCTTCATCTCTTCAAGAACAAAATACCAAATAAAACAAAATACCAAAACAATGTGTTCCCATCAGCATCAACCAAACCGTCATGAAGAGCAGAGCAAAAAGAGACGACGATCAACAATAACAAGAAGAAGAAGGATCATAACCAGTCTCCTTCCGAGCTCCTCATCGGAATCCTCTCCAGTAGCATCAAACTCCGTCAACGACCTCTTCAACGCAGAGCAATATGTAAGCTCATGTCAAGTCCGGATCCGAGCGTCACGTCTTGCAGAACGCCTCCGTTTTGGACAAGTTCTGTCGTAGAGGCTGCAGAGAGCAACGCAGGCTGACTATTCTCGCTTCATGGCTGATTGTGTGGGCAGCGACAACTAGGAAGCGTTGCTTTGCCTTAGAATTGAAGACTACTTCTACCGTGACGTGATGAGGGGATTCAAAACTTGAGATCTACGGCGGAGAAGGGTATGAAGGCGGCGAAGTATGCGTGTGGGATTTTGAGTTTGTTGGCGGTGGTGACGTGGAAAAGAAGAAGGTTTGAGGTTTCTGGAAGGTGTGAGGAAGAAGGAGGATGTGAGGGAATGTAGGAATATGGTTAAGTTCGTGATGGACAACAACATGTGGGTAAACGGCGATAGAGGGACGAGGTTAGAGAAGAAGAACAAGAATGAGGTTGTCATCCGACGATATGGGTGCGTTGGAAAGTTGAGGTGTTTTAGTAAGAATCCGGATTATGAGTGGTTATCGAGGGAGGAGGAAGTAGTTGAAGTTGTGGGTAGTAGTCTTTGTGATTCTTGCTTTTGGGATTTTGAGGCTTCTTTTTTTGTCGAAGTTTGTGAGAGATAAATTAGTATAACTGATCGTTAGTACCAGTAATCGGGTAGGGTTTACAATTAGGTTTGAGTGTGAAGCAGGATTATTGGGCTGTGGTCAGCATTGATAATATTTGTTTGTATTAATGAATAATTATTAACCTTAATATATTTATTAACCGTAATCATAGTTTGATTGTTTGACCGTTGACGTTTGTTTCCCGCGAAATTATAGAATCAGAATTTACCGTAATCATAATTAATAATTCTAAATTAATTGCTCTGATCCAAACAAATCCTAAATCGTTTGGTGCCCTAGCGAATTCGAGCAAGCTTTGAAATCGTATTGGTCATCAATAGTGAAATAAAAAAGTAGTTGTATACGCCGAGAGATATATGGATATGTTAAATATATAACGTGTTGTATAGTATTATGAAATCATGTTGTGGTTCATTGCAAACTATAACAAATGTTTCATCTTATATTATATAGTTATTTGAAACCGTTTAGTTTATCAATAGTGAAATAAAAAAGTTGTTGTATACGTCGAGAGATATATGGATATGTTCAGTATATATCGTGTCGTATAGTATTATGATATCATATTGTGGTTAATTGCAAACTATAACAACTGTTTCATCTTATATTATATAGTTATTTGAAACCATATAGGTTATCAATAGTGAAATAAAAAAGTAGTTGTATACGCCGAGAGATATATGAATATGTTAAGTACATAACGTGTCGTATAGTATTATGAAATCATGTTGTGGTTTATTGCAAACTATAACAAATGTTTCATAGTTATTATATTTAATTTTGGTATATTTTATTTTATTATGACATTGATCGACACCACTAAACTCAAATCCTAGCTACTCCACAGCTCCGAATTCATAATTATGTTTGCTTATAGTATTATAACTTTGTTTTGCTACTATATTCTAGTCAACGGACTGCAGTTGATATATCAAATTTTCATCTAGTATTTTTGTTGAGAGGTGTCATTTGACACCACTCAATAGCATATCGCTCCGCCAATATATTCTTTAATTTTGTTTTGAAACTCGCTTCTTTATCTTCATCTCTTCAAGAACAAAATACCAAAATAAAACAAAATACCAAAACAATGTGTTCCCCATCAGCATCAACCAAACCGTCATTGAAGAGCAGAGCAAAAAAGAGACGACGATCAACAACAACAAGAAGAAGAAGGATCATAACCAGTATCCCTTCCGAGCTCCTCATCGGAATCCTCTCCCACGTAGCATCAAACTCCGTCAACGACCTCTTCAACGCAGAGCAATATGTAAGCTCATGTCCAAGTCCGGATCCGAGCGTCACGTCTTGCAGAACGCCTCCGTTTTGGACAAGTTCTGTCGTAGAGGCTGCAGAGAGCAACGCCAGGCTGACTATTCTCGCTTCATGGCTGATTGTGTGGGCAGCGACAACTAGGAAGCGTTGCTTTGCCTTAGAATTGAAGACTACTTCTACCGTGACCGTGATGAGGGGATTCAAAACTTGAGATCTACGGCGGAGAAGGGTATGAAGGCGGCGAAGTATGCGTGTGGGATTTTGAGTTTGTTGGCCGGTGGTGACGTTTAAAAGGAAGAAGGTTTGAGGTTTCTGGAAGGTGTGAGGAAGAAGGAGGATGTGAGGGAATGTAGGAATATGGTTAAGTTCGTGATGGACAACAACATGTGGGTAAACGGCGATAGAGGGACGAGGTTAGAGAAGAAGAACAAGAATGAGGTTGTCATCCGACGATATGGGTGCGTTGGAAAGTTGAGGTGTTTCAGTAAGAATCCGGATTATGAGTGGTTATCGAGGGAGGAGCAAGTAGCTGAAGTTGTGGGTAGTAGTCTTTGTGATTCTTGCTTTTGGGAGTTTGAGGCTTCTGTTTTTGTCAAAGTTTGTGAGAGATAAATTAGTATAATTGATCGTTAGTATCAGTAATCGGGTTAGGGTTTACAATTAGTTTCGAGTGTGAAGCAGGATTATTGGGCTGTGGTCAGCATTGATATTGTTTGTTTGTATTAATGAAGAATTATTAACCTTAATATATTTATTAACCGTAATCATAGTCTGATTGTTTGACCGTTGACGTTTTTTTTCCCGCGAAATTATAGAATCAGAATTTACCGTAATCATAATTAATAATTCTAAATTAATCGCTCTGATCCAAACAAATCCTAAATCGTTTGGTGCCCTAGCGAATTCGAGCAAGCTTTGAAATCGTATTGGTCATCAATAGTGAAAGAAAAAAGTAGTTGTATGCGCCGAGAGATATATGGATATGTTAAGTATATATCGTGTCGTATAGTATTATGAAATCATATTGTGGTTCATTGCAAACTATAACTGATGAACCGTCGTTGTGCTGAGCAGGTTCAATCAAATAACTATCAAGCTCAAGAGCTAGGATAGATCGTATTCCACGGGCCTTCAATTGATTGGCTACTTCAGAACTAACAAATTACTCAAGGAAAAAACACGTTGTGCGTGGTGTGAGTTCCACGACTTCTAATTCTAAGGAATGCAGAGAAATTAAAACAAATTAAGCTAAAGCAGATTGGGAGTTTAGGGCTTGAAAACAAGAATGACAGACGAACTTAGACTTTGAATCCCCCTTGGTTCCCCAGAGCATTGGCAATCAACAGATCAGCGGATTTCGATTCTCATTCAATCAATTACTAAGACACCACCATAACTCCTTACCCTTAGGTTTAAGACCGAGTGAACGTTCGCTCTATCCGTTCTAACTACCAAGATTAACTAGCCGCCCGGGTACGGTCGCCTCTCGCAATGACTTAATTAATTGGTGTAATTACTAGTGATTAATGAGTTACTCTTGCAGTGAATTAACCCTAACCGGTTCCTACGAAAGGCACGCTCCAATTATAAGGTTAATTGTTCAATTCGATGTTCTAAAGTAAGGCGAGCGTTCGCTTCTATCCTTAGCTTAACAAGAATCTAATCTAGGTGATCAATCCAGACAAGAAACATGAACAATGAAGAACGAATCAAACATGAAAAAGAACTGATTGAATTTCGAATCTAATCACCGCCGATCCGTGACCGCTTTAAAGCCCTGGGTCACTTAGGGTTCATCTAGTCTAAGCTCTAAAGGGTTTAGCTACTCATGATCATTACAAAAGACACAAAGACAAGGAAAGAGTTCATCATTCAGAGGAAGAACAGAAAAGGATCTGAAAAAACCTAATTCAGACGACTCTGACAAACTCCGATCTTCGGTAAGTTACACTCCTAGCTCCGGTTCTCCGAGATGGAAGGGATGGCGTCACGATCTCTATCCGGCTCTTCGAACTCCAACTCTTCGCTCCAGAACTTCAGAGGATTCTGATCTCCAAAAGTTGTGTTTTTCGAATTATGAAAATTGTATATCTCTTCGGGCCGCCGGATTAAGTATAAATACTTAACCCTAGTTGGGCCGAGCTGAGCTGATGTTTTCGCCGAAACCATAGGGATAGTTTCGGCGAAAATTCTTGTGTAAATGGCCATGATTTCTCTGCCTTGCATTTTCGGTCCGAAGAGCTTAATGGTTTCGCCGAAATCAATCTTCACTTGGCATCAGCTGATTTGCATTGTTGATTTCGCCGAAACTGTGAGATCATTTTCCCGAAGGTACAAGTGCATATGGGCAGATTTTTGGTTTGACTTGATTGGCTCCTTGGATCGATTCCGGTTTGATTCCTCGAGGTTCCTACGCCTTAGACACGTCCATGGCTGCTTTATTTGACGGCAAAAACCTGTGCTAACACAAAAACACTAGAAAACCATCAAATAGACCCGAAACGGGCCAAGGTAACACAAATGGCACGAGATAGGGCAATCGATTGAATATTCGTTATTCTACCCTAAAAACCATGTCTTAAGCAAAGAAATGTCGCTTAAATGAGGCTGATAATCACGTCAAATCGAGTGTCATCAAATACCCACACTTAAGCTTTTGCTTGTCCTCAAGCAAACTGAATAGAAACGCTCATGTTCATAAATGATAAGATCGATTAAACTGGAGCTCAATCAAACACAATGAATTATTAGACAGATCGATCCTAGAACAAGAAACCTAACATGCATACTGATCAGCCAAACTACCTGGTCTCACTAATAAACTGCACACGACAAGTAATTAGCAATCAATCATGCACCAATTTGACCTGACCGACCAGACTTCTCACACAGGATATATTTGGTACAATGGGAACTCTCATTCTCTGTGTTTAAGGATGTGTTTCTGCTCTCGATCGTTTTCTGTTACCGAATTCTGTCATAGGTTTGTATTTCGACCACATCTACACCACTGTGACAACACGAGTATCTAGTCAAGAAGGACTTCCCTGCTAGGACCGTAATGAAATCTACACTACTCGGGTTTATAATGAGATGGATGATGGGAATGAATGATGATGGCTTGGTGCGGTGTAGCTTTCGACTAACTTCCCTCGAATCTAATCTATGGCTTCCTACCGTCAACCAAACACTGGTGGAATGATGAACTCTCGTCCTATGATACCCTCAAGCAACCTAGCACTTATTCTTTTCTTTTGCATACATTTTTCTTTTCAACTTTTCTTACGACTTCGTTCTTCCATTTGTAGGGAGAAGAACGTTTTATTTGAACTAAACTTTGAATTTTTTTCTGATTTTCTTCTTTCTTCATTTTTTTCTGAAGCTTGCTTCTTTTCTTGCTTTATTTTTTTCTTTTGTGCCGATTTTTCTTTTAGTTGCTAGAGGGGTTTACACGTCTGGACATATTAGCTAAGACCACCTGTTTAATGGCTATAGGCAGGTTACCACAAACCGACTTCCGGTAGGTCAATCTAGAACTACAACCACAGGGGATCAATGGGGAATGAAAGAAATGGGAAATGGCTGTAATGTATTATCGAACCGAAAGAACAGGCCAAGCTCAAGGGTCTAAACCTAGTTGATTTTATCGTTTGGTAGGCTATCTGGCTTAGTAGCTGAATCTAGGTGCCCCTATCCTTCTAGAACTCGTGTCATCGTGTGGTCTCGAGTAGGTCTCATGAAATTCTAACTCATTCAAGTAAACAGAGAACCACTCAGAAAGAATTTAAATTGCAAGTTACGTGCAATGGATCAAAAGCTCACAGTTGGTTTGCTAGTCGAATTCGGTCATTTTCATGCAATCAAGGCTACAAACTACAAGTGTGATTTTAAAATTCTGTTCTGACCAGGCAATTTAGCATCAAAGCATACAAGTTGGTTCTCAAGTTCTAGGTTAAACAGTCTAAGCATCATTATGAAAGTTTGAACAACAACTTAACATCAAAAATCAAGAACTGAGCCATTCTAATGCTAGAGAGACTGGAATGGAATCACGAGGCACACAAAACACAATCAAGGGCAATCAAGTTCATGCAAGGTTCTCTAGCATCCTACCCCACACTTAAATCGGATTGTGTCCTCACAGGACTAATTCTAGAGTTCAGAGTGGAATGGAAGAACCTGGAAGAGGACGGTTGATTTCAGAGGGTAAGCACGGATCCAGAGAGCGGAGGAAAGTGTCGCCTAGCCGGAAGCAAAGGGAGTCTACCGATTGCCTACAAAACAAAAACAAACGAAACATAAAAAGGAAACCGGGACAAGTGTCCCGGATCCACACAGAAAAAAAAAGTTGGACCGAAGTCCGAAAAGAATAAATAAAAAGAAAGGACAAGGAAAAGGACACCACTGATCATCACTGGTCAGAGGTGTCAGGGTGGGGGAAGTGGAAGTAATCGCCGAGCTGTCGCTGCCACTCCAGCTGTGCCTCATATCGCCGGTCAGCTCGGCGCATATGTTGCTGCATAATAGTCCATCGCGCCTCGTGAGCGGCGTTGTCGGTGATGCGCCACTCCTGCAGTCGCTCGTATAACTCTCCCACATCCGCGGGGTGATGTCGCGGCTGGTGAGTATGCGCCGGAAATGGATCTGGAATGCGCGGCGGCGACTGGTGGATGTACCCTGCCTGATGGTGTGGCGAGGGTATATAATCTTGAAACTCAGGCGGCGGCTGCGGCTGCTGCTCCTCAGCATCATCTTCGTCCTCCGACTCGACCGCAGGTTGGAGTGGAGGATCTGCTGCTACATGGGGACTGAGGTCGAGTTCTAAGTCGTACTCGACCGCCAAGTCTCCTCCAACGGTCATAATTGGGTGTCGTGGAATGTTAGGGCCATATTCATGGCTGATGTCGAAGGAGAGGATGAGCTGACCTATGAAGTTGCCTCCCAAGAGTTTGCGTGGTAGCTTCTTCCTCTTGGTCCGCTGGCTGAAGATGTGAGCTAGCACCCAGCCGGGGTGGAGAGGGTAGCTCTCTCGGATGGCTCGGTGAAGCACGAGCTCCTCCTTAAGGATATGGTGGCGATCATTGTCTCTGACATATAAAAGTGACCTCCGCCAAACCATATGAATAAACTTATAGAGCGGGTGAGAGAGAGACTTAACTGAGTTGCTCTTCCCGAGGTGATCGCCAGGCACGCCTGTCATGTGGCTCCAGAGGGCGTGCAACTCCTCGTCGTCATCATCCTCGCCCCAACCGAGGTGGTGATCGTGATAGTGCTCGTAGGGGATGCCCAGATGAGCGGCAAACTCATCGTAGGTGAGCTGCCTGTACACCCCACCAAGAAAAAAGGTGATCACCTTCTGGCCCCGTCTCTTATGCTCGTCCAAGTCAAATGTCGCCCAGAACTCCTGGAGAGCAATGTCTGGGAACTCGGCGGCTATGGTGGTCAGCTCTAGGAGACCGGCCGGTGCTAGGGCGTCATGCACGTTCCGGAAGGAATCCTCGTCATGCTCCTGGAGTGACTCCATGGATAAAGGACGCACGTCAGCTCCACGGATGTGTTCGATCTTCTGGAAGTTCTCAAAGTAGAAGTCCGGTAGACGGGCGATGGTGGGATGGTATCCAGCATGGCGAGAGAGTGCAGGTGGAGGACCCAGAATGGCGGGTGTGACGGGAGCGGCAGCTCTTGAGCTCGAGGTGCCATCGAGTCGCGCCTTAGTCCTGCGCTCAAAAGTGTTCCTAAAACCAGAAGTGAAACCAGATTAGTCAACTAAGATCCTACCCCACACTTAGTAGAAAGACTCAATTTCACAAAGAAATGAGGGAAACTAAGTGGGGTAAGCAAAACAAGGTAACCGGTAATCATAGACAATAGAACACATGTCTTAAGAACAGCTATAATCAGGTAAGCGCAATCAGAGTTCAAAAAGTCAAACCGGCATTTAGAAAGTCAACATTAAGTCATATTGAACCCTAATCATGGCAAGACTGTCACAACTCGGAGAATGACGGTAAAATATTATTTCAATTGGCAAGCACGATAATATGAACGAGAATGGACACTTGGGGCAGCCAAATGATCAACACAGTTCCAAGTCAAACCGACATTTCTCACAAAAGTCAACATTTCAAAGAATTAATCTTATGCATAGCAACACATGACCAAATGATATGGAGATTAAGCACGGAACTCCCTAAGCATCCTAGAACAGTTCTATAAGTTCAGTCAATCCTAGTTCACACGAAACAGTCGGCACGCAAAACGAGGTAAACCGAAAAGTCAACCGAAAGTCAACCCCGACGAAATTCAGCAATCCATATGTCAAAAGATTCGTATCGAAAAGTCATACAACTTACCTGGAAGTCATGATTGCTAAAAATGAACGAGGTTGGGAGGAATCGGTGAAAAACTTTGAAAACTAGGTTTCGGAGAACTGGAGCTGCAAAGCTCCGATTTGAACGTTCTAGGGCTTGTTGGGATCGGAATGAGGAGGGGAGAGGTGCGGCGGCGGTCGGCGACGGCGGCGGGTGGTGAAAGTGGGGCGGTCGGCGATTTCAAAAGGAGAGGGGGGGTTTCGGGTAGGCTGAGCGAAAATAAGTGAAGGAAAGAGGAAGTGGACCGGATTTTTAATGGATAAATTAAGTGATTTTGCAAATCAGTTTCGGCGAAAGTAGGGGGTGGTTTCGCCGAAACTACTAGTTAAAATGGATTGACCAATTTGAACAGGCGGTTTCGCCGAAAATGGAAGCTCGGTTTCGCCCAAAAATTTTAGTTGGGATGGTTTCGCCGAAATCAGAAAATTTTCGAACCGAAAATGAGGAACAGGAGAACAGGTTCGAAATTTGAAGATCGGTTTCGCCGAAAACAAGGGTGGTTTCGCCGAAAATTTTGAACTGTTCGGGGTTAAAATATTTTCGTAAATCACGCCAACTTCAGAAAATCACAGTTAAATCCAGAAAAATCGAACGACCTCAATCAACTTGCGACTGACTCTATGACATGCAGACTCTACACGAAAAATAATAAATCAAACAAACTGACACTTTTGGCTCTCCCGAACCGACTCTAAAAGACCAAGGTTGAAACAAAACAAAACTGACTCCAGCCGTGGGTTGCCTCCCACGAAGCGCTCTTTTATTAACGTCCTTGAGCTGGACGATACCTGGACGGTATTAGGAGACATCCCAACTTAGATTCTCCTTCACGCTCGCGTCGGAGTTCATGAAGTACAGCTTCGGGACTTCTCCGGTAAGAGTGAATTTCTTCCCGTTTGCATGTAGTAGTTTGGTACGTCCGTCGGGAAGATGATCAACGAACTTGAATGGTCCGAACAGCTCTCTCGAGAGGTCATCCTTCTTTAGTGTGACGATGGAAGGAATGAGGACTGTCGGTTTCTCTTTTTCTTTCTTCTTCGGCTTGTTATCACCAGGATCGGTGATCGTTAGTACTTCCTTAGGAGACGCTTTCGGCTTCTCCCTCCATACTTGTTCCGGCGCCGGTTTCTCGGAACGGATTGGTGGCGCAGCTGGCTCGGTGGAAGACGGTGGAGCTTTTGGTCTCCAGACCATTTGGGTCTCCGTCTTCTTGTTCTTTCCTCGAGGTCTGCTCGGTGGTTTAGAAGAGGCTTGCAGTTCCTTTTTCTTCTTAGGTGGCTTCTGAACCGATATTTCTGGCTTCTTCTCGGTACCCTGTCCAGCACCTGCAGTGTCAATTGATCTCGAAACACTGGAAGAAACATTAGAAATGAAGTTGACCGAGGCCAACTCCACAATCTCTACAGATAAACAATTTAATTCTTCCTTAGGAATGTATTTCATCCCGTCCTTGAGACGGAATGTTGCAGTATCCTTCCCCACCCTTACAGTTAGAGAGCCATTAGGAACATTGACATTAATTCTAGCTGTCGCCATGAATGACCGACCCAAGAGAAGGGTAGAATATGTCTCTTGAGTATCCATAACTATATAATCAACGAAAAACCGGAACGGGCCACAGCAAGTGATTACATCCTGGATCATTCCTCTAGGTTCTCTTAGAGTTTTGTCAGCGAACATTAAATTCATGTTGGCAGGTTGTAATTCCCCTAGGTTCAGTTTCTTATATAAACACATAGGCATGACATTTATAGAAGCACCTAGGTCAATTATGCTACGCTCGATTTCAATGTCATTAATGCTCAAAGGTAAAGTAAAAGGACCAGGGTCGGGGCACTTAGCTGGAATAGGTATGGGTGGTGGTCGAGGAATGATAGCCGAGCACTCTGCCTCATTGGAAACGGGAATTTCCTCCTTAGGCGGGCTAGTCTGCTCACTGCTCTGGTTGTTACGACTTTAGCTTGCTCGTTCTTCTCGGAGGAGCTGCTTTGAGATGGAGCCTGATTGAAGATGGGAATACGAGCCATCGCACTAGCAATTTTATTTATCATATCCTCTATTCTCTGTCCAGATGCTATCTGTTCTTGATTGAGAAGAGCTTGCGCTTTGAATCTTTCCTCGTGATCATCAAGTCTTGCTGTAATTAGATCAAACTTCCTAGCTATTCTCCTCTCCCAATTGCCCTCATATACAAGATTCGGAGGCTGCTGTACTCTGGTGAATCTGGAAGGATCTTGATAACCATTGTCCATGTATTGATTTCGGCTCTGGTCGAGTTGGAAGTTGTAGGGAGGGCGCTCACAGAAGCCTTCCCGTTGTTGAGGAGGTGTTCTGAACTGACGGTAGTCGGAGTAGCCTCTTTGATCCCTGGTGAAGCTGTGGTCAATAAAGTTGACTTCCTTTTTAGGCCAGTTATTAGTTGTACCGAGGATCTCTTCCATTTGTTTCTGTACTGCGATCTTAATCTGATCTTCACTGCTTGGTTGACTCTTGGCTGCTCCAAACTGTCTTTCCCTATTTCTGGACTTAGATGCGCAGTCCGCAAAGTGAAGTAGAGCAGCTTCTGGTTCAAGTGCTGTGCAGTCGCCATCAGCTAAGATGTTGACCCATTCAGCTGTTTCTTCATTCATCCTTGGGCAAAGATTTCAGCTAGCTGCCCCTGGTTGAATCCGTGATGAGGGCATTCAGAGAGAAGCGCTTGGAAGTCGTTCCATGCGTCGTGTAAACTTACTCCTTCCTTCTGAGAGAATCTAGCGATACTATCCTTGTAGAATGTAGTTCTTGAAGGGGGATAGTATTCTTCTATGAAGTCTTGAGCTAGACTATCCCAGTCAGTGTAATAGCCAGGTGGTTTCGAGCTGAGCCATACCTTGGCGTTGCCTTTAAGAGAGAATGGGAATGCCCGCAAGCAAAGATTGTTCTTGTTGAGATTCCCTTTTTTAAACGTCTCGCACATGTCGAGGAAGTTCGCCAAATGTGTGCGGGGGTTTTCTTGCAGCTTCCCTTCGAATCGAAGATTCTTAGTGACCATGTTTAGGACGAAGGTTGTGATATCATAATCAGGATCGTCATCGTTGTGTGGCACGACAACGCTAGCTCGGAGGTGAGCTGCACTTGGTCTACAGTAATCCGCCACGGTGCGCTGAGCAACTAGTACGAGAGGAGAAGGTGGTGGTGAATCTAAAGTAGTGGATGAAGCGGATGAAGATGAGGAGTTCTCCTTCAACTCCTCAATCTTTTGAGGGATAGGTGGTGTAGGCGGTGTGGTTATGACTTGCTTCTGAGCTCGCGGTTTCTTCGGCGAAGCAGAATTACCCGGCTTAAACTGAGAATGAGCAATCGAGCGGTTCATGAACCTGTAGAACAACCTACAAGCAACAAAAGCAAACATACCGGCGTAAAATTGAAGTGGGTGGAAAAATGAAAGATGGAAAATAGAAGAATAAATTGCCAGTTCTTCTTTCAACAATCAAAAGAAGTCCCCGGCAACGGCGCCAATTTGGTGAACCGTCGTTGTGCTGAGCAGGTTCAATCAAATAACTATCAAGCTCAAGAGCTAGGATAGATCGTATTCCACGGGCCTTCAATTGATTGGCTACTTCAGAACTAACAAATTACTCAAGGAAAAACACGTTGTGCGTGGTGTGAGTTCCACGACTTCTAATTCTAAGGAATGCAGAGAAATTAAAACAAATTAAGCTAAAGCAGATTGGGAGTTTAGGGCTTGAAAACAAGAATGACAGACGATCTTAGACTTTGAATCCCCCTTCGTTCCCCAGAGCATTGGCAATCAACAGATCAGCGGATTTCGATTCTCATTCAATCAATTACTAAGACACCACCATAACTCCTTACCCTTAGGTTTAAGACCGGCGAACGTTCGCTCTATCCGTTCTAACTACCAAGATTAACTAGCCGCCCGGGTACGGTCGCCTCTCGCAACGACTTAATTAATTGGTGTAATTACTAGTGATTAATGAGTTACTCTTGCAGTGAATTAACCCTAACCGGTTCCTACGAAAGGCACGCTCCAATTATAAGGTTAATTGTTCAATTCGATGTTCTAAAGTAAGGCGAGCGTTCGCTTCTATCCTTAGCTTAACAAGAATCTAATCTAGGTGATCAATCCAGACAAGAAACATGAACAATGAAGAACGAATCAAACATGAAAAAGAACTGATTGAATTTTGAATCTAATCACCGCCGATCCGTGACCGCTTTAAAGCCCTGGGTCACTTAGGGTTCATCTAGTCTAAGCTCTAAAGGGTTTAGCTACTCATGATCATTACAAAAGACACAAAGACAAGGAAAGAGTTCATCATTCAGAGGAAGAACAGAAAAGGATCTGAAAAAACCTAATTCAGACAACTCTGACAAACTCCGATCTTCGGTAAGTTACACTCCTAGCTCCGGTTCTCCGAGATGGAAGGGATGGCGTCACGATCTCTATCCGGCTCTTCGAACTCCAACTCTTCGCTCCAGAACTTCAGAGGATTCTGATCTCCAAAAGTTGTGTTTTTCGAATTATGAAAATTGTATATCTCTTCGGGCCGCCGGATTAAGTATAAATACTTAACCCTAGTTGGGCCGAGCTGAGCTGATGTTTTCGCCAAAACCATAGGGATAGTTTCGGCGAAAATTCTTGTGTAAATGGCCATGATTTCTCTGCCTTGCATTTTCGGTCCGAAGAGCTTAATGGTTTCGCCGAAATCAGTCTTCACTTGGCATCAGCTGATTTGCATTGTTGATTTCGCCGAAACTGTGAGATCATTTTCGCCGAAGGTACAAGTGCATATGGGCAGATTTTCGGTTTGACTTGAATTGGCTCCTTGGATCGATTCCGGTTTTATTCCTCGAGGTTCCTACGCCTTAGACACGTCCATAGCTACTTTATTTGACGGCAAAAACCTGTGCTAACACAAAAACACTAGAAAACCATCAAATAGACCCGAAACGGGCCAAGGTAACACAAATGGCACGAGATAGGGCAATCGATTGAATATTCGTTATTCTACCCTAAAAACCATGTCTTAAGCAAAGAAATGTCGCTTAAATGAGGCTGATAATCACGTCAAATCGAGTGTCATCAATAACAAATGTTTCATCTTATATTATATAGTTATATGAAACCTTATAGGTCATCAATAGTGGAATAAAAAAGTTATTGTATACGCCGAGAGATATATGAATATGTTAAGTATATATCGTGGCGTATAGTATTATGAAATCATGTTGTGGTTCATTGCAAACTATAACAAATGTTTCATATTATATTATATAGTTATTTGAAACCGTATAGGTTATAAATAGTGAAATAAAAAAGTAGTTGTATACGCCGAGAGATATATGAATATGTTAAGTATATAACATGTCGTATAGTATTATGAAATCATGTTGTGCTTTATTGCAAACTATAACAAATGTTTCATAGTTATTATATATTTATTTGAAACCGTATAGGTTATCAATAGTGAAATAAAAAAGTAGTTGTATACGCCAAAAGATATATGGATATGTTAAGTATATAACGTGTCGTATAGTATTATGAAATTATGTTGTAGTTCATTGCAAACTATAACAAATGTTTCATCTTATATTATATAGTTATTTGAAACCGTTTAGGTTATCAATATTGAAATAAAAAAGTTGTTGTATACGCCGAGAGATATATGGATATGTTAAATATATATCGTGTCGTATAGTATTATGAAATCATATTGTGATTCATTGCGAACTATAACAAATGTTTCATCTTATATTATATAGTTATTTGAAACCATATAGGTCATCAATAGTGAAATAAAATAGTAGTTGTATACGCCGAGAGATATATGAATATGTTAAGTATATAACATGTCGTATAATATTATGAAATCACGTTGTGGTTTATTGCAAACTATAACAAATGTTTCATAGTTATTATATTTAATTTTAGTATATTTTATTTTATTATGACATTGATCGACACAACTAAACTCAAATCCTAGCTACGCCACAGCCTCGAATCCATAATTATGTTAGCTTCTAGTATTATAACTTTGTTTTGCTACTATATTCTAGTCAACGGACTGCAGTTGATATATCAAATTTTCATCTAGTATTTTTGTTGAGAGGTGTCATTTGACACCACTCAATAGCATATGGCTCCGCCAATATATTCTTTAATTTTGTTTTGGAAACTCGCTTCTTTATCTTCATCTCTTCAAGAACAAAATACCAAAACAAAACGAAATACCAAAATAATGTGTTCCCCATCAGCATCAACCAAACCATCATTGAAGAGCAGAGCAAACAAGAGACGACGATTAACAACAACAAGAAGAAGAAGGTTCATAACCAGTCTCCCTTCCGAGCTCCTCATCGGAATCCTCTCCCACGTAGCATCAAACTCCGTCAACGACCTCTTCAACGCAGAGCAACATGTAAGCTCATGTCCAAGTCCAGATCCGAGCGTCACGTCTTGCAGAACGCCTCCGTTTTGGACAAGTTCTGTCGTAGAGGTTGCAGAAAGCAACGCAAGGCTGACTATTCTCGCTTCATGGCTGAGTGTGTGGGCAGCGACAACTAGGAAGCGTTGCTTTGCCTTGGAATTGAAGACTACTTCTACCTTGACCGTGATGAGGGGATTCAAAACTTGAGATCTGCGGCGTAGAAGGGTATGAAGGCGGCGAAGTATGCTTGTGGGATTTTGAGTTTGTTGGCCGGTGGTGACGTGGAAAAGGAAGAAGGTTTGAGGTTTCTGGAAGGTGTCACTACAAAAAAAAAACTTTCTTTGGCGTCGGTTGAATCGTAGGAGCTTAGCGTCGGTCGATCTAACGACCGACGCCAAAAAAGATGCATTTTAGCATCGGTTAAACGTCAACCGACGCTAAATTGGGTAGTTATGAACCCTAAACGACGGATCTCCCACTCATTCCTCTCTATCTTCCCTATCTTCTTTCCCTGTCTTCTTTTTCTTTGAACCACCACCGCCGCCATCCATCTCTTTCCTATCTTCTTCTTCTTCTCTCACTTCCCTATCTTCTTCTTCAAACCATCGTCGTCGCTCATCTTGCTTAAGGCCGCCGCCGCGCCATCTCTTCCAAGGCCGCCGCCGCGCCATCCCTTCCAAGGCCGCCGCCGCTCATCTCGTTCCAAGGACGCCGCCGTGCCATCCCTGCCAAGGCTGCCACCGCGCCATCGCAGCCCCTTCGCCGCCGCTCATCTCGCTCAAATCCGTTCAGCCGCTGTCATCTATTCCTAAACCTAAGGTACTTCGTCTTCTCAGATCTACACTTTGATTTATGGATTTAGGGTTTTTGCTTTCCTCCTCACAGGGTTTTTGGTGTATCTGCAAAAGAAGAAGAAGTAGGAGGGAAGAAGAAGCAGCTGTAGCTGCAGAAGAAGAAGAAGAAGGAGGGAAGAAAAAGGAGAAGAAGAAGAAGGAAGGAAGAAGATGAAACAATGAAGAAGACGAAGGGAAGAAGAAGGAGCAGCTGCATCTGCAGCTGATTTTTTTTGTGATTGTCAGCCTATTTAGCGTCGGTTGGTCAGTGCTCTAGCGTCGGTCGACCAAAAATTGACGCTAAAGTTTAACGTCACCACATCTGGCATCGGTTCGGTCGACCGACGTTATTCAATAGCGTCGGTCGCTGATCGACGCCATAACGCGCGTCTGACCGACGCTAAACCCCTTTTTTTGTAGTGTGTGAGGAAGAAGGAGGATGTGAGGGAATGTAGGAATATGGTTAAGTTCGTGATGGACAACAACATGTGGGCAAACGGCGATAGAGGGACGAGGTTAGAGAAGAAGAACAAGAATGAGGTTGTCATCCGACGATGTGGGTGCGTTGGAAAGTTGAGGTGTTTCAGTAAGAATCCGGATTATGAGTGGTTATCGAGGGAGGAGCAAGTAGCTGAAGTTGTGGGTAGTAGTCTTTGTGATTCTTGCTTTTGGGAGTTTGAGGCTTCTGGTTTTGTCGAAGTTTGTGAGAGATAAATTAGTATAATTGATCGTTAGTACCAGTAATCGGGTTAGGGTTTACAATTAGGTTTGAGTGTGAAGCAGGATTATTGGGCTGTGGTCAGCATTGATAATGGTTGTTTTTATTAGGGTTATTATTTTTAAAATGCACTAACTTTGGCGATTTATTTTAAAAATGCACTAAGTTTTGGAAACCCCAAATCTATCCCAGACTTAACACCGTTAGTCCTTATTTGTAAAATTTTAAACATTCTGAACCAAGGGGCTAACGGAAATAACTTTTAAGTTTTCTGTCTTCTAAAAATAGTAACCCAAGTTTTCCCAAATTACATTTTGATCCTTCTTAATTCTATCCCTTACAAACCTTCTCCCAAACCCATCCACCTCTTCACCTTCTCCGATCATCTCCCGCCACCGTCGCTGCTGTTGCCACCGTTGACGCTGCCAGCTGTCGTCGTCGCCGCTGCCGCTGCCCAGAATCCACCTTGCACCAGAATCCGCCTTACACTAGACCTTCCCCAATCACTTCTTGATATACAGGGTGGTAAACTAGTAATCGTCTTCGTTTCCGATGGAGGATTCCAATTCATGGCTGTGCCGGTCCAAATACTCCTACATCGTCTGCCACCGATTCGACACGGCCGAGTATTGGTACTCGTATCGGCAGAGGAGTTGGGTCAGATTGCAAGGATTAGGGTACAGATGAGGGACGAATCGGCAGAGGCGATTGAAGCAGTGAGCGAGGGAGAGAGTGGAGGAATTTCGAGGTAAGAACGTAGATCCAGTGGAGTGGTGGGAGCAGTTGCGGCAGACAGAGCATTTGACCCGGATTAGGTCACTGTCGGCTACGAGGAGGGGTTGGGGTGGGGAGACGAGGCGGAGGGAAACGAAGTACTTGTCGGAGCCGGAGACGAGAGGGGAGGTGAAAGAAGTGCGGCGGCGGTGGAGCTGGGAGAGGCCGCGGACGTCCCCAATTGTACTCACTCACCTCTTCTTTGACCATCTCCATCTTCTTTGGTTTCGATTCTCAATTTTCAGACCATCTGGATTAAATCATTTAAGATTCAGCCGACCCTCTGTTTTCTATACTCTGTTCCCGACGACCTCCCTTTCTTCGGCGACCTCCTCTCTTCTCCCTTCCGGGATTCACCGGCAAATCCACGCCGGCGAGGCATCAAATACAGACAAATCGGAGTCAACGCCACGCCTAGTAACTTCCCTCCTAGCACCGTCACTGCCAAACAGATCAACAGCAGTAGCAACACCGTCAAATCGCCGGATCTTCTCCGGTTGGATTCCGGGTCGGGTTTTCGGCGGCGGGAGTTGGTCGGAGAAGAGGAAGGGTTTGGGAGGATTTGTAAGGGATTGAATTGATGAGGGTCTAAAATGCATTTCGGAAAACTTGGGTTACTAATTTTAGAAGACAAATAACTTAAAAATTAATTCCGTTAGCAACTTGGTTCAAAATGTTTAAAACTTTACAAAGCAGGAGTAACGGTGTTAAGTCTGGGATAGATTTGGGGTTTCCGAAACTTAGTGCATTTTTAAAATAAATTGCCAAAGTTAGTGCATTTTAAAAATAATAACCCTTTGTATTAATGAAGAATTATTAACCTTAATATATTTATTAACCGTATTCATAGTCTGATTGTTTGACCGTTGAAGTCTCTTTCCCGTGAAAACCATAGAATCAGAATTTACCGTAATCATAATCAATAATTCTAAATTAATCGCTCTGATCCAAACAAATCCTAAATCATTTGGTGCCCTAGCGAATTCGAGCAAGCTTTGAAATCGTATTGGTCATGAATAGTGAAATAAAAAAGTAGTTGTATGCGCTGAGAGATATATGGATATGTTAAGTACATATCGTGTCGTATAGTATTATGAAATCATATTGTGGTTCATTGCAAACTATAACAAATGTTTCATCTTATATTATATAGTTATATGAAACCATATAGGTCATCAATAGTGAAATAAAAAAGTAGATGTATACGCCGAGAGATCTATGAATATGTTAAGTATATAACATGTCGTATAGTATTATGAAATCATGTTGTGGTTCATTGCAAACTATAACAAATGTTTCATAGTTATTTATTTAATTTTAGTATATTTTATTTTATTATGACATTGATCGCACCCCTAAACTCAAATCCTAGCTACGCCACAGCTCCGAATCCATAATTATGTTTCCTTCTAGTGTTATAAATTTGTTTTGCTATTATATTCTACTCAACGGACTGTAGTTGATATATCAATTTTTCATCTAGTATTTTTGTTGAGAGGAGTCATTTGACACCACTCAATAGCATATAGCTCCACCAATATATTCTTAAATTCTGTTTTGGAAACTCGCTTCTTTATCTTCTTCTCTTCAAGAACAAAATACCAAAACAAAAAAAAAATACGAAAACAATGTGTTCCCCATCAGCATCAACGGTCATTGAAGAGTAGAGCAAACAAGAGACGACGATCAACAACAACAACAACAAGAAGGATCATAACCAGTCTCCCTTCCGAGCTCCTCACCGGAATCCTCTCCCACGTAGCATCAAACTCCGTCCACGACCTCTTCAACGCCAGAGCAACATGCAAGCTCATGTCCAAGTCCGGATCCGAGCGTCACGGCTTGCAGAATGCCTCCGTTTTTGACAAGTTCTGTCGTAGAGCAACGCAAGGCTGACTATTCTCGCTTCATGGCTGAGTGCGTGGGCAGCGACAACTAGGAAGCGTTGCTTTGCCTTGGAATTGAAGACTACTTCTACCGTTACCATGATGAGGGGATTCGAAACTTGAGATCTGCGGCGGAGAAGGGTATGAAGGCGGCGAAGTATGCATGTGGGATTTTGAGTTTGTTGGTCAGTGGTGATGTGGAAAAGGAAGAAGGTTTGAGGTTTCTGAAAGGTGTGAGGAAGAAGGAGGATGTGAGGGAATGTATGAATATGGTTAAGTTCGTGATGGACAACAACATGTGGGTTAACGGCGATAGAGGGACGAGGTTAGAGAAGAAGAACAATAATGAGGTTGTCATCCGACGATGTGGGTGCGTTGGAAAGTTGAGGTGTTTCAGTAAATTATGAGTGGTTATCGAGGGAGGAGCATGTAGCTGAAGTTGTGGGCAGTAGTCTTTGTGATTCTTGCTTTTGGGAGTTTAAGGCTTCTGTTTTTGTCGAAGTTTGTGAGAGATAAATTAGTATAATTGATCGTTAGTACCAGTAATCAGGTTAGGGTTTACAATTAGGTTTGAGTGTGAAGTAGGATTATTGGGCTGTGGTCAGCATTGATGATGTTTGTTTGTATTAATAAAGAATTATTAACCTTAATATATTTATTAACCGTAATCACAGTCTAATTGTTTGAACGTTGACGTCTCTTTCCCGCGAAAATCATAGAATCGGAATTTACCGTAATCATAATTAATAATTCTAAATTAATCGCTCTGATCCAAACAAATCCTAAATCGTTTGGTGCCCTAGCGAATTCGAGCAAGCTTTGAAATCATATTGGTCATCAATAGTGAAATAAAAAAGTAGTTGTATACGCCGAGAGATATATGGATATGTTAAGTATATATCGTGTCGTATAGTATTATGAAATCATGTTGTGGTTCATTGCAAACTATAACAAATGTTTCATCTTATATTATATAGTTATTTGAAACCATATAGGTCATCAATAGTGAAATAAAAAAGTAGTTTTATACGCCGAGAGATATATACATATGTTAAGTATATAACATGTCGTATAGTATTATGAAATCATGTTGTGGTTTATTGCAAACTATAACAAATGTTTCATATTATATTATATAGTTATTTGAAATCGTATAGGTTATCAGTAGTGAAATAAAAAAGTTGTTGTATATGCCGAGAGATATATGGATATGTTAAGTATATAACTTGTCGTATAGTATTATGAAATTTTGTTGTGGTTCATTGAAAACTATAACAAATGTTTCATATTATATTATATAGTTATTAGAAACCGTAAAGGTTATTAATAGTGAAATAAAAAAGTTGTTTTATACGCCGAGAGATATATGGATATGTTAAGTATATAACGTGTCGTATAGTATTATGAAATCATGTTGTGGTTCATTGCAAACTATAACCAATGTTTCATATAATATTATATAGTTATTTGAAACCGTATAGGTTATTAATAGTGAAATAAAAAAAGTTGTTGTATACGCCGAGAGATATATGGATATGTTAAGTTTATAACGTGTCGTATAGTATTATGAAATCATGTTGTTGTTCATTGAAAACTATAACAAATGTTTAATATTATTTTTATATAGTTATTTGAAACCGTATAGGTTATCAATAGTGAAATAAAAAAGTAGTTGTATACACCGAGAGATATATGAATATGTTAAGTATATAACGTGTCGTATAGTATTATAAAATTATGTTGTGGTTCATGGCAAACTATAACAAATGTTTCATCTTATATTATATAGTTATTTGAAACCATATAGGTCATCAATAGTGAAATAAAAAAGTAATTGTATACGCCGAAAGATATATGAATATGTTAAGTATATAACATGTCGTATAATATTATGAAATCATGTTGTGGTTCATTGCAAACTATAACAAATGTTTCATAGTTATTATATTTAATTTTAGCATATTTTATTTTATTATGACATTGATCGACACCTCAAATCCTAGATACGCCACTGCTCCGAATCCATAATTTTGTTTGCTTCTAGTATTGTAACTTTGTTTTGCTACTATATTCTACTCAACGGACTGCAGTTGATGTATCAATTTTTCATCTAGTATTTTTGTTGAGAGTGTCATTTGACACCACTCAATAGCATATAGCTCCGCCAATATATTCTTTCATTTTGTTTTGGAAACTCGCTTCTTTATCTTCATCTTTTCATCTTTTCAAGAACAAAATACCAAAACAAAACAAAATACCAAAACAATGTGTTCCCCATCAGCATCAACCAAACCGTCATTGAAGAGCAGAGCAAACCACAGACGACGATCAACAACAACAAGAAGAAGGATCATAACCAGTCTCCCTTCCGAGCTCCTCACCGGAATCCTCTCCCACATAGCATCAAACTCCGTCAACGACCTCTTCAACGCCAGAGCAACATGCAAGCTCATGTCCAAGTCAGGATCCGAGCGTCACGTCTTACAGAACGCCTCCGTCTTGGACAAGTTCTGTCGTAGAGGCTGCAGAGAGCAACGCAAGACTGACTATTCTCGCTTCATGGCTGAGTGTGTGGGCAGCGACAACTAGGAAGCGTTGCTTTACCTTGGAATTGAAGACTACTTCTACGGTGATCGTGATGAGGGGATTCGAAACTTGAGATCCACGGCGGAGAAGGGTATGAAGGCGGCGAAATATGCGTGTGGGATTTTGAGTTTGTTGGCCGGTGGTGATGTGGAAAAGGAAGAATGTTTGAGGTTTCTGGAAGGTGTGAGGAAGAAGGAGGATGTGAGGGAATGTAGGAATATGGTTAAGTTTGTGATGGACAACAACATGTGAGTTAACGGCGATAGAGGGACGAGGTTAGAGAAGAAGAACAAGAATGAGGTTGTCATTCGACGATGTGGGTGCGTTGGAAAGTTGAGGTGTTTCAGTAAGAATCCGGATTATGAGTGGTTATCGAGGGAGGAGCAAATAGCTGAAGTTGTGGGTAGTAGTATTTGTTATTCTTGCTTTTGGGAGTTTGAGGCTTCTGTTTTTGTCGAAGTTTGTGAGAGATAAATTAGTATAATTGATCGTTAGTACCAGTAATCGGGTTAGGGTTTACAATTAGGTTTGAGTGTGAAGCAGGATTATTGGGCTGTGGTCAGCATTGATGATGTTTGTTTGTATTAATGAAGAATTATTAACCTTAATATATTTATTAACCGTAATCATAGTTTGATTGTTTGACCGTTGACGTCTCTTTCCCGCGAAAATCATAGAATCAGAATTTACCGTAATCATAATTAATAATTCTAAATTAATCGCTCTGATCCAAACAAATCCTAAATCGATTGTGCCCTAGCGAATTCGAGGAAGCTTTGAAATCGTATTGGTCATCAATAGTGAAATAAAAAAGTAGTTGTATACGCCGAGAGATATATGGATATGTTAAGTATAAAACGTGTCGTATAGTATTATGAAATCATGTTGTGGTTCATTGAAAACTATAACAAATGTTTCATATTATATTATATAGTTATTTGAAACTGTATAGGTCATCGACAGTGAAATAAAAAAGTAATATATGGATATGTTAAGTATATAACGTGTCGTATAGTAATTATGAAATTCATTGTTGTAGGTTCATGTGACAAATATTATATAATCCAAATGTTTTCATTCAAATAAATGTTATATATTATTATTTTGAAACCGTATAGGTTATTAATAGTGAAATAAAAAAGTTGTTGTATACGCCGAGAGATATATGGATATGTTAAGTTTATAACGTGTCGTATAGTATTATGAAATCATGTTGTGGTTCATTGAAAACTATAACAAATGTTTAATATTATGTTATATAGTTATTTGAAACCGTATAGGTTATCAATAGTGAAATAAAAAAGTAGTTGTATACACCGAGAGATATATGAATATGTTAAGTATATAACGTGTCGTATAGTATTATGAAATCATGTTGTGGTTCATGGCAAACTATAACAAATGTTTCATCTTATATTATATAGTTATTTGAAACCATATAGGTCATCAATAGTGAAATAAAAAAGTAGTTGTATACGCCGAAAGATATATGAATATGTTAAGTATATAACATGTCGTATAGTATTATGAAATCATGTTGTGGTTCATTGCAAACTATAACAAATGTTTCATAGTTATTATATTTAATTTTAGCATATTTTATTTTATTATGACATTGATCGACTCAAATCCTAGATACGCCACTGCTCCGAATCCATAATTTTGTTTGCTTCTAGTATTGTAACTTTGTTTTGCTACTATATTCTACTCAACGGACTGCAGTTGATGTATCAATTTTTCATCTAGTATTTTTGTTGAGAGTGTCATTTGACACCACTCAATAGCATATAGCTCCGCCAATATATTCTTTCATTTTGTTTTGGAAACTCGCTTCTTTATCTTCTTCTTTTCATCTTTTCAAGAACAAAATACAAAAACAAAACAAAATACCAAAACAATGTGTTCCCCATCAGCATCAACCAAACCGTCATTGAAGAGCAGAGCAAACTAGAGACGACGATCAACAACAACAAGAAGAAGGATCATAACCAGTCTCCCTTCCGAGCTCCTCACCGGAATCCTCTCCCACGTAGCATCAAACTCCGTCAACGACCTCTTCAACGCCAGAGCAACATGCAAGCTCATGTCCAAGTCAGGATCCGAGCGTCACGTCTTACAGAACGCCTCCGTCTTGGACAAGTTCTGTCGTAGAGGCTGCAGAGAGCAACGCAAGACTGACTATTCTCGCTTCATGGCTGAGTGTGTGGGCAGCGACAACTAGGAAGCGTTGCTTTACCTTGGAATTGAAGACTACTTCTACGGTGATCGTGATGAGGGGATTCGAAACTTGAGATCCGCGGCGGAGAAGGGTATGAAGGCGGCGAAGTATGCGTGTGGGATTTTGAGTTTGTTGGTCGGTGGTGATGTGGAAAAGGAAGAATGTTTGAGGTTTCTGGAAGGTGTGAGGAAGAAGGAGGATGTGAGGGAATGTAGGAATATGGTTAAGTTTGTGATGGACAACAACATGTGGGTTAACGGCGATAGAGGGACTAGGTTAGAGAGAAGAACAAGAATGAGGTTGTCATTCGACGATGTGGGTGCGTTGGAAAGTTGAGGTGTTTCAGTAAGAATCCGGATTATGAGTGGTTATCGAGGGAGGAGCAAATAGCTGAAGTTGTGGGTAGTAGTATTTGTTATTCTTGCTTTTGGGAGTTTGAGGCTTCTGTTTTTGTCGAAGTTTGTGAGAGATAAATTAGTATAATTGATCGTTAGTACCAGTAATCGGGTTAGGGTTTACAATTAGGTTTGAGTGTGAAGCAGGATTATTGGGCTGTGGTCAGCATTGATGATGTTTGTTTGTATTAATGAAGAATTATTAACCTTAATATATTTATTAACCGTAATCATAGTTTGATTGTTTGACCGTTGACGTCTCTTTCCCGCGAAAATCATAGAATCAGAATTTACCGTAATCATAATTAATAATTCTAAATTAATCGCTCTGATCCAAACAAATCCTAAATCGATTTGTGCCCTAGCGAATTCGAGGAAGCTTTGAAATCGTATTGGTCATCAATAGTGAAATAAAAAAGTAGTTGTATACGCCGAGAGATATATGGATATGTTAAGTATAAAACGTGTCGTATAGTATTATGAAATCATGTTGTGGTTCATTGAAAACTATAACAAATGTTTCATATTATATTATATAGTTATTTGAAACTGTATAGGTCATCGACAGTGAAATAAAAAAGTAATATATGGATATGTTAAGTAATAACGTGTCGTATAGTATTATGAAATCATGTTGTGGTTCATTGCAAACTATAACAAATGTTTCATATTATATTATATAGTTATTTGAAACCGTATAGGTTATCAATAGTGAAATAAAAAAGTTGTTGTATACGCCGAAAGATATATGGATATGTTAAGTATATAACGTGTCGTATAGTATTATGAAATCATGTTGTGGTTCATTGCAAACTATAACAAATGTTTCATATAATATTATATAGTTATTTGAAACCGTATAGGTTATTAATAGTGAAATAAAAAAGTTGTTGTATACGCCGAGAGATATATGGATATGTTAAGTTTATAACGTGTCGTATAGTATTATGAAATCATGTTGTGGTTCATTGAAAACTATAACAAATGTTTAATATTATTTATATAGTTATTTGAAACCGTATAGGTTATCAATAGTGAAATAAAAAAGTAGTTGTATACACCGAGAGATATATGAATATGTTAAGTATATAACGTGTCGTATAGTATTATGAAATCATGTTGTGGTTCATGGCAAACTATAACAAATGTTTCATCTTATATTATATAGTTATTTGAAACCATATAGGTCATCAATAGTGAAATAAAAAAGTAGTTGTATACGCCGAAAGATATATGAATATGTTAAGTATATAACATGTCGTATAGTATTATGAAATCATGTTGTGGTTCATTGCAAACTATAACAAATGTTTCATAGTTATTATATTTAATTTTAGCATATTTTATTTTATTATGACATTGATCGACTCAAATCCTAGATACGCCACTGCTCCGAATCCATAATTTTGTTTGCTTCTAGTATTGTAACTTTGTTTTGCTACTATATTCTACTCAACGGACTGCAGTTGATGTATCAATTTTCATCTAGTATTTTTGTTGAGAGTGTCATTTGACACCACTCAATAGCATATAGCTCCGCCAATATATTCTTTCATTTTGTTTTGGAAACTCGCTTCTTTATCTTCTTCTTTTCATCTTTTCAAGAACAAAATACAAAAACAAAACAAAATACCAAAACAATGTGTTCCCCATCAGCATCAACCAAACCGTCATTGAAGAGCAGAGCAAACTAGAGACGACGATCAACAACAACAAGAAGAAGGATCATAACCAGTCTCCCTTCCGAGCTCCTCACCGGAATCCTCTCCCACGTAGCATCAAACTCCGTCAACGACCTCTTCAACGCCAGAGCAACATGCAAGCTCATGTCCAAGTCAGGATCCGAGCGTCACGTCTTACAGAACGCCTCCGTCTTGGACAAGTTCTGTCGTAGAGGCTGCAGAGAGCAACGCAAGACTGACTATTCTCGCTTCATGGCTGAGTGTGTGGGCAGCGACAACTAGGAAGCGTTGCTTTACCTTGGAATTGAAGACTACTTCTACGGTGATCGTGATGAGGGATTCGAAACTTGAGATCCGCGGCGGAGAAGGGTATGAAGGCGGCGAAGTATGCGTGTGGGATTTTGAGTTTGTTGGTCGGTGGTGATGTGGAAAAGGAAGAATGTTTGAGGTTTCTGGAAGGTGTGAGGAAGAAGGAGGATGTGAGGGAATGTAGGAATATGGTTAAGTTTGTGATGGACAACAACATGTGGGTTAACGGCGATAGAGGGACGAGGTTAGAGAAGAAGAACAAGAATGAGGTTGTCATTCGACGATGTGGGTGCGTTGGAAAGTTGAGGTGTTTCAGTAAGAATCCGGATTATGAGTGGTTATCGAGGGAGGAGCAAATAGCTGAAGTTGTGGGTAGTAGTATTTGTTATTCTTGCTTTTGGGAGTTTGAGGCTTCTGTTTTTGTCGAAGTTTGTGAGAGATAAATTAGTATAATTGATCGTTAGTACCAGTAATCGGGTTAGGGTTTACAATTAGGTTTGAGTGTGAAGCAGGATTATTGGGCTGTGGTCAGCATTGATGATGTTTGTTTGTATTAATGAAGAATTATTAACCTTAATATATTTATTAACCGTAATCATAGTTTGATTGTTTGACCGTTGACGTCTCTTTCCCGCGAAAATCATATAATCAGAATTTACCGTAATCATAATTAATAATTCTAAATTAATCGCTCTGATCCAAACAAATCCTAAATCGATTGGTGCCCTAGCGAATTCGAGGAAGCTTTGAAATCGTATTGGTCATCAATAGTGAAATAAAAAAGTAGTTGTATACGCCGAGAGATATATGGATATGTTAAGTATAAAACGTGTCGTATAGTATTATGAAATCATGTTGTGGTTCATTGAAAACTATAACAAATGTTTCATATTATATTATATAGTTATTTGAAACTGTATAGGTCATCGATAGTGAAATAAAAAGTAATATATGGATATGTTAAGTACATAACGTGTCGTATAAAATTATGAAATCATGTTGTGGTTCATTGCAAACTATAACAAATGTTTCATATTACATTATATAGTTATTTGAAACCGTATAGGTTATCAATAGTGAAATAAAAAAGTTGTTGTATATGCCGAAAGATATATAGATATGTTAAGTATATAACGTGTCGTATAGTATTATGAAATCATGTTGTGGTTCATTGCAAACTATAACAATGTTTCATATTATATTATATAGTTATTTGAAACCGTATAGGTTATCAATAGTGAAATAAAAAAGTATGTGTATACGCCGAGAGATATATGGATATGTTAAGTATATAACGTGTCGTATAGTATTATGAAATCATGTTGTGGTTCATTGCAAACTATAACAAATGTTCAATTTATATTATATAGTTATTTGAAACCGTATAGGTTATCAATAGTGAAATAAAAAAGTTAGTTGTATACGCCGAGAGATATATGGATATGTTAAGTATATAACGTGTCGTATAGTATTATGAAATCATGTTGTGGTTCATTGCAAAACTATAACAAATGTTTCATATTATATTATATAGTTATTTGAAACCGTATAGGTTATCAATAGTGAAATAAAAAAGTTGTTGTATAGCCGAGAGATATATGGATATGTTAAGTATATAACTGTCGTATAGTATTATGAAATCATGTTGTGGTTCATTGACAAACTATAACAAATGTTTCATTTATATTATATAGTTATTTGAAACCGTATAGGTTATCAATAGTGAAATAAAAAAGTTGTTGTATACGCCGAGAGATATATGGATATGTTAAGTATATAACGTGTCGTATAGTATTATGAAATCATGTTGTGGTTCATTGCAAACTATAACAAATGTTTCATATTATTTTATATAGTTATTTGAAACGTATAGGTTATCAATAGTGAAATAAAAAAGTTGTTGTATACGCCGAGAGATATATGGATATGTTAAGTATATAACGTGTCGTATAGTATTATGAAATCATGTTGTGGTTCATTGAAAACTATAACAAATGTTTATATTATATTATATAGTTATTTGAAACCGTATAGGTTATCAATAGTGAAATAAAAAAGTTGTTGTATACGCCGAGAGATATATGGATATGTTAAGTATATAACGTGTCGTATAGTATTATGAAATCATGTTGTGGTTCATTGAAACTATAACAAATGTTTCATATTATATTATATAGTTATTTGAAACGTATAGGTTATCAATAGTGAAATAAAAAAGTTGTTGTATACGCCGAGAGATATATGGATATGTTAAGTTATAAGTGTCGTATAGTATTATGAAATCATGTTGTGGTTCATTGAAAACTATAACAAATGTTTATATTATATTATATAGTTATTTGAAACGTATAGGTTATCAATAGTGAAATAAAAAAGTGTTGTATACCGAGAGATATATGAATATGTTAAGTATATAACGTGTCGTATAGTATTATGAAATCATGTTGTGGTTCATTGCAAACTATAACAAATGTTTCATATTATATTATATAGTTATTTGAAACCGTATAGGTTATCAATAGTGAAATAAAAAGTTGTTGTATACGCCGAGAGATATATGGATATGTTAAGTATATAACGTGTCGTATAGTATTATGAAATCATGTTGTGGTTCATTGAAAACTATAACAAATGTTTCATATTATATTATATAGTTATTTGAAACCGTATAGGTTATCAATAGTGAAATAAAAAAGTTGTTGTATACGCCGAGAGATATATGATATGTTAAGTATATAACGTGTCGTATAGTATTATGAAATCATGTTGTGGTTCATTGCAAACTATAACAAATGTTTCATTTATATTATATAGTTATTTGAAACCGTATAGGTTATCAATAGTGAAATAAAAAAGTAGTTGTATACGCCGAAGAGATATATGATATGTTAAGTATATAACGTGTCGTATAGTATTATGAAATCATGTTGTGGTTCATTGCAAACTATAACAAATGTTTCATATTAATTATATAGTTATTTGAAACCGTATAGGTTATCAATAGTGAAATAAAAAAGTTGTTGTATACGCCGAGAGATATATGGATATGTTAAGTTTATAACGTGTCGTATAGTATTATGAAATCATGTTGTGGTTCATTGAAAACTATAACAAATGTTTATATATATTATATAGTTATTTGAAACCGTATAGGTTATCAATAGTGAAATAAAAAAGTAGTTGTATACACCGAGAGATATATGAATATGTTAAGTATATAACGTGTCGTATAGTATTATGAAATCATGTTGTGGTTCATTGCAAACTATAACAAATGTTTCATATTATATTATATAGTTATTTGAAACGTATAGGTTATCAATAGTGAAATAAAAAAGTTGTTGTATACGCGAGAGATATATGGAATGTTAAGTTATAACGTGTCGTATAGTATTATGAAATCATGTTGTGGTTCATTGAAAACTATAACAAATGTTTATATTATTATATAGTTATTTGAAACCGTATAGGTATGACTAAATGTTATAAATTGTTATTGAAAGTATAGTTATATAGTGAAATAAAGTGTTGTATACGAGAATATGATGTAAAGTGGTAGTTATAATATGTTGTATAAATAAATGTTATATATAATTGAAGAGTTATAGGAAATAAAAAAGTGTTAAAGGAAAGAATATGATATGTTAAGTTATAAGTGTGTTTTGTTATATGAAATCAGTTGTGTTCATTGAAATATATACAAATTTTAATTATATTATATAGTTATTGAAAACGTATAGGTATCAATAGGAAATAAAAAGTTGTTGTATAACGAGATATATGATAGTTAGTTATAACGTGTCTTGTATTATGAAATCATGTTGTGGTTCATTGAAATATAAAAATGTTTATATTATATTATATAGTTATTTGAAACCTATAGGTTATAATAGTGAAATAAAAAGTTGTTGTATAGCCGAGAGTATTGGATATTTAAGTTATAAGTGTCGTATAGTATTATGAAATCATGTTGTGGTTCATTGAAATATAACAATGTTTATATTATATATATAGTTATTTGAAACGTATAGGTTATCAATAGTGAAATAAAAAGTTGTTTGATACCGAAGTATATGAATAGTTAGATAAACGTTCGTATAGTATTATGAAATCATGTTGTGGTTCATGCAAACTATAACAATGTTATATTATATTATATAGTTATTTGAAACGTATAGGTTATAATATGAAATAAAAAAGTTGTTTATACGAGAGATATATGAATGTAAGTTATAACGTGTCGTATAGTATTATGAAATCATGTTGTGGTATGAAAACTATAACAAATGTTTATTTATATTTATAGTTATTAAAATATAGTTATCAATAGTGAATAAAAAGTGTTGTATACGGAAGATTATGATAGTTAAGTATATGTGTGTATAGTATTATAAATCAGTTGTGTTATGAAATATCAAATGTTTCATACTATCATTATATTTATTTGAAACGTATAGGTTATCAATAGTGATAAATAAAAAATTGTTGTATACGCGAGAGATATATGAATATGTTGTTTAATTGATATATTATAAAATCATTGTGTTATTGAAACTATAACAAATGTTAATAAATTATTGTTATTTGAAAATAATAGGTTATAATGTGAAATAAAAATGTTGTTGGGTTATGGAATATGTAAAAATGTTATAATTTATATATTATTGAAAATGTTGGTTCATTGAAATATAAAAATGGTTTCAATTATATTATATAGTTATTTGAAACCGTTAGGTTATATAGTGAATAAAAAGTGTTGTTAGCGAAGATATAGAATGTTAAGTTTATAACGTGTCGTATAGTATTATGAATCATGTTGGGTCATTGAAAATATAACAAGTTTATATTTATAATTATTTGAAACGTATAGGTTATAATAGTGAAATAAAAAAGTTGTTGTATAGCGAAGATATAGGATATTTAAGTATATAACGTGTCGTATAGTATTATGAAATCATGTTGTGGTTCATTGAAATATAACAAATGTTTCATTATATTATATATGTTATTTGAAAAGTATAGGTTATCAATAGTGAAATAAAAAGTAGTTGTATAGCGAAAGATTATGATATGTTAAGTATATAACATGTGTCGTATAGTATTATGAAATCATGTGTGGTTCATTGAAACTATAACAAATGTTATATTATTTATAAGTTATTTGAAACCGTATGGTTATCAAT